>CAJNOJ010000007.1:0-694018 GCA_905250025.1 Adineta ricciae
AATCTTTATTGATGAGAATGCTCGCTTGTTTATACAAGATATACTAGTGATGCGTGCACATGCGCATGTGTCAAAATTTGATTTACTTTCATAGGATATGGGTAATCTCATGGACATTTTTGGGTCGATTTTGCTAATCAATCTAACTCAACAATGATTAATTGTAAATAATTTACTCGTGCGGTTTTCTAGTTCGTTTTCATAAACTCGATGACATCGTGTTATTGTTTAGCGAATCTTCATTTTGACTTATCAAGGCTCGTCTGTGTGTATATCAATCTGCACTAACAAAGACTGTATATGATATCCAAATCTATGCAATCGAAACGAATAAATGATCCGAGAGGAAAATAGTCTATGAAAATAAACTGTTAGTCGCTGTATTTATTTAACTGTTTTCTTTACTCAAACAAATCGACTTGATACGCGAGCAGAGCAATTATTTATTATGTATACAAAAGTAATCAAGAAATTATTTTCAAATAGTCGAGTTAGTCATTGAAGCTATTTTGAGTAAATGAGGAGATTTTGTAAGCTGAACAGCATGATTGGTAAATGTCTTGGCATATTCAGACATTATGACATCGTTCTAATAACAATCATTTCCTGTTTGACTTCGAGCGATGGTATTTTATAGGATCCATTTGCTCGCTTTTCTTTTACTTGGAAAAAGAACTTGTTCCGAGAATGACGCCGACGTCATTGACGAAAAAGTTGAGATTTCAAGGTTCTTTCATCTACAGGTTGTCGACAAGATAATTAGACTCACATTATGAAATCGAAGAGTTCTATTTTAGCTTTTCTTACTCAGCTGTCGAAAACAAAAGAAGATTTACTTACGATCTTTAATAAATGTCATCCATCTCGAAGGTCGTTTCCTGCTGATTTGCTAAAGGTTGGATCGATAATAAATCTCTATCAAATTTTTCGTACATGCATCATCTATCCAATAAGGCGAGAAATCTTACAGTTATACATCGATAGAGTCTTAAATATCAGTATACTAATAATAACTACTTCATGCGAGTGATCGCGGAAATTCGTTAACTGAAAATGAAAAGTCTTTTTGAAAGCGTTCGATAAATTGATGTTCTGTCTGCATTGCATTCTAGCGCTATCTATCATGTAAAAGTAGCGACTGGCGTTTCTTCCAGTCCAGTATATTTTCTTGCATTGCTTCGACGTCATCGGGTAAAGTCAATCCAATCCGTTTACTATTCTTCTTCTTTTTCTATCTTATCAAATCTCACGGACAGCATCATGATCGGGGATACGATTCTAATCATTTTTATTTCGATTGCAACTGCTCTACTTGGCGAAGGTAAGAGTTTCACATACAAGAATTGATTTTCACTTGTTTCGTATCATTCTTAGGTCTTACATGGCTTCTAGTCTATCGCACAGAAAAGTATCAACGATTGAAAGGTGAAGTCGAAAAAGCTAGTAAACGACGTAAGTTTGATATTATTGTTGTTGGTAGAGTTCTTGATTTCAAATGAAATTTATTTTGCAGTTGAACGACAAAAAGAAACAGTCAGCGAAGCAGCAGATAAAGTTCAAAAACGCAAACTTGGTTCGTTGTTCTTTGTGAAATGATGCACTTCTTCTATTCGGGATTTTTGTATTCATTTTAGAACGTCAAGAAGAGAAGCTAAAAGTTAACAACCGTGATTTATCAATGGTAAGACGAGTAAAACTCATTCAAGAAGAGACGAATTGATTTTGTCTTCGAGGTGAAAATGAAATCCATGTTTGCATCAAGTTTTACATTCATGGCACTGCTTGGCATGTTCAATTCCATGTAAATCTTCCACATAAAAATATATCTTTTGAATGAATGCTGACTTTTTATATTCAGTTTCGAAGGCCGAGTTGTGGCTAAACTTCCGTTCGAACCAATTCCATGGATACGTGGATTATCTCATCGAAATCTGTCCGGAGATGATTTCACCGATTGTTCATTCATTTTTCTATATGTTTTATGTACAATGTCAATTCGTCAGGTAAAAGCACACCTTCCAATAAGACAACTTCTCCAATAATATTTCTTTTAGAATGTGCAAAAACTCTTCGGACGTAAGTGAATGCTTGAAATATTGATTTTCTACTAAGAAGAGTTCTTTACTTTTAGTTGCTCCATCACGTGCGGCAAGTAAAGCGTCTGGTGGTTTCTTTTCACCGCCTGGTCAAATGTCTTCGCGTTAGAAATGAACGAAGTTCAAAGACACAGAACAAAAATAGATCATTTTTCTTCTTCTTTCTTCGTTTCATATTGATGAGAAATAAATCTAGTTGTGTTTTGAGAAGATCAGCGAATTGTCTCAATAGAAAAGAACACTTTAACAAACGTCCTTCGTTGAATATCTACGGTCAACATTTGCTTTGTGATAAAGATCCTCAAGATCGTTTCGTAGTACGATTAAAACATAAGCAAGTTATGATGTTAAAGAACATAATCGTATTTCAATTTGCTAATGTCAACTGTTCATTAGGAATTGTTATTCTATGCACGAATAAGAAGTATCTGTTAGTTTCAAGGCTTCTGAACAATTCTTGAGAAAAGAAGAAAGAAATGCTTATGTACAAGGTGAAAAGTTCATCACTACTCAACTTATCTAAATAATATAGAACATGAAATACTGCCATTATTTAGTCACACATGATGAAAAAACGCGATTTTTGTAGAAATTTTTTTGCTATTAGTTGAACTCATTTTGTTGACAATGAGGTTTCGCCCAACGGATGCAAAGATATCTTTTGTTTCGATATACGCTTAAATTTGATTAATTTCTTATGAGTTGGCGAAGAAAGCTTGTCCATCCGCTTTATATACATTTGTCTATCATTAACATACAAGTGTTACACGCATAAATATAACATACGGTTCCCGTTCTCCAATGATATGTCAACAAAACGAGAGTTACATATAGAAGCTGAATACCATTCTTTCATTTTCAATGGTAATAATCATAATTTTGTTCATATATATATATATGTAATCGCACTTGCATTCTTTTTATTGAATCAACGTTATACTACTGTTATCGATAATAATAGTAGAACATAAACAATTCTCGTCGAACTAGTTTGTTTGTCTTTCAACTTTTCTTTTTCACCAGTATATCAAATACACGAAGAGAGAATAAGTGTGCAAACAGGTGTTGTAAGGAATGTGTTTTTTTTTATCAGCACTAGTATATAACACGAAGAAAAAGTATACGAGTAGCTCCTGAATCTGCGTCTTCATTCTTTCTTTTTGACAACATACCAAAGGAAGAATATCTCTCAAATACGAAGAAAAAGATATTGTTACTTCGATATCTTCAAACAAAGAATCCGCAGACGCTTGAAATCAAACACACTTCTCATTATTAACTATCAACACTAGTCGTACATCATGCTTATTATATGTAGTTCATGCGGACTGCTCACTTCAGCGAGCCAACATCGAACAGGTAGGATATTTAATAGGCGGAAGAATGAACATGTGTGAAAGAAGGAAACGTTCACTTTTTCTTTCCGACATGTATGAACAGAAGCGGAACGCAAGAAGAGGAGCTTTCTTGTTGATTAATCAACATACATGCACACACACACGTTTTCAAATTTTAACAGATTGAAGTCGCTTTGTTAAAAATAACATCAATATTTGTTTATAAAAAAAACTTCAGACAAACTTCAAGTCTGTACACCCGCGTCTTTTTTGTTAAATTTCAAGTAATTGTTGGTAGTAACATTTATTATTTGCTTCGGACACTCGATTAGAGTTGAGGAAATTTGATTGAATTTTCTAGACAGTATCGTTCACTTTCTTCTTCTCCTTCTGTTCTTTCATTGTCTCTCAAGTAATATATGTCATCATCCATGTATAGCCTTTAATTGACATCTATTATTATGACCGGTCGTTTTGCTCGATGAACATCAACCTGGAAGCCATTTGTTTGAAAGCATACGACAGTAATAATAACGGAAGTTAAAAGCTAGACGGACCTAATTAATGAAAAATGTCTCAGACATACAAAAGAAATCGTCAATATACCAACACAGTCATTTTGATCCCTAATCGTTCTTAAACAGTACCTACCTTTCATTCATTCTAATTGGTCTCCCGCTCTCTCTCTCTCTCTTGACTGTGTGCATGCACTTGCATGCAATTTGCTGTTTATATCTGTTTCGTCTTTGTATTTGAAGTTAAATGGTATGCGACGCTGCTGACACGATTTGACGACTTGCATACATAGAGAATGTCTGAATTTAAATGCCGCCAAAAGGGTTATCTGTCATCGGTCGTTTTTTTTTCTCTTCTCCTTTTCTTCGTCTTCTTCTCTCATTTATTTAATGATCGCTGCTGCAATGATGATGATGTATGGGTCCATGCACCTATTCGATAGAATTTATGTGCGTGAATGACTGTTGTGTCATCTATTATACCTTTTTCTTTCTTCTCTTCTGCTTTCTCTCCTACTTGCTCACTCATTCCGTCTCGTTTTTCCGTTTTTTAATGTAACTTGTGTTTTTTTCCAACTCCATGTCTTTGTATACTGTCAAACGATGCACAAGTCCGGTCTAAAAGTGTCACTTCCACTAAGAAGAGTTTCTTTTTGTCATAGAACACACATATGTCCTCAGATGATTGTGATGAAAGCGATCGGAGAGAAAGAGACGAAGAATTCTTACTTCGATTTCACTTGTTTTTTGTGCGTACAGGATAGATCAAGTATTTGAAGGGCAATAGACAGAGAATAAGAATAGTTGTCTTAATAATTATACTATTGATGTTTGAATGGAAGGTGAAAAATTCAATTTAACCCTGAATTTCGATATATGAGAGGATAAATTAAACCTGTATGTCTTTTTACGTACAGTTCTTTTTCTCGCTTGATTGTATCTAGTAGATCAATGTCTTTGTAGTTTCTTCTTTGTTCTGTCTTCGAATAATTTGTAGTCGAGAATATACACATGTGTACATGAATATGTAGATGATTTCTTTTCTAGGCTGTAAATTGGCCCCTGCTGAGTCAACGGGACAATCAGTATCGATGGCTGATTCCACAAGCAACACGCCAATGAATTTGTTTACTGCTAGTTCTAATGAGCATACACTTTTTGCTGGAACACTTCGCAACTGGGGAGATCCTCTACTACAAGGACAAGAGCCGACTCGAGTACCATTGTGTCCTCGTTGTGCAACGTGTCGATGCGAATCATTGAGAAATCTAACTCGTTCATCAGCCAGTCGCAAACATCATCATCATAGACATCATGAACCGTCATGTCCAAATTATCATCAACACGAACGAGCGAAAACGACTAGTAAACAACGAACACTAGTGAAAACGAAACGTCGAGCGAATTCACATGATCCATCTTTAACCTTAAACAATCGTCCATTAATATCAACGCCAAATACAGAATATTCTTCATCAACGTCATCGACACCGCTAATGAAGCCGCGAAATAACAAATCCAAAATACCTGTGAGAGTATCAACAATGTCAAAAACTGCCAGCGAATGTTCTTCAACGTCATCTTTGAATAACAATCGATCGTCAAATATAAAAACAAAACTTCCACAGCCACTTATTAAACCTACAACATCATTGACAACTATTTTCACTCAGACGAATCAAACAATATCAAGTAGTGATGAGTTTGGCGAGTATGACCAAGACAGGTAAATAAATAAATAACTAAATTCTAAAAAAGTCTGATAAAAGATGGCGAAAGGCGTTGTTGACGCTAACGAAAAAAAATTGAAAATCTTTTTTTATTTAAATGAAAGAAAAACATATGAAAAACACTTTTCACACAAAAAGAATACTTTGAAATGCTTTTTGTCATAAGAACAAAAGGTTTCTTTCGTAGTTGATTACGAGAGATTGAATTCAAAGAGATGAGGTAATCAAATTCCATGTTTTCGCAAGTAACGAAATCGATAAATCTTTCTTCATTTCTGTTCAGACGTGTTCAAGAATCACTACTGATCAAAATGTTCATCAGACGATCTTGCATTGAAGAAGTCATACGTATTTTAATCAGATAGTTTCTCTTTCATTTCGATTACTAGACTCGTTTTTAAACAAACAATCTCGTTTGTCTCAATAGAAACTTCATTCGCATAAATTATGTTCGTTCAAGGCTCCTTTTATTCATTCCCTCACATTAACACACAAATCAGATACGTATTTATATACATGTATATGACTATTCGCAGAAGTGAATGACGATGATAGATTTACCATTTCAAACAAGAGTAGCTTTTCATTATCACCGAATCGATATACTTTCGAAGCTAATATACACATTCGCCTTGTGTTTCACGACATCGAAGAAAAGAAATCGAAAGAAAAACATACGACAAGGAAAAATCAGAGTCGATGTTTTATGTAATTATGTTAAGTATTCGTTTCATGTTCAAGAGAAGAACAATGAAAGTCTTCGATTTTTCTTCGTTCGTTAATCAAATATCGACTCGTTTTGTCTTACATCATTTCAAGGTGAACATTATTATAGACATGTCTCAACACCAGAGACACTTGAAAGTTCTTTGAGAATAAAGCAACGAATCGCATGAGAACGAAGTAACATACCTGTACAAAGTGAAGAGAGACTTTCAATCCATTTTACTTTTTTTCTTTTACTTAATGCATTCTTATGTTTCGTCGTGTACAAATCAATTTAATCAAAGTATGCTCATATCTGCAAGTAATAGGAACCTTTCATTTCATCTACTTTGATTGTTCGTAAGAGTGTCTCGTAAAAAGATGAATTCGAGTTGAGAGTACGAACAGGTGTTATATGCATCAATGATAATCTTTTCATCACGACAGAAAGTGTTTATCAGTTATGTTCATGCTCGTATTCGCGGTTTATATCGATATTCTTATTTTGCTATTTTTGAATTTAGTCTAGATGACGATGCTCCCGAGACATCTGCATCGATATCTACGAATGAATATTCCAATTCAAATCTGTTACCAAAGACGAAAAGAAAAGATATGATGATGTTATATTGCTCTTCGAGCCATCCTGATCACTTCGATGATGTGACCGACGACGAATTGTCAATCACCAGGGAGAAGAAACGGTTGACGCCATCGTCATCCTCATCGGAAAAACGACAGCGACGATCGTGGTACAAGGAAGGTTAGTAATACGAACGTGTAGTTATTCGTATGGTTTTTTTTTCTTCGTTTTACTATTCAAATTGATTCATTTTTCGTATACATAATCACGATGGTGAAAGGAGTACACAGTGGTAGCAATGGAGGAAATGTGCGCAAGAAAAAATAACAAGTATCGATTAAACTAATGTAGGGTATAAGAGCTAAGCAGGATTTTACATTGATTATAAATATCCACTTGAATCTCTTTTTTGAGGTCA
This sequence comes from Adineta ricciae, assembly GCA_905250025.1. Lineage (NCBI taxonomy): Eukaryota > Metazoa > Rotifera > Eurotatoria > Adinetida > Adinetidae > Adineta > Adineta ricciae. The sequence continues at coordinate 7,385 of CAJNOJ010000007.1, forward strand.
AATATTTCATCGTTTTCTCTTTTCATCGAGCTCGTTCAATACCCGATCATTATAGTACACTGTGTATCTAGACTTCATTGACATTCTCTCGTCTTGTACGTCGTTCACTTCATTAACAACAACTTTATCGACACACATGTGAAGTCAAACAAAAGAAAGAAAAACATATGTACAGACATTTCGTCTCGATCCATTTTGCATCATTTAAATTAGTGTTAAAACTGAAATAAACATAAATATGTTTTCATTAAACAGATTGAGTTCCGATTTCTCGTCGTTCCTTCTTTTTTTTTGCGGTCATGATCGACTTTCAATTGTATTCTAAATGTCTGTCAACGAGGTGCCGTGTGACTCGAACAAGAATCGTTGGTGTCACATAAACGTGGAGATTTGTAACACAACCAGAAACAGTTCTCTTCCCATTTCTCCTTTCCAATCATTTACCTGTGCTGTTGTGTCAAGATGATCAATGAGATGTATTTCTTTTGATAATCCCATATAAAAACACACGAAAAAAAAAACACAACATTGAAGAAAAACCGAAAATTTCTCCAGACTATGCCGTGCACCTTCTGTTCTTCCCGGTCTGCTCGGATACGGAGTGAGTATATAAATATCGTGAATACCTTTCTTTTTACTAATCACTTTCAAGTAGAAAATTGTGAAAAAAAGAGTGTGCATATGTCTCACGCTCCGTTTGATGGTATATCATGTGTGTGCATATGTAAATGTCCTATTTCGTCATCTGCATGTATGTACACAGAGGGAATAATCGACATCGGTTGAAAAGACATAACGAGAAAGAAAAGTGTAGGTGTGAGAAATTCGATGGACAAATGATCGGAATACTTGTTCTATACACTTTTCTTTGTCATCAGTAATCGTTTCCGGCAGCCATTGTCCGTTGACAAATATGTTAGCTGTTTGATCAACGCGGACAATATAACATCGGTTGAATAGTGTAGTACATGGTTCGATTGTAGCCAGAATTTTTTTGTCATTGATTAATTCCTTTCTCTTTGCCCTGTACACACAGAAAAATCGACGTGAAATATGTTGTAATCGATTAATTAAGGAAAAAAAGGGGAGAGAAATAATTGCTTTTACATTCTAATCAAAAGTGTGCGACGAACAGAGCGGCGGAGTCAACCAGAGCAGAAATGAAAATATTTTGTAGTTTTTAATCAGAAAGTAATCGTCAGCACAGACAGACTTATGGTGTCTGATATACTCTAAGACAAGAAGAAGAAAAATCAGGAAAGAAGAAGAAAAAGAAAAAAGGTACGATGGACAATGATCGAAATAGTGGTGTACGATATACACTCTTTCTTTCTCTTTTTTTTTCATTTCTTTTCTCTTTGCCTTAATGTCATTACTCGGTAGGCGGCAACGACGACAAGCGAAATAGTATTACCTATCGTGCATCACATTTGATACATAAGATTTTGCATCAAAAGAAATTAATGCTGTTATTGTTTTACTTCAACTAAGACGTAATATCTTTGCTTGAGTGCCATTAGGCGATGTATGGTTCAAACACTTCGAGCGTTTTAGTTTGAACAGTACAAAAGAGGTAGAAGTGAGAGATTTGATCATTTCGTCTACTTAACTCGCACTACTCAACATCATGTTTCCATCGATTGGTACAATGGTTAATAAGACGATTCTTGTTCTACGGGGTGAGTGATTTACTAAGATTACAGCTGATAACTTTCAGTTGATTGAATGAACGAGAAGACGCGACTCAATTTGGATGTCGCGACACAATTGACATTTGATAAAGATCTTTTCTACTCCATGTTTTTCTCTTCTCTCTCTCTTCCAGTCTATCTCGATAGAAATGAGTTATTCTAACAGGTGATGAAGTTGTATTTTTCTTCTCTAATTAACAATCATAGATCAAATGTCATCGATGCATAGGAAAAGACACAACACGCAAGTGTCAAACCGCTTTTATTACCTTTTTAACAGAATACATCGACACAGATCATATTACTAAAACGTGCGTCTAGATAGGATAATTAGACTTTAGCATGCCAGTGACAATGATATGGGAGTGTGTTGTTTTTCAATAGATCAACAGTACATCGCTGCGTTTTGTTGATTTATAAACAATCTTATCCTCCTTACAGAGTACGAAGATGAACAATAAAGGATGATCATTATTTGCGAAAGGCAAATTATACAATCACTCATCATATAAGTCAACTAGATCCTCATGTAAATAACATTCGATTCTCTCCTTTCTTGTTTGGTATCTCGAGGTAAAATAGTTGCATATTTACAAATCGATGCACTTCTTAAGATTCTCAGTACGGCTAGTGAAGTTCGACTTGTATATTTTCGCTTTGATATTCATATGAACGAATGAAAAACATCTTCATACGATCTTACAAATGAGAACTAGTTTAAGTACTTTTACGTGCTTCGTCTTAACTTATTGAAGACTAAAAATGATAGACTATTGTTCAAGGAGCATCGACAAATGATTTCAGACTTCAGATCATTGTCGTAATCCATTGGATATGATGACTTCTCATGTCGTCTCACTGGCAGACTAAAAGAAAAATAACATAGATTATTTGAGATTGAATTCTACTTATATATGCAATAGCTGCTCAATCTGAATAGAACCTGTGATGATGAACGAAACTAGTGACAAAAGAATGCGTAGGCTGAATTCAGTAACAAAAAAGTGTTTGCCTTCGCCAACGTGCAATTGAGCATCTGATTATACCATTCGTAACCTTGTTGTTTTATTTAAGTTTGAAATTGAATTGCTCAGTAAAGAAATATTGTGTAAATGTCTTGACAAACAATTTCTGCTAGTCAAATCATTGAACATTTATTGTAGAATAGCCCCGGACGAAGGTTAAATGTTTTGTTTATTACCTCGTTCACTTATACAATTGACTAGTTAATTAATAATAAGAAAAATGATATTCTTTTGTAATATATATATATATATGTAGACCTTACATTAGACAATGACCATGGTTAGAATGTCAAGTATAGATCGTGCCTTGACACTTCATTACAAAGGGTCAATTAATTAGCTGTGATCATTGTCATTTTATACAGTATATTCGAGGAACCGTATTCTTTTTTTCCGTCGCATTGTTCCGAACAAGGTTTTCACTTTCTACTTCTCTCGTTGATTTCTTGACAGGTCGTCATTCGAAGTCAAAAGCAACAGGGCAAACGTCAGCATCGTATATTGACGATTTGTCAACAAGTTCTTCTTCATCTTCAACTTCAATATCAACTTCTATGCAATCAAGAAACAAATCCCGTCCATACAGGCTTGCATCTCCAACACAATCGAATAAACTCACACCATTATCAGATGATTCGCTATCAGAGAAAACTTCTCAATCCCATCGAAAACGGCGTCCACGTTCAGCATTTACTTCCTACGAATCACCACCGCATTCCTCACGCGTCGATTCAACACCATCAGCAACACCATCAGTCTATCTAATCGAACTGAAAAATTCCAATCGTCCAACGAATTCTTATGGTTTAACTAAGACAATAACTTATGTCTGGAGAAACAATCATCATCATCAACAACAGCAACAACATCGAAAAGAAGATGATGTCAATACGTATCCAAAATACTCTGTTGAACAAGTACCACCTATTCTCGATGACAGCAAACGTACAGTACCTGTACGATCCCGACATGTCACATTGCAACGTGGCAAAACGGACTGTTGGCAGAGTAATCAAATCACAACTAGTTCAATACTAACTTCGACATGCCAAAATCAAACGGGTTCAGCATCGAATTTACTCTCGCCCATTCTACATACCAAACAAAACGAACCCAAACATCGAACAAAGTCCTCTGGTCATGTTATATCAATCACAACAACCAAACGCCAACAGCCATCGTTATTGAACGAACGACAAAACACCGAATGGAATGTCGAAGATGATGGAAAACACATTCGCTATTCAAACTTGAAATGGTATAGTGCTGATCAGTTACAAAAACCAGAACGATTAATGATTAAACCACGAACGAAACGACGATATCAAACATCAGACAGTGCTACGGACACCGGTTCCGCCAGTGACCAACACAATCAATCAGCTCCACCGATTTTACAGCATGAATTTGACACGCCTGTAACTAATGAAAAACATGAAGGTAAGAACAGAGAAAAAGGATGTTATTCTAAGCCAAGTGTGGTTCTGTCTACTTCCTCGATCGATGATTAGAGCATCGATGAACTGAGAATCATTTGCCCCGTAGGAAAAAGCAATGTTCATTTCTTCCGCACGAAAAAATCTCTATAAATCATTGCTTTTTTATATTTATTGCCTATGAGCAAGAAGCATATTTGAAAAAATATAGCTGTTTAATCGATCGATTCACTCTTGTCATTCATTATTCAATCGAGTAGCACAATGCATTTTAAAATCTTTTCCTTAATTAGAATAACAAAATAGTCTGCGATTGATTCTTTCAAAAAAGAAAAAAAGAAAAGAACTTCATCGTTTTTCTCTCAAGTATGTACACAAGGGTTCGATTTTGAATAGATTAAGAACAGACTAATTTCCTGTCGCGTCAACTTGGAGAATAGAATAGTAAACATTTATTAAATGAGAATGAGTCGAAAATCAGTTCTGTTTAAATTCAATGATGAATATATTCACTTCCGGTGTCGATGTTCAAGGCTGATTGACATTAAAGAAGCATAACGAACAGGTATATAGTTGAACATAATTAGCAGTTGAATGTCAAGCCGAACGGTACAAGGCGACATTGTTTTATTAATAATGATCAATGGTTTACAAAGAAACGATCGAAAAGGAAAATGTCGAAAGATGTAATGTCGAAAAAAATTGTCAAACGAAAAAGGTCTAACTAAATATCAAACATTTTCCAGTGTCGTTGATGATCGAAGATAGCTTATTTCACTTATATATATATTTTGTTTGACGAAGATTTAGTTTCGTCATGTTACGCTATACTACCCTTCACACTCACTGATACCATAGCCGTCCTCATCCCCTCTCCTACATAATTGATTGCTAGTCGAGAATCTGCTTCGATTTAAGAATCAACTTTTCATTTCGTGAGAAATCGTTCGCAGTGGCTAAGTTTCTTTTTATGATTAAGTTTAATTAGACGAAGCAAAACGGAGATCCTGTTTTTCTTACAATTAGTCTTGACGATGAACTTCCTTCAGCATCTCTCTCTCACAGCAGATAAAATAGAAAAAAAGAACACTAATGCAAGTAAACGACGAAAGAATTTTCTTCTTTTTTTTTGTTACGTTTTATATTCTATTGATCTTTATCTCACATCATTACTGTACGTTCGATAAATAATAACACAAATCTATTTATTGTTCTTCGTAATCTATCGGTTTCCGTTCATTGACCTTCCGAAGATGTATTTACTTAACACAACAAAACCATAAATCTCTCATTACGGTGTAGAGGACTCAAAACAACAACGCCTTTTTTCTTCTTCTCTCTCAGTGTACCCATGATAATGCTTTAGGTTTAGAAAGTCCAATCATGAACAAACAAAATGATTCAGCCATACCAGATTACACTTCTTTTCATCGGGAAATTAATAATACTTCTTCGCCGATTAATCATGATGAAGAACAACAAAGCATATCATCAGCATCATCATCGTCATCGAAAGAAATCCAACAGATTGAAACTATTCTCAATGACTATACAGCACCACCACCGCCACCGCCACCACGAAAACGTAAATTGGACTGTTATCCAAGTACTGATGAAGATGTCGATGACTTGAACGTTGATTCATCGGAAGATGTCGATCAATCAGCACCAACCATTCAAACGTACCGCGATCGGCTAAATGCACGCTTACAAACTGAAATCAATTCAAATCAGCCACGAGTCATCTCTGCTGAGTATTCTCAAATCACAATCGATTCCGGAGTTGATATTATCAGTGAACAAAAAGTTTCCCAGCCGAAAATCGACGAACAACACTCCGAAGAAACCACAAATCAAAACGATCTTTTTGCTTTATCCGATGATTCATTACTCGATATCGAACCTACACATCCACATAGTTTATTACTAAAGACTCCAGCGATCACACAGGAACAATTGTTATCATTAGCTGAAGAGAGTGATGAATATAAAAGTTTTCTCACGGCAATCACAGATTCCCATTTATGCAGCAAGAACGATCGTGGCCCGTCGAACACGAGCGAGCAATACTATTCAGCTGAGAGTGATTTCAATACGTCATTAGTCAATGCGAATCAAGATTTACAACGTAGTCTTGAAGTTGACAATGTGATTAACGAAGAGAAGGGGAGTGAAAATAAGGATCAATCAAACGAACCTTGTCGATCGCCGTCGCCACGATATGATGTGAAATTACCGACATTCAGTGACTGGATTGATCATATTTTTACAACATTTCTCGCTGAAACCAATCAACATTCAACGTCAACAAGTCGGTCATCATCAATTATCTCAAATCAAGCCTCGCAAAACACATTCGATAACTCAGCATCTCAAGCTTTGACCGTCGTTGAAAGTTCGACGAAAACACAACAATTATCGGCAATAACACAAGATATTGATACACACGAAGAAAATAATCCATCGCCTGTTTCATATCATCGATCACAATCATGGCCACATGATGAAAAACGACAACAAGAACATAATGAGCAAATTCTCAAAGGTAGTTTTTTTTTGTTTTCCTCCTTTTTTCTCCTTCATGATGAGACAGAGAAAAAGAAGAAAGAAAAATCTATGTGAATGCGCACAGCTGCTTATATCAAGGCTGCAAGATGACGGCACGCGCAGTTCAAATCTATGTTTTGGTTTTATTCTAGACGTGTCGAGTTCAAGTTTGAACAATGAAAACATGGAATCAAGTTCATCTTCAATTGCAGATAATTACGAAGCTATGAAGATTAGCGATGAACAAGAGGAACATAGAACTTCACAATCATTACTATTGCCATTGAATGTGAATGGGGATGATAATGAAGGTGAGTTTTTATTATACTAGCTAAACGAGCAGTAGGAGAAGGGAAAAAGCAAGAAAAAAAAACGAGAAGAACAAGAGCCATTTCCCTTTCACTGCAGATGAGTGTATACTGTTGCTCTCCAATAGCAAGGTAATAGAAAAGGGGAGAGAAGGAGAAAGAGAAAAAAGTGCACCGAACACTTTTTTTTTCTTTCGTCGCATTTTTTTCTGAGTAGTCGGTCGGACGGTTCAATAATGGAGGTCAACTATTGGCATATAGTAAGTTAGAGGACGAATAGATCCCATATTTGTCTATGTTGTTTTTTTTTTAAATTAAAAAAATGTGATTAATAGTAAAGAAACAAAAAAGAACGATTGTGTCATGTTCTTCCTTTCTCTTTTTGACTGCAAATATCGATAGAAGAGAAAATAGTATTACTACGCCCACATATACATACGTATATATATATATATATATATATTTCCATTCTAATCGATTTAACATGCCCTGTATTTATTGTTCAGTGAAATGTACGAATACTCGGGCGTTGTTTTCAATCAAAGAGCACGGGGCGACTGCCTATATTGTTCTCATTTAACGATGAGCGTCGGTTTTACCTGTTCAATATATCCTTTTCTTTCTACTTACTCTTATTGTCTGACAATAGTCAATGGGTTTTATCAAAAAGGATGTACGATTGACGCTTCTTTGTTTCTTTCGATGACCTATAGCATCGCACCCGGTCGATTCCTTCGAGAATGAGCTTTTCTAGACTTTAATTATGATGTGATCAGAGAGATTAATCAACAGTCATACATTGAATGTGTCACTGAAAGTATCAACTGAATGACTGACATTTGTCCGAAAGAGTAATCAAGTTAGACGAGGTAAAATCTAATAGATTAGTACAATGTGCCCTGTGCTATCGTAGGTGACCAATACTGTTCGAAGTACATATTTCTTATCTTAATAGTTTTTCGANGTGAGTGATTTACTAAGATTACAGCTGATAACTTTCAGTTGATTGAATGAACGAGAAGACGCGACTCAATTTGGATGTCGCGACACAATTGACATTTGATAAAGATCTTTTCTACTCCATGCTTTTCTCTTCTCTTCTCTCTCTCTCTCTCTCTCTCTTTCAGTCCATCTCGATAGAAATGAGTTATTCTAACAGGTGATGAAGTTGTATTTTTCTTCTATAATTAACAATCATAGATCAAATGTCATCGATGCATAGGAAAAGACACAACACGCAAGTGTCAAACCGCTTTTATTACCTTTTTAACAGAATACATCGACACAGATCACATTACTAAAACGTGTGTCTAGATAGGATAATTAGACTTTAGCATGCTAGCGACAATGATATGGGAGTGTGTTGTTTTTCAATAGATCAACAGTACATCTCTGCGTTTTGTTGATTTATAAACAATCTTATCCTACTTACAGAGTACGAAGATGAACAATAAAGGATGATCATTATTTGCGAAAGGCAAATTATACAATCACCCATCATATAAGTCAACTAGATCCTCATGTAAATAACATTCGATTCTCTCCTTTCTTGTTCGGTATCTCTAGGTAAAATAGTTGCATATAATACAAATCGATGCACTTCTTAAGATTCTTAGTACGGCTAGTGAAGTTCGACTTGTACATTTTCGCTTTGATATTCATACAAACGAAAGAAAAACATCTTCATATGATCTTACAAATAAGAACTAGTTTAAGTACTTTTACGTGCTTCGTCTTAACTTATTGAAGACTAGAAATGATAGACTATTGTTCAAGGAGCATTGACAAATGATTTCAGACTTCAGATCATTGCCGTAATCCATTGGATATGATGACTTCTCATGTCTCACTGGCAGACTAAAAGAAAAATAACATCGATTATTTGAGATTGAATGCTACTTATATATGCGATAGCTGCTCGATCTGAATGGAACCTGAGATAATGAACAAAACTGGTGACAAAAGAACGCGTAGGATGAATTCAGTAACAAAAAAGTGTTTGCCTTCGCCAACGTGCAATTGAGCATCTGATTATACTATTCGTAACCTTGTTGTTTTATTTAAGTTTGAAATTGAATTGCTCAGTAAAGAAATATTGTGTAAATGTCTTGACAAACAATTTCTGCTAGTCAAATCATTGAACATTCATTGTAGGATAGCGCCGAACGAAGGTTAGACGTTTTGTTTATTACCTCGTTTACTTATACAATTGACTAGTTAATTAATAATAAGAAAAATGATATTCTTTTGTAATATATATTTGTAGACCTTACATTAGACAATGACCATGGTTAGAATGTCAAGTATAGATCGTGCCTTGACACTTCATTACAAAGGGTCAATTAATTAGCAGTGATCATTGTCATTTTACCATAGTACATTCGAGGAACCGTATTCTTTTTTTCCGTCGCATTGTTCCGAACAAGGTTTTCGCTTTCTACTTCTCTCGTTGATTTCTTGACAGGTCGTCATTCGAAGTCAAAAGCAACAGGGCAAACGTCAGCATCATATATTGACGATTTGTCAACAAGTTCGTCTTCATCTTCAACTTCAATATCAACTTCTATGCAATCGAGAAACAAGTCGCGCCCATATAGGCTTGCATCTCCAACACAATCGAATAAACTCACACCATTATCAGATGATTCTCTATCAGAAAAAACTTCTCAATCCCATCGGAAACGACGTCCACGTTCAGCATTTACTTCTTACGAATCACCACCGCGTTCACCACGAGTCGATTCAACACCATCAGCAACACCATCAGTCTATCTAATCGAAGTGAAAAATTCCAACCGTCCAACGAATTCTTACGGTTTAACTAAAACAATAACCTATGTCTGGAGAAACAATCATCATCACCATCAACAACATCGAAAAGAAGGTGATGTCAATACTTATCCAAAATATTCTGTTGAACAAGTACCACCTATTCTCGATGACAGCAAACGTACAGTTCCTGTACAATCCCGACATGTCACATTGCAACGTGGCAAAACAGACTGTTGGCAGAATAATCAAATAACAACTAGTTCCATACTAACTTCGACATGTCAAAATCAAACGGGTTCAGCATCGAATTTACTCTCGCCCATTCTACATACCAAACAAAACGAGCCCAAACATCGAACAAAATCCTATGGTCATATTATATCAATCACAACAACGAAACGCCAGCAGCCGTCGTTATTGAACGAACGACAAAACACCGAATGGAATGTCGAAGGTGATGGAAAACATATTCGATATTCAAACTTAAAATGGCACAGTGCTGATCAGTTACAAAAGCCAGAACGATTAATGATAAAACCACGAACGAAACGACGATATCAAACATCAGACAGTGCTACGGACACCGGCTCCCACAGTGACCAACACAATCGATCAGCTCCACCGATTTTACAACATGAATTTGACACGCCTGTAACTAACGAAAAACATGAAGGTAAGAACAGTGAAAAGGATGTTATTCTAAGGCAAGTGTAGTTCTGTCTACTTCCTCGGTCGATAATTAGAGAGCATCGATGAACTGAGAATCGTTTGCCCTGTAGGAAAAATCAATGTTCATTTCTTCCGCACGAAAAAATCTCTATAAATCATTGCTTTTTATGTTTATTGCCCATGAGCAAGAAGCTTTTTTGAAAAAATATAGCTGTTTAATCGATCGAGTCGCTCTTGTCATTCATTATTCAATCGAGTAGCACAATGCATTTTAAAATCTTTTCCTTAATTAGAATAACAAAATAGTCTGCGATTGATTCTTTCAAAAAAAGAAAAGAACTTCATTGCTTTCCTCTCAAGTATGTACACAAGGATTCGATTTTGAATAGATTAAGGACAGACTAATTTCCTGTCGCGTCAACTTGGAGAATATAATAATAAACATTTATTAAATGAGAATGAGTCGAAAATCAGTTCTGTTTAAATTCAATGATGAATATCTTCACTTCCGGTGTCGATGTTCAAGGCTGATTGACATTAAGGAAGCATAACGAACAGATATATAGTTCAACATAATTAGCAGTTGAATGTCAAGTCGAACGGTACAAGGCGACATTGTTTTATTAATAATGATCAATGATTTGTAATGAAAAGATCGAAAAGGAAAATGTCGAAAGACATAACGTCGAAAAAAATTGTCGAACGAAAAAAATCTAACTAAATATCAAACATTTTCCGATGTCATTGATGACCAATGACAGTTTGTTTCAGTTATATATATTTTGTTTTACGAAGATTTAGTTCCATCATGTTACGCTATACTACACTTCACACTCACCGACAGCATAACCTTCCCATCTATACTCTAATTCTCAAGACCCTACCTAATCCATTGCTAGTCGAGGAACTGCTTCGATTTAAGAATCAACTTTCATCTGGTGAGAAATCATTCGCAGTGACTGAGTCTATTTTTATGATTAAGTTTAATTAGATGGAGAAAAACGGAGATCCTGTTTTTCTTACAATTAGTCTTGGCGATGAACTTTCTTCAGCATCTTACTGACAACAAATAAAAGAGAAAAAAGAACATTAGTGCAAGTAAAAGACGAGAGAATTTTCTACTTTTTTTTTGTTACGTTTTATATTTTATTGATCTTGATCTCACGTCATTACTGTACGTTCGATAAATAATAACACAAATCTATTTATTGTTCTTCGTAATCTATCGATTTCCGTTCATTGACCTTCCGAAGATGTATTTACTTAACACAACAAAACCATAAATCTCTCATTACGGTGTAGAGGACTCAAAACAACAAAGCCTTTTTTTTCCCTTCTCTCTCTCAGTGTACCCATGATACTGCTTTAGGTTTAGAAAGTCCAATCATGAGCAAACAAAATGATTCAGCTATACCAGATTATACTTCTTTTCATCGGGAAATTAATAATACTTCTTCGCCGATTAATCATGATGAAGAACAACAAAGCATATCATCAACATCATCATCGTCATCGAAAGAAATCCAACAGATTGAAACTATTCTCAATGACTATACATCACCACCACCGCCACCACCACCACGAAAACGTAAATTGGACTGTTATCCAAGTACTGATGAAGATGTCGATGACTTGAACGTTGATTCATCGGAAGATGTCGATCAATCAGCACCAACCATTCAAACGTACCGCGATCGGCTAAATGCACGCTTACAAACTGAACTGAATCCAAATCAGCCACGAGTCATCTCTGCTGAGTATTCTCAAATCACGATCGATTCTGGAGTCGATATTATCAGTGAACAAAAAGTTTCTCAGCCGAAAATCGACGAACAACACTCCGAAGAAACCACAAATCAAAACGATCTTTTCGCTTTATCCGACGATTCATTACTCGATATCGAACCGACACATCCACATAGTTTATTACTAAAAACTCCAGCGATCACACATGAACAATTGTTATCATTAGCTGAAGAGAGTGATGAATATAAAAGTTTTCTCACGGCAATCACAGATTCCCATTTATGCAACAAGAACGATCGTGGCCCGTCGAATACGAGCGAGCAATACTATTCAGCTGAGAGCGATTTCAATACGTCATTAGTCAATGCGAATCAAGATTTACAACGTAGTCTTGAAGTTGACAATGTGATTAACGAAGAGAAGGAGAGTGAAAGTAAGGATCAATCAGACGAACCTTGTCGATCACCGTCGCCACGATATGATGTGAAATTACCGACATTCAGTGACTGGATTGATCATATTTTTACAACATTTCTCGCTGAGACCAATCAACATTCAGCGTCAACAAGTCGGTCATCATCAATTATCTCAAATCAAGCTTCGCAAAACACATTCGATAACTCAGCGTCTCAAGCTTTGACCGTCGTTGAAAATTCGACGAAAACTCAACAATTATCGGCAATAACACAAGATTTTGATACACACGAAGAAAATAATCCATCGCCTGTTTCATATCATCGATCACAATCATGGCCACATGATGAAAAACGACAACAAGAACAAGAACATAATGAGCAAATTCTCAAAGGTAGTTTTTTTTTGTTTTCCTCCTTTTTTCCCTCCATGATGATGAGACAGAGAAAAAGAAGAAAGAAAAATCTATGCGAATGCGCACAGCTGCTTATATCAAGGCTGCAAGATGACGGCACGCGCAGTTCAAATCTATGTTTTGGTTTTGTTCTAGACGTGTCGAGTTCAAGTTTGAACAATGAAAACATGGAATCAAGTTCATCTTCAATTGCAGATGATTACGGAGCTACGAAGATTAGCGATGAACAAGAGGAACATAAAACTTCACAATCATTACTATTGCCATCGAATGTAAATGGGGATGATAATGATGAAGGTGAGTTTTTATTATACGAGCTAAACGAGCAGTACGAGAAGGGAAAAAGCAAGAAAAAAAACCGAGAAGAACAAGAGCCATTTCCCTTTCACTGCAGATGAGTGTATACTGTTGCTCTCCAATAGCAAGGTAATAGAAAAAGGGAGAGAAGGAGAAAGAGAAAAAAGTGCACCGAACACTTTTTTTTCTTTCTTCGCATTTTTTTTCTGAGTAGTCGGTCGGACGGTTCAATAATGGAGGTCAACGATTGGCATATAGTAAGTTAGAGGACGAATGGATCCCCTATTTGTCTATGTTGTTTTTTTTTTAAATTAAAAAAATGTGATTAATAGTAAAGAAACAAAAAAAGAACGATTGTGTCATGTTCTTTCTTTCTCTTTTTGACTGCAAATATCGATAGAAGAGAAAATAGTATTACTACGCCCACATATACATACGTATACATATATATATATTTCCATTCTAATCGATTTAACATGCCCTATATTTATTGTTCAGTGAAATATACGAATACTCGGGCGTTGTTTTCAATCAAAGAGCACGGACCGACTGCCTATATTGTTCTCATTTAACGATGAGCGTCGGTTTTACCTGTTCAATATATCCTTTTCTTTCTTCTTACTCTTATTGTCTGACAATAGTCAATGGGTTTTATCAAAAAGGATGTACGATTGACGCTTCTTTGTTTCTCTCGATGACCTACAGCATTGCACTCTGCCGATTCCTTCGAGAACGAGCTTTTCTAGACTTTAATTATGATGTGATCAGAGAGATTAATCAACAGTCATACATTGAATGTGTCACTGAAAGTATCAACTGAATGACTGACATTTGTCCGAAAGAGTAATCAAGTTAGACGAGGTAAAATCTAATAGATTAGTACAATGTGCCCTGTGCTATCGTAGGTGACCAATACTGTTCGAAGTACATATTTCTTATCTTAATAGTTTTTCGAGTTAAAGTAAACTACATTTCTATCGCACTTGATCGATTTAATTGATATTTTCAATCGACATTCTTGTTGAATACAATCCAAATAGACAGAGAATGAATCATATGAGAGTGCTTGAACAATAGTCTAATAGATGAAGATGATCGAGGGCGTCGAAAGCACACTTGAAAAGTACGAACATACATGAGTTATATATCTCTCGACTAAAATAAACTGACCGCAGTAAGACGACGACTATTTGTAAATAGACAACAATGTATGTTTTCGTCTCATTTAGAAGTAACTAGCAAGGAAATCATGCAAAATAACTATCGTCATGATGATCAATCTATTACTCCGTCGCCGACTACCACGATCGATCGTAATCAATCTACGAGCGAAAATTTTTCTTTTCCAAATATTATGAATAGAGGTAATGTTGACGAAATGGAAGAAAAAAAACACGATAAGTGTGATGATGATGATGATGGTGATGAAAAACATATCGAAAACGAAGTCCACAACAACAACAAACCACTTATTCAAGTAGAAACACCGAATGACTCACCGTCATCATTTCCATTTCATGAAGAATTCTACCGTTGTGAATTACTACAACAATCACAAATACCATCACAACCACAGCATACTGATAGTCATGATTCATTGCTGCAACCTGCTCATCATAATATGAATAATATTAATACTGCAGCGTCGTCGACAGATGATTTATCGACTACGCATCAATTATCATCATCCGTATTTCATTCTAAAGACTCAGCCTTAGGCCTATCAGATGATAATTTGCATTATTTACAAACGAATCCAGCGCTTATCAAAGATAATGATGATGATGACGATGATGAAGACGATTTACAACAAGAAGATAGAAGTAAATATCACATATCTTTTTCGATTGATCGAATTAATTCGTATTTTTCTTTCGAAATTAAATCATTTGAACGAATAATCACTAACGTTCACCATTTCGCTGTTAAATATTGATGATGCAATATGTATGAAATTGATTGCCTTTACGTTTCTTTTCCTACTTCTTCTTCTTTCCTAATAAGAGAAAGCATTTGTTATGCGTGAGGCGTGTCCATATTTCGTTTTTCTTTCGAGTTGTTTAGAATTATTTCATACATATGTATACATCGATGTAAAGGTCAACTATGCTGTTACGCAGATTGTACACCGAGTAGAGAGATTGATCACCAGAAGTGTCCTCAGTTACAACTGCATTTTCGAGCTCAATTAGCCTTGAATATTTCTCTCGTTTTCGTTCTTACGTTCTCACACTCTGCTCATTCTTTGTCTCGATGTATCATTAGACATATGTACAGATAATGTCCATCTCAAACATCTCATTCACTTTCAATCTGAGCCGATTGAGGTTGTTAACTAATCCTTCATCATGTCTCCCACTCTCGCTTTCTCGCAATGCGAAAAGACGAAAGAAAAAGTTCATCCCGTTCAATCGATCTTCTTCTTTATATATCAATGTACAATTTCATCTTCTTATGTCTCCATATGTATACTGACAGTCTAATGAACTATGTGCGTGTTGAAGATGTTGGGAGAATGAACTGTACGTGTGTGTATATGAATGAATGAATGAATGGTATATAAACATGTTAAAAATTAGATGCAAAACACGCGTATGCCACGTAAGGAAATGAGAAAAGAAAGCGCACGTAAAAGAGAGAGAGAGAAACGTAAAAGAATACAACAAAAGGTATATATACATTCTTGTGCGTGCCTGCTCAGGCACGTTGACATGATGGTTTTTATTTCATTAAAATAGAAAAAAAAAGAAAGTAAAGAATTTGTATGCCTTTCTTCTTCTCTTCTTCTACAGCTTCTCCTCCTCCTCCTCCTCCTCTTCGTCTTATCCTCAGGTTTTGGGTAGATTATTTCTATTTGTGATTTCTGATTCTGCTAGAGTAGAAGATTTATTTTTATTCTAGCCATTGACAATAATGTAATTCAAGATAATGCAAATAACAATATTGATAAGAATGAAATGACATATGAGCGTATTGATGATGGTACAAATTCTTTAAGAAATAAATCCACAATGATCTACATACCGGCTGATCAAATACAGTCGTTACCATCATCTTATCAAATCAACCATGCTGAACGAACTGTTTCATCGAGTTCATCCGAGCAGTTGATACCTAAAGAAAAACAAACAGGTAACAACAATCAAAGTCAAGAATGAAACAATAGCAAAACACATCGACAAACGTTTTGTTTTCTAGGAATGTATTATCCTGCTTTTGGTAGTTCCGCTGCGATACATCTAGCAGAAAAATACAATTGTGACTGGCTCCAAGATATCACTTCACCTGCAAGTCCATATCGTAAATCTCTCACGAGTGTCAACTATGAAATGACTTCCGATTCACGCATTTTTCATCAAAATCAAGCACTTGGTGATGAAGATGAATTCTATCTATCTCCACAAGCATTTCAACCATCACGTTCCTGTCCGAATTTGAATCATCTGTTGATACGTGAACCGTTACGTGAACGGTCATATTCGTTAACAACATTAGATGCCTATGCACGTTTAGATATAACACGTGATACTCTCGAACAAATGTGGCTTTCATTACTTGATCTTGCTTTCAGTGACAAAGACGACATTGAACTAGGTGAATACAAGTTACGTCATATCATGGGTTTATCAAGTTCGTACACACATATCAATGATACTTTAATTGAAAAGTCTCGAAGTCATGGAGATATATTTTCAACGGCAAATAAAGAAGAAAAATTAACAACTAAAAAATCGAAATCGTTCGATGTTACATCATTACTGAAGTCAAGTAAAGCATCAGATAATGAAGCGAATGTTGGTTTACTTCAAGGTGCTGCTATATCAGAACCATTCGTTGATCGTATAGGTTTAGTCTCAACACAATCTGATACAGAAATGAACTTTCCGAGTAATGATAATGATAGTATTGAATCAATTGAAGCAGACAACCCCTTACCTGAAGAGCAATATTCTCCGAAAAATCAAACCGAGTCGCCTGTTATCAAAGAACCGTTAAATTACGTTTTTCACTATCCTCACCAATTAGATAGCAATGATGACTATGATTTTGAACCTGAAGATGATATAACACACTATCTACCTGAAACAACTTTAACAATGAATCAGTTGTTTGGCGATGAAGATAAACAATTGTGTATGGCCTTGGGTTTTGATGATGATGAGGAAACAGCTGCACTTGCTGCTGCTGTCGCACAACCAAGAGATATACAAGCTATATTGGCGGACTATCGGCCACATTCTCTTTCGACAATACCAAGCTCCCGAGCAAGTCAGTATGCGTCAAGTATCTCTGATAGCGACGAAATTGTCGAAAACAATGACCCAATAAGTCGTAAGAATACGATTAGTCTTGAACACGAAGAAGTGTATCGATCTGATCACAGTATTGATGGTGCCGAAGAAGTCGATGACGATATTGGCCAAATTGAATCAAATATTTCCTCACCACAATCGCGAGCATTATCGCCTATACCAAATTACTCAGAAGCGTCACCCGTACCACAAGCACCAGAACGAATTTCTGTAAGTTGTTTTTGGCCTTTTAATAGACCGGCTTCTATTAGTTATGAATCAGTCAAATGAATAATAGAATGACTAAGACAAGACTTCTTATTACTTAACATCTGCCTATCGTTGCTTTTTCATATGTGAAGAATACGATTATAGACTGGATTTATTGCGTGATATGTCTTGATTTAAGCTAATTTTACCGACGTTACCTCCTCTGGATTAATCTTGATTCTAAATTTAGTTTAATGTGAGGTTTATCTCGAGCTGAAAAAGGAAAGCTTATCGTTAAGTCAATTAACAAGGCGAATCCTTTTCTAGTAGTGTCTTAAACAAAAATTCTGTGTTGAGTGTACATTGATTTCATTCTTCTGTTTCAGCCATTAAAACTCCCCAATTTTGCGAATATTGACCATGATGCTTGGGCACGATCGATAAGTGAACCAATCTATACCGACGGCCTATCGATTCAGCATCAGCAGCGTGAAACTGATCTCTTTCCATTTACTGATAATCTAACGAGTATTATACCAGTTGACGATACTCCACAACCGCAAACTTACATCACCGATCAAATTGAACCGAGTATACCTCTAAGTGAATATCAAACGAATCATTTTATTGAACAAACGAACGATACGAATCTAATTGACTTTTCCTCGCACGAAGATTTCATTCAGAACATGGATAATCAAATCGATAACAAATCAAGTAATTCAACTCGCACTTCAATATCGTCCATACACGATACACACCTCGATCCAAACGAATTGGCATTTCTTTTGTCACAATTAGGTACATCGGACATATCCAGCCCACCAGGAATGTCTTTTGCAGATGAACTAAGCAAATTGAACGAAGGATCAAGTGAACAACAACAACAACAACATCGTTTTGATTCGGATTCTTTGGACCATTCATCATTGCTACAGCATGAACATCAACAAAACAAGCCGAAACTTGCCGACATTGATAGTTTACAATCTACACCTCATACTTATTCCACAACTCCCCCACCGCCGGTTCATGCTGATGAACTTACAAGCGTTGCCAAACAAATTCGAGATATTAATCAAGAAAAATCTATTTCCTCTCTGTGTAAAATCGTTGCGGATATTCATGCACAGACAAATAATCAATTCCTCACGAAAATCGTTAATTACCATCAATCACCGCCCATCGCTAACTTGCAGACAATCGTCACTGAACTTCATCAAACACCGATTGGAAAATCAATACCACGACCCCAACGACCGACTCACCTCGAACTTCATCCAAACGAGGAGGAAGAAGACGAAGACCTGGAAAATGAGCAAATTTCATCACCTGCTGTTGTAAATGACGTCCCAATTTCATCAGATTTAGTTTCCGAACTCGAAGAACAAGTATCATTAACGAAATTGAAATCACCATCTCGATCAGCATCTCCCACTTCTGTACTAACACCGATGACAAGACGAATTAGTGATACATCTACGCATTCCGCACGCTATCAATCACAGCGTATTGATAAAGTGTCTGATTTAGAAATTGTCAAACAAGGCAACGGTTTCAAAATTGGCTATGTCGATCGCCAAGGTACAGATCAACGGGTAATTCTGACGAAACGTATCGAAGCAGGACCGGAAATTCTCGCCAGAGATCCACATGTTCGTTTGCCATACAAAGGTCGAAAGATGTTAAGTCAAGTTTTCAGTTCGTTACTATATACAAATGGCTATAATACAATTCAAGAAGATAAGAAATTTGAACGTGCATCGAACGACATTGAAGTGCCGAGCATTGGTACTAATCCACAACATTTCGATGAGGTTCGTTTTTGATCTGGCTAAATCAAAGCCTATTTATTGTCTGTATTCGTCAACTAATCGAACTTTACGCTTATTTTTAGTCTGATATGATCTCCATTGATATTGATGGTCCGTCGACGATGTTGAATTCAATTTGTGAATCGATTGTTATAACTCAAGGTTCGGTATATTCTGATAGTCTACCGAAACCAACGATTGAAAAACCTCTTGCTCAACCAGTACCAAAAAGTGTATTCGATAATCGTCTCTCATCTTCGACAACCTCGTCATCGTCATCTCACCAGCGTCATGTTGTCTTAGATCATCACGAAGAATATCTTCTCGATAGTTCTCGTACTCCAACGCCATCAACGAAAAAAGATAAAATCGAAGTCATCAAAACATGGGAAGATCACACAGTTATCAATGGTACTAGTACATCATGGCATAGTTCATCATTACCTCCACACAAAGTTATTAAGCACAAACAATCTACGAGTACTGTTGAACATTTTGATTCTCCATACCAACCCCAAACTGTTCAAATGCGCATTGCCCCGTCCCATGACGTCAAATACCGTGTAAATGAACCAATACCAATTCCATCTGTCTTCAATTGGAACGAAGAAAGTGTCAATACACCCTCAAGACCATCGAAAACCACACGTGATGTTGCTCTATCACCCATTTTAATCGACGAAAAGTTACCCACACCTCCAAAACGTACTCCTGAAAAGGTTGATCGATCGTGCCAATACAGTCCACATGGAACACAGGACTTTGGTCTACAATATCGTTCTGAACATTCAGCAATGTCAACTCAAGTCTCAGCACATGATATCCCCAATTTTCTTGTCACCTATGATGGTACCCAAACCATCGTTGATTCAACACATCATTTAGATGATTCAGGTTTCCATCCACATGTCCGAATGATTTCGCCATCACTCTCAGTCGTTTCATCAGAAAACCAATCGAACAATCAACCCTATTCACTTTCCGGACCAGATTTTGTTCATAAGTTGAATGACCAACATAATCATGCATCCGCATTGACTGTGACACAATTCTCAGATGAACATTACTATCTTCCATCCAATGATCCAAATCAAACAAATCTAAATACTCGCCCTACAACACTCGAACGTAGCGCTGACTCAGGCATTCTTGTGGATGATTCGGTAGGTTACTACGCTTTCTCTGATCTTATTTGTATTCCATTCATTTAGTCACTGCGCGATCGTCGCAATAAAGCCAATTTCGCTCTACAAGTCGATATCAAAGGTTCATCATCGGACAGTGATGATATCTCGGAAGTGACCCAACGTCCAATCAATCGTCTGAAACCAGCAACAAATGATAACGTTTATGAACATCGTAGCGAACTAGTTATCACAACACGAAATTCTGCAGCACATGACCAACGATATGACCATTCAGTCAGTTCATCAGCAAAAGAAATCGAACAGCAAATTATCCAACTGCGACGCGAACGGGCACATATTTTAGAATTACTTTCATTGAACTGGAGTCGATCCAATATTTGGGTAGAGTTAACCGAAGCAAAACTAAACTACATCATTGGAGAAACAGGTATGTGTGCTAATTATTTTAAAGTAAAACCATCGCTGCGATTCCATCTCTGATAATCCTTCTTTTCTCGTGATCTTCGAAATTTTCATAGTCGCTTGATGAAAAAAAAGCAAGTTAGAAGACGACGGTGATTATAAAAACTGAAAACTCTCGTCTGTAAACTATCATAGAATCTCAAACTGACACGAATGTGCTTAATATGAGATATGTTGCTTTCTAATTAGTTTGAAAAGAACCATAAATGAGTCTGATAAGAATACACTTATGCATGTCTAGTTCTTTAAAAATTCAATGGAACTTTCTAATCTTAGACATCGTCAATTAGAACGAGAAAAACAAGAATTTGCACTCAAGGCCGTTTCAAACGATGATTTATGTCAGAATAAAAGCTGAAAATATGCATCAATCATAGGCATATGAAATCTTTACGGGTTTAATCTTTTTGAGAAGTCCGACATTCCGAAGCTCCATCACAGATTGCATATAATCACGCATATTTTTGCCAGCATATGAAAGAGGATTCCTCAGAGACCTTTTTCTCATCAACGAATTGATATGATTATTAGAAAAACACTTATTAACATATTATGTCAGCATCGTTGTTCAAAGTAATCTGATATTTTTATTGCCTCCTCCAAATGTGCCACATATATCAGATGTTTTCTATTTCTTACATATGACCGGATAGTATTACGCTAATCTGCCTATATGAAATACATTATTATCCTACGAAATGTTCAAAGAAAAGCTCAGAAAGTTTTATTCATTCGACTCCACGAAGAAATTCGCAATTGTATGAGGAAAGACTCGTCGACTGTAACAAGCACAAACGAAATCAGTTCTATTCGAATCCTTTTATCTTGTCATGACCTTTGCCTCTTAACTGATCTGATCTGATCTGATCATTTCAAATTACCATAAATCTTCTGAAAAATCGAAAAAGATCGATGAAGACAATGCTAATCGAATTAGAAAAATCATTTTTCTCTTCCCTCCTAGATGCTCTACTCCGGTCATTATCATTCGATGCTAGTCCCATGGACAATGAACGAGTGAAATCGAAAATGCATCAATACGAAGAAGAAATGGCCGAATTGACACGTCAACGTTTAGCAATCTATCGCGAACGTTTAGAAGATTCCAAACGACAAATCGACATGAAAATCGATGAATTAGAGATGAAAAGATCAACTCTAAGACATAATACATCTCACTATTCAACTCTCGAGTACACACCACGAGTAAACACCAACAAGTATTCGAAATCATATTTGAGTACGAGTGCAGAAAATCTCTCGAACATGCCTGTGCAAGATACGATATCCAGTCATCCTCAATTTCTTGATGTATCATTCCTGACATCGACACCATTGAATCCGAATGCCGGCATTCCACCGCGATGTCCCCGTTTGCCACGTTATCCCCATCAAGATATTCAACGAACAATCTATCGTCCGACACCACGTTATCCATCAACTATTCTTACATCGAATCCCGACAATCGCTATGATTATCCACGTTATCGTTCCACTTCCTATGTAACGCCAAGCAGCAATCTGTCTGGTTTACAGGGTTTGAGTAAAAGTCAACAAGCAATATTGGATGAAACCGATAAACTAGTGAAAGACTCTCAGCAATTCCACAATGAATCCGCATCGCAATTTGAACGCGCGAGAGAAAGTTTATTATCAAGGTAAATATTATTTATCTTTGTGCTTTTTGTGTCCAACTCTATTTTCGTCAAGAACTTTTTTCAGTTCATAATTTAAGCAGGTAATTGATCATTTCCTTCTTTTATCTGCATGAACGAATGAATGACTTAATAAGTGATGTGCTTACTAGCATGATATGAAATTGAAGAAACTGAAAAAAGCGGANATCTTGTCTTTTTTCTAAACATGCTACTGATTCGCTTGCTTTTAGACAGTCCGATGTTGATAGGGATGAACATACATCTCATTTCATTAACATCCGAAAACACGTTAGAGTATTCGAGCGTTCCATTGACAATTAGATAAAGACGCCCATATCGACATCCATTTTTTTAAGTAAAAGATAGACGACATTTTAAAAAGCAAACAGCGTGTGTGCGACGAGCTCAAAGGGAGATACACATTAGCCGATCGATGCTACAATTCGAAGGGACTTTGGCTCAGGTGAAGTTCTATCAGAACAATAGTGGTTATATCTTCATGAAGTTGAACGATGGAACAATGATTGATGGTGTGATTTGTTCATTTTTCATTGGGTTTTTAATTGACATACATCGTTTTCTTCTTCTTGTTTTAGTTTCGGGAGCAACAGGCACCAAACGACATCATCATCGTCATTCATCAAAATCGAACAAAACAGCAGCAGGCACGATTAATAATGAAAATGGTTAGTGATTAGAAGAGTTAATTTTATTTGGAAAGAAGGAAAAAAGAATAACAATTGTTCTTATTTTTTCTCGGACGAGATATAAGTAAACATAAGACTAAGTCGAGTGCAAAAGAAAGAGCACTTTTCTTTTCTATTTGCATCTGTTTTATTTTATGACATTCTTTGTTAGATGTAAAGTAAATCATGGAAAGTAACGAAATATTTGTTACTCTCCTTTGTCTCAGCACAAAAGTCAAGTCAATTTTGACGCTAAGGATAGCAACATGAATTCTCAATGGTTTTTTTATGTGCGTCATGTTCTTATCTCCCTTCACCTGCTGTGCTGAAACTATAACATGAGAACCTGATTTCTTGTCTATGCTTTACTTTTCTCTCTCTCTCTCTCTCTCTCTCTCTCTCTCTCTCTATGCTTTTAGCGGGAGAGGAGATCGTGAACATCTTCCATCTCCGATTAGTTTGTATGCCTATCCACAAATTTCAATTAAGAAGAGACTGAGTCAGTGTAAACAGATCAGTTTCTTTGCTCGATTCTTATTGAATTTGTTTAACTTGATAAAACATGTCTAATTACATGATTCTTTTTTTTTCATCCTAGAAACTCAGTCATCGAGCAGTTCAAGCAAAAAGAAATCGAGTAGTGACAAGACTGGTGCAATGGGACTCGGTGCTACCAATTCGCACGACATTATCGAACACGATATTAGTAATTTAGCAAATTTAAATCAGTTACCAGCATCAGGTTCATTCGAATCACTGAAATTGAGCAGTGAGAGGTAAATTACGTACAATTCGATTGCTTAATTCAATAAAACAAAATCTGATAAGAATCACTGTCGACAGACTTCGAAATCTGAGATTATTATGGAGATAATATCTGAAACGAAGATTTGTTTTTGAGAATCAAAAGGAGAAGGATCTAGTTGACATTGAAGTAATAGAATGGGTACATTACCGTTGTTGTGTCTTGTCTATTTAGGCTAAGAACAATAATTGCCGCACTCCATTGTAATATACTTATACGGAAGGACGATCTCGTGCGTAATTTGGATTATGCTGCCAATGTTCTTGAAGCTGTCTATCAAGACGAAACAAAGTAAGCCTTACATGAATGTATTTATCCGCTTGGCGGATGATCTTCCTTTCCCAATATTCGTCACTATTGGTTTTTCGACTATCTCCGACTTACTTTTGTCTCTGAAAATCTGATCTATGTATATGTCACAGACGAAAGCCACAGGTATCTTATCAAAGTACATCAGAAGCATCTAGTCGTCGGTAAGCGCATGAGGTCGAATCGTTGATTATTATTATTATTACTGTGACCTGTCACGTACATGAAATTAGAAACCTTCTTCTTCTGCACATGTAATTAGAGATTTCGAAATGTCCTACGATTTGTTCTTGTTTCAAATATTCACCTTTCCACAAGATTCAATCTGTTAATTAATTGCACTATACATGATTTTCTCACACACACGCACACACACACACACACTCTCTCTCGATGTGATAATGAATCTTCTCAGAGGGAAGTCTATTTTTACCTGTGAAAACTACCATTCCAAGTATCATAGGGTAGCATAGATGCAAATGTGGTATTTGGATAAGCTACTTTGCTTTTTTGTTTGTACTCATAGTTTTGTTGCATGATTACTCTTGTTAGTTTTATCTTTATTTCTCTTTCTTTTTTCTTTTCCTGCATCTATTTATTCGTGTCTGTCCGGGTTTTCTTTTTATCACTGCAATTATAGGCAAATGAAACACTTTTAAAAAGTGTTTCGTCTTGTGACACTTACTATCATCATTATCACCAACAAGAACTTCTTTGCAATGATGATTTCCTATACAATATGTGTTAAAAAGGGAATGAGAGAGAAAAAACGAGAAAGAAAAGAAAACGCTGTCAATAATTGTCATGCCAGTAGAAGAAAATTTGTAGCTTAGTTAAGAAAAAAAAACGAAGAGATATATCTGTTCATTTTGATGTCTGTCTAGATATGTCAGATTTTCCTCTACTTCTTTTATTCTATTTCATAGACGACTGATGGAAGAAGATGATGATGCTTTGTCAGAAATTGAACCGGATTCCGTACCGAATGAGGTTCGAGATTGGCTAGCGATGACATTCACTCGATCGATGTCAACAATCAAACAAAAGCCAACCGAAAAGAAGAAATTCAAGAGTGTTGCTCAAGCAATCCGTGCTGGTATCATGGTCGACAGGTGCGTAGCATATACGAACTGATAATCTCTTCTTTTTTAATCTAATCAACAAAGATTAGAAGGAAAAAACAAGAAATATTTTTCTCACAGGTTAATTTTTGAATTTCTAAGTATATCTATGCTAGAAAAACTGATTTCTTTTTCTTCTTGTGTGTTGCAGCTGTGCCAGGTATGGCTTAAGCAGTCGCTCTAACTCTAGATGCAGCCCGCATTTTTTGTCGTATACTTTGAATGTTTTCTCCTCTTTTCTCTTTGTCTACTCACTCTACTTTCTCTGTCGATCACTCCTTTCCTCCAGATTGTCAAGAAATGGTCTCTTCAGGTGATATTCAAGGTATGATTATTCTCTTACTAATCAATGACGAACACGAGACTGATAAATGTATATATATCTCCTCAAAAGACAAGGCATATCATGCCAGATTTGGTTTGATTATTTGCACATATCCTTCCCCTATATGGATGTATCGTTTGAATTGACATCCATTGTATTGTGTATGTTTTCTAGGTACCTGAGACGTTTGTCTATCGACATTAAATTTAAGGTATTTCAAACGAAACTGAGTGAATCTATCGTTCGACATTATCTGTCTTCTTTATTTTTTTTATCTGAGTTCGCTCGATTCGATTCACTTGCCCTCTTCTTCTTCTCCGAACTCTTTCTCTCATCTCTTATAATCTTCTAACCCATATCTTCCTCTGCACCGTTCCACGTTCACGCATATCTATGAAATAGTCACACATAAACACACACGAAATTTTTATGTTGCCTTATGAACACGCTGGCTGGCTCAATCACACACACGTATAGAGATAGACATAGATATATATATGATTATAAGTACATTTGAAAAAAAAAACAAAATCCACCACAATACGTTTAGGCTCTTTCGAAGAAATACTCTGGCTATAAGCGCGGTCTTTCACCAAGTAAGTTGATTAGTAGTGAGATAAACGTGAGGCAACTCTCTCTCTTTTTTTTCTCCCTCTATAATCTTATTCTTATTAGCACGAATGCAATGAATGTGCATGCTTTTCTTGTTGTGTAGTTCAATGGAAATACATTTCATTTGTTGAACAGATTGTTTCTTTTGCCTTTTCTTTTTATTTCCTCGCATCTAGACAATTAACGAATGGACATTTGATGTATTTTCTGTGAATGAATTTACCAATGGCCAATGCCTACGTTACATTGGCTTCGAGCTTATGCAACGCTACAACCTACCGAATAAACTTCGAGTAAGTGAATTGCAGTCGATCTGCTATACTTACCATTTTCATCTGTTTACTTGCAGATTCCAGTCACAGCGTTACAAAACTTTCTGGAACAAATGGAAAGTGGCTATAGCAAATATCATAATCCATATCATAACTTGATTCATGCAGCTGATGTCTTACAAACAATCTACCAAATCGTTTACAATTCTGGTCTCATGGTAGAGGTTGACACCGTTTTCTAATTCACTTTAGCTGTAGAAAAACTGTAGAAAAAAAACCTAACACCTACTCCTATTCATACTTTCACGTCTATGTAGTACATTTCAAATTGTAGTTGATCTATACGTGATTTAGAATTGCTTCGAATCGAGTAATTTTGAAACTTGACTTTTATTGATTTTTCTTTCCGATTAGAATTGGCTGACCGATCATGAACTATTTGCGATGTTCATTGCAGCGATAGTGCATGATTTCGAACATACGGGAACATCGAATAATTTTCATATTCAATCCAGGTAAGTCAGAAGGATCTGAGTTTACTGTTCATTTATGTGTGCTCTTTTGTACTTGAATTCAGATCCGACGTCGCTCTAACGTACAATGATCGAGCCGTACTTGAAAATCATCATGTTAGTGCTGCATTCAGATTGATGCGAATTGATGACTACAATATCATCGCGGAATTTACAGCGGATGAATATAAGTATGTCCGATTCATCCTCGAAGTCTTCAGCATGCAATTTTGTGTCTTCTTTAAAGGAATTTTCGGCATCTGGTTATTGAGATGGTGCTTGCTACAGATATGAGTAGTCATTTTACCCAACTGAAAACCATGAGAAGTTTGCTGAGCATGCCGGAGAAGTAAGTGTGTTAGTAATGAAGATTCTCTCGAAGTATACATATATGATAAAATAGTATTGAAAAAGCGAAAGCATTGGCACTAATTCTTCACTGTGCTGATATCAGTCATCCGGGCAAACCGTGGAATATCCATCACATATGGACACAATCTTTAATAGAAGAATTTTTTACTCAAGGTGAAAAAGAGAAACAACTCGGTCTACCTTGTTCGCCACTATGTGATCGCGAAAACACTTTAGTCGCTGAATCACAAATTGGTAAATATCTTTCGTCGAGTTAAGAATCGAATTTTAAATGTTTGTTTGTTGTCAAGGTTTCATTCAGTACATTGTTGAACCCTCATTTGTTGTCATGGGTGATATGTTAGATAAGGTTTTGAAATCTCTTGTAAGTGATTCTCAACTTCCGTCACCCTCCATACCATCACGAAGTCAAGTAACATCACCAACACCATCAGCAATATCATCAGCCGAGTCCAATGCTCACGGAGAAGAATCCAACGGGTAAGTAATGAAAAAGCAAACATCCACTCGGCAATGAATCATATGTTTCAGAGCTGAAAGAGTACTACCATCGTCTATGACAACACCCGTGCCACGACCTACTGTTGTTCGAAGACCATGGTCGGACTATTTGAAAAGCAATCGAGAACGATGGATAAAAGAAGCAGGTGAAGGAAAAACCGTCTACTTTTTGTTTACATATAAAATCTCCTTTGACTTCTCTAGAAGAAGAACGGCGCCGCAAAGAACTAAATGTCATCGAAGAAGAACCATAAGTCGAAAGCTTCACATAAAAAAAACAAACTTTCATTACATTCCATATAAGCATATTCACATACATGCTCGGTGTTCTATTTTGCTATGCAATTTGTTTCTCATCATCATCGGACATATCGATAAATCTTTTAGCAATATCTGCTCTATATGTAATCAGTTTTCTTCTATGCGTATATGTGTGTATGTGTATAGATATGTCTCTATTTATGTATTGGTTTCTGCCTATGTCAAAATCATTTTAGTTTTGCTTTTGAATTTTGGCTTCTGTTACTTTAGTTATCATTATTTTTATAGTAAAGTATTTTATGTTACATTTCTTTTATTTGACTCCCAATAAAAGAATGAGAATATCCATCGATATCCTTCTTGGATGCTTGATGCCATAGTCGAGAACAAATGTTGTTGCGCTCAAAGCGATGCTAACACCATCTATAATGATTTAATGTATAAAGATGAAAGTTTTCGTAGCTAACATAAAAAGAAACTAACAAAAAATACTTTTATTTGAAAAAATAATCGAAAATTTTGATGAAGGAAAATCTTTGTATCTAACAAAAAAACCGCCGGCTCTTTGTTTCATATATCTTCATTGTTCATGTTTCATTTTTCGATTCAATCAATGCATTGAGATCAGAACGTTACCGATGGATTCAACCAATATCGTCATTCCCTTCGACTTCCCATTTGCTATTTTGGGTAAAACGTCGTACGAGTTTCGTTCGTTGCTCATTCAAAATCGATTTTCTAGAACACCGTCATAATTCGGATCCAAATAGTAAACTTGTTTATGCTGTTGCTGACGGTCAATATACCTACGGTCCACTTTCATTATATCAATATCATAATGATGAGCACTATTCGAAAACGTAAGTTTTCTTTCATAGAAACTATACAATCAATCTGATTTGACCTGTGAATAGTATAAGAGATGACGAATTACCACCATCATTGCCGTGCAAAGTAAAAATCAATTATTTTTTTTAAAACTTCATTTCGATTGACTTGTCTCTGTTGATGTAAAGGAGTTTTACATTGTCGAATCAGGCTTCACAACCGATGATGCATTCGAAATCATCGATGAAAATCGTGGACAAATTTACGTCAAAGAACTTCCTTCGATGGATGATGATTCCATGATGACAATTGATCAAGAACCGGAACAAGGTTAGTTTTCTTCAATCATGTTTTATGTCTGATATGATCGATCTCTACTTTTAGTTCATATGAAAGAGCTCTTCAAAGAAATGGCTGAATGTAAAAACGAAATTCGGAATTTGAAGTCAATCGTAAGAGCATTTTCGATTTCGTATTTAAATGGCAGCTCAATGACTATGTCTTATCCGTAGGTGTTGTCAGAAAATCGTTTCAATAAACGTCGATCAACTTCAACAGGTAGCCAACAAGAAGTATACTCTCATGTACGACTAAATTCCTTGTTTCAGATTCACCAGGTCTTCGCAGCACCGAAAACAATGCTAAATGGATTCGTGGCGGTACCGGAAATCGATCAA
Organism: Adineta ricciae; assembly: GCA_905250025.1. NCBI lineage: Eukaryota > Metazoa > Rotifera > Eurotatoria > Adinetida > Adinetidae > Adineta > Adineta ricciae. The sequence goes on from CAJNOJ010000007.1 coordinate 37,570, forward strand.
CAAATAATGGACATATGTCCGACGATGGTGGTGTGTCAACTCCATTACGTTATACGAAGACAACTGGTATTCGTAAACCACAACAAGTGCAATCATCAATCGTTCAACGAAGCGTTTCATCAACAATGGCCAACAAGAATATTCTTACACCTCTTCGTGGTAAAACAGGTATGACAACATCATCATCAATGTCATCTGTAACATCGAAATATGCAACACCGATGAGAACAACGACAGCTGTAGTTACGAATAAAAAGGTCGTCTTGAAAAATGTGAAATCATCTGGCTACGGACAATTTAGCGTAACGAATAATACGACGACAATGATCAAGAAACAACAACAACAACTTGCAACATTAGCTACGCCTAACCGAGCATTTCGAAAATAATCCTTTCGTACATTTCATCTCCCCTTTTTCGTTGTGTTGCTATGCATAGTTCGTTACTTTATAAATAATTCGTTTGTTATATATGATTCAAAATATTAAATTGATGTATTTTTTCATCTAGTTGTCATGTTTGTGAAAATAAATTGTATATTGATTTGAAAACCACATACAAATTACTATCAAATAAATAATTATGAATATTCTACGATGAAGAATAATGTTCAATTTGAATACTCCAACACGAAATCGACGAAAATGGTCGATATTGTTGCAGTGGCTAAACATGGTACTCTAGCACATAGATACACAGTAAACCGTGTTCGCTTCGATGCTTCGTAATACAAGTCACACCCTCGAAGATCTCTAACTGTTTGTTTTTCTTACAGAAGAAATCGATTTGTCGAGGGATCCTATTTGCATACCTGGATGAACGAGAATAGTATATAGATATATCTTCTTCTTGTTCTTCGTATATAAACCAAACGTGCTTACAAAATATATTTCATTTTACGAAATACATATATCATGCATTCATCATTCGTTTGCCTTTTTCTAACGGTTCTTGTTGCAAATCTTTCATGGTCAGTGCTAGCAGGTGATTATCCGGTTGTTGGAATAGTATTGCTACAATCAGCACCACGATTCCAAGCTTTCGGTAGCGTTGTACTGATCCAAAAAGGCGAAGGTTAGTCTCTGTGCGAATTCGTTGGAATACTTCATGCCCTCTATTTTTTGTCCAAATAGATGCGCCAATAAATGTTGAAGGTATCATTCTTAATCTTAAACCAAACAGCCGTTTTGGTTTACACGTTCATGAGCAAGGAGACCTTACAAATGCTTGCCAAAGCACTGGTGCTCATTTCAACCCATACGGAAAACACGTAAAAATCTTTTTATTCGACTTCGTAAGTTTTATTCTGTTCTATTGCTTGTAGCACGGTAGTGAAAAAAGTGTAGAACGCCATTGGGGCGATTTCGGAAACATTATGAGTGATGCATCAGGTACGGCCCGAGTGATGGTTACAATTGAAGACGTTTCTTTAATTGGTGCTGATGGAGTAAGTGAAATGTGAACACAACGAGCTCAAATAAATTTGTTTTTCAATAGTACATTGGTCGAGCTCTTGTACTCCACGAACGTGAAGATGATCTTGGCTTAACTGACCATGAAATGAGTAGAAAGACCGGGTAAGAGTCGAGAATAAGTTTCAAGTATTCTTTATCCTCTGTTTTTCTTATCTATTCAAGAAATTCCGGAGAACGTTTGGCTTGCGGTGTTATTGGTATTCGTCGACCAACTGATCGCTTACCGTTACCTCAACCAACACAAAAAGCTACGCTTGGCCAACAACGTCCATTCAACTTCGTTCCAACATTTCAACAACAATCGCAAAACATGAGAACAGTTTAACGCAATAACTGAGCTACTTTTATTCGTTTTCTGATTGTTTTGCTGGCATATTTGAAGAGATCCATTTCATGTATTTGGATGGATTAGAGAAGATTTTTGTTCCAATAAAAAAAAAATCTAACAACATTCTTTTTGAATCAAATGTTTACAATCAATCAGACACTACTTTAAATAGCAAATTCTCGAGAACTAATCATTGTTGACGTGTTTCGCGACGAATTAATACTTTCGAAAATTTCATTTTCTTCCTCTTTGCATATGCTCTTGGCTTTCTACTCATACGCCCATGTATTTCTTCATGAGAAAGAAGTGATGATTGAAAAAGCAACATGCGAACACACGTATTTGTTGACACAAGCATTTTTTAAACTTCACTACTTTTTCGATTTCGATCAAAAAGAAAGCGAAAAAACTCGACTTGGCGAAATCAAAACATGACTACACATGAGGATAATGATGTGAAATCCACTCTGGAAGCCAATGGTACGGTATCCTACAAGCGCCTTGATGGTCAATCGACGCCCAGCACATATTCGTCCATAGTGCTAAGCAATTGCAGTAGTGAAGAAGACAATGACGATGAAAATGAAAGGCCCACGTTAAAATGGAAAAGAAAACGATTTTTGAATAATGCGTGAGTTGAATCAGATGTCCTTTTTTCGTGATGAATATCGCCCATGATAAATGTCAATAACTAATCCCGAGGGAATGAATAAAATGTTAGTCTATTCTAATATCTATCACTGACTAAACGCATACGTTGACGTACTCAAATAATAACCTCAAACTTCGATGCATGAAAATGCTTCTGTCCACGCAATTAGCAACTTGTAGATCTCCATTGGGAAAAAAAGAATCGATGTAGGAAATGCGAAAACTTATTTCAAATTTTGTCGTTGTTTTCTTTAAGTGAACAAATTCCGAACGGAAGTGGTGCTCTCGATAAGTACACAATGTCTTCTGAAGATAATATTGCAACATCATTCGATGATGAATCACGATCATTGCCATCAAGGCGGTTGCCACCAATTCCTGCTGATAAATTACATCGAGTGAGTAGCGAGTTTGAAATGCAGGCTGTATATTTGTCGGCTTTTAGAGAAATCCACATATAGTCAGACAAGAACTTCGCATGCTCGATGATCTTGTTCCGGATGGCGATTTAGTTGATATACATCTAACTGAAATGCCCGGTCTTCAAAATACAGGTATATGTATAACGATAGAACCCTTCTATTTTTTTTTCAAAACAGTACTAAACCTGCTGTTTATTAGATCACTGGAAACGTATTGCTGGTCGAGCGGTACAATCCTCACCGCCTTTATCTCGTCAGTATTACCAAACAGTGATATCAACGATTGAACTACCGGATGGCCAAGTGCCACAGCCATTGGGTTCCTATCGGCGACCAGGTCGTACGGATTCCGAACCAGTTGTAAATACAGCACTGTGTCGATTGCCTCGTCGGCGATTTCTACTTGGTTCGTTCATCGCTGTTGTCATTGTTGCCATTATTGTTTCTGTTGTTCTCGCTGTTACTATTGGTAGAGATCTATCGCACTCTCTTTGCCATCCTATTTCTGAATTTCAGTTCGTCAGTCTACTTCAACGGCAACTGAGTATTACGAAGGAAGTGTTTACGTTCGTGCGGATTTCGATCAATCACTTCTCGATCCGAGCTCAACATTGGCAAAGAATTATAAGAGGGAATTTTGTTCATTGGTACGTACAATAATTGTCCTTCAGCGTTTTCTCCTTTCATCGATAATTGAGTCATCCTTCTTTAACTACGCATGTGCATGTGCTCTGACTTCGTGACACATGTTCATCATCATAATCTATGCTTTATGTGCTAATTTTGATTCGATTTTGACGAAATCCCAAATTGCTACAAATACGAAGGAGGAAAATGTTTCAAAGAAGAGGAAAAGTTATTTCACATTTTATTCCCTCGGCATCATTTAGTCCATTCCTATGCATGTCAATGATTGCCTATTCTTGTCGAATATATCATTTACGGTTGGTTACTGTCGAGGAGTAGTTAAAGAAAAGAAGAAGAAATCTACACAAGTTCACATGTATATTAGGATTATTATAACGAGATCGGAAAAGAGAAAAGAAGAATGTTTCTTTCCTTTCTTTCTGTTTATCAGTCGTTCATGTTCAACGATCGATCGGTTGGTTCGCGATTATTTATTCCAGTGTAGAGCCAATTTGATTTCTTCTATCTGCAACTATCTCTCGAGTCAGAATGTGCATGGCAATAAGAAACAAAATTGAATTAGATCGAGCGTCTGCATGTTTCGATCAGTCTTCCTCTCTTGCTTAAACAACTTGTCGTTTTTCTCGGCTAAAGATTTCTCTCATTTCTCTGTCTCTTTCGTATCTAGATTGGAACGACACTCGCTGATACACGAACGAAATATGCCATCTTCTATAGCACTTGTGTAGTAACTACTTTTCACAATGGAAGTATTATCGCTGATTTTGTTCTCGGTTTTACTCAAAATCAAAATGTAACAGGCCTGAGTGCATTCCTCAATCAAACATTAGTCAACAAACGCTTATTTGATGGGATAATCTACTCGATAGCATTAAATCTCACAGCATTGAATGAGAGCGATACCGATACAAATTCCACGGATAATGGCCACCATGATCAACCTGTTCAATCGACATACAACGAAAAATTCGCCATGACAGAACAAAATTCAGTCCAAGAAACTCAACAACAGCAGCTACAGCAACAGCCTGCACATACATCGTACACAACGGTGACTTATACAACGCTTGAAAAAGGTTTGTCTATAACTATATCTGAAACTATCACAATTACGAATAATAATCTTGATAAATCACCAATTAATAATAAAAATTACGAAGTTATTTTGATACCGACAATTGAAAATGGAAAAACAGTTGTTGTTCCTACGGGTAATAGCACAAACGAGAAAACTCTATTACCTGCAGCAACTACAACCATGACGAATGTCATTCCAATGAAATCTTCATCTCAAATTAATCTTCTTCGGCCAATCAAACCAATTAGTGATGCGAATTTTGCTTATATCGATGCGTCAAGCGATGATCGAACATGTAGTTCAGGAGATGGTATTTAAATCTAGATATAAATCCTCTTCGTCATGTGTTTCACCTGACTTCCCTTTAGAACTAGTTCAGTTTTCTTTGATTTCTGTTTTCTATCTTGTTATTCTTTCAGCTACGTCCACTCTAGGAGATATGACTACTCGAGATTCGACAACAACAGCGTCAACAACGTCACTTAGCGATGGAACATTAACAGATTCGGCGTCTACTCTTGCAACTAATTATATTTTACCAACTGCGTCGACAAATCCACCAAAACTACAACCAAATCGTCCTATTCCGCCGAGCCGACCACCAGTCAAAATTAAAAATCAAAGTAGCGAAGACAGATCAGACTATCCTACACGGTTGAACTCCAATACGAGTAGACGCCAACGACGTGTAGTTATTCCAAAAAATCAACGTCGCCTGATGCAATACGAACTAATGCCGACTGGAAAAGTTTACTACGTTGATCGACCATTTTACAACGAGAAAAAGTCTATACCAGGAGATCGTGACGATAATTCAAGCGCTGTTCTTAGTACGATTCTCTCTCGCTCAAGTTCAGTTGATACACTAAGTGAGAAACGTCATCGTCAACATCAACACCATAGAAAGTATAATCAAGACGCATCATCAAACAATCCCGAAGCAAGAGTTAATATCGGCGGGCGGTTAGCATCAAATAATAACTTAACTACCAACACAATATCATCATTTAAACCGATCAGTTCGATGAAGAAGAATCGACTGTCAGCGTTTGAACCAACACAAGAATCTCTTGATCAAGTCTTTGATGTACTTATTGCTGCTGACAAAAGACGAGAAGAACATGATTTTTGGAGAGAAAAATTCGAGAACCGTTCCTCGTCAATACGTGCACCCATATTAAACAACCGAGCACAAGAACCGACTAGTACAAACACCTTGTCATTCCAACGTCCAAAACAAACTCAACTAGTTCCAAATTCCATTGTGAACAATCCGGAGAATCGTTCACAATCCTACCATACCAATAATAAGCGCACGTCACTGTACGAAGCTATCAGCCGACAGAACGGTTGTCTACTGGAAGACTGTCTTCGCCGACGGACACAAATTGCTCAACACCAATTGCCGCCGCCATCATCGGAACGTAACTATTCTCCTAACACGATTTACTCGACTAACTATCCTAAACCACAAATACCACCAGTGAGTAAAACTCTGACTCCTTTGGCTACCACCGCTGCTGGTGTTCCACAACCTGCACGTATTCTTTCATTACCCAATGGCCGCGTTGGTCGAGCGCCTCACGCCCGGCAAACTTCGGATGAGCTTTCTTCTACATCAGATATCTGGGCAGCACGGTCTACTGTTGAACCTGAAACGTCTCAAATTCGAAAAGCAATAAATCCCTTGCGTGCTCCATCTGCGGTTAATCGTAGTCGAATAAATCAACAAAAACTCCTTCACAACAAACGTGCATTGAGTGCCGAACAACAAAAAACCGTTCGAACAGAAAACAAAACGATTGCATCAACAACGAAAAGCAAATTCTTCGATTTGTTTAAATTCGCTCGTTAGTTTATTTTACTTGAATTCAAAATAATAACAACAACAATGAACAGGACATACTGTTTAGTCAAACAAGAACGGGAAATAGTATTGTTTCCGCTTGTTTCATTCCATAAAGAAAATAAATTGAAAATCCAACGATCATCCAAATCAGAAACCGTATCCATGTTATAAAGCTTAATTTTAACATTAAATATATATTGCAAAATATACTGAGAATCGGCAACCAAGGCACACATGGTGCCAGAAATGCGTTACCTATGTCGTCGGAGATATTTTGTTTTCTTTTTGAAAGTTTTTTATAAACTATGTATATTAAAAGATAAAATAAAGCGACAAAAACGATCATGACGATGGGATTTATGTAATCATGTTGTTCAAATGAATGAATTGATATGAGACATAATAGAATTAGAATAATCAGGATCGAGAATAAGTTTTGACTCAAATCGTCGGTACAATCATCTTTGATTTCATAACGGGAAATTAATACAGCTAATGCTACTTGAGTGTAAGCAATCAATGTTCCTATACTCAACATTTCAACTAATGTCAATAGATCGAATACTAATGCCATTAAGGCCGAGAGGAAACCACCGATTAACGTTGAATAGATTGGTGTATGAGATTTAATGGAAATTTTACTGAATAATGAAAACAAAAGACCATCGGATGCCATGGAATATAACACACGTGGCAATGGAAATAGTGAACCGATGATGCTTGATGTCAGACCGGTAACAGCTCCAAGTATAACTAAAAATAAATGAAGTAGTTTTCATGGTTGATTGATTTCAGTCGGAGAATGATTTTACTTGCGATTTTCACATGCGATAGTCCGATCCTATCGAATGCATCAGGAAGTGATGCATCTACCCTTATAGAATAATAGGGGACGATTAATGTTAATACAGCACTAACAGCACAATAGACAAGACAGCAGATGAAAAGGACAAGACAGATGCTGATTGGTATTGCTTGTCGTGGATTTTCAGTTTCCTCACCTGTTGTTGCAATCAAATCGAAACCAACGAATGCATAAAAACACGTTGCTGCACCGGATAGAACACCGGATATTGAATAAGGTAAAAACCCGCCTTTGCCAGCTGTAGCTACTGTTTGATTTGACTTGCTTGGATCAATTGACAAATGCCAATTGTCAGTATTCGCTTTCGAAAGGCCACATATCACAATAACTAGAATAGAATCGAACGTTCACTATTTCATCTTTGTTCATCTTCCTGCTAATTTACTTGCAACACTTGTTAAGTTCACCGTTGTACAAATATTATTGGTTCGACTTGATTCTTTTACTCCTATAGCAAGAATGATAGTTATAGCAATCGTTAGACCGAATGCTCCAATATCCATGTACGGTGCAAACATGCCAAATGGATTTCCAAACGGAAACGGGAAATTGTGTTGAAAGAATGTACTCATACGAAAATTCACAACGGAATCAATCGAACTTGTCCAAGCTCGTGCTGCTGAGGCTATCTATGGCAAATGGAAATTTTCATCTTTTCTATTCAAGACAAAAATCAAATCTTTTCTTACCAGCGCCGACAATATACTCCAGAATCAAATTCCAACCTATTGATATAAAATATGATACTTTTCAATAAAAGGCTAAAGATTTGAAAAACCTGTAATGAACGCAGCCATTTCTCCAAGAATAACATACGAATACACATATGCTGACCCAGCTCGTGGATACTTCGAACCTAGCTCTGCGTAACATAATCCAGAAAACAAGGAAGCTACACCAGCAATAAAAAATGATAGTAGTACACCTGGTCCAGCTAAATCTTTTGCAACTGTGCCTGCAAGAATGTAGATACCCGCACCTAATGTACTACCAATTCCTAGAATCGTTAAGTCCACAACTGTTAAACATCGTCGTAATTGCGAATGAAGTGCACTGTTTGCAGTCAGTCGTTTACGACGCGAAAATATGTTCAAGGTTTTTTGTACAAAAGTATTCGTTTCTGCACTCATGGATACGAACACGTATGATCCGATTTGTACTGGTCTATTACACGGCGCGATTCATAATTTTACCATACCACCCAACATGATTATTACTGTCTTGAAAATGATGATGTATGACGACCTTACCGACATGCACAAATAAAAAAAAAGAACTAGGAAGATGTGTGCACGCGCACATAGATCAAATTTTTTCTTTTTTTCTTACAGTAATTTTTTTTTTCATTTTTTCCTTGTCGTTCTCATGTGTGCAAACGACCGTCAAGCCTACACGACGGCAAATATATATATGCGAGCAGTCATGACAGAAAGACAAAACGGAAAAGTAAAAAGAAAATATACATTAAGTGGAATTCAGAAGTACTTCGAATATACGTATATGTACATATGTGTATATATTAAAGATCTTATCTATCAATATGAGAAAAAGAATGTTTATTGGTGATCAAATGTGAAATAGGTCTATATGAATTCGAAATTGGGACACGCATGTATAGAAACACATTTATTTTGTTCAACCGAATCACTCCATCTCGAAAGGTTGTAATCGGTCACTAAAATAACGGTAGACTGTACATATTAAATGTAAAATGAAGAAGTAAAAGCGAAAGTGGGACGAACAGTCTCTCTCGTCGTATTCATCTTTTTGAAACTGATTGATTACATTAAACAACGTATGTATAATGCATTAATTCACGTCCACTACTGGAACGAATCTTCTTATTAGTTGTGAACGATAGTATATCTCGCCGACTAAGGATTTATGTACATCGTTGAATTTAGAGTTGATCAATTCTTTTAGTTTTACTCTCGCGTGTAGATCCAGATTTGTTTCGTGAATTGATCTTGTTACATATCTGAATGATGAGTGACTAGATAAAAAAATCGTTTTGATTTCTTTTGGCGACAACATTTCACGCACGACACAATCTGTACGAAAAGAAAATAATCTTTAGTAGCTATACGAGATTCATTGCATCGCGCTTTTTCTTTTCTTTCGTTATAAAATTTTATCGAACGTGTCATTGTGTAGCTACGTTGAATATATCGGTCATAGCGAATGATAAAGATCAAACATCGATTCGTTTGTATTGATACGTACGCCTTCTAATGTAACTGAAATCTTTTTGATTTGATATTGACCAACGATCGACTTGCTCAGAAATGAGAGCATCATTGAACTCACATAAAGAAGAAGAGTACTTTCAATGCACAAAAGTCTCGTCAAATCACTGAGTAGTATGATATGCGACAAGATACTCCTCGATTTCGTTTCTTTTACGTCTTCGTCATCCTATGTCCCATTTTCGAGAGATTCTAGATATAAAGGTGTTCGATTGTACTTTCAAATGAAATACAAGTGTAGGTAATAAGTATGAACAACGGCATATTTTATCAGTTTTGTACTTGACAAGAAGTGTCGAGCAAGTGACACAATGTATGAAATTAAGAATAGTCGAAACAGAAGTACACTTGAAAATATTGATGAAAAATTCATCTGAAGTTGATTACAGTTGAACGTGTTCGTTCCTTTCTTGACAGAAATGTATACAATTTCTTCGACGCTTTATTAAATAGGATTATTTTCGAAATGTTTTCATGTGACTTTCTTTTAGATCTATTCTTGGGTTGAGCCCGCGTATCATCTTCTCATTTTAGTTCAATGAGTTTGTTTGACGTCGAGTGCTCCTCTATTCAATTCTCAACACTATACAAAAACGAACATTTGACTTCGAAACCAAGTTGAACTCAAGGAGAAGATTTTCAACGCTTCTCCTCTCGTTTACTTCACATATCGTTCATTGGCCTATCAAAGATCATCTTAACAGCATACTAAAGTACAGTAAACCTGTTTCATTGAATTTGCGTTTTTTGCTTTGACACATGAACTTCACCAAAGAGCTATTATGATTACCAAGTAATACGAATGCGTCGCCGCACAGAGTATATAATCATACGAAGATAGTATGCGCATTGTTTCGCACGAGAGAAAGCAAAAGAGAGTGAAGCTAATAACTGTTTTATATCAGTATCTTACGTATGCGTCGAATCTTTCTATTTGAAATATGTCACACATTTGAATAATATAAAACAATCTCATAAATCAAACAATCGATTAGTATAGGCGACGTTTTATTCCCTTCGCATTCTTTTCGTTTATCTGATAGAAAACATCGTTTTGACTGACTCGCAATAAGCAATCGATCAGCGTGATTTTTTTCTTCGCCAATAGTTTACTTACATATAAACGTAAACCTAGATATAGCAATAACCAACAACTGATCATTTAATTGGTAAAAAGTACGTATGATAGCCTAAAGAACTATTACCTGTAAGAGCACACGCACACATACACACCTGCGCATACATATATGCATATATATTTTAAAAGCTTTGTAAACCTTGAAATAGTGATGCTAGTAATCACTGTCATTAGAATGAAATGAGATGACACAATCATCTTGGAGGTATTCGTTATGAATACAATAGATCACTATGTTGCATAGCTATTGTTCTCTCAAGGTACAACATATGCATGATCGAGTGCATTATGAAAACTATTTGTTGATAGTAATATTTTAAAAAGGGAAAAAACGCTTCTGATCACAACTCATCTTGACTTTCACGCTCAACTCATAAGTGTTGTTATAGTGCGAAATTATCTTTGCTTCATTTCTTTCCTAGATTTCAATGGCTGAATCTTCAGAGACACCACCAGATAATCTGACTAACAATTCAAATCTTGTCGCAACAATTCATCCAGCCGCCAAGCTAGGTGGTCGTGGTACACCTCGTCGTAAAGTACGTCGCTCAATTACTACAGGTCATGCTGCCATTGTTGCTGCACGAGCGCTAGAAAACAAGCTCAAACCATTTCGTACTCAATATCAATTGTATGATCACCAAGAACTGTGCGATGTAGCTATTCTCTATGATGATGGTCGTGTTGATACACAGAATCAAGTTTGTATCCATTCAACACGATCGATGACGATTCATGAAATTGGTTCATCGGAAACCGGTACACAAACATCTCACGTTGATGACTTGGACTCATCAACTTCCACATATCTATTCGGTAATATGAATACAACTAGAACAACAACATCTTCGCCTGCTCAACCGATAAGTACCACAAATTACTATAATAGTCTTCAACAACAGCAGTTCTACACGCATGCATCTCCTTATTATATGACACCGAATAATTATCAACCAAATCCATATGCATATAATTCTTTTGAAACTTATTCACAAAATCTACATGAAGTATACGGTGGTGTTAATGAGCAATCGGATGCTGAAGTTGAGGATGAGGACGAAGAAGACGAAGAAGGAATATCCTCAGTACCAGCTAAATCGAAAAGAAGGAGACGAAAACGTAAACATGCCAAAACAACACTAGAGCAATCTGTACCAACGAATTCGTCGAAAGAAAAACAAGCAGAAGAAGACGATGACGATGATGATAATGAAGAAGAAGTACAGATTGCAACTGAGAAATCAGTTAAACATCTCGAGAATGATGAAAATCTGTCAACGAAAACAAAACGTAAACGTCGAAGAATACGTAAGTCAAAAAAGTCGTCAATCACCGGTGAACAAACGCAATCTTCTACTACAATTAAACAGCCGAATACAGATGCGTTAGAACCTTTGCCCGATGAACAGAACTTCATGGAACCTAGCTCGACACCATCGACGCCGACTGCGCAACATATCACGCCATACACAACATACGTTGGACTTGAGAAAGAACAACCGTCGATCTCGTCTACGACTGGCAGACATGAGAAGGAGAATTTCTCTCATGAAGATGCTCTGAACGTTCTACAGAACGATCAAAAGAAAAAAGAAATTGACTCAAGCAACGCTTTGTCAAGACCTACGCACACTCATGTTAACCATAATAGTAGTCCAACTATACTCGTTCCTACCAAGTCTACCAACAATAATGCAGCAAAAACTCAAGATAGAACAGACCAAATTGTCAATTCTAAGACATCGACTACACTCCAAAGCAGCAAAAATATACCTGTAATTATCATCGAACCTGATGACGAAACAATTGAACAAAACAATTTAAATGAGGTTAGTGCAAGAAATTTTCAACTTTTATTCCATAAGTGAAACAACGATATTCCTAGATACTTTCTTCGATTGAAAGAATACAACATTTGAAAGTCAGAATCGATTTTCATGCTAATAGGAAAAAAAAACATTTGTTTTCTTCTCATTGAATTCTAATCTTGCTTGTCATCGATGCAAAAAAACACAGTCAGACGAAGCAGACAGTGTCATTGACCATTGTTCGTTACCCTATTCAATCAATTTTTATCGCATTTTATAATATAATTAACATCCATATATAGCTGTATAGAATCCTTAGAGAAAGCATATGAATGTTTGAAATAACCTTGGCTCATATCCGAAATCAAATCCAAGGATATATATCAATGTGTTTCTTCTTATCTCCGTTTTCTTCTGAGGAATGTCAATATATCATTGTACCGCAAAACAAGATGTTTTTTCATTCGATCAATTTTCAAGAAAATCTATTCGACCTTGAATATTGATGTGAGAATAGAACAACACGATACGATTTCATTTTCGTATCACGTTTAAGCCTTTATTGACTAGTAAATAGGCAAACATATTCCCTTCGCTCTCTCTCTCTCTCTCTCTCTCTCCTTCGTTTTTACATGATAACAAATATGTATGAGAAAAAAAAACCAAACGAACTTATGATCATCAGTGTCGTAAACATTTTCTAAAGGAGAGAGAGACTGATCGAGCAAATCATCCTGCACCAACAAGATGATTATCACATCAATTAGTTGAAGAAAAATCAATGAAGTCGTTTCTCGATAAAATCTACTCGAATATCATTCGCGTTGACAGTTAAAAGGATTTCTTAATAAAGTTAAAAAGGACATCCTTAATTCTGTTCGATCCCGAGTGCAACTTTGTTCTTCTCAAAAGCGAATGCCTTGAAAAAATAAATATCAAAACACGAAACTTTTTCACTTTTGAATACATTTAGCAGAAAGAAAAACAACACGCACCAATCATATCTATATTATTCAAACCATAATCGATTTGCACGTTGATCACGTCTCGAAATTGTCAGTACTTTTATTGTTCGTCTACACAGCTGGTTCTCTCTCATAGAACATATGCTTGATATAGACCATATAGCATTTTCAATTTTGATTTTAATGGGAAGCGAATAACTTCGTGATTATTGCGTATTGAAAAACTAAATCGAAAAGAAAATAAGGTTTTAATTAATTTTCCGGCAGGAAAAAAGGGAAAATTGATTTTGTAATCTACTGAAACTGGACGTAAATTATCGATTACACACCTGTCTCAATTTCTTTTAGAAAGCCAATTCAAAGGGTATATCTGATAGCACAAAATTACCTTTATCCACAATCAATTCCGATATGAATAACAAAAACGGTGATGGATCTTCACAGTCAATAGGAACTAGCTCACATCATTCAACTGCTACATCAAAGGATGTATCCATTGGCGACATTCTATCGAAGGAGGGAAAGTATGCATCAGTCAGCTTTCCTGACGAACCACGTCGTCATACAATCTCCCATGTTGCACCTTCCACTGCGGATAATGCATTCAAAAGACAAATGAAAGGTGATCTTAGTACACAAATCGCATCCAATACTAGTGCAAAATCAAGCATAACACATCTCAATCCGGATGCACCTGATTTCAAACCAGCGGATTCGATATCATCCTATCATTCTGAATTAGCACCTGCGCATACACAACGACGTGCAACACATGGAGAATTGCATCACGACCGTCTCGCTCGTCCACGTAATCATTCTGATACACACAATCGAGAAAGTTTAACAAATATACAACCGCTATTATCCATTGTACCACAATACGTTCCATACCATCGCAAATCATGGAGTACACCATCGACAGATTCGCGACGATCATCACAAACATATCCACCTTTGATGCCTCAACCGTTACTATCTGATGAAGAAAACATTCTACAAAAACAAGTGGCAAAACGACCTCGTGCTCAGTCAGGTCGAGGTCCAATGCTATCATTAACTCCACCAACAGTTACTCGACAACGATCGCACTCTGGCCCTGAACCATCAATTCAAGTGCCACCATCACACCTTAGCGGCATTCATTCGTTAACAAGGATTATGGTTGATATCTTACGGTTGATTACACCAATATCGGAACAACAACAGAATACTGAGATGATTTCATCGGCAAATAATGCTTTTAATTCTTCATTACAACCATCCAACTCGAAAAGCAGCAATGGAAACATTTCTCTCGATGAAGATAAGTGTACAACACCTTCGTCGTTATTATTATTATCGAACGATAAACCCACAGGTAGCAGTGTTTTTTATTGACTAAAATACTTTCACTTCATTTGCATATATACTTGAAATCATAAGTAGCGAAAGAATACCAATAAGTGAAAAAGCAACACATAGGGACAGAAAAGAAAACCTTGTTTTGATTAAGATACGCGAGCTCGAAATGCAGTGTAGCCTGCTGTGTATTCGTTTTTCTTCAATAATAATGATTAATGATGATATCTAAGGGAAAACGAAACCACCGCACGCTAGTATACTAACAAAATATATACAAAAACGCAATTCGATTATCTTTATAGACACATTGTGAATATGTAAACGACATTTGCTTTTTTTGTTAAAATATTCTTTCTCATTAGAATCAGACAGACATCGAACATAAAAATGCTACAAGTACAACATTTATTGAGTGCATACAATCATTTTGAAATTAGTTATATTCGGACAACGAATCAAGATCCAATTTCATCTGATAACGTGGGCAAATATGTACTCTTATGAATCGAATAGAAATATCTTCTCGTCAAAGAGTCGGATTTCCTCAAAAAGTTTAAAGTGTCTTAATGAGCATATTCAGATTAAAGATGAAGACAATGAAGAAAGTTAATTTAGATTTTATACGTATATATGCATACACACATATATATGAATGTATACGCAACGAGAGATTGCTGTTGACAGATAGGATCTCGTCGAATTATTTTACATAACAGCGTATTTTGTCAATGAGAAATAAATATTGATGAGAGATCGCGTCGTTACTTGATTGTATCATCAATCAAACGTATATTTACTTCATGACGATATTCTCTCTCTCTCTGTTTTCCTGTAAGATGACAAAACAAAATAGTCCGACAACAATAAACAATGCACTGGACGACCGTGCTTTGTTTAGGACAGATTCACATTTGCTATAATTATAATTTCGAACATTGTCTTCGATAACGCAAATGCGCTTTAGAAAATGAAAACGTGAGAGTCTACACCAGTGAAACGCAATGAAGCGTACAGGCAAACATTACTCATCTAACCGCCACCACCCTCACTAGTGTTTGTACAACAAACTGTCATATGCAATTTTAGCTAACGAATTTTAACCTTTTAATAGTGTCGTTTTTCTTTTGTTTGATAGATAGTTATATAACTTATACATATATCATAGTTATTAACAATCTATAAAAATGATAGATATCTAACGTTTTCGTTTTTCTTTATAATAAAGTGACTATATGTTGATAGGAATCATTAAATATATGCATATATATGGAGACCAGGCAACTCAATTTCGTTCATATAACTAGTCAAACCTCCTATCAACGATCGAATGAATCGAGCGATAAAAATCGGTTTCGCCTTTTTTTTTTTTTCTTTGCCACAATTAAAGATGAATGTTAAAAAGTTCAATAAAAGAAAATTGATTGAAAATTTTCAATTGATTCTATTATTTAGATGTCGTGAACGAAGATGAAAACTCGTCAACAAATTTCAATATTAATGAAGCAGAACCAAATTTATCGTTGATTTCAATCGAAAGAAATGAAAACAATCGTCCATCGACGTTTGATGCACCGTCTTATGAAAATATTGCACATGACGAAAGAATAAACGCAATCAACGAATCTGCCCTAGGTACGCCTGATGCTCGAGCAGCTAATTGACTTCACACTAACGTCTGTGTCACACATTCCCTTGTTACTAACTCTTAGATCAAGTAAACTGATTAGAACTAATAAAGGACTTTGTTTTCAGTTCCATGTTTTAACAGTCTGTGAATTGAAATATACAAGCNTTGACGACTCAATGGCGAACCGTGTCTCGGCATCACATAGTAGAAATAATCCTAATCAAAATACTTCATCGTCAAATAATCGCTCAAGTCGTTCGACACTTACTACACATACGTATGCATCCACTAATACATATAATACCGAACCAACGTACACAACAACACGTATAACAGGTGATCCTCGAACTCTTCATTCATATTATCTCACCTCATCGAATTATCGACCACCATCGACGAGTCCAGTCAATTCCTTGACTCGTCGCCATCATCATCATGAATATGAACCTTCATATCCGTCTATTTCCCGTTATCGTACACCCTCATCTTCATCACCCTACCGCAAAACGCATTACTTAGATGATTCTGATGAAGAAATAATCAATGAAGAAATACTTGAAATCACTGATCTCAATCATTACCCAACATTAATCGAACGTTGGGGTGATGACACGAAAACTGTTGTTCGACAAGAAGGGGAATTGAAAATCGAAGATTTTGTTGAATTTGAAGAAACTGAACCGACTGTTGTCGAAGAAATACTCTACGAACTTGTTTATTCTGGTGATAACTTGAAAACCTGTCGTCAACTCCATCGTTCTCGTTCCGAATCGCGAAACTTTCGCAAAATTAAAAAGCGCCGCACCAAACGAAAAGTTCACCCGAATGACGATTCATCTTACATAACTTCACAAGCAACATCGAGAGATACAAGCGGTACACGTTCACCATATTACAATGATAGTCAATACAGTCCTGATCGTTCATCCACACCCACCCAATCTGTTTTGTCAACATCCTGGCAATCAACAGGATTTACATCGACAGACAGATCAAATGAACTACCTCTCCGCAGTCAATCTCATGAAGGCAATTATGTTAATAAAGTCCCAGTGAATGAATATCAAACATATCCACGCACAACAATCACGCAGAACAATATACAATATGAAACATTCGAAACAGACAATAACGATAAACAAAAGATCCACCTGGTTGATGAAATGCGATATATATCAAATCAAATTGATACGTTAATTACAGCTGATGATGATGATGGTTTAATTGAAAATGACAAATACACACCTATCATTAATGAAAAGCGAGGAATCACTCAAATAACACTTGCACCGACAACTGCCGATAGAACTGATGACCGTGTACAACTTGATCTACATTCAATCGATACAAATGAACTTCTACCGTCAAAAGGAAACGATCAATTTAGAACAACTTTTCCACCAACAGACGACAAAGAACAATCAAGGATAAATATTATCGAGCAAACATCTCTACCGAAAGAAATCAGTCGTAAGTAATTATTCTTTCTTTCTTCCAAATTCTTTTATCTGTTATTCGTAAACTTCCCATAAGATAAACATACATTAAGTATCTCTTCAAAGTCCGAAGCCAATTATGAAAACATTGAAATTAATCATTTTAACATTTGTCGAGAGCAGGAAGGTTTCGCTATTTAAATGTTTGAGAAGATATTCAAATTCTAACAAGCTAAAAATTTCATCGAAGCAAAAAAGAACTTTTCTTTCTTGCCCGTTTTTTCACTTTGATTTTATGTACATATGATTTGTTAATAAGAATAATAATAACCTATCATTTCTTAATTGTCTTTTTCAAGGTCAACAAATTTATTCAACTGGTAATGAAAAACAAATCAATGACACAATTTCAACAAAATATGATGAATCGGAAAAGGAGGATGAGGACCAATCAAGTACAACTGGACCGACCGTACAAGAAAATGAAAAAGATGGTCAAAGAACGGGAAAAGATACTGATGAGGATGCTTCTTTTTCCGAAGGTGAACAATTCTCATTGAACTCTGCCAAGTCAGATACACATCAACAGGCACGACATGCGATAACAGATCAATTTCATGCATCACCTCTAACTTCATCAGCAATAATTAAAGATGAAAACAAAACCATTGATGAAACAAAACAGTACCTCATCGATGAACTCAATGACATCGAATCTCAATTGAAATCCCTTGAATCTGAAGAAGAACAACTACGAAACATTCTCGATCGAAAGGTAGCTTAGTCCCCCCTCTCTCTCTCTCTCGCTATGTGACTAATTGCTCAATTTCTTTTTCTAGGACACGGAAGAACTGTTTCCTAGCGATGATCAGTCGGAATCTGTTGAAACTTTTTCATCGAATGTACCTGAAAAGACCGTTTTGTCAGTGACAATCGATGATGATGACAGCAATGAATCAATTCAAGAGAGTGAAGAAGATCTTCGACCATTTTTGAACTCTTTAACAGCTCATCTAATGCCAGAATTACCAAGAATATTCGAAGACGAAACCGAAGATGAACTCTCGTTCACATCGGAATCCAAATCATTCGAAGAGCCAACTTCTCAAGAAGATCATGCCACTACTTCAGAAGTACAACAAACCAAAGAGAAGTCTCATCAGCATATTTCATCAGAACAAATTGAAACAAAGTAAATAGAGTTGCTAGTCTTTGCTCTTTGTTCTTTTTTCAATTACATCACTTGAATTTTAACTTCGCTTTTGTTTGACTTAGAACTCAAGATGATCTATCGAAAGATCAAACAATTTCTAATAGAGATGAAGCCAAACAAGAACAGAAAGAACATGACGTAGTTTCGGATATTAAAGAAGATCTCTTGGATCAACATGTACCAACAACGAAAGAAACACCATATTCGATTGATTCTTCAGTTGATATTGCTCAACAAATCCTAACAACTGATAAAATATCTCAAGATCAAAACGAACAAGAAACAATTTCTTTAGCCTCTTCCACTCCATTGCAATCAAGACAAATAACATCTGAAGAGACACATGAGGTGACAGACGAACAATCAAGCAATGTTGATTCTCTTACTGATATTGTTCGGCAAGCAAACACTCAACCTTCGAACGAAGAGAAAGATAAATTACCATCTGTCGATGCTGGTGCTGACCGTACGCAACCTGTTAGCACATCTGAGGAGACACAGCAGGAATTAGGTTCCAGTATCTCATCTATTGCTAATGAAACTGGTGAAAGAAGAACATCTATCGATCGTCAAGAACGATCACTTAAACTGCAATCATCAAAAGTATCTGATGAACAATTACCATCAGATTCTCTCATCGATATTGTTCGTCAGATTCGTACAATACCCCAAATCACTCGTCTTCCATTTACCGATACGAAATTAGCAACGACTGATCTTACTGAATACGAAATTGAAAAACCGTCCGTTGATTATCATATCGATATTATAGAAACAAACGAAAGCATTCCACATGAACCGGTGACAATAACTGAAGAACGTCTATTATCTACAGCAGATAAACAAGCTTCTGTCACAGAGACTCTATCTGAATCAACTTCTCAAGATACGGTGCAAGAAACTCAAACTGAACGTCTTTCATTTGAATCTGAACCTACCAAAGGTGAAGAACATTCTACGCCACCGTTGGCTACGCAAATCAATTTAAGCGATTCAATAACAGAAACTCCTGTGTTTACAGAAAAACAACCATTGAATGAATCATTTGATAAAAGTGTTGATGAAAACATTGAGTAAGTTATTTTTCGTCTTTTTTCTACGGTAGAATTATTAATTATTGTTTAAATAGCAAACAACAAGTATTGCCCGGTCAACAATCTACGCACAGTTCTGATCTTTCAATAACAGAAAAACATGTTACTGATGAATTCGTCACAGACGCTATTCCAATTAGTACACAGTTCGTGGAACAAACAACACATGACATTCGTCGATCATCGGTTCAAAAACAAAACAAAGAGGATGTAGCTGAACAATTGTCAGCTAATGCTATTACTGGAGCCATTGAAGATATTCATACTACTCCATCGCCGGTTCCACGATCAGAAGATAAAATCAGGCCCGATTTGTCCACGTCAACGACCGTACTAGAAGAAAAACCATTAGAAAAGCCCAGTGAAGTTGAAGTAATTGCAGATAATGAAAGCCAATCAAAAACACAAATAACATCTGATTTACAAACGCCAGCAATAGAAGATATTGACACGGAAAAAGTACAAATTATCGAGTCAACAACTTCCCCATCGATTACTGACGTTCAACCTAAACATGAAGAGACTGTCGCTGACCAATTATCATCAGAAGCTTTGGCTGATGTTGTTCGTCAAATTCATGCAACATCACTTGCTACTCAACGTACGGTGACGCAAACCAGTGAGACAACACACGAGGATTACGTACCATCTGCCGATTTAACTGTACCAACGAATGAAAAAGAACTTACATTGACTACATCCGAAATCGCACAGAATGACATTGAGTCTGCTGAAAAACCATTGTATCATGACAAAGGAAGCGAAAATGAAGCTGATCGTCTCTCATCTAATGCCTTAGTTGACGTAGAATGTGAAATTCTCGCTACATCTCCAGCATCCGAACAACGAGTAATCGAAGATCAACGTTTATCAACGGAAGCATTGACAACAGTTGTTCATGAACTTCTTAGTATGCCAACAATCAGCCAACGTTCTTCAATCGAACACAAAGTCGAAAAGATATTTTCTCAAGACGAATCAACTAAGTCAAATATCCCGTCGAAAGACACTCTTGAACTCCAATCCACTCCAGAACAACAGACTATATCAAATAAAGATACGTCTCCCACTGGTCAACATGAGCTCGAACAAAATTTGACGGATGTATCCAAAGATGTTGATATTAGTGCAACATCGCCATCTTATCAAACACCGACACAAGAAACAAGGTAAGATAATCTACACATTATGAGGGCATGTTAATAAGTCCAATTTTCGCCTATATCTTCAGACGCAAACAAGTGACCGAAGAAGTCATAACAGATACAACCGCTCATGTAATTGAAACTAGCAAAGACATTAGTGAACAAGAATCCGCTCCAGAAATTATTGCTGAAAATCTATCGACGAAAGCACTAACTGAAGTTGTTCGTGAGATGCTCACTAAACCATCAGATGTTCGTGTACCAGAAGCGAAAGGACAATCCCAGATTAACACAGAGCAAGCACCGTCAAGTGAAGACCAGCAACAACAACAACAATCAGAAAAAGTATCTGATGAAGTTGAACGATTAACATCCGCAGCTCTAATTGGTGCTGTTGAAGAAATACGTTCAACCATACAAGACGAAACACACGAGTCTGATACAACAACTGAAGCGGGTCGTGTTCTTGCTGATGAACAAACCGAACAGAAAGGAGCTGATCACCTACCTACACAGGCATTAACTGATGTCGTACAAGGAATACTTGCCACACCAGCCTCTGCTAATGTGCCATCAGAAGTTGAAAAAGTACGATCAAGTGATCAATTGACAGAAGCTGCAGCAGAAAATGTAACAACGGATGTGCTAACTGAAGTTGTGCGTGAAATGCTGGTCAGTCCACTTTCTGTCCGTACATCATCTATTGCAAAAGAAACAACCATCGATGAAGAGAAACCTAGTGAAGAAGTAATGAATAAATCTCCAACAGCAACGACATCAGCTGTACCAATAGAACCAGAAGTAACTGTTTTCGAAGAAATAAAACAATTGCCAGAGACTGCTGAGGAAATTCGTTCCAGCAAAGATGAGCAAACACAAAAGCCTGATACGATCACAACTATCACTGAAACAACAACTACAACTACTACTGAAGATAGTCGTCCACTTTCTGATGAGAAGATCGACCATCGACCTATACAGATATTGGCCGCGACTGTGAAAGAAACACATGTCACACCTGCCTCTATTGACGTACCATCACAAGAAACTATAGTAGAGAAGAAAGCTCAATTTAGCGAAGACGTCGAAATGTCATCGTCACAGACAGTCACTTCCATTGCAGAAGAAGAAAAATCGCCATCAGATGATCACCTGACAGAAACTGCAGCAGGAAATGTAGCAACCGATGCGTTAACAGAAGTTGTCCATGAAATGCTTGCTAGCTTACCTTCTCCTCGTTCAGCGTCAGATGTTCCTGTATCAGAAGTGGCTACCGTTATCGAAGAAGTAAAACAACCCTTCACCGAACCATCACAGACAACTATTGAACTTGTCACGTCAAGTGAAATTTCATCAGAAGCACCGATCAATATTATTGAAGAGAATCGCTCATTTCCAGACGTTACCATCAATCAAATCGAACCTGATCGTTCAGCTGGAGAAGCGCTAACCGCATCGGTTGAAAAGGAACTCACTACGCCGACAGTTGTTGACTTACCATCACAAGAGACTACAGCAGATAGGAAAATTGAAGCTGGCGAAGTAGTCGAGACACCTTCATCAAGTGATCAGTCGATGGAAATAGCAGCAGAAAATGTGTCAACAAAAGTACTAACTGAAGTTGTTCATGAAATTCTGGAAAGTTCACCATCTAGTTCTTTGACATCTGCTGCAAGAGAGACATTCACTGAAGATCAGAAACCAGTTGAAGAATCGGCATCGAGTGAAGGTCTTACCGAAATCGTTCGTGAGGTACTCACGAAACCATCGGATATTCGTACACCAAAGGAGACTATTGTCAACGAAGAAGCGGAACGATTAACATCAGAAGCGTTGACGGACGCTGTTGAAGAAGTTCGCTCGAGCACAGAAGTACCGACACAAAAATCTGATACAATCACGGTTATTACTGAAACAGCGACACCATCCGAAGAGACCCGTCTATCTACCAACGAAAGAATTAATGAACAAGAGACGGATCGTTCAACTGGCCAAATACAAACTGACGCGATCCAAGAGGCTGTTGCAATACCGAAAACTACAGATTTTCCATCAGAAGATACTGTAGTCCAGACAGAAAGTGTAGTCGCCGCCGAAGAAAAACCGCCATCGGCACAGGCAATCATAGATACCGCGGAAGATCATCAGTTATTGTCAAATGATCAAACAAAAGAGCTTGAACCTGAAATCTTACCATCAGAAGCATTAACAGAAGTAGTACATCAAATGCTTGCTACACCACTTTCAATACCCCTATTATCCACAGCAGTCGAACATCAAACATCAGTTGAAGAGATATTAGAGAAAGCCACTAACGAAATCGTAACCTCTCCGGCTATTGTGAGGACACCAGAGACTTCTACATTAGCGTCGATCGCTTCACCAGAAGAATTGACAACTGCTAAGGAAATAAAACACGATGAAACCATATCTGATGTTGAAAAAACTGAAGAAGTTGAAGCGGAACGACTATTATCGACAGCTTTATCTGAAGCTATTGAAGAAATACGTCTAGCCACCGAAGAATCAAAAATAAAACCCGAAACGATCACAATTACCACTGAAACAACGGCAACTACTACGACTGAAGAGAGTGGCCCGCTTGCCGGTGAGCAAGTCGTACAGAACGAAAAGGATCATTCATCTACACAAGCATTAACCAACGTCGTAGAAGAAATACTTGCCACATCATCTTCTGCAGAAGTAGTCACTTCTGCTACAGCAGGTGAAAAATCAGTTGATGAAATACTAGAAAAGCGTACGGAAGAAACGGCATCCACAGAAGCTCTTACCAGTATAGTTCGTGATGCGCTCACGAAGCCGGTGAGCGCTTCTCTACAGCCATCCTTTGTACCCGCAGAACAAGAAACAACAATCATCGAAGAAGTTAAATTATCAGCTATCGAACCATCTCACTCCACCGTTGAACGAACAACGTCGAGCGAAGAACAACAAGAACGACAACCTGAAACAGCAGTAATAACAGGAAAGACATTTGATGAATACAAAGCTCAAGAAGTCGAAGCCGAACGGCTATCATCAGAGGCATTAACTGATGTTGTCAAAGAAATTCGTTCTATCGCTGAACAAAAACCTCGAGCACCTGTCGCCATCGGGAAAACAACTACAACAACATCCGCAAAGAGTGTTCCACTGCCATCTGAGACAATCAGCCAGAAAGCTGATCGATTGACCACAGACGCAATAAGCGATGCTGTGCAAGAGGTTGCTGATCTTTCATCAGCAGATTCCACAACAGAGAAAGCAACGGTAGTTATTGAAGAAATGGAAATAAGGTCACCTCAAACGATCACTTCCAGTACAGAAGACCAACAACCATTATCAGATAATCTTGTAAAAGAAGTCGAACATGAAGCTCCGTCAACAACAGTTCTCACTGAGGTTCTTCGTGAAATACTTGCCAGTCCACCTTCGACGTCTAAGCCATCGATTACTCTAGAGCCAACTGTTCAAGATGAAAAACCAGCAGAAGAAGTACCCAAAAAACATACAGAAACAACAACATCTACTGATACTCTCACAGATTTAGTCCATGATGCACTCCAAAACACGTCAGATTCTCTTCTTTCAGCATCGACTACTACAACAGAACAGCAGATTATTGTCACCGAAGAGAGAAGACAGTCATCCACCGAACCATCACAGACAACTATTGAACTTGTCACGTCAAGTGAAATTCCATCACAACCACCGATCGATGTTGTTGAACAGAATCGCTCATTTTCAGACGATACCATCAATCAAATCGAACCTGATCGTTCAGCTGGAGAAGCGCTAACCGAATCTGTTGAAAAGGAACTCACTACGCCGACAGTTGTTGACTTACCATCACAAGAGACTACAGCAGATAGGAAAATTGAAGCTGATCGTGAAATTCTGGAAAGTTCACCATCTAGTTCTTTGACATCTGCTGCAAGAGAGGCATTAACTGAAGATCAGAAACCAGTTGAAGAATCGGCATCCAGTGAAGGTCTTACCGAAATCGTTCGTGAGGTACTCACGAAACCATCGGATATTCGTACACCAAAGGAGACTATTGTCAACGAAGAAGCAGAACGATTAACATCAGAAGCGTTGACGGATGCCGTTGAAGAAATTCGCTCGAGCACAGAAGTACCGACACAAAAATCCGATAGAACAACTGAAGAGAGCCATGTTCTTGCTGATGATCAACGTACACAAGCACTAACTAGTGTCGTCCAAGAAATACTTGCCACACCGCCGTCTGTCGCTCTGTCATCAGAAGATTCCACAACAGACAAGAGAAATGAAGTTACAGAAGCATCATTTGCAGAAGCAGCCGCTGGTACTACAGAAGATGAAAAAGTACCATCAAATGATCAGATGGTAAGAAGCGCAGCAGAAAATGTTGTAACAGAAGCACTAGCTGAAGTCATTCGGGAGATGCGTGCTAGTTCACCTTCTACTCTTGCAACATCTGTTCTAAAAGAGACAACCAGTGAAAATCAAGAGCCCATCGAAGAAATAAGAGAGAAGACTACAACCATTTCTGCACCAATATCAGCTACTTCAACAAAAGACGAAACAAGTGTGACAGAAGAAGAGAAACTACCATTACATACAACTGTTGAAGAGATTAGATCAAATGAAGAAGTACAAGAACACTCTGAAAAGGTATCTGACGAACTCAAAACACGAGAAGCTGAACGTTTATCGTCGAAAGCATTGACCAGTGCTGTTGAAGAGATTCGTTCAACCACAGAAGAAGCAACAACATCAATCACCGAAGAGAGTCGTTTATTTGCAGATGATATAATGAAAGAAAAGGAAGCTGACCGTTTGATTGCAGAAGCAATAACTGGTGCCGCTCAAGAGATTCTGGCTGCTTCGCCGTCGAATGATTTTCCATCGACTGATGCTAGGACAGGAGCTGAAACGTCATCGCCAGGAACAGCCGCTACCACCAAAGATGATGAACAAGCACCATCACGTGATCAGTTCAATGAAATTCAAGCGGAGAATCTATCATGGGAAGCGCTAACAGGTGTAGTCAGTGAAATACTCGCCACATCACCTGTCGCTGTTGCTCAAAAGATCGATTCTACCAGTCAGAAAACAACTGCAATAGATGACAACAAAGTAGAAAAGGAGCCACCTGTAGAAACGTCAACGTCAACATCAGAACAAAAACTTGATACACAAACGGATAAGGTTGAATCTTTAGAGAAACATTCATCTACTGAAGAAACATTGCAGAAAGATAAACCTACCGAAATCGAAGCTGTTCATGAATATCAGGCTACAACACAGAATGATTCTCTTCCACTCATTCCTGAAGCGACAGTGGACACTAGTGAAACCGAGCATTCAAAGGAACTGCCAACAACTGAGACTCCGATACAAATTCGTCAGCAGAGTAAGGCGATGACACCACCGACAGTTATCATTACAAGCGACGATGACGTGGAAATCTCAGACGCCATCGATGAAATATCTCAACCGACGGAGTTATCGTCTATTACCGAAATTAGCGAAGAAACAACACCAGACGATGTAACAAAACAAGAAGAATTGACAGAACAATTAAGTTCACCAGCACCAACTGAAGTTAAAGGTGAAATACCTGCAACTCCACCTTCTGTACATCCTCCAGCTGATGATGGTCAGCAAGTCGTCGAACAATTGCCATCAACTGTATTAGATGAATCTCATAAAGAAGAAACTCTGCCAACAGATGCTCTTACTGAAACTGTACGTCAGATTTTATCAACACCTATATCCACTATCGAGTCTCCGACGATAGCATCTGGAGAAGTAACAAAAGTTGTAGTTTCGTCTGTACCAACAACAGACACTGTAGTACCAACTGAAGTGACATTTATTCCTGAGTTGAAACTGGAAAAAACTCCAGAACAAGCTGAGACAGACAACATAACAACTGATTCCTTAGTTGAAACAGTTCGTTTGGTCTTAGCCACACCACTGACAATACATCTTCCATCAACGGATGTCAAATCAGAATCTACTCTAGAACTTGTCGCTACTCCTGTGAAAGATCAAGAAGAAAAACCATCAGTTGATTCTCTGGTGGAGGTTACGCGTCAAGCTATTAATGTACCCCAACTCACTGAACTGTCTGAAGTATCGAAGCAGCCTGACATTTCATCTGCTTCTGAGAACGAATCATCACCTTCATCAGCTGATGCTGCACGTCATTTGCCAGAACAAAGTGAACCAGCGGTTGTACCGAAAGTCATTTCGGATGAAACATCGGATAAAACTGATGTAACTGACTCGTACGCCGAGTATTATCCAACGTCGAGCTTAACGAATATTGTCAATGCGATACTAAATCTTCCAAACCAAACATCTTCCGAATCATCTGTTCCACACGAAGAAAACCAAATCATTGCCAGTTCGAAACCTGATTTCGACGAACAATTCAATACTACTGAACTTACTAATATCAACGCTATGACAACCAAAATCATCAATAGTCCAGCACACACACCAGAACAATCAGATACAACTGAAGATGTATCCTCACAACGCGCCAGTGCCGTTCAATCGACATTGATTGACGAGATTCAAGATAATGCGACAGATTCTGAAAAACTATCAACATTCTTCGTTCCGCAAGAATCTACTATCTCAGAAAAAGACTTTCGAGAACTATACGAACAACGTCATTTTATTACAACTGTTGACGAAGATCTATCTGCTCAATTTACTTCGATCGATCAACCGGAGCCTGCTCAAGTAGCTATCTTCACCGACGAAAAGAAACCTATTCCAACTTCAACATTAGCCTACTATGAAATACAAGAACAACGTCATACATTGATGTCTCCTCAGAATTCAGTCGTCAATGAAACCAATGAAACAACGGCTCCAATGTTAACAACATGGACCACTGTTCAACCACGAATCGAATACGAAGAAACAAAAACCAACGATAAAAAGCCAAACATCAATCTGGACGATCAAGCTTACGAACTTGCTCGACGTTTTGATTTAGAATCACCTGCCATTATATCACACTTGCCGATCCGCGAGTATAGACAGGTATTCGGCATACCTGATGATATTGTAAACACGATTGATGATATGACTCACCATGTTGATCAAGTACTTTCAATGGAATCAAAAAATCAAGAACAAAAACAAGAACGACAACCAATTGTAACCGATCAAATCAAGAGCCTCCCATCGGAATCGAGTGAAGATTCTGAATTATCCATTGTCGATACACAGGTGTCTGAAAATATCAAAATAATTACTGAAGCAATACATGCACTTGAATCAGAAATAATAGAACAAGAAAACACGGCAAGAAAACATGAACAACAACAGCAAGAACCAAGTTCAGTATCCAGCACTGTTGAGGGTTTGATCAATGAATTAGAGGATCTCGAACCGAGCATTCAGTCAGCAGCTCTTATCAATGACAATCGGGAAACACTTGAACATGAATCTACCGTTTTTCCATCGAAAGATGAATTAGGTGATGAAGATCTACTCCCAAGAACAGCTAAACAAGAACCAGCTAATGACAAATCACTTACAGTCGAATCAACTTCTCAATATTCTGATCTACTCGATCAAATCGGTGATTTAGAAAAATCGTTACTCGATTTACAACCATCTTCATCAACTGTTGCTGAACGAGAGGAGACAACAATCGAAACTGATGATAAGAAAGACGATGAACATCAGTTACATCAACGATATGATCTTTTAATTGATCATGTTAAGCGACTGGAAGATGCACTCATAAAAGATCGTGCTCATACAAGTACACATACTGATGAACAAACCGATGATGCTACTAGCATCGATAATCTAAGTCAAACAATGGAACAAATTCTCGCTACACCTATTCGAACAGTAACAGGTCCACATGAAGAACCAGTTGCTAGTTCAGATCTTGAAGATGTTCTTGAGCAAATACTAGCAACAACACATTATCCAACGTCGTATCCAAAATTAAGTCAGCCAACAGATACAACTGTACCAGTAGCTAAACAAAACGATGTGCCCAAGAGTGAACCTCTGGATGAAGATATCGTACCAATTGACACACGCAAAGACGAGGTTGCAGTATCTGAAATAGAAGAAACAGTGGCGAGTACAACAACACAACCGGCTACTGTTGATGAGAAAGAAACAGCTCTGGTCGTAACACCAGCGGAAGAAAATAGGTCAATTGAAACTGTCGACGAGAAACAAGCAGTTACATCCTTAGTACCCAATTTTTTTACTAGCAGCGATGTATATCACGCATATAAACAATCAATAAATGTGATTGTACCACAACAAGATGAATCAACTCTTTTGGAAAAAGCAACAACGATCGTCAATAACATTATCTCCAATGTCGCTAGTATATTACCAACTGAAGCTGAGCAACCGAGTATTTCCGCTGAGAGTCAAGCTACTTCAATGGTTACAGATGATGAAAATGGTGCTGAAGGAGAACTATCATCAGAAGGCTTGATCGAAATTATGAAAAATCTCTTACCCAACAGCCTTCGACCGTTTGAATCTGACCAGATCACCTCTGAAGAACCAAGTGCACCATATGAAGATGATCAAGATAGTCTGCCACCTTCAGTAATAGGGACGACAGTACAAAGCATTTCCGAAGGAGACAATCTGACAAGAATCAATCAGAGTACAGTAGAAGCATCGTTAAAAGAAGAACTATCAATTCCAGTCCCTGAGTATTTCACTAGCAATGATGTTTACCATGGTTACAAACAGCCACTAGTACGATCCATTGAAGAAAAACATACGGCATCTCTTACTGAAAGAGTGACATCAATGGTTGCCGAGATTTTGTCGAGCGCAGTTCATGTTTTACCTACATTGGAATCTTTGGAAGAGCCAATTATCTCAAATAGCAACGAACCGACAGTTTTACTAGCTACGATGGAAGAAGCTAGCAATCAAATCCTAAGTTTAGAACAAGATGCAACAGTAACACATGCTGCCGAACAGAAAGCGCCTATCGCAAGTTATGCACCTGGCTATTTCACCAGTAGTGATGTTTATCACGCATACAAACAGCCGACTGAAGCGATTGTGGCAGAGAAAGAAGCACCATCTAACAGCGTGTCTGAAGTATTGCCCACGGCAGCGCCTCATGAATCAGCTTCAACTATTACTGAAGAACATTTTACAACTTCGGGTTTGATGGAAATCATTAAGGATCTTTTACCAACGAAGTTCCAAGCAAATAAAACCGAACTCAATCATTCTGAAGATCTAAATTCATTAACAGAAGATGACGGAGACAGTATGTCATCGTCGATGACAGGAACGACCGTAAGAACTTTATCGGACGAGGATCTAACGAGAATGACTCAATCATCAATGGACACATCATCGAAAGACGAAACATTAACACCAGTACTCGATAGTCTTGGCGATAGCGATATTCGCCGACCAGCTGAACAACAATTCGAATCCAGAGTTGAAACGCCAGATTCTCTAGAGCTAAGCGATAGAAAAACACCGATTGATGTCAGTGTAACATCAAGTACACTGGACGAAATATCGACGTCTATGGATACTAGTCTGACAGAGCAACAGAGTGAGCAATCACGAGTCACTACAACTGAGTCAACAATTATGGAAGATCGAGAATTACCATCAACTTCAGATGATAGTGAAGCTGTTCTTTTGAAACCCACCGAAGAAAATATGAACGAACCAGCGTCAACAACAGGACTTTTAGAAATAATGACGAGTTTTCTACCTGTAGCGAAGTCAGAAACCTCTGAAGAACACCTAGTAGAAAGTAATGTACCATCAGTTAATCAAATATCAGCCGACATCGGAGAAACTGAAAGTGGTATTCTATCAAAACTCACATCTGCAGTTACTGATGCCATCACTACTGTTCAACATATTTTACCAGCATCACTTGTTCAAAATACTGACGCCCAAGAAGAAGCAGATAAACTCGAATCAACAGTAAGATAAAAACGTCATGTTCTGAACATATTTTACTCCTTTTCTTTCTTATAGGCACAAACATCAGAAACTGCTCCAAACGAACAACATAGTGTAGTTGATTACGTAATTGAAACGGCATCAAACATCAAAGAAGCACTAGCTCATATCATTCCTGAGGAAACACCGATAGAATCGCTTCAATCGTCAGCTGATCTAGATCAAAAAGTGATTCCAACAGAGAACGAGCAATCGACCGCTCAATACAGAAATGATACTCCGGTACAAGTAGAAGAAGATTCAGATCAACTTCAATCGTCTTCTGATATAACTTCCGTGTCAGAAGAAATTAAACCACATTATCCATACAAAGCAAGACAACCTCAAGCACTTCAAGTTCTCAGCGATGAATATCCATGGTATGCAAGTTACTATACCATCGCCGATGCAGATGCAAATATGGGTCACTTGTACAAACGTTTGAGTCGTACGCTCGAACAGCTCGAACAGCGACCTCCACCAACAACCGTTCAATTTGAACCCGAACCATATCAAATCTTACCAACACCAGAATATGATCGACAAGCATTGTTAGATACTGAAGACACACGGGAAAAAGTACATGAGCTCGCTCAAATGAGTAAGAAGATTTCTCCGTCGAGTACCATACATGAATCGGATGAAGATGACGAAGTTCAAGTTAAGCAGCGTCGTAAACAAAAGTCTGCCTCAGCCACGCAAGAAAAGACTTCGTCACCATCGACCACGCCTAAGAATAAATTGAATCTTAGCCCTGAAAACGAGCAAGCAGATGAATC
Organism: Adineta ricciae; assembly: GCA_905250025.1. Classification (NCBI taxonomy): domain Eukaryota; kingdom Metazoa; phylum Rotifera; class Eurotatoria; order Adinetida; family Adinetidae; genus Adineta; species Adineta ricciae. Next base: position 69,656 of record CAJNOJ010000007.1, read on the forward strand.
GATACCTGCTGTCCAAACAATGAGTACCACCAGTAGCAAGAAGAAGAACAAGAAGTCGAAGAAAGACAAAAAAGATGCAGCAGCATCTGAATCTCTTGTTCTATCCAAACCTGATGTCGACGAATCAAAACCAGAGCCAACACTGTCTTCAACGAAAGTCGAACCAGCTGAGTCAGTAGAACCGAAACAAGCAACATCCTCTGTTGCAGCTGATTCAGTTCAAATCGAACAGCAACAGAAAATATCCGATGGACGAAGTGAAGAGCAACAAGCAGAGCCATTATCATTATCGGTTCACTTAGATGCTGAAGAACTTAAAATTCTCGATGACGACAAGAACGATTCGACGTCATCCGATGCTTCACAATGGTCAACGAGTTCATTTGTGATGGTCTCAGATGATCAAATAATCGATAGCCAATCATGTGAGAAACTGACCGATAGTCAAACAGCAGCGACAGTGTCTTCACCAATTTATGAATCAATTAGATCAGAAATAACAACTAGCAGTTTACCAACGCCGAAAAAGAAGAAAGTGAAGCAACAACAACAGCAACCATCGGAGAAAGATATTTCTCAGCAAACAAAAGTTTCGACATCGCCAGTAATTCTTGAAGCACCCAAAGTAACAGAATCCAAACCATCTACATCAGCACCCTCAAAAATAATGCCAATTGTTCGTACAAAGATCGTTACACTACCAAAAGAAGAAGGAGAAATCGACGATGACGACGAAGGATTCCAAGTTGTCTCTTATCGTAAACGCGTATCCTCAGTTACAGGACCGGAAAAAGGCTCAGGATCCTCATCGTCAGCACCAGCAACACCACCAGCGAAGAAACGTTTTAGTGCTGGCGCCGATGCTCGACCAAGCACAACGTCCAGTCGTCAAAGTGCATCTATACCGGTGCTGACATCGATCCTACCGAAACAGAAGAAAGATAAGAAGGATTTGACACCATCGTCATCTGTCGATACTGACAGTGTCTTTTCGCCAAGTATCGATACTCAGCGTTCTAAACAAGTCGAACAACAGAAGGAGAGCAGTGATACAACATCGCCAAAATCATTATTTTCTTCACTATTGACATCAACTAGTGGTCCTTCTGTTAGCACAGAAGACAAGTCTGAACAACGTCCAAAAGTGCAAGACACAAATTTACAAACTCAAATTACACCATTATCGGTATCGGCTATCGAAACATCTAAAGCTCAGACAAAACCGACTTCGCCAGCTCATGCGAAATCTGCTGCGAAAACAACATTACGTACCAAAGCATCAACTTCACCCGAAGAAGACTATGATGATGATGACGAAGGATTTCAAGTGGTTCGTCATCGTAAACGTTTGTTATCAACACCAAGATCAGCGAAAACATTACCACCTGTACCAACAGGTCAATCGTCATATCGACAAAATCTTGGTCGTACCATCGATCTCAAGCCAGTTGTTATTCGTGGACGATATGGATCAGGTTCGGGATCTGGCTCTCGTTCAGCTCCACGATCAAATACCAACGGCCAAACTACATCAGATAAACGGCAACAAAATAAATCGAAACGCGATCGACCCCAGTTGTTACCACTGAGCAGTCCGCGTCCAGTAGTCTCTAAAGAAACGCAATCTCAATCTGTATCTGCAATGGAACCTAAACGAACAGCTCAGTCGACTGTGTCACTATCTAATGAAGAGCATCAGCAAGCAAATGAAATGCCACTACAATCATTAATCACGGAACAAGTGTGGAAACCAATCGAACAGTCCCAATGGACAGCAACTTATACACAACAGCAACCAAAACCGATCGATAGTAACAGTGTTCTTCTTTCGACAAAGCCTACAACAAGCGATGAAAATCAATCGGAACAAACGGCTATTTCAACTAGTCCTTTGCTAAGCACAATTGTTTCAACTCAAGTTGAAAAATCAAGCGAACAAAAACCGAATGAGCAGAAAATTTCTAGCAAACCTGCTGCAGTGCAACAGTCTTCAGTGAAGGAAACTACTGAGACTTCCAAAGCAGTATTGGCTGATGATGAAGAAGATGAGGACGGCTTTCGAGTTGTACGCTATCGTAAACATCCAGCATCAGCAACCACGACGCCGACATTTCCAAGATCATTCACTCTAACCTCTGATCCAGAGAAAAGAGCACCTAAAATATCAAAAAAGCAACATTCTCTACCATCGACACCTGCATCTACACCGACAGTTATCAGATCCATGATATTTAAAAGAACACCACTGAAACCAAAGAAAAGTGGTGATCAATCTGGTAAATCAACAATTCGCCAATCCGGTGACATTCTGTCATCGTCTACTACCAACACCGCAGATCTCCTACCATTGATGCCAGAAAGTTATCCACGTCCAAAACCAATTGAACCAGTTTCTTCCCTTCGTTCGACACCAGTTGCGCCAACTGGCATCGCTACTACAAAAGAAACAAGTACCAAAGATAAAAAGGAACCTATGCGAAAACTACTAGATGATAGTGATGAAAAGGTGCAATCAACCACATCGCCAATAGTCACCAGTGCAGATACAAGTGATGAACAATCGAACAAAACGAAGAAAAAACACAAACGAACAAAGAAAGAAACGGCTGAAGCGGACTTGTCTACTCCGTCCGAAGAAGTTTCTCAGCAAATTGAGACTATTTCATCAGTGACAACTGCACCAGTAATTCATCAATCTCAAACGACACTAACGACGAGACCATTAATGGAAATCGAGCCAACCATCGAACAATCTAATCAAATCATTACACAAACAGATACACGACCGTTGACATCAATGGATTCCAGTACAAATGTCGACGATGAACAAGATAAAACTACGACAGCGAAAAAATCTACGAAAAGACGTAAGAAAAAAGGGCATGTTGCTGACAAGCAAGAGCAAGAAGAAAGCACAGTGCATTCTTCCACTACAAGTGTCACCGATAAAGAGAGTAGTAGTACAGAAGCAACAACGCCAGACAAACAGGATTCATTCGAACCATCCGTTGCTGATCGTGTAACATCTACTGATGACAAACAAGAACCAGTATCGACTAATGTTCCGAGTCCAATGGAAACATCACAAACCATTGAAACAACTGAACAACAAATAGCAACTGTTCCACCACCTTCAATATCGGATAAGATGTCAGATACTATCAACAGTGATCAATCCGAAATACAGAAAGAAGACGAACGCTTACCAGCTGAATCAGGTCTATCAGAGGCTGCGATCGAACAATTGCAACAAGCACCTATCTCATCTACCGAACAAACTACAGAACAACAGTTGACCACTGACGAAGAAACTACTATCGAGAAATCGACTACTCTGCCTACAAAGAATGATACAGAAACGGAAACAGAACAATCAACAAAATTAATTGAAAGTAGTGGAACTGGTGATGAAACATACTTAGATGCGTATCGTGATCAAACCGGTCGCCTTCGTCGAAAGAAGCCACGAAAGCATGTCCGCAGTAGTAGTAGTAAACAAGAAGACGTTCTTTCTACTCCTCAACTGCCGCCATCCGAAGAGTCTACACTTGACCCAAAAATTATCAGTGATCATTGGGCTGATGTCCTGGCAACGCCCATCTCGTCCGTTGATGATGAACTAAAGCTAACATCTGAATCGATCGAAGGCGATCAACAGTATGAGGACGAAGATTTGAGTAAAGCAAGTAGCAAACTAGACTCGTTCTTACCCGAATACATTCGTCAACAAATCAGATCAGGTTCGTCACCTCGGTCAGCGTCATTTATCGAACATCGCTCCAAATCATCCTCTGTAGAACCAAGAACAACGAGCACTATTCAATCAAGCATAACCGAACGCATTTTACAACAAGGATCATCTAATCAATCGACCAGTGCTGATACATCTGAAAACGAAGGTCAAAAGCAAATACATAGATCTTTCGATGACAAATCTTATTCAGTCGGTGAATCACAATTGATATCATCGCTGAATTTGACAGAAAGTAATACATCATTGAATTCATCATCTTCATCACCATCTGACTCGATTCGAAAGAAAAAACAACGACCGAAAATGTTGAAGAAAGATGTCGAAGCCAAGACACTACTAACGCATGAATTCGATGATAGTCCACTTAACATCACAGAAATTCGACAAGCTTTACCGGTGACACAGCTCGAAGATGATGAAAATAGACATCAATCATTTCTAACTTCAGTACGTGATCAATTCGATTCTGCTGTCTCAACAATTTCCAACACGTACAGTACTGCTCTATTCTTACCAAAAGAAACAGCAGCCGATGAAGAGCAAGGAGCCATCCTCAGCAACGAGCAAGTACCATCGATTTCAGATTCAAGCAATATTCCATCAAAGCCATCCTCTGAAACAACAATATTGACAGCAACAACAAAGAAATCTTCTACACGCTCACCACGAAAACGTTCCAAACGCGACAGTGGTCCTGACTATGAAAATTTAACTCTACAATCATCTATCGATTCCGATCATTCAGCATCAAGTGTGAAAGGTGTTTCAACGTCTAGTGACAAAGATCAACCAGATTTGATTCGAATCGAAAGTCAAAAACAACATTCACGACAACGCACATCATCCGGCAGACATATTTCCAATACGGAAGATGACAATGAACAGCAAGCTGTTCTAGCCGATGATGAAGAAGAGAAGCAGCCTGTCTATAGATCACGAAAATCATCGACAAGAACATCAGAAAACCGCACGGAATCTGAATCTTTACTATCCTCTACTCATGACATACCAGATGTTACGAGCACAGAAAATTTGGCAGTAGATGAACAACCGACTACAACAACAACGAATGAGCAACTACGTGTTGTACAAGGTTTCCACTCGTACACACCAAATAAATATCAATACAATCAGTATGAAGAAGGATCAGCCGTTCAGAATGAACAATTGAAACCTTCAACAGTTGAAACTGAAAGTGAAGATACCATTCTTTCACGTGGTTTCGGTCGTTGGCTACAGCAAAGTAATGAAATCAAAACAACAAGTCCGTCAACATCTGAAAAACAAGAGTCACCCATCCTGGGCAGTGGATTAACACGTGCTATGCAAAGTCTTATCATACAGCCAGTTGAAAGTGATCTCGATGACGATGAGGAAGAAGACGATTCATGGAATGGACCACGAGCAAAGAAACCAACATACACAACTGGTGTTCGAATCGAAAAACGCATTCACTCAGCAAGTGGTTACAATATCAATCATCCACGCTCAGCTACATTACCACCAGCATGGCTAATGTCTTCATCGAATGATAATACATATCAAGACGATCAATCAAAATTTGATCCGGACGAGGAAGACGATTCACTAGATGACACATCTGACAAGCCAGCAACATCGAAAACAATCGAAACACAATTCTCAACACAAGATGAACGAAAAGCACATTTGAATAATTTAGCTGATCTATCTTTTCAACCGGTCATAAACAGCCTGTCATCATCATCATCATCACCACTATCATCATCAGCAGCAGCTAAATGGAATGAACCATCAATACGTTCTGATGATACCAATCAACAACAAACTAGCTTCACCGATGATGATGTACAACGTTGTTTAGGTGAAGATTTCTATCGAGAATCTCTAGCTGTAAATACACTTCAGAATGAACGACGATTAATCAACGTTCTCGAAGATCTTGTTGTCAAACCAACCGAAGTGCTAGAAGATATCGATGACGAAGAAAACAACAGCGCAGATGACAACAATAACAGTAATACTCAACAAAATCGAAATAATAATAATAACAACAATCGTCCAACTCATTTCGATGAATGGGCACATTTTCTCGAACGTCAAACTAGCCCAAATATGTTTCTACCATCTGCATCAGCTTCGTCACAAGCCATGCAAGATCTTTCATCAACACAAGAGAGTTCCTATGCTCGCGTATTAGACGAGGATACACTTGTCTCAGATAAAGATCGAACAAGCATCATGGAACACGTTCAATACTCATTCGAAAGCGATCAACAACGCTACGGCGATTTCTCACCTATCAGCGAAATGTCCAGTGTACCACCACCACCAACTATTGATCATACAATATCGTCAACAGTCGAACGAGAACAAGAACTTTTATCACAACAAAAACCTTCGGAAACCTTTCTCCGATGGCGTAGTCAAGTAAGTCAACAACCTGACGTCCTTCATTCAAATTCATCAAATCTAACTTCAACGGATGCTACCAATGACGATGAAATATTTATCTCTCACTCAGACCATGGTCTTAGTCGGCGAGTGAGCCCTTCGACATAATAAACTAACCGATTTTTTTTTCTTTCAATTTTTTTTTACATTTGGTTTTCTCCCTGCACTCCCTTTTTCTTGATCTTCATCCACGATTTGCTTATTCTTTCTAATTGCGTTAACTGTTTCTTTTTCTACTTTGGCTTTCTTTCTCATGTCGCTCTTTAATCTAGTCGATCAACACATTGATTCTCTATTGAACAGACATTTTCATGCACAAAAGAAAAAAAAACAAAAACTTCTTCTTAGCCTGTCAAAATGCACGTGGCAAATTCCACCTACAGAAAAAAAAGACGGATAACATTGGACCTGTACATTCCGGTTTCTTCTCACGTGTCAATGCATTTTTATCTTGGATTTCACGAAGAACACGTCCCAGTATTCTTCATTGATTTGCTGTATTAATGGCAAATCTTACCACACTTCCTTATTATCATTATTCTTACTGTTTTCTACTATTGAAATCGGTGACAATTTATTCGATTTATTTTTTTACATATTTTCACAAAGCAATGCGAAGATTGATGTGAGCAATCGCTCTTCGTTCCAAAATGCAACCCAAGATCATCTACACAAAAAAAAGACAAGACAAATATACAAAAAAAAGAAGTTTTTCTATATTTGTTAGATTATTTACGTTGTTTTCGTTAGCATATACACAAATTCTATTCTTATATTTTATCTCGTTTCAATTTATCGATTGATCGTCTCAATTGTTCAATGACACGTTTTATCGAAAGAGAAGAAGAAGAAGAAGTTCAACCGAACAATCTTGAAAATAGGACTATTCTTTGCCTCTTGTAATTCTTTCTCCATTGTTTTTGTTTTCATTTCTCTTCATATTTACGTGTATTACATGTGAAATATTCTTTGTGTGCTTTGCATCTATCAGTTTTTCTTTTCTTCTGTGTCTGTTATTCACTCATTCGTTACACACAGTGTCACAAATACCTTTGTTTTGTTGAATGCGTTGATGTGTACTATTTGTTCATGTGGCTTTTTTTTCCTACAGATTCACTTTTAGTTGAATTGATTAGATAAAGAGAGAAAGAGAAAGTGAATTATATAATAAAATTTCGAAACATTTACAAAACTTGTCTTCTACATGACGAATGATTCACTACGGTTACTTCTGCATAGACAGACTGGATCGATTTTCATCCTCGACGAGCAATTACCGGATTCAGATGGATCGAATATCTCGTTCTGATCCTCTTATTTAGTACATTACATGGATGTTATCCTCGAGTTATATACTTGCAGCACATCTCCAGTCGTGATAACGTACGGTAGACGAATATTTCATGGTGGTTCAAGGTTTGAAATAAAAGAATGTGCTCTTTACATGAAATCATATGCAAATTGAATGTTGTGTGATAGAAAAAAGACAAGTCGAAAGCGAGTAACATATACGCGCACGCACTTGTTACTTTTCATAGATTTCACATCATTGTGAAAAGGTGAAAGAAGTTAATCAATGAGAAATTAATCACATCAACTTCCCGAATGGAATTTATTTACTGTGTTACATAAACAAATATTTATTATCATCAAAAGGTAATGCTCGCAATTCGCTTTTTATGTTTTATTTATGATTGATCGAAGAGAAAGAAAAGTCATCAAATTTGTCTATTAAATACTTGTTGATGTACTTGAGCGTATTTTTATTAGAAAAATCAATAGTGCCTCGTTTTTCTTCAATTATGTCTGTCTTGTTTGATGAGACATCTGGCTCTTTGTAAGGATGATGATGATGATGTATACTACGTTTGTATATGTCAACAACATCAACTTTGATTTAGCGAGGTCGATATGTCTGTAGCTTTTATTTAGAATGATAATAATGATGATGACGATGGTAACAACAAGCTAGTCGAGTAATCGACGTATCCGACATTCATAATAGTTGATTGCTATATGGATAAGCATAAGTATTATTACTGACGAGCGATGTCTACGCTGAAAGCTTCATTGCTTTTTCTCGATACAGTGATGTTGCTATTCTCTACGATTACAGCATCGAAGAAAACAATATCTAGATTGTAAGGAAGAAAGAGCAGACGTGTGTACGATAGAACCAATTCTTGTCTTGTACGAAGACATTTTTTTTTCAGTTGTCGAATAAAGAAAGCAAAGGAATAAGGTAGAAGAGATTTGATCGTATTCTATTACACATCATACGTTCGAACGATTTGTCTTTCAGGTTTTTTCTTCTCTCTCCCTCGCTTCCTTCCTCCCTCTCTCTCTCTCTCGTTTTATTTCAATAAAGTATTCAGTGGTATCGTAGATGTCAAATGAAATTAAAGTTTTGATTTTATTCAACAATTATTATTGCTTATATGTATACTTATAGAGGAAAAAAGAACGCCGACAACGACAATAGTAAGTATAACATTTAAATTGGCACTAGGCTGTTGAATACCAAGGTAAGCACATGGTACATATATGTATACAGTAGTAATAATTGAAGTATGTGCACGTCCTACCACTACTACTGTCGTTTACATTGATTTCACATGTGGTTTTAGTATTATAAGTAAAGAGAAAAGAAAATCGAAAGAACATGGATGCGAATGTTGAGTTGCAAGAGAACAAGCTATTTTTAAAAGAGAATAGAATTTGATGTAATCCATCAATTCAATAGTATTGAACTGAAGGTTTCTCACGCCCACGAAATGTACTTCTCACATGTTCAACATTTCCTTTTCATTGCAAGAGCTATTTTCTAAAGTTAGGAACCAAGATTTCAGCAAGATTTCACATAACCAGTCTTCTGTAGAAAAAGTCAACTTTTGTACGATATGTGTGCTTTTTTTCTACCATGATCAATGTTACATCATTGACTATTAAGAATGGAATTGTTACTTGATGTGCCAGTAATCCTGTTGAGTACTCAGCTGGGTCAAATAGGCCAATTAGGATTTGTATTACATATATTACGTGCATAGTGTCATCACAGATAGAAAAGTAAGAAAGTGAATATGGACAATCGTTTGTCTGTTTAGATAATCTTCGTTCTTTGTCGATCTATATAAATAATGATTCTTCTTTTCTTCGAAGAATGTCGATAAACGAAAAAGAATGACAATCTTCTGTAATAGGACTCCCGTCATCTTTTTCGTCTTTACATTTTTCCTTCCTCTTCGTCATTTCGTTGTCGTCATCTTTCGTTTCTTGCACACACACAGACACATGCACCTCTACTTAACTGTAACAGAATAAAAAGAGCCTCTTATATGGTTTTAAGTTCATAAAACGAGCAAAGAAAGATATGAGGTGATCGATTTCGTTTCATTACCTATCTTCTTAGCCGTATTTCTATTTCATCATCATTTCTCACCCATTACCTTCAAATTCGTTTACGTACATGCATGTGAATATTTAAACTTTTATCGAACAATGGTCATACCTCATGATACACTAATATGTACAATAGATTCAACAAAAATTCTCTATATTCTCCGAGAAGAAACAACATACACATATGATAGAGATGACAATAACAAAGATGATGGATCATCACAAATAGGTGAGTACGCATGAAAACAGAAGAACGCGTGTTTTTGGTCGCTATTCAATTTTCGAGAAGAAAATTAATATCAAGGTTTAAACTTCGCTGTTTAATCCCGTTCAGTAGACATAGTTATTTGAGACTAGGGGATGATTGCGTCTGTATGTCTAAACAATTATTGTTAACGCAGTAAGACAAGTGTTTCGTGAGTTAAGTGAACATTTTAATGTTGACTGTCTTGTCTTTCTTTCGTTTTATACTAGTCTAATCCTTACCTCTCTTTTCAAATAATCCTCCTTTTCGATATGAATCATGTGAACGTCATCATCATCATCATCATCATCATCTACATCTCTCGCTGTCGAAACGATCGTAGGAAGGAGGGAGAGAAATGACTGCTAGACAGATAACATCCATGATATCAATAAATATGATTGGAATCGATCACCTTGTTGTCATAAGCACGTATTGTATACGTTATAGAAGTGTTCGTGCTCTCTCTCTCTCTCTTTCTCTTTCTCTTTGCTTTCTCTCTTATTTTTAACCGCTACTGCTGTTGTTGTTATTGTGGAAGCAATAATGACTGCAAGACGATGCTGCTCCATCTCCCCGTTCTATATACATCTTAGGTTTGGTCCAGATACGTGTATCCTGAGAGAAAGAGAGTATGGGATAGTAAGAAAGAACAAAAGAAAAGAGGCAAAGAGACGGAATTGTACAATGACTGGAACAAATCTCTTCTGTTGTCTTCCCTTCGCGAATAGGCATATATTAGTCTTCCGCATCTTTGCATTTCTCTCCATCTCTCTTTTGTAGTGTAACTAAAGATAAATGTTTATTTTGTACGTCAAAGCTCAGTAAGAGAGGAAGAACAAAGATTCATCTTATTCGCATAGTAGAATATTAATTCCGAAGCATATTACGATGATTCAATAGTCTATTAATGATCAAAGTCTATACTTCAACCTTTTTTTTCGACAGCTATTGATCCTCTAGGAATAGTGATATGGGTAAGAAGAAAAGTTCATGCCTTTATAGAAACAAACATCGAATTCTTGTTGTTCTTCTTCTTCTTTTAGACTCGCCCGAGATTATGAATATCAATCAATCATTAACTTCTTCTTTATCTCGACCCACCAATGAACCACTACACGAACAGCACATACGAAACGAAGAATCACATTTTGAACGAAGTATACCCGACACATATCATCATTCATCATACGAATATCTTGCGTCGACGATTACCAACATTCCCGTCGAAGAAGTAAACAACAATAATAACAATAATCAGACTCAAATACCAACTAGTATATCCCACCATCAACGAACAACTTCTCCATCGCATAGATATTTAAATGAATATATCCCACCAGCTACATCATACAGTCCGACATCTTACCGCTACTCATCCGGACCGATTCTCGATGAATCTCTCGGCCATTCGTATTCAATAAATCGTCCAACACAAGCACAACTATCGACAAATTCACTTTCAGCCTATGTTCCTCAGCAAAATAATAATAATAATAATATGAATCGTCATTCATTACTTCCAGCAACATCGGATGATTCCGGAAATGAGTCATCTGTAAATTATCAACAACAATTAACGACGAATACGCATTTTGTTGTTGTTGCTATCGATTTTGGTACTACATTTAGTGGTTATGCATTTGCATTTACGCGAGATATTGATTCAATTTTAATGATGCGTAAAGTCGATGGCAATGATCCCGGTTTGTTTCTTCTTTTGTTATTTTTCTTTCTCAATATTGACTTTTCATTGATGTTTTCCCATTGTTAATAGGTGTAATCAATCAAAAAACGCCAACGACGATACTTTTAACGCCACATTTAGAATTTCACTCGTTCGGATTTTTCGCACGGGATTTTTTTCACGATCTCGATCCGGACGAAGCGAAACGTTGGCTGTACTTCGAAAAGTTCAAAATGCATCTTCACTACACTCAAGTAAGAGACGATCTCCTTAGCCGAGCGAATCCTTCAACAAACAAGATATTTGTTCTCTAATAGAAAAGAGGTTAGAGTCATTATGCAAGAAAATAGCAACATATATAGATGTGTATATACACACTCCATAGATCATCTCTTACATAATCAAGAACAGTACGAGAGAAACTGACGACCATTTAATAGAGCGAAGAAGAAATGGCACAATCGCATAATTAATGTTTTTGTCTTCGTCCGATTTGTTGTTATTCTATGCTTCGATCATATAATTACACTTCTTCGCTTGAGAGCGAAACAATGAAAAGAGAATCACTTTTACTAATGAACAACAGATATAAGCAGCTGTTCGAGTAAACAATGCACATGTCACTAACTTTTTTTCTCTCATTTTTTTCTTCTTCTTTGCGTCAAATGACTGCACTAAAAACAATATACATTGATACTTTCTCATACAAACCATAACATACTTGTGTTCGCTGACGCGAGTGCAATTAAATCTAACAGCTGTGTGTTATATATAGACGAAGTTATATAATCAAGTTTGACTTTGATCAAATTTCTTAAACAGGATCTCAATACTCAAACATTAATTCCAGCGAGTAACGGCCGCAAAGTTCCAGCATTGACCATTTTTACATATGCATTACAATATTTTAAAGAACATGCTCTACGTGAACTTTCCGATCAATCAGGAACACGATTTGTTAATGAAGATGTTCGATGGGTTATTACTGTCCCGGCTATCTGGAAACAATCAGCTAAACAATTTATGCGCGAAGCTGCTTATCAAGTATGGAGCGATATACTTTTGTTCATGAAGATGTCATTTATATTTTAGGCTGGAATTGCCTCACGTGAGTTTCCTGAACAATTACTTATTGCGTTGGAGCCAGAAGCCGCATCGATCTACATACGCAAACTTCGTATGCACCAGTTCGTTCCGGATGAGACGCCAGCATTCTCTCGAAATACAGTACGACGTGATCATAGTTTATTTTCTTCGACAATATCTGATCATTCATCTGCCATTCTGCACGATCCAGAAAAACGTTCGTTATTGTCTAGCACTTGACTGAATATATGATTACATTTCTCGTACCTTTTAGTATCAACCGATCAGAGCGAGTTGTCCAATCAACAAAATCAGACTTTTGAAGTTTTTCTTGATCGAGGAACGCGTTACATCGTTGTTGACTGCGGTGGTGGAACAGTGGATATAACCGTACACGAGATGGATAATAAAATGGGAACATTAAAAGAATTGTACAAAGCTACAGGCGGACCGTATGGATCAGTTGGTATGGCTTTCTTTAGAAAGACAATCATGAGAATAATCAATTGACATTTGTGTTTTGTTTTCTTCGAAGGTGTCGATCAAGAATTCGAAAAATTGATGAACGCTATATTTGGTAGTGAAATTATGGATGAATTTAAAATCAAACGACCAGCTGGCTATGTCGATTTGATGATTGCCTTCGAAGCGCGCAAACGAACGGCTAGTCCATTCAAAAACAACCCATTGAACATCTCATTACCATTTTCATTCATTGATTTCTATAAGAAGAAAAAGGTGAATTGACGGACTCGAAATCGATTATCATGCATGCACCTTCGCCTTTCTTTCTTACTTGTCCCTATCAAGCCTGCGAGTTCATGTACATCTTCTTCTCCTTGTTCTTTCCTTGTCCCGCCCTTCCCCAAGCACACTAGTTTTAGAGCGATGATTAACATCAAATTAGATACCATAAAACACCTCTATATCCTTAGTTATTGTCGAGTCTTCCTTTAAAAACTCAAGTGCGTGCGTATGTGGCCAAACTCAACAAGGTGGGAATGGATGTTTTGTTTATACTTATATCTATTCGTGTATTTTCCTTTATTTTTTATTCCTCGCCTCATTTGTTACTATCATTTCTTGTTGTCTGCTTCGGTGATCCCTTTCCAGTGTTGTATGCTTCAGAACGAATCTTTCTGTAGCTTTTTCTTCCTGCACTTCAAGTCTTTCATGAATCTTTAGTAGAATAGCGAAGAATTTGTCAGTAGAAGAAAACACATTGTCCCAATTATTTTCATGCATGGCTCTTGGTCGTTCATGTTCTGATTGTGTAGAAGTCTAGAGCATGATAGGAGAATGCACAGTTCAATTGTAATTAAAAGAAAAATTTTACTGTCTTTTTAGGGTTCGACAGTGGAAGCAGCCATTCGCCGTTACAATGATCCAGATATCAAATGGTCAACGCAAGGTATGATGAGATTGACACCCGAAGCTATGAAACGTCTCTTTCATCCGACTGTTGAAAAAATTAAAACTACTATCGGCGAAATATTGAATAGTCCTGATGTCAAAGGTAGATGATTTCGTGACTCGATCAACTAAGCCCATCGTTTGTTTTCTTAATTTTCAGGTATTCAATATCTCTTTCTTGTTGGTGGTTTTGCTGAGTCGCCCATACTTCAGCACGAGATTCGTCGAGCATTTTCAAATATTTTGAAAATCATTATTCCTCAAGACGTGTCATTAACTATTCTAAAAGGTATAATCATACTTGCCAAATGTCTACCAGAAATCACTCAGTTACTTTTCGATAGGTGCTGTTCTATTTGGCCTTGATCCAACTATTGTTAATGTTCGTCGTTCACGATTAACATATGGTGTATCTGTTTTGAATCGCTTTATACCAGATCATCATCCGATCGAGAAGAAAATTATTAAAGATAATAATGAGTGGTGTGCTGATATATTTGATAAATTTGTACTTGTCGATCAATCGATTGGTCTTGGTGATATCGTCGTCCGAAAGTATACACCAGCAAGATATAATCAAGCGCAATGTATCATTTCATTCTACTGTTCCGAATCGGATAAACCGATTTATGTAACTGATCCAGGCGTGAGAAAAATAGGTGAGAATGAATCCGGCTTCGTTTCTGTACATTCACGTTCGTTGTCGTACGTCTAGGTACACTTGTTCTCGATATGTTTAATGATGGATATTCGTCAGCTGATCAGAAGATGAATACGAAAAATCAAAGACGTGAAATCCAGACACGCATGGTTTTTGGTGATACGGAAATCAAAGTGAGCGCACTGGACGTGACCACCGGCAAATGCGTTCGAGCGACAATCGATTTTCTGAATAAATAATCTTCTCTTCTATTAACAGTATCATTGTATATACGTGTGTATATATCGATTCATGTAGCTATCTAGAGAATCGCTCTCAGGGCATCTCTACACACATCTTGACATTACAGTCAAATTCTTGATCAGTAGAGAATGAATGAAAAAAGATGCAAGAATGATTTGAACTAACTTATTTTCGTTTGATTTGAACGTGCTGATTTTTTCTGTGTGATTCTAATCTTTTTTCGTTTTCGCTTTAATTTTCTGTTTCCTTTTCTTTTTTGAAAATGTAGGCCGCTTTATCCCGTCTAAATTTGTCAGCAATACATATTGTTTCTTTTTCTTTCATCGAACAAAAAACAGAAGCGAACAGGTAGAATTCATTCGAAGTAATATTCTATAAAAATGTTCTTCTTTTGTTCTTTTCTTGTTACATCAATATGCAATATGTTTTCTCGCACTTCTTTTCTTCTAAACACATTCGTTTTCTCTTTTGCTTATTCAATATTTTTCTCTTTGTGCTTCTTTGTTTTTGTTGGTTAGACAGATAATGTTTCATTCGAATGAAATCAAAGTAACGAAACGAGATTAATGATCAATACTAAACCAAGAATCTCTCTCCCTTCACCTTCAATGATCTGAAAAAAAATATCATTGAATAACATGATGGCCTTTTTATCTATTATCATATCTAATAAGAAATGACCATTCGAGCTTATACAGATAAATATGTCGATAAATATAACAACAAAACAACAAAATAGATGTGTAGAAGTTTGTTTGTTTGTCCTTCGTGCTTATTTTATTCGATTATCCGATATCCATTCACTCAATCGTATACAGAATCCATATATCACCATCGATAGAATTAAATCGATCATTTCTCAGTCTCGTTTCTTCAATGGCAGATAGCCGTGAATTTTCGCTAGCGTATTTTATGTCCATCACTCGTTCCCAACGGGATGATGCAATTGCATTTCTGGAAAAGTGTCACTGGCGGCTCGATCGATCTTTGAATTTATTTTTTGAATGCAATCATAAACAAGACAGATCATCAGTTCAAAAGTACGAAAGTAAATCGAATGCTCGTGCTTTTGAACTTCTTCCTCATTCATCTAGACCATCAACAAGAAAAATTATTATACCGGCAATGATTGAATTTCAAAAGTAAACACGTTGAATTTCTTCATGATTTTCTGATTGAATATATTCATCTGTAGATTCATTCAATCGTTCGATACACATGCGATAAATCTTCTGGAAAATTCGTCTAAAATGATGAATTTAGCCATGAAATATGTTCGATGTCAACCTTCGAATATCCAATGTGATGACATTGAACATTGGAAAATACATTTAAAGGTGGATTATACTCGTCTGCAGACCCTACTTGATAATGACATGTGCGCACCGTTAGTTTGGATCGAGCATTTCGAACATCTATTAAATGGAAATACATGTCAACTATTTGATTGTGATTATATGTTTCAATTAGCCAATTAATAAACATCATAGTTTAAAGTTAAGTTTTCTTTTATTGTGATTTCTGAAATACAAAATAAAAGTTAGGAAAGATCTTCTTGCCATAAAACTCGTCCTTCCATGCCACCATGAACCATTAGAATGTTGCCCGTTATATGTCCAGCAGTTTTATTCGACGCAAAAAATAAACAAGCCTGTGCAACATCGTCCACTGACGCCACTTTTCGCAATGCTGTTGTGCGTAAAGCTTTGAAATGTTTACCTTGTTCGATGGCAGTTTCAGCCATGGGTGTTCGTGTCCATCCCGGCGCAACAACATTACATCGCGCGTGTGGAACAATGTGAACAATTTCATTCTTCAAAGACTTGATGAAACCGGAATGTAGTGCGCCTTTACTCGTAGCATAATCCAAATGATGAGCTTCACCAAATTTACCAGCTGTCGAGCCAATCAATATTAAACTAGCGTTTAATGTTTCTACGTTTGTTGTTGGTTTAAGACGTTTCAATTGTCGACACCATTCGCGTGAATAGAGAAAATAGGATGTTAAATTCACATCAAGGGTACGTTGCCATTGCTCAAGTGACATGTCCCAAATTGGACGATCTTCATCGACATAGATAGCATGATTGACAATACAGACGTTAATCAGACCGAAATGTGCGCAACTTTGTTCAACTCCTTTGATTACAGCTTGCTCATCGGTGGCGTTTACAGATAGAGCATCACATCGATCAGTGTATTGTTCTAGTAGTGATGTGAGAGTGTCTACTGTACGATGATAATGTAGAGAAACATTAGCGCCCTGTTCTAGAAAGACTCGCGCTAATGCAACGCCAATACCACCAGCTGCACCGGTTATTAGCACGTGTTGGCCTTGCATCACCGTTACTTTTGTTAGATATGAGAAAGAAGATAAGGTAGAACAAAAACTAAACTCTTGCTCTCTGTCATCGAGAGAGAAACGAACGAAAAACCCAAAGAAGAAGTCGATTGGATAGAGATAACGCTAACACAAAGAAGCACCCGCCAGCTAGTTCGATCGAACTGTTTTCTGTTTTTTTCTATACTATATGGAGTTTACATACACGATTAGCGTATATCATATCGAAAGATGTCACAGAGTGATTATCGATGAATTGCGTGCGATGTCTAATTTTAATATGTACAAAGCTATACATATTTATCAGCAACGCAACACCGACAGATGAATCATGACGTGCGACTTTTGTTTTGCACGGCTTGATTTGAGTGTATTCTAACAAACTATTATTCTTCTTATCGAATCAAAGACGTATATTTATACTTGCACATGGGTAACGTACATAACGGAGTGCGAATCGTCGAAAATCCGAATGAACTCTATGAATACAATAAAAACGTCCGACCACCTGTATGTGAAATCATTTCTCATTTACAAAACTAACACTTCTATTTGAAGCATAAACCAGTACCAGCCATATCTCATCCAGCCAAATTGCATGAAGAATGTAACACAACCAAAGATATACCATTAGATCGTAAGTTCAAACATCATCCCACGAAAAAGAGAACGGAAATCTTGTATTATAACGACTACTTAGTTTCGTCATCATTGGGTCTTGACTATCCAGCTAGTTGTCCGAACCTTCTCGCTGGCTATATACATGTTAAAGCTAACGATACATTCAAACAAGATTGTGTTCTATGTTGTACTTCTCTTTGTCTATATGTCATTCGTGGCCATGGTACAACGAAAATATTTGACGAAGGTGCAGTAGCTTGGTCCAAAGGAGATGTTCTGGTAATTCCCTATCAAACAAGAGCATTGGAACATTCAACTATAGACGATACGGTTTTCTATTATGTTCACGATGGACCACTATTGAAATATCTCCGAGTAACGCCGTCGAGTAAAGCATTTCCAACAACTGTTTTCCGAGAGAAACTTCTCAAAGACAAAGTTGAAAATATCCGAGAGAAACCTGGTAGTGAACATGCAAATCGTTTAGGAACTTTGATTGGTAATCCAGAAACAAGTGAAACGAAATCGTTAACTCATACATTATGGGCTTTATTGAATGTTCTACCTGCTAATTCCATGCAAAAGCCTCACCGGTGAGTTTTCAGATATTGTCGAAGATGAAATTTACTCTACCTAATCATAAAAGACACAATGCTGTAGCTTTAGATCTAGTGACATATGCACCGGAAGGAAAATGCTATACACTAGTAGGCGATGAACTAGACGAAAATGGTCAAATTAAGAATCCAATACGTCTAGATTGGGAATCTGGGGGTGCATTTACCACTCCACTTGGCTTATGGCATTCGCATCACAATGAATCGGAAGATGAAGACGCTTGGATTCTACCGGTACAAGATGCAGGCCTTTCACTCCATCAAGTAAAATATGTTTTACCTGTGTTTGATATTTGAGCTTTTCTGATGTTTCTTTTCAAGGGTCTATATGATATTCGATTTGCTGATGAAGAATGGAAATATTTACATGATAAGCACGCAATTAAAAGCATTATTTATTGATTTTATCATAAATGGATGCAAGCTTTTATTCGAAAAAAGAAATAAATAAAGATTTGTAACATCCGATGCATGCATATATAAACACCAAATAAAAACCAGCGTCGTTTAATGTCGAGTGTAGAGATAATCTTTCACCTCTTCCACCATGAAGTTTTTCGTTTTGCTCAGTAGAGTCATAACAGGATGTTTAGCAGATAGTGTTCGACTAGCAGTGTCTTCTGCTCGTTCTAAATATTCCTTCGCCGTATCCATATTTCCACGATGGGCATGAACAACAGCCAGGTTATGTAATGTACGTGCGACATCAGGATGATCACCAGGCAATGAAGCTTCTTGTAATTTTAATGCTTCATCGTATTCTCTCAATGCGGAATCATAATCACCAGCAGACAAATAAACATTACCGAGATTGACTCGAGGTAGAGCACGATTGGGATGTCCGGGTGGAAGCGATCGATCATAGATTTTCTTAGCTTTCGTGTATCGAACTACTGCTTTCGCATACTGGAACAGACAAGAGGAAACAATAGAAATTTATCGATATTTCTTCTCTATCTTACATCTTGTCGTTCACAATCGATGGTGCCCAAATTAATCAATGTTCCAGCTACATCAACATGCTTCTTTGGAACATTTCTTTTGTATAATTTCATTGCTCGCTGAAAACATTCCTCTGCTTTCAATTGTCGTCCCTGTTCACTGTACACAACACCAAGACCATTGAGTGTTTTCGCCGCACTAGCCGCGCGTTTCGGTCGAGCGTTCATGTGTAAGTTGTATGCACGATTATAACAATTCAGTGCACGACCAAAATCACCCTTTAGCCGATGCGTACGACCGAAATTGAAAAAAATACAAGCAATTTCTTCATCATTGGGGTTCGAGGAGCTAAGAATTGTATCGAAGTATCTTTCAGCTTTGGCATATTCACCCATCTCAAGTAGTAAGTTTCCAAACATCAGGACAATATTTGATTCAACCATCTTTTTCTTTTGATATTCCATGTATTCAGCAGCTAAATCAGCACCTTGATCAGTCGCATGTACTTGCACACGCCAAAGATCTTCGTCTTCATTGAAGTAACATGCATCGATTTGAAATGATGCTCCTGTTAAAAACAATAGTGCTCGCGTTGATTTGCATGAAATGTCGAAAGAGAGAAACTTTTACCGATATCTACCAGAACTTCTGCTTCTTCAGGAAACGCTGAGTATTCGCGAATATCAGCAATAACAATTTTGCTAACTTTTTCCAAATCAACAGCATACTCGAACAGGGCCCGCGCGAAACCTTCACGTTTTGGTGACTTTGTGGCGAAACCAAAGGCGACCGAAAATTCACTACTAGTCGACAGGTATCCGTTGGTAGAAATTAAATTTCCAATACTTTTTTGAAAATTTTCAACTTCATCGGCACTTAATCGTGAACCACGGTATAACTTCAATACACCTTGTTGCTTGGCTTTCAAATCCAAAAATTTCAATTCTAGTTGTTTACATAAGTCCATGATGTAGAAACGAAATTGATACAAGACGTCAACATCTTCAGTACGAAGAGCTTTGTTAATAAATCTAAAGGAAAGGTAGAAAAAAGAATCTTCGTGCGCTTTTCTTATATCACCATTAACCTACTTATAGACAAATGTTTCTTTTGTATACCATGGGATAGCTTCAGCAGATTTGTAAGTCTTCTCGAAATCGTCAATATTGTTCAATTCTGTGATGTTACCACGGTAGTAATTGCGGCACGTGGTCACCATAGTCTTCTTAGCTTCATCCGTGCTGGGCATTTGTGTTAAGACAATTTTGAACAATTGAAAGAATAAGAATGAGCCGGCTTCTTTGGAAAGATCACGTGTAGCCTTTTCTTTTTTATTGTACATGCTAAATGCTTCGGTTTGCTTTTCTAGTTCTTCACGAGATTTAGTTAATCGTTCAATCAGAATGGCTTCATTTTCACACCAATTCAGAAGGTAACTGTGTGTTTGCAGACTGAATTCTTGCGCTGCATCTGCTGTTGGATAGTAGACAAACACGGAATCGATTTGTTTCAATGGCTCGATGGCTTCAACTACTTCAGTTGTGGCTGGACTGTCCATCACAAAGAAAATCTTGTTTGTCAATGGTGTCATATAATTCGTGCAATCGACGGCACTAGTGAATGACTAAAACAAATCATCATACAAGTCACTAGGCTCATACTAGAACAGAAAACTAACCTGAACATCTTTATCAATTGTCGAAAGGATTTGCATTAAGTTGGGCTTTGGTGTATCACGAGCATAATATATTACTCGTGTTGCATCACTAGTCGTTCTTTCGTCTCCGGTACGCTCTCCATCCCGGCCACCGCCGTTCCGTCCACCACCGTCCCGCCCGCCACCATCATAGCCAACGTCTTCATTCTCTTCGCCATTCGGACGGCGGCCATCTCCACCACGTCTGTCATTAGTTTTAATATACTTTTTGAGACCTAACATGACTTATAGACGTAATAAATCGACAAATGCGAACAAGATGTTTCGCAGCGACCTGTACTTCTATTTACCTTCGCTCGGTGATAAGCAACGACACTGTCAGCCGATATGCTTGAATGATCAGTTTCAAGCGACGAAAAACAAATTATCGCATTGCGATGTATTTTTTCACTGATATCATACTGAGAACGAAGCTAAACCAATCCGATGTGAGGGGAAAAGGCTAAACTGAATCATTATACGTAAAACGTCAATATAGATATTTCGATTGTGTTTCATCACTGGTAATCACCATGTGAAATCTATTGATTTTCATTTTATTCTGTGACGTAAAACGCCTGAAGCGATAGGAAAAATATACGAGCGTCGCAATAGTTCAAATTTTCTTGTTGTTAGAAAAGAAAAACTGAGTTGTCATACTGATGAAAACGTTTCTTTCAATATTTCAGCAGCAAAAATCAATCGACGCTATTCGCGATAGCTAGGTCATCAATCATAAAGTCGAATAAAAAAAGTACACGGTCAATTTGTATACTTTTTCGCTGATGGGATGGTGCGATAAGCTGATAGTGAGGTCATTCCATGCGTCAATTGAACACGTTTCTGTGGCGCTTATTCTACATTATATAAAACCAAGATGATAGCATTCAGTCGATCATAGCGTCATCTATTCTCAATTTCTTCGGTGTTGATGTCAGATCGATGATGAACTTGACATTTATCAAACAGACTGACTAACTACGAAATAGTATCAGCTCAGATATAATTGTTCGCCTTCTAGTTGCTAAGTTACTAAACGAGATCAATCTTAAATGGTACTCGTTGATCTAAATGGCATGCTTTCAAATTGTTGTTTGCGTACATTAATAGAAGATGTCAATATTTACTGTACAGCAACAACAACAACAACAGCAATTATCGGTCAGCAAGAGCTGTAGCCTGCCAAGAATACCACAAAATCGTTTGCCTGTCGTTCATATTCTCACATCAAGAAGTGAACCCGGTGATGTCAAAGTTTGTGAAGCATTGGAATTTATTTTCAGTTCTTTCTGACATTATTTTTAGAGAAAAGAACCGTTTCAATTCGAGAAAGTTGCTCGATTTTTTCTCGATCCTCACACAGTAAAACGAAGAAAACATATATTGATGGGATGCGGTCACGCGTGTTTATTTTCAGGCACATCTGACTGATCGGCGGCTACGATTTTGTCAGAAACTACTTCGATGCCATGAAAATGGATACGTAAGAATGAGTTTGTTTTCATCATTCACACCTGTAAAACAACAATGAGGATCTTGCTTTAGATTCTAAAAGATGTACCATATCTAATGCAACTGCTAAATGTTCTCGCAGGTTGTTGTGAAGAGCAACCAGTCTATGTCAATCCATTTATTGAGATTGTGAAAAACTGCTCTAAACCATTCCTATTGGATAAATCAACAGATGCAGAAATCTATGCATCCGCATTGATTGCTTTCTGTTCAGACTTCGGTAAAATAAAACTTTTGTTAGTGACAATCATGATGTGATAAATTTCATTCAGGTTATCTTCTTCGTGTATCGAATAAACGTATTCAGCGATGTATTCTTGAAACACTTTACAAATCAATTCAACCTACCAATAAATCACCCATAGCTGACAATGATTTTGATGGTTTACGACCAATTCGAATTGATTATTTATTGAAGATTCACTGTTATAGTGATCTTTGCGAAACATTAGTTAAAGTACGATGATAGAGAAAGAAAGATTCTTCTAGTGGACATATTTTCTAGACAATATCTATGTTCGAAAATGATCTATCACTTCGGATTCAAGCAGTTAAATTACTGCAGATTTATTCATCGAAATCGCGTAGGTCATGTGCGAAGATGTTGTTTGTCAACCGAATGTTGTCTGCTCTAGTTGACTGTGTAGCAAGAATGCTAACTCATGATTGTATCAATCGATTAGTAGCAAAGATGAATGATGCTGATCCAACAGGAGAGTAAGAAAACAGTTTGGTATTTGGAGATAGAACCCTACAGGAGAATTGTTCTCGTTAGACTTTTATTTCGTACAACTGAAGTACTGTGGAACATTTTCGACTTCGCCGATGAAGAGCAAATTGGTGAACAATTGGACTCACGTGTCACAATAAGGTTTGCTTTTGTTTGGATATCTTTCGATAATCTTATTACTATTCCTGTTTAGTCTTCTACAAGAAGCTTTCATTGGCCAAGTAACACAAAATCATAGTCAATATCATTGTCAATTGAGGTATTTGTCGTCTCTCACGGAAATCAAACTATCATTGAAGATCTTTAGAAACGATTTGCTTATTGTTTGCTCGCGCATCATTGCCATTAAACCTGATGCTCCAGGTAGACACACAACATTAATTGACCTAGTTAATATGACGGTCTGTTTCTAGTAATCGAAACCGGTTTTGCAAAGCAATTACTTCTACTCGCGTCTTATCCCGAATGTAAGTAAAGATAAACATTTTCTTGCTGCTGGACAATCGATGACAATTCTTTTATATCAGTACGTAGTAATAATCCACTGGTCAAAAATCTAAAAATTACCACATCTGAAGAAGATTTTGAATTTAAAAAACTCTTAATTAACACTGTTGTTTTACTTGGTCGTAATCCGGTGATAAATGATGTATGCATTGAAATTCTGTTCGTTGAAGAAATAGTTTCTCTTCTTTCAATTAGTTAATCACGAATAGTCGTGTCTTACTCGCCTTATTGTCGTATGTCGAACCGTTACCTCGGAAGAAAAATCAATTAGTCAATGCATTTGAATGGTCTCTGTCACAATTAGAAGAGCTTCAACTACATGCACTTGTTGCGCTTTCCATTCTTTTGCCACGCTCGTTACAGGAATACTTAGAATATCATACAAGTACACGACTTCTTCTATTCTATGAATGGACACTAAATGGCGGTAATACAATTAAAACGAAAGAACTGTTTTGTATGAAACAAACCTATTTTTTAGATGTTTATCAAAGTCAGGGTAATGGATTCTTTGGTAAAGGCGGTCGAAACAGTAAACGATCACAGCTGAAATATATCATGCGACTATTGCGGAGTATTGTTTCCACAAAAGATGAAGGAATCTTTGTGGATTTATGCGATCAAGGCTTGATACCATTGATAACCGGTTTGACCAAATTTTTAGTTTGATCTGTCAAAACAACTTCTCTCTCGATACATAGGACATTTAAAACGCCTGCTTCGAGAAACGTCCAATCATATTGATTATATCGATTTAGATTTACTTTGTGATGGTTTGTTTGTTCTAAGTTGTTTAGGCGAGCTGGATATTCACAGAAAAGTATAGTATATGGAAATACTTCTGATATTTTATCTGAGATGTGATATTGTTTGGATTAGGAAATCTTTGGCTCGGAAGGTATTGAAATTCTCACCAAAGTTCTTCTGAGTGAATCATCGCACGTTTGTGGTGGTCTGGGATATTATCGTTTACTTGTCGCGGCTATTGATTGTGTCTGGTGTTGTGTCATTGGTAGTGTAATCAATGAAGATGAATTCATTCAAAAACAAGGTCTTTTTGCCTTGCTCGACTTGATTGAAGTGCGTCATCTCGAGAAATTCGTTTCTTTTTTGACAAAATATTATTGTCGCTTCTCTTCTTTGACCAACATAGGCAAATCCAAAATCATTGCAAAATATTATTCTCGGATGTTTATTGGATTTAACAGAAAATACTAAATGTTTGCATTTTATAATGGCATGGCAAGGACGAAAACAGCAACAATTTCCACACGTTCTTTGTGAACTATGGCGCGATGAAGAACGTGAAATACATGTAACGAAAATTGCACGTTTTCAGCTGAGGGTGATGCTCATTCGCTATGTATTACTTCTAGGTGGCTCGAACAGGAAAAGGTGTGATAGAGGATCATAGAAAACCATTAATGGGTATACTTCAACAGTCAGCGCCAGTCATTCCATTGAAATCTGTAGAACCACCTCGATCAGTTCTCGATCTGATCGATAATATGCGATCAAAGATCTATGGGTTTTTCTGT
The DNA here is from genome assembly GCA_905250025.1 of Adineta ricciae. Lineage (NCBI taxonomy): Eukaryota > Metazoa > Rotifera > Eurotatoria > Adinetida > Adinetidae > Adineta > Adineta ricciae. The sequence continues at coordinate 95,080 of CAJNOJ010000007.1, forward strand.
AAAATAGGCTTTGGTGATTTGCCCGGTTTACACGAAGAAGATTTCGTTACTCTATGCATCATTGAGAACTTTTTGGACTTTAAGTTGGGTGAAGTATGGCAAGAAATTATGATGGAACTGGATATGGAAGGTACACAAGTAATTGCAACAGATGGAGAAGCCACTGACACAATTCTACGAGCAGCTGAAGAGCGTGGATTAGGTAGAGAAGGAAGCGAATTGTTCGAGACATACCTGACGAATACATTTGTCGTTTAGCGGTGACAGCAACACAGAACTACATTTTAGAGCAGTATCATAAACAAGATTTACACTATGAAAAATCATTCTATCACGAAGTAAGAATCACCTTCCCATTTTATGTTTCACTGGATAAATATTTAGATAATTCGAAATCATCAATTTCAAGAAAAGGGTCTGGAACAGTGGAAAGCATACCTTGCAAGAACATCGAAATATCCGTTGCTGATGGTAAGAATGACTATTGAAAAGAACTGCTCACTTCTAACGCTTTGTATCTAGGTTGCAAAAGATGCTCAAAATGAATCAATTCAACAGTCACGACCGGACGAAAAGAGCTATACAGGTTATCACACAGTTCATAATTTAGAAATTCCAAACTTATCAATAACGGTAGACAAAATGTGCATTTGTTTCCTACGCAATAAGCCGTGCCTTTTCCTATTTTTAGGCTTTTACTGGTCGAGTTTTACATATTGAAAGCACACCGGTGGAATTACTCAATAAAGGTCGACGGATGGAATTCAATTCATAAAAGATATTCGAAATAGATTATTTTATTTTTACGACGTATTTTTCCACATCAGTGTATTGGTCTTCACGTATCTTCTGACACAACTATACTAAATAGATATTTTATTTTTCTAATAAACTTTTTTCACAATCAAATTCATTTGATCTAACAGTAAAAACGACCATTGTGTGTTTGGGTGAGAAAAGATACGTTTTCAACAGACGATTCAATGAATAGTCGTTGAGAAGAAATCGTTTTTCTGTCTTCTGATCGCCTAAATGGCCGTTTTTCAATTGGCGAATTAAGTTCATGATAGAATAGGTAGCCGAGTTCAAGTTGGTTAACAGGCCTGTCGATCGAACTGAGCAAATAGGAGCTAAGTGTAAGAAGAGAAATGAACCAGACAAAGATGATTGCTCATGATGAAAGTTAACGATGAATATTCGATGAGCAAATGACATTGGCATACTAACACGATTGATGACAGTGTCAACATCGTCCGACGTTTTTAATGATATTTCACATGGTGGTCGAAATATCACTTGTTTATCTGAACATAAGATGAGAAGAAGAAGATGATGAGGAAGAGGATTGATTTGAATTCCTCACCTGTATCAATCAAACGTATGCGTTGCATTCTTGTCAGATCGCAGATCGAGTTGTTGAAGAAAACAAGATTCATACATGTGATTTGTATAGATCGATTTTGAATAGTGCATTTGAGGGTATTTGAAAGAGATTGGTAAATGTATCGAAGAAAAGAAGGTCGATGTGTTTCTGATTGTTTCTGATCGTCGAAAAGAATACAAACTGATTGATAATTATTCTGAGATGTGAGGAGAAATTGTGAATCAATTAGTTGATCCAACGAACTATTCGATTGATTTAGTATTATTTGAAGGTGTTGGCAAGCTGCCGAGTTTTGCGATGCTCGGACTATGATTACATGATTATGGACTTTGTAAGAAGAAGTAATATTGGTTGATAACGACGGATGAGTAGCAGTCGACTTCGTTCGAGAATAAAACTGTTGAAGAAAATGATGAATACGCTTTCGATTTCGTTCTCGACGTCGTCGCCGAACGAACAATCGATAAGAGTTGACTGTCCATGACGATTTACCACTTGTCACTTTGACACAATTTGGCATTGATTGTTGGTTGTGATTATTATTACTGAAATATTTAAGCTATTCCAACAATGGTATTCTTCTTGCTACTTTTTATACTTAATTTGCTGTTCATTTGAATTGTTCAAAAACTTAGGAGCTGATTTATATTTTGAATCATTGCAATCGACAGTATCACAGACATTGATACATTTGAATGGCATCGAAGGCATCAGTGATAATCCCCTTTGTATTCCGCTATTGAAGCATTTCGTATGATCTCTACTACTGATAGATTCGACTGAAATGGATTTCTGCTTTGATTCTTGCGTCGTCTGTGATGTCAGTGATAAATAGCCTACTGTTCGGAGTTTCTGATCGTCTGCTTTCAAGTACGTATGATCTGGCAGACGCTCATTTGTTTTAACTATATAACATAGCGTGTTAACTTGACAACTTCGCGTCACAGACATAAACATTTTCGTTTCAATTCTTGCATCGTTCAATTCGCACAGTGGACTGTTTGGTAAGAGGATGGCGTACAGTTTTGTTTGCGTTCCTAATGAAGCAAGCTTGTGCTTGATTGGTTGAATTGAACTCGGCGATGAACGTGCATTTTGTGAAAGACAATGGCATGACAATGAGCTCTTGACGGAATAGTTCTGAGCTTTCGACTGTACTGAATATTGGTCTTCGTTGCCATCGTCTTGCAAACGTAGAATTGCCTTTAAAAAAGGAACGAAAGATCCATCAAATGAAATCTTTCGTTCAAACCTTATTGGTCGTATTGTCAGAAGTTTGAAATCTTAGTAATCTACTCTTTTGATCATTGTTAACAGTGAGAAGATCGTTTTTTGCTTCGCGGTATGTATTGCAATTCAATGAGAATGAAATATTCGTTTGTTCCACCATTTGACAAATCAGTTGGCAATATGTACAGTAAGTTTGCAAGTTGCGTAAACATGGACACTCAATAATAGCTAATTCATATTTACACAGATCCGTCGAGCAATTACATTCAAGCAAAACGATTTCGAATATTCTCGCATATTGACTTTTTTGTAAGGATGACAGAGGATATCTATTCATGTCAACATATTCGTACCATGGATTAATAACATACACAGAACACATATGAATAAGTGATGCGTTCGTTTTGTCTCGGTATTGACGTCCTCGTTTGAACCGAGTTTTGCCATTATCATCGAAAGGTTGCCAACTAGATAGAAAGGATTGTTTTCGGTCAAGTATTGAACGATAATTTTCTATCATTTGACACGATCCATTTGTATTCCGGCAAGCACACATATTTTCCATTGTTTCAGTGAATCATACTGACTAATAGTGATAATTGGACCTTACATAACAAAATTTCTGTTCGGTATATTTTCAATAAAACAAAACACGCATTAAACAAGCAACTGTGTTCTCTGTATTCATTTGCGCCAATGGTATCGAATGTTATCTTCTCATTAGAGTTTAAAACGTCTGATGTAAGAGCATGAGTTTACTATTTCAAATGGTGAATAATCGTGTATATTATGCAAATAACTGCAAGGTTGATTCGCCCTCTTTTCTTTCCAACCCTTAAAGTTCTGACAGGGAGAGAGTAAGAAAGAAGGATACAAATTGTTAGACATCAGTGGAAGAAGAATAAGCCAGTAAGGAAGAAGAAGGAATGCAAAGAAATGCCAAAAGCGTCAACCGATGACGAGTCCGTTTATTCATTCGTCAATTCACAACCTTCGTTCGTTCTTATTCATATACATACGTACGTGACGTGCATCCACCACTGACGACATTTTTCATCGGTTTATCTTTGTGTATTTAATAGCGAAAAACAAAAGAAAAAGCAAAGTCGATTATGTTCCCTAATCAACAGTATCCACGTGCCGGAGGAGGACCAAATCCACCCTCTTATCCACAGCAACCACCATACAATCCTAGTGGAGCGTATCCACAACAACAACCACCATTTGGTAACACGCCATCGTACGGTATTGCAGCGGGCTTAGGAGGGTATGGAAATAATCTACTGTTTAGCTTAAGTTAAACTTGTGTTATTGAAAAGTGGGGAAAACCCTGATCTATACATTTTTCAACTTTTTCGAATGCAAGCGTGTTTTAAAAAATGTTTATTCTGTTAGGTTTGCACGAAATGAATACTCGTCTGAAGTAGCTCATCTTGTTTTTGGAAGCAGAGAATAAGAGAAATTCTGCATTTTTTCTATGGAAAAATTTCTAGTGTTTCATTTGCTATTTTTTACAATCGAACGTATTATTTTTTAAATGATGTACTTTCAGTGTACGTACTCTTTTCTTGATTTTCATCGAAAAAAGACGAACAACGAGTATAATTGCTCGACTGCACAGAGAGAACACAATCATGATGTCTTTTCCTAAGAAATTTTATTTACCAATGAGATTGAACATCTAAGAAGATAACACGCATTTTTGACTCATACAGTAAACTCTCATTGCAAATTTGTGTTCTAGAGGTTTTCAGCAAAACATGTCGACACCCTACGGTGGTAATCAAGGCGGCTACGGAGCAAATCCTTATGGACAAGGATCAAATCAGCCAGGAGCAAATCCTTATGGGCAAGGATCAAACCAACCAGGAGGAAATCCTTATGGACCAGGATCAAATCAATCAGGAGCCAATCCTTATGGACAGGGACCCAATCAGCAGGGAGGAAATCCGTACGGGCAAGGATCAAATCCCTATGGACAAGGACCGAATCAGCAAGGGGGTAGTCCGTATGGCCAGAGCAATTTTGGTATGCCAAGTGGACAAGCTGGTTCTGGTTATCCTTCTTCCGGTCAATCATCATTCGGCAATAGCCCATACAACCAAAATCCCGGTTATTCAGGTAGTGGTCATCCGCCTTCACAAGGCGGCGGATACCCAGGTCAACAAGCACCATATCCATCGCAAGGCGGCTATCCTGCCGGTCCACAAGGTGGTGGTTTTGGCGGACAAGGCTCGGGTCCTAATGCAGGCGGATTTATGTCGAACGATCAGCGAATGCAACGGTTGAATCAAGTTATTCAGCAGTACGAAATTAATCAACAATTTGCTTCTCGTTTACAAGCACTTGGTAATTGCGAAATTGTTATCGTATGTGATGACTCGGGTAGTATGAACACACCGCTTCAGAATAGCAACCAAACGCGATGGGATGAATTGAAATCAGTACGTCAATACAAAGTTTTCTGAAGGAAAGACAATGCATAACTTTTCTCTATATCTAGCTCGTCATGATTGTCACTGACATTTGTGCAGTGATGGATTCCAATGGTGTTGATGTTTATTTCTTGAATCGTGACCCTGCACTTAATATCACTAATCCACAAAATATGCGCCATGTGTTTAATTCACCTCCGCAAGGTCTAACACCATTGGTGCCAGCATTACGAAGAGTTCTTGCCGCGAAACGCAATCAAACATTTGAAAAGAAACTTTTAATTCTTGTTGCTACCGACGGGTATGTGATCAGACTGATTCACTTGACTAATTCCGTATATTTTCTTGCGAATGCAGTGCACCGACCAATGAACAGGGCCAAGTAGATATCGGTTCATTAGAAGCTCTTCTCCGTAATGAACGTACTCCACAAACCTATGTAACATTCTTAGCGTGTACTGATGACTTGGACGCTGTTAACTATCTATCAAATTGGGATAAAACAATGCCCAACATAGACGTGATCGATGATTATCGCTCGGAACGTGCTGAAATTCAACGAACACGTGGAGCTAATTTCCCATTTTCTTTTGGTGATTACATTGTCAAAGCTCTACTGGGTTCAATTGACCCTTGGTAAGGTTCTTCTCAGTCACTTGGATTCACTAACGCTGCTATCTCTTTTCATACTTTTAGGTTCGATGCACTGGATGAACGTGCTTAAGCAAACGCTATCGACATCGAAAAGATACTAACTATAATTTTTCTTCCCGAACAGCTTGTGTATAGATGACAACTATTCGCTTTGAAATAACAATTAATCAGGCTTTTCAATTTAATTGTAAAAAATAACAACTAACTCTTGATAGAGGATGAAAATAAAGATTCTTACGCTTATCAAAACATATACTTGTCTGTGCCCAACAATTACCGAAATTAAAGAACAAATAAAAACTCTTTGCATAGAAATCGTTTTGCACACTATTGAGCAGGGCTAGAAACGAGCCTAGAAATCAGGACAGATCTGGCCCGACTACTATAAAAACCTACTGAAAGAAATATTCATAGGAATTCTTTGGCAGCACAATTGAGTACATGAAAGCATTTTTTGAGTAGCGCTATCTAGGAAGAGTAACAAGTAAAAACAAAACGTTTTTACTCCTAATAGTTGCATCTTTTGTGGGATATGATTATTTATTATTTCATCGCGTACAAACCCGTATTTCACTAAAGAAAACAATGATCTTTGGAAGAATAAGAAGTACAACATTTGGGCTCAATTGATTAGGACTCAAGGGTCTTTTGCCTCTGACTGAATAGATTTTAATTTCTATTTGTCCAAAAAGATTTTTCTTTTCAGGAAAAGACGCGTTTTGATGCCTTGAAATTGTTTTAAAAAACAACATTATCGCTTCAACGTTTGCTAGTTAAAACGACTTATTTTCAGCTGTTTATCTACTTGAGTGATTGTATTGCTGATCGATTTCGACTCCTGCCATCCAGTGCTGTATCAATATACGAAGTAATCTCATCATAAATATTTTCTAGGGCTTTTATTATCAATAATTGTGTAAGACAATTACTTTTCTCAATGATCAATAAATCAATGTTTTCATCTTATCTTTTAACACATCCACATACGCAGAAAAGCGTAAGAACTCATTTTCATACTATACCTAGACTGTAAGAACCAACATCATTATCCTGAATAGAAACGAAAATGTCACTCACTTTTTCACCAAAGGATTATTTAATATTCATAGCTAATGACATTAGATGCATATCTTATCTTCGTCTTTCGTACTTGAGATTAGCATTTGGGTAAAGTAAAATAGAGAATCAGCGACAACACACCTGTCTCTTTAGATGTTTGGATTCTGTCTGTAATTTTGGTTGCGATAAGAAGACTCACGAGTGTATTTTATATTTTCTCTACCTATCGCTTTTGTCGTAAAAACAGAGCAACATGGTCAGTCTTGGAGGTCTGTTTGCAAATAGGTGAGTGAGAAATAAATTTAATAAGAAAAAGCCTTTGTTACATTTTGTTAATCAACGAGTTTGATATTCATTTAGACGGCGAACGTTAACCGTTGTTCTGGTTATTGCATCTATATTTGTTGCATCAGGTGTTATTGTCGGTCTGTTTTTAGGTTTAAGAAAGCGTAAGTGTTATCTGTGATCTTATACTCACTCTTAGTTTTGTCTTATAGCTTTTCCTGATACTGACGAGTCGGTATGCGGCTCGAGTCATGAGACTTATGTTATAAATGGTTCATCTATATTGGGTAAATACAAGCAAGCAGCTGTAGCTGTTGATAATGCGGATTGTTCGAGAATTGGACGAGAAATTTTGCAAAAGGGCGGCAAAACCATGGATGCTGCACTTGCTGCAGCCATATGTAACGGTGTTTTGAATGCACACTCAATGGGTATTGGTGGTGGATGTGTGATAACAGTGTATTCGAAGTAGGAAAAATCTTGCTGAACTGCAATCTTCTTTTCGATATTTTATTCATAGGAAAGAGAATAAAGCATATAGTATCGTTGGAGTAAGTTGAAGATAATTACGTAATTGATCTTTTCACGGTTCGAATGGATGCTTTGGTTTCAGAGAGAACGAGCACCACTCGCTGCTAATTCAACCATGTTTGTTGGTAGAGAAAATATGTCTGAAGCTGGTAAAATTTTATTGTAAGAAATATTCGCCGTACTTGAATTGTCTTTTCTAGGTGGATTGGCTATAGGCGTACCAGGAGAAATACGTGCGTACGAATATGCGCATAAAAACTTCGGTGGAGGTGTATCTTGGAAAGAGCTATTTGAGCCAACCATTCAGTTATGTCGAAATGGTTTTCTGATTAGTACAGCACAAGGTTCAGCTATTCAACAATCATCACGTGTCATTCTCGCCGACAATGCATTGAGGTTTTTGCCTCTCATAGATGTCCACTAGAAATATATTCGGTATTCTTGTTCTATCCTAGGGCGGTATTTGTAAAAAATGCGACTACCAACGAACTATACAAAGCTGGCGATTATCTGAAAAGACCAAGACTAGCTAATACATTAGAAATTATTGCTAATCAAGGTCCGGATGCTTTTTATACCGGTGTTCTAGCTGACAAAATTGTCAAGGAAGTACGAGACAGAGGTGGAATCTTTACGAAAGAGGATCTAGCAACCTATGCAGTCGATGTTCGTGATGCGTTGAGCGTCGATCTTAATGGTACATACACTGCCTATACAACACATGCGCCAACAAGTGGACCAATCCTGACTTTTATTCTCAATATCCTCCAAGGTAATAAACGGATTGAGTTGAAAACGATAATGTCACTTTTTGTTATCAAGGTTACGACCTATATGAAGGGAGCGTCGATCGATCGTCGCCCTCTCCATTATTTTATCACCGTCTTATCGAGGCATTTAAATTTGCTTATGCCAAGAGAAGTGAACTGGGTGACCCATTGAAAATCAATATTACTGAGGTAAGAACCAACCAAATTCTCAATATAACTTAAAACCACGAATTTCTATTTAGCTCGTTCGTAATTTAACATCAAAAGATTATGCCGACAGTATACGTGCAAAAATCGAGTTCGTTCAGATAGCATTCGTAAATGTCTTCAATAAAACGTTTCTATTTAGTGATTCTAAGACGTTCGGTTTTCAGTATTACGGTGGAACTTGGCTCGATAGACTAACTATCGGAACGGCTCATCTATCTGTTCTTGGACTCGATGGTGATGCTGTTGCGTTAACATCCACTGTAAATCTTTAGTATGAACTATTTCAAATTCTACAACTAGCAAACTTGTTTTGTTTTTGCTTTCTTAGTTACGGTTCGAAAGTTCTTGGGCCTGAAACTGATATTGTTTACAATGATGAGATGGATGATTTCTCTACTCCAAATACTACGAACTATTTCGGTGTACCAGCAAGTCCTGCTAATTACATTGAAGCAGGAAAACGGCCTGTGTCCTCAATGGCGCCATTGATCATCATCGACAAACGCAACCAACAAATTCAACAAGTTCTGGGCGCTAGTGGTGGTACAAGAATAACTACGAGTATTGCACAAGTTGCTCTGCTGAATTTATGGTTTAACGAGGACATTAAAAAAGCAATTGATTCCCCGCGCCTTCATTCACAATTACTGCCACAAGAAGTGATAGCTGAGCGTGGTTTTGACTATGTAAAACTATTATTTCTCTGCATATTTATTCTGAAATTGAATTCTATGTTGTAGGATATTTTACAAAAGTTAAAGCAACGCGGACACAATATAACATGCGGCGCGTTTGGTGGTTCCACAATTCAAGGTATCGAATGGCGTGAAGAAGCCAAGCAGTACTGGGCCAACTGTGATATACGCAAAGGTGGCGCACCCGATGGAATTAATTGAAAAAAATTCTCTTTTTTGAATTTCATTTTGGATTAAATTTTGCTTTTAAAACAGAAAACACTTATATACATAATTCGTATTATAGAAATCATTTTAATGTTTGAGTTTCTTCGAAATTCTTTGAATATCATTTATAATTCGAACATTTTCAGGGTATGTCGGTGGAAAATTGTGTCGATAAATGGCAGCTGCTTTCTCAAAATGAGTTAATGCTTGTTGATATGCGTGCATGTCTTCGTAAACACACGCCATATTGCTCAATGTTGATGCAATCGATGGATGCTTCGAAGAAAAACATTTCGTTTTAATTTTCAAAGCGATTTCATAATGCTCTAAAGCGAGATTGTACTTTTCAAGATACCGATAGACACTTCCGATGTTGTTATGCGTATGTCCTAGACAAAGATGATCGACCGGGAAGTGCTTTTCCATGATTTTCAACGCTCTCTCGTGATATTCAAGTGTTTTTTCGTAGTTTTTCTCTTCGCCATAGATACAGCCAATATTGTTCAGGCACATGGCGATTTTCGGATGATCATTATTATAAGCTTGGGACCAAATTTGCAAGGCTTTCTCATACAACTCGAGTGCCTGCTGTGATTGTCCTTGCTTGCGTTCAATATCAGCAATACTATTGTAACTATCAGCAATACTCGGATTGTTTTCTGAATAGATTTGTTTTTTGATCGCTAGAGATCTTTCATGCCATTGAGAACTTAGTTGATAATCATCTTTTTCATTGAAAATGTTACCTAATGCATAATAACATTCTGCTAGATTCTCCAGATCGTCAGCAGGTAATTCGGTTAATAAACGAGAATAGTATTTCTCTGCTTCGTTGAATTTTCCTATTCGACATAGAACATCACCAAATGATAAAATGGTCACTTGTTCATCTTTGAAAGGCTTAAGTATTGGTTTCAGCTGAGGATCATTATCAGAACATAATGTTAATCGTATGGATACCATTCTATCATGATTAGAATTGATTTCATCGATACGAAATATCGAACCGATTAGGAAGAAGATTTCATCATCTTGATTCGAATAACTTAAATTTTTCATGTTACAAAACGGAGGTACTCCATCAAGAGAATGATTCGCATCGATTTCGAAGAGAGCGAGTTCAACTTCATCTGAATCCGGTAAGTTCTTCAACGCTCTTTGACGATTCGAATACGTGCAAAGAAAAACATTCATCGAGATAAATCCGCCCATCGCATTCTTTATTGATTGTAAATCATCGCGTGATACACATTGGCCATGGTAAGCTTTCACCGTAGATGAACATCGATTCATTTCCATTTGATTTTTGATATCGCGGAAGAAAAATCGGAATAAATACAACATTTCAAGTGTTTGTTCGCGTATTGCTTTGTTGAATAAACGGGTCAGGCAACAGTCCATTGTGTACCATGCAAGTGCTTGGTTGGATGTATAAGTCTTTTCGAAATCATCGAGGATAACTAATTCCGCTTGATCTCCTCTGTATAGATCCTTACATAGAGTAATTAACTGATGTCTATCTGTTGTGTTCGATTTCATTTGAAATAAACAGTCGAAGAAGAATTTCGAATGAAGAAAACGGTTGTGCATGTCGACTGATTTAGCCGATTGTTCGTCACTCGATGGCTTTTTATACAGATTAAACGACCATGATCCATCAGTTTCGAAAGCATTGCGTCGTGTTCGATCGGATTTAATTTGAACAACTAACTCATCCAGATTGGTAATAACACGCTTGATCTGAAACGAATAATATCTGTTCAAACTCAATTTTCTTTGGCAAACTTTACTTACCTTCGGATACTTTTGTGCCCACATTTCATTCTTCTGTTTATCCATACAATAGACATAAATCGAGAGGACTTGCTTTAGACGATGAATGCGCGGAAGTATTTCTCGACCTAGCCGACCACTGACAACCAGTAGAATTCGGTTTTGTTTCGGTATATGTCGAATGTAGTTAAAACAATCATTCGTGTTCTCAAATGCTTTGAAGTTATCGATCAAAGTTCGAAGTTGCTGTTGAACATTAATGTTTTCCGACGTCGCATTAACGGATGCATCGAGCCACACAAGCGAATGGATGTCAACATTATGCTCATCGGTAAGAACAGATTTTCTTACAGATGCGCCCATGAATTTAAAAATATCTAAAAGAAAACTAGACAAGAACATTCTTTCCTTCTTTCTTTTTTGATTCATTAGGCATAATATTTATAAGCAAAAAATGAATGAAACTACATATATGATCGTATCAAAGTGTATTTCGAACATCGTATACCTAATGAAGAGAAACTAGTGAGTCATCGTCGTCCTTATTATTGCTATTTTGTACTTTTGATTTATTACATACGTCTAATATCGATAGGAATCAAAGGACATTAGTAATAGTGGGTAAAAATGAGATGACAAGAAATGATGTGCCTTTTTGCTCGTTCTACGTACATCTACTCTCTTATCTGTTAAAGTTTTGACGATATTCGTCGAATATGCCGTTCAATTTCGATGACATCAGCATGAGTCGAAGAAAGTGTTTGTCGGTAAATAACACCTGTTTTTTCATAGAACGACAGTGCTTTCTCAAATTCATTTTTGTGTTCGCAGATCAAGCCAAGTCCGCAATAGCTAACAGCGACTTCGAGATGCAATGGTGAAAGTGTTCTCTGTAGATTTTCAAGTGCTTTCTCATAACATTCAAAAGCTAGATCGTACTGATTGAGGCAAGCATAGATAATGGCAACATTATTGTAAGCTATACCAACATCAGGATTATCGTCGGATGGCTGTTTTTGTTGAATTGCCAAAGCTTTCTTATAACAACTTAGCGCATCTTTGTAATCTTCTTGTTTCTGATAAATTCCACCAAGTTTTGTGTAACACATCGCTACACGTACATGATTTTCGTCATACACTTGTAAACTAACATTTAATGCTCGTAGATACGCTGCTAGTGCTTGTTTATAATCCGATTTTTGTAAATGAATCTCACCAATGTGTTTGTAACTCTCCGCCAAACTGATATCATTTTCACTTAAATTTTTTACTTTGATTTCCAACGATGTTTTGTGCCAATCTAAACTGACATCATACATCTTTCTTTCTTCCGCGATAATACCTAATGCAAAATAGCAATCAGCAAGATGACAGGGCTGATCGACGTATTCGTTTATTAACTGAACGAAGAATTTCTCAGCGTCCGCGAGTCGGTTTAACTTTATTAGAAGATTTCCGAACGCTATCAAATTGATTTTGTCATCGAGATAATACGGTTTGAAGATTTCTTTCAGTTGCTTTTCATCTTCATCAGCACACGATGTTAACCGTACAATCCACAGTCCATCAGCTTCCTGGTGAAGTTCAGTTAAACGAAAGACTGATCCGATAGTGAATAAAACTTCTTCGGTTTGTCGAAAACAGGTATTCGATTCAATAAAGCAGAATGGTTTGCTTAACATATGATTTGGATCAGCATCGATTTCAAACATAACTCGTTCTAGGTCATTAGAAGATTGATTGAGAAACATTAAGACTAATTCCCGACAGATACTTGTCGAGAAGAACGTATTGATTGAAATGAAATGATTAATCGAATTATATATCTCAGTGAGCTCGCTTTTAGTCAACAATTGACTTCGATAGACTCGTACGGGCGAAGTGCATTTCTTACTTTCGATTATTTGATGAACATCTTGAAGAAAGAATCGAAAGGAAAGTAATAATTTGAGATTTTGTTGACGAATAGCTCGTTTTAAAACTCGATATATACAAGAATCTCTCATGTACCAATCCAGAGCTTGATTTGCTGAATAATTCTGTTCGAAGGCTTGCAGAAGTTTCAATTCGGCATCAATGTCATAATATTTTTCTTTTAAAAGATTAACTAGTTGACTTTTGTCGTTTTGAATAGGTAACAAATGAGAAAGCAGAACGTTGGTTAATAATTGTGAAGCAATAAAGTCATGTTGTTGAGAAGATACACTGAATGGTAAAATTTCGTTGACTTCATTTTCACTTCGTTTTGAACGTTCTTCTTGGATTTTTTCAATTAACTTCGGAAAGCTGGTAATGATCTCTTTGACCTTAATTAAAGCAGCAAGATGATTCAGCTTCTCGCGTTAGTTAATCATACCTTTGTATAACCTACAGCCCATTGCTCATTTATGGTTTTATCTAGACAATAGACGTAAATCGAAGAAACTTGTCGTAAGTGATGAATACGTGGTGTCAATATTCGACCTAGCCGACCACTCACAATAAAAATAAGTCGCTCATCGATGGGAGTCGCTCGAATGTATTCTTCACATCTGTCAACATTATCGAATGTTTTCAGATGACCAATCGACGAGCGAAATAAATTTTGACCATGAATATTCTCTTGCGTTGTATTTACAGAATTGTCAAGCCATAGCACCGAAAATGAATCGAATTCATCGGTAGCGTTTCGTATGATCGATTTATTTATCGAATCGATTAATTCATAGTACTTTTTTAGCATGGGTAACTGTTTACTCTAAAACACTGTAATCACGAGTATGGAGGAAGAACAAAATAATAACGTCATTCATGTGTGCGAGAATATCGTGCTATTACGTTGAATGTGAGTATTTGTTTTCTTGCTTGATGACTAAATCAAAACCTTAGTCGGAGGTGGAGTTATATGAACAAAGAGAACGACGGGATGTGTTGGCGAGAGATATGTACGCATGTCAACATGTGTAGGATTTACAATAGAATGCTGGATGATCACGAAGATATTGTATTGCGTCATATCAAAAAGCGGTCTTTGCAAGTTTCTATTTTTAATACTTATTGAATACATGGATACTTTCCGACAACGTCAGAGGTCGAGTCATCCTTTACGAAAAATACAACGGATGTCGTCAAATTAATACGGTTTTCCTGCAAAATTTGCAGGAGCAAATTTTTTTACAGCAGAATTTTACAAGAAATTCTTCCTTCCGGTGTCTACAGATATCGGAGAGAGAGAGAGAAACAGGAAGTTCAGCTCATTTCGCATTTTATAGAAAGTTATTCACATATGCAAACTTATTTCTAAGATTGTTGCTTCATTTCACAGCCTAGTCATCATTTGCTTCAAATATTCACTTGTACATAATCAATATACATGGAAGTGACTTTTATTGAGAACTCAAAGTGAAAAAGTAGGAGTCCGTATTATACTTAGCAAATGTTATACTTAAAATAGCTCGAATGAAAAAAACCTAGCAACTCAGCTAATTCAATCAAGTTGAAAGGCAACAGATACGCGAGAAGTTAAGAATTTAAAATAATGCTTTGTCATATTTTCATCATGAACTGCGAATTGACGCATTCGCAGTCTAAAGCCCACGCTGGTTTTGCGTATTTCATGCTTGCTATCTGCATTTTCAAAGAATATAGACACAGAGCAAGTCAGACCTATAAAAGATGTTAAAATGTTCCTTCATTCAATTATGAAACGTTCATCGACAGTGATGCGTTAGAAAGCGATCTTTTTCAAACTGTGTCCTGCACCATCTTACTTTTCCATCGAGATTAGGTTATGGTATCGATGAGGAATGAAATGCCTGCATGCATGTAAAAATCTCTTGTTTCTTAACTTCTTCGCAAGCAAAAAACGTTTTGAGCATTGAGAGTGTGTAAAATTATGACTGCCACGCTGTGGATAATTATATTCTTTTTTTTTTAATTTTCCTTTCCAGCATGAAGAAGTTTTCCGGCAAAGTTCAAGTATAAAATATAAAATAAGCATCGTTTGTTGTTGTTCTAGACATAATAACACCATTTAACATAATGAATAGTTCACTCAATTTGCTCATACTACTTCTATTTAGCGTTCCACTAGTATTTTGTAAACGCTGTGGTTGCTATAGTGATGCTAGTCTTATTGATTTACCAAATACAACATTGTACAGTAATTTAACATTGCAATCTTGCGAATGTTTGTTTAGTCAACAGAACCGATCAAGTTTTCAATATAATAGTAGTGATCAAACCTGTTGTATATTTGATTCTGATATTGCATCAGCAAATCTTCGAGTGGCTCCAGGTTGTAAAGTGTGCTTTTGCAATCAAACGACAACGGTAAGTTACAACTAGTCTCTATATAAATTGAATACATCAGTTAATCAGGAAGTAAAGTGTATATTTTCTAGGTCGACGCACCTACCAGTACTACATCGTCGTCGTTACCAAGTCCACCTATCAACGTGTCAACAGCTGTGCAAGGCAATAATTATTATACAGTTGAAACGGTTTATCTCACAAATTATGCCACGCTGACATCTTTGAAGATTGTTATCACTGCTCCAAAAACTCTGGGTGCGAATAGTCCACAGATTTATGGCAACTATTGGTCTCAAGGTACAAACTGTACTTGGATGGTGACAAATACTGATATAATCGCAACATTTTATTTGATACCTGGATGGACAATGGCACCGAATAGTTGGAATTATAATCTTCAATTTGCTCTAACTGGTACAAATAGACCTACAGTCAATGACACTTATCGAATACAAATTGATTCTTTTCAAACAATCGATGGACATTTTTAGCGCTGTACAATACTCTGTTCCTTTGAATATATTTTAAATTTCGTTGAAGCATACGTCCGTAACGAATGGCTTTTCATAGTAATAAATATTCTCTCGCGAGAGTCCACATGTCTCTGTATGTTTCGATTGTCGTGAACTTTGGTTTGATCAATATCTCACGTGACGTGTGTATTCTGTATTAAATATAAAATCGACAAAATGAACAAAACAGAAGAGAAATGGTAGTACATCACAAGTACACATGAACACATTTTTTTGTCCAAAGTTAGTAGAAAAAGAAAGTATGCTTTTTAAAAAGTCTTCGTTTCCGTAAGATCTCAACTACGAGAAATGTATTCCCGATAAGCAATAATGATATACATTGCAGCACAAAGTATAATAAACACATCGTCAAATAATCCAAGAAACCCGAACATATTCTCCGGAAAGATGTCGAACGGTGAAAGAACATACACAATCACAGTAACCAATATGAACATCATTCGAATGCGATATGCCCAAGCAAGACTTTGTAGGCTAAAGATTTGTCGGATTATATGAGGTATTAGTACAGGGATGTCAGCAATATATTCACGAAACTACAAAATGAAATGATCAGACGTTGAGAAAGAAGAATATCTTACTGATCGTGGAGCACCAGAAAATCGTCGATTGAAATCCCTCACATCATTTACTACTGTCTGACGATCACTATTATCCTCCAATGCTTCTTCGTCAGCAGTAAAACATGTGAGCAGGACAGTTACCTAACAACAAGAAAACAGTATTTATGCGACCTTAGATTCATAAAGTAAATGGTACTGACCGGTTGTCGACATACTGGACAACTCATTCCACTCATCCAGTTAGATTGAAATTTCCAGAATGTTATAATACATTTACCTATAACGATGAAAAGGTCATATGCAATAGCTACGGAATGGATGAACGAACCACAGAATAAATGACCACAGTTAGTTTCGATGCTTAACACTGATGAGTCAGTGAGACATATCGGACAAGTGTCATGTCGAGGACGACCCGCACGTGTTGTAGGTGTTTCATTGGTTGCATCTGCTTGTGTAGCTTGTTGAGCACGTTCACGTAAGATTTCCACATCTTGTCGGTTATCTGGATGTATGTTTGTATTGCGTTCGCGACTAAAATTACAATATATATTCAGAAGTCAATCTTGCAAAACACACTAGTCTATATTACTTCGCATAATAAGCCAAAAGGCCCAGTAAACTTAGTATAAAAGCGAAAAGAAGTATTGTATCATCACTAATCCCTTCAATCAAGTATGAATTGTTAATCGAATAGGTTCCCGTCGACTGGCTATCTTTATCAAATGGCCAATACCACGGCATATCTCTAGAAGTAGAAGATATGCAAGTAAAAATTCACAGTTTCATTTGTGCTCTATGAAACACTCTATTTGATAGGCTGGAAATATTCCTCTCTGTATTCGAGAATGACTCATGTATTCCAACAAATACACGGATGAGTCATGTTTCAATTTTTTACAAGAAGTCTTTCACTCAGTTTGTTCTTAGGGAAAATCCATCTAAAATATATGTATTTAAATACAGAAATCAATCGGTCTAATTGTAAATCGTGAACAAAGAGATGCAAGTCATATTTTAAATTGGTTTTAAATATATATTTTTTTCTTTTTGGTTTTTATATAAAGCGACAAACGTTAACTAAACTGTTCTGCTCTCGTTAGTTATCTGTTGTTGTGTTGTGGTTTAAAGGAGGATGAAATGTAAATAGTCATAACAACGAGGCAAGCGAAACTGTTTTTCTTCGTCTACAGGGAAAATACGGATAGTACAAGAAGAAAAAAAAAGAAACTAATGTCATTGTATGATTTAATCGCCTTTTGGTTTAGGTCTGTAGAATGCGATCTTTCTCGATTTGAGCGATGCCCATTTGACACGTTTCCAATGGTAAGATAGAACGACCAAAGGAACAAATACAAGAACGGCTTTGATGGCTAATTTTTTACGATCATCGTGGTCACGTTCAGCACTCCATTTAAGAAATTCAGTAACATCTTTTGCTAATTGAGCTTCAGTGGCTTTGGTTCCATCTGAATATTCAATTTGATCATCATACAATTGTTTAGCCATAGCAATCCAACCACCGCTAAAGTATGGGTTGTAATGAAGACCTGGTTCACCCTTGACTCCGGCCGGTTGGTCTTGATAACCAGTCAATAAATTAAAAACGTAATTACAGCCGTCCTCACGACCTAGATCAAACGTAAATCATTGAGATGAGTATGCGTGAAAAGAATACTTTATGCAGAATACGTACCAAGAGTAATAAGTGAAAGATCTGGTGGTAGCGCTCCACCGTTTCCAGCCTTCGCAGCCTAAAACATTCAGAACAAACAGAGTATTGAATTTTCTGTCTTCTTCGACATCAAGCAGATGATACTAACCTTATCGTTTGGATAAGGTGATGGCATGTAATCTGTAAGTTTACCAGGTCGTTGAAACATATTACCTTGATCATCGGGTCCATCAGTAATTTGATCTTGAGCAGCTATGGCTTTAGCTTCTGCTTCCGTGTGTGTCACTCCGACCAAATGGCGATAGGCAAGAAATTTCATTGAATGACATGCAGCACAAACTTGTTTGTAGACTTCAAAACCACGACGCACAGATGCATGATCCAACGAATCGAATGGACCATTAAACGACCATGGTAAAGGAACTAAATGTGCTTTATTACCCGATGCGTGGACAGCTTGAGAGTGAGCCCAGGCATAACCTAGAGTGCCAGCTGTTAATAGACCGCCACCTAATTGATAAGCCAAACGTTTCCATCGGGTTGAAGTTTGAGTGGACGAGGAAGATGAATTACGGATGATATAAACTAAGATTTGATGGTTTTGCCGAGTTGTTCGGCATAAGATTGTTGATGTCATTTATGTTTCTTCAATTAACTTCCACTCTAATGATATCTATCACATGGAAAGACAAAATCTTGAAAAAAACCAAAGAAGATCTTAGTAAAGAGGGCAAAAAGCTAGAAAAAAACGAATATGTTTACGATTTACGACGATGGTTAGGATCTTCCATCGATTGATATTAATAAACTCCTAACGAATCGATTTCATGTCGCTTTGATGAAACTATAATATGTCTAAGTAATTTCCGAGAACTAATTAGTAGAAATTATTGAAAATAAAATAGAAAATAGAAAGTATCAAATGAATGTAGATGGCACAAGTATCGTACTGCTGATTGATTCAGCATCTTAGACCAATCGAATTCGTGTTGTTGTCTTCCTTCTTTCATTCGTTTCCTTTCCTTTTCCCTACTGTTCATTCATTCATTTATTCAGATAGAAACAGTTACTATAGTCTGATACAAGACAATGACTAAATACCGATTCACATTTCCTAATTAGAATAATCGTTGAAATGAAAATTGTGCATACGAATCTATTGAACAATTTGAAAACTTCGTCGTTCTGAGTGAAATTCTCTATTGTAGAAGTAATGACGATTGGTGTAAATAACATTTTCGATTGTCTCGAATTAAACACGCCTCTAAATAAACATGATATCGAAGAATTCATTCCTCGTGAGCGTCAAATCGATTCATCAAATCCGCTTCATCATCTTCTGATCGATGTCGATACAACATTAGAACGTCTCTATGGTGGTTTCTATCCAGACTGGTTAGCCGGTGGTGAATGGTCCCATTTGTATTCTTATCTGTTATCATTATTGAAAACTTGCCAAGAATTATCTTTATGTTTGATATTCTGTTTCGATGGTACGCTTTATCGCTACGGACAATCTCAATGGTACCATGAACAGATTCAACAACGCAAAAAAGTCAATCAAATATTTAAACACTTGAAACAAAATAAATCCGGTTTACCGCGTCGACATTTATGGTTTCCACCACCTGCATTTCAGTTATGTCTGAGAACAATCTTGAGAGAATTGAATTCGCCGCATTTGCTTATGTATCAAACGTGGGGTTATGGGCAATGTCAACATCAAGAGCAAATGAGGATTTATGCTCAACAGTACCATCAGAGTTTAATCGGCGTTGTTTCATCAGATATTGAATTTTTATTTCCAATGAAAATGAATCAAGAGAATGTTGTACTGAGATATTTCTCGTCGAAACATTTCAAATTATCATTAAAAGGACGACTAACATTAGTAGAAGTGAAATTAAATCAAATGAAGGAAAAATTTTCTTTAAACAATCAACAATTTGCTCTTCTCTTAACATTACGTGGTAAATAGATTCATTTGTTCTATCACCGTTTGACTTTTTTTCCTTTGCAGGCAATCATATTCTACCTGATAGTGATTTGGTTCATTTTCATAATGATTTACTTCATGAGCATGATTCGACACCTGTGTCCCTCGTAAATTTTGACTCAAATATATGTTGCTCTCTACTCATATTGCTTTAGAATACAAATGGAACAGTTTCACCATCCATCGTTGAGACGTCTACGTCTGAAATCAAAGGAGATGCATGTTCTCCTGATAAGAGTTTGCAAGAAACAAACGAAGAACCTCACGAAACATCGCCAGTTCATGCTCCGAATCAATCCCGTTCCAATGGAACAAACGTTTCAACCGATCAACTTATACCGCGTCTAGTTGATTACATATATAAGCAAAACATTGAGAATGACATCGACTATGAATCAATTGGCAATCAAATTTTCAAGTAAAGATCTTCTCCTCAGCGTCGAATACGTTGTTTTACCTTTCAATTACATAGACATTCAACTGATAATGAAACACGTCAAATCAAAATACAATCATTAAAAGATTCTTACGAGTACTATTTGAATGCAATGATCGAAAGCCAATCTGTATTAGATAGTATGCAATCCACAGAGAAGATCACAGCGTCTTGTCTCTCGAATTCTTCTTCTAGTCAAAGTATGATAAGATTGTTTTCTTTTTGGCACGACAGTGTATACCAATATCTATTTCATTTAGCACCCATAAATAAGTCAGATGAAAATACCATATTCGAAAACTGTTCAGATGTAAATATCGAAGTCATGCGTACGGCATTTAATCTTCATAAACAAGGTTTAATGATGCCATGGATATTTCAATGTCTTTATAAAGTAGGAGCACCTCTGGATGAAATCTATATTGATCTAAAGTGTAATATTCTTATATCTAGCATGAAATTACATTTCCAGTAACAATTGAACCTGAAATGTGCAATACAATTCCAAATATCTGCGAATTTTATCGCCCCATACGGAAATACGTTTATTCGATTCTCTTCGATAATAATACAATAATACGCGAACAAGTTTACAATAGTGAACATGGATCTTATTTAACTGAAGTTCTATGTGAACAACTAGGGTCAAAACGCACGATTGAACAACTTTGGTTTGGCACGAGTCCCGATGAGGATAGACAAATACGAATGAAAACATTCTTACAATCACTATTCTATTGTGATTTACCAAAGATTTACTCAACTGCTCACGATTATCTTCTTTTTATTTGCATATTACGTTATATTTACATGGAATTCTTTCGTTATTCGTCAACATCCGCCGTTCTACACACGTACGAATTGATTGCGTTCATCTCTCAAGCCGTTCTAATCACTGAATTGCAACCGAAACCATTGATGAACTCACAATCGACAAACTTTTTGAACCAATACGATCATATTCAAATAACCAATTACGAGACTCGACCCATTCAGTTAGCACATCTGTTTATGCGAGGTTTGGAAACTATTCTTTTTTCCAATGAAGTGTGTGGTGCACCGATTCATCCGAAATACTGTTGCCCATCTCATTTCTTCAATGGGAAATTATTCCATCAGAAGTACCTTCAAGCGCAATATTATCAACAAAATCCTGATTTAGTTATGATCTTATGTGATGGAAATGTAAGAAGAAATTTTTACTTCGACTGAGAAGTTTTCTTAAACTTTTGCTACTCTCTTCTGCTTGTAGACGCATTGTGCTCAAATTGTCTCACACTTGCTCAATGCTGTGCTTGATGGAACATCAGGTGATACTGTTCATCATACACCTATGCAACAACAACAACAGTATAAATACCCTGGACCTGCACAACAAAATCAACAGCAACGAGTTTTAACGAAACAACCCCGACAAGGACGTGGACAGACTCTTGTAGCCAATTCAATACGTCCCGCTATACGCACGAACACTAAACAATCAGCAGTTAATAATGGTTATAATCAACAGCAAACACCCATTGCAAATTACCGTCAGCAGCAACCACCGCCAGTTAAACAAGCTGGACAAATGAGGAACGGCGGAATGAAAAAGAACAATATTGGTAGTTAAGAACTCTTCTGCGTTTATAGTATTAAATTAGAATATATGTTTATCTTCGTTTCAGCTACGCCATTTAATCCGAAGGCACATCCACAAGTAGCAAAATTCAATCCTCAGACACCAACGAACATGAATTTTATTTCTCAATCGCAACAGAACTCATTACCAGCTGAACAATGGTCTACATCGACGCCTTCGGCAATGCCTCCAAATTACTTGGCTATGCCGCCTCAACAGCAACAATCTCATGCAATGAATAATATGCAATCCATACCTCTACAGCATCAACAGTCAATGAATAACAAGTACTGCAATATGCTCCCTCATTGATTCTAACTTACTTCGAAAATAAATGTATATTTTTTTACTTTTAGTTATATCAATCCTCTTGATGAGCAATTTACTCATTTACAAATTCATCCATCGCCAATCATGACGACACCGATGGCATATCCTCATCCAACTCCAATGCTTAATCCTCATTTACCGATGACTCCATATAATCATCTTCATCCCACTATCTATCCTATTCCCACTGGGCCATTATTTTATCAACCATCGCCATCTCCATCAGTTCCTTCCTTCCAGCAACCGTTGGCAACACCTTATCACCCAGCACCGCCTGCAATCCTACCCGGTCATCCGCCACATGCACCAGTTGCTCCACAACGAACAGTTAACTTTACCACAACAGTTGCACCAAATAACAATACCAATACTTATCCACAACGTCTTTCTCCAACATCGATGCAAGCGCAAGAAATGAATCTTCAAGAACTACAACAGCGCATTCAAGAACAACAAAAACATCATCCAACACCATTATCCATTCATCGACAGATAACTCAAATGCCTACGAATGATTATACTCCGTGAGTAGTTCTATTATCTTTTCTCTCTTCAGATCAAAAATATCTCCTATGCTTTCTAGATACGACATGCATCGATCAGCATCAAACAATGGTATGACTATGCCACTACAATCATGCCATTATCCATCGATGATTATCGAACATCAACCACGGCTTCATGGTCATTGATATTTGAATGAACAAAAGCAGAATCAGTACAGAACATTCTACTTCTTTCTTTTATCATTCAGCAGATTGTGACAGATTGTTAAACAAAGTAACCAAATATTTTTTAATGATGATTCTAGTTAGATATAAACATAATTCATAAATAAGGCACGATGATGTGGCATGTGTACACGTTAAATATTCAGATTTTCTCTTTTCTTTTTCAATACATTCTTTCTTTTTCTAGTGCTGTTTGTCTAAAAGAAAACACTCGGGATTTATTCTATTTAACGTTAAATAATAAAGAAGTTTCAAAATCATCTATCGCTTTGTTTGTATGTCTTTTTAAGATGATCTACTTATTGTTCACACGATCGATAACATGGCCGTTGAATATCTTTGGATTGAATACCAATCAAAAGACAATTTCAATATCAGATGACGAAAACTCTAAGAAAAAAGAGTCTGACCAATCGTCACCATTAATTTCGAACAGAAGTCTCATAGACCAGAGTACTTTATCGAAAAATATGGACGAAACCAAATCTTTAATGGAAATAAATAAAACTCCTAATCTTCCATCACCGAAAGCCTTGTCCATCTTAGGGAAACATTACTTAACGAGAGAAGATTTGGAGAATTTGATACAAGCGAGATTTAAACAAGAGACCCCGCGTGATCGTATCGAACGACTGCTTTGGAAAAAGTAAGATCCATTTTCAAGACATTTGTTGATCAAAACTATGTTCGAGTTTCTTTTAGTGAACTAGGTAAATATCCTGTTCACGCAAGTCTAAAAGACTGGCAGTGTCTCGCAGTTGCCATCAGTCTTGGCTGCGTATTTGGATATAATCGTAAGGAAGAAATGAAGCCTGTATATGTTCGACAAACATCTATGTTAAAGTTTCAAGATCGTCTGACGGCTGAGGTGAGCAGGTGAGCTTTGCTCCATCGGCCATGGTTGTCATATGCTTTTATCTTCTATTTTTCTAGCGAGCTTATCGACAATTTAATGTGGTTATGTTCATGAAAGAAGCATACAGAGTTGCATTTCTTATTCTCTTTGTTACCGAGACAATTATGTACGTACAGATAATCATATAAAGGGAAACGGTGTCTGTATATTGTCGTGAATTTCAGGACCAGTCAGTACGCTATTGAGGCATATCGAAATAAATCAACAATATATGATTGCATACCGGGTGCTGCTTTTGTTGGTTTTACATTCAAAATGTTTCATAGTCCACTGGCAGCAGTTGTTTCAACGATACAAGGTGGTATGATAGGGTAGATATTTCCACCGATGCATTCTAAAGATCGATTTTAATCGTCTGGAATCTTTCATAGTTTTCTCTACGGCTTCATTCATAATGTTGCTACCCGATTAATCAATCGCACATACGAAGATATACATTATGAACAAGTTATGAAATGGATACTATATCGAGAGTAAGCTCTTTTCGGAATTATTCTTCTACTTGGTTTTTATCTGATCTGTGTTTAATTTCAGGAATGCCGAATTATGGAGTGCTCATCTAGATGAATTACCACCGGATTATGTTCCACAAGAGCCCGAACGAACATGGGGTCTCGGATGGTTTAAACCATAGACAGTGATGTTTTCGCATATTTGTTTTTACTTCTGTAACAAATACGTTTGATTTGTTCGAAAAATTCTCTTGATAAAAACATACAAAAAATGAAGTATCAATTTCAGATTACTCATTTCAATTGGTCTTTGTTTATAGATACAGACTATGCATTATCTCAATGATTACCTTGAACGTTCGTATATCTTTATAGTAAAAATCTTCAGTACCCTCTGACTTAATTTAGTACTCGAACCGTTGCGTGAAATCATGCGAGAAAAATTAACATTGATGCGTGAGAAAGATCTGAAACTACAAGTTGACTGTACTCAATTAGAAGATGATTCAACCGAATTTCTCAATAGTTACCGTCTTTATCAGAAGCAATCGTCACTCTCACCGACAAAATCGAAAATTCAAACACGCCCATCATCGTCAGAAACAAATGACCAAACATCCGAATTAACACCCGAACAATTAGCGGCTCAGCAACAAAAACAAGCGGAATACAATAAAATCGTTGACAGACATCAACAATTACTGCAAACGACAGAAGCAAAGATTGCGCTTGCAAATGATTCACATGAATTCGTCGAACGATATTTCAAAAAACTAGAAAATGACTTACATAAGTTCAAAATGGAACTGGAGGCTGACTATTCGGGCTTAACAGAAATCTTAGAAAAACGTAAGATCAGACAAGCATTACATAGAATGTCAGTTTTTTTCTCTTCATCGAAATTCGATTTTAGGTTTTGCAAATGAAGCATGCAATGACTACGAAGAAAAATTTAATGAAAATGGTAAATAAAGTATTCTAAATTTAAACCTTAATCATATATGAGTTGTTATGTAGCCGTTCTTGAGCCGTCACTACTCGATACTGAACTTTTATTTGATCCGTTCGATGATTTAACTCTACCAAGATCTTTGACGGATGATTATAGTGATCAGTTATCATTAAATTATTTATCGTCATTGAATCGTAAAGCACAGCAACGTCTTCAATCGTCCAATTCATCTGTGTCCTCTCGAGGTCGCAAGCGTTTGCAAAGTGCTTCATCGACAAATCCGACGGATAAACGAAAGCGCACTACTCTCAATGACTCCCAACATTTTCATCCAAGTGATACCGATGAATTATCGATAAATCCATATGCTCATTTGAAAAGCTCATCATTTGATGATGAGAAATACGTTGATGTCGATTCAACACAAGCTCTACTAAATTTAAATGAACAAACAGCAGCGGCAGCAGCCACCACCGATGAGCGTCGGTACTGTTTTTGTAATCAAATTAGCTATGGTGATATGATAGCATGTGATAGCTCAACATGTCGCCGAGAATGGTTTCATTACTCATGTGTAGGAATAGTTACACCTCCCAAAGGCAAATGGTTTTGCTTTGACTGTACACAATCCTTACAACAGCAGCTAAATATGCATAAATAGACTAGTCATAGGATAAGAGTTCTTTTTTCTGCTATTTGTTATTCCTGTTTGTATATAAAAATATATGCATTTAACGATTCGGTGCATTAAAACGGATTTAATTCATCGACAATGTAGAGTTCTACTGATGATTTATAGTCACTTGAAAATTCTAATGTTAGAAAAGACGAACATTTTGACGTGTTCAATAGATGTCGTGTTGAAGAATAAATAAATTTTCAAGAGAAAAAAAAAAGCTTTCTTTTTTTATTATTCAAGTTAAAAAAGGAAATCTGTTTGTATCTAAAAACTCTTAATAATTTAAAAAAATAATCTTTCAGTACAATTTCTCTAGTTGCCATGGTAAAATGATTGTTCAACATCGGCATGACTGATCGAGACAATCGTACAAAAGGACACCTTAGGGGAAGGAATGAGTAATTAAACTGTGAAACAATCATTGTTTTCTTACAGTTCCAGAATTGTTATCTTCTTTTTCTCGCTTCATGGAGGACGACAATCTAATTCTTCTCCTAAATACCACTAAGTCAGACTCAGCGACTCCGATCCAACAGAAACGTGAACCATTAGTGGAAATAGCGGAGAATGACGATCAAGATTCAGTTGTCACAATGACATGTTTAAATGATCGTATTCCGGCGGAGCCATCGACCAATACTAAACGTCATTTCGATGACATTAAACTAGTTCGGCCATCATCTGCAACAAGTCAAGGTTCGCATTCGAAACGGCAAGAAAAAGTGATCGCTTATGCACCGCATTTGAAATCAGGTGGAAATCGAAATTCAACCGATAATTTGATTCAATCATCCATCGATATTACTCTCTCATCGAATTCGTCTCGCGATGAATTGCAACAACGTCAGGTGTATTACGGAAAACACCAGACAGCACCAGCGCATCCTGAAGAAGAAGAAGAAGAAGAGCTCCCTATCGTTACTATTGTTGGCGTGGAAGACAATGGAGAACAAGAAAATGATAATCCAATCGATATAAGTAAGTCTCAACGAAATATATTGCCCATTTGATGCGATTCAAACATATCAATCGATTTTTTCTCAGTTTCTCCTTTTGCTACACCATATACTTCAACACAACCAATAGTTCCCGCACAAGCTCATTCAACACCTGATGTGCAAATCTCACGTTTCGACAAGGATCCTGCAACTTCGAAAGCTGCTTTCGCACGCTCTCAATTAGCTAAACGTTTTTCCATCAATCGAGCCCAACAACGTCCGATTCCTATTCAATCACTTTCACAAACTACTAACAATGACTACGCATCGGCAAATGATCAACAGCAAACGGCAACATCTCTTGCTGCTACAGTAGCTGCTTCCGTGGCTGTATCCGTTGCTCAACCATTTCTTAAACTACAGAATGAATTTGAACAAAAAATGAATACTGTACTAGACCAAATTCACCAACAGCAGCAGAAATCTCACAATAGTGGCGTCGTCGTTCCTGTAACAGCAATACAACAACCGAATGATTCGAATAATCTACTTAATGATTGTGTTGATACACGAATGAAATACATGGAAAAGGTACAAGAGCAGCAACAGAAAATGTTAAAACAGCTTGCCGATCTTGTGCAAACAGCTGGACCATCTGCGAAATCACCTACTTTTGAAAATACGACATCTTTTTTGGATTCTGATTCGCCACAACGTCACTTTCTTGATACACTTGTTGGAACATCATCGCCACCTGTTCGTCTAGCCAAAGCACACAAAAAACCTCACACTCATAAGAAAACAAGTCGATCGCCCTCGTCGCCAAGCAAGCGTCCTAGTCGTGTTACTGGTACTAATACACGTGCAGGTAAAACACGATCACCAGTCACGTTCAAAGAGCCACCGTCGAATAAAAAATTCAGCGTTGAATCATCTGCAGTTCCATACGGATGCTCAGTTTGTGATCGATCACGTTCACGTTCGCGTTCTCGGTCACCGTCGAAAGGCCTCTCGCCTGATTCATCTTACCCTCGACCTTTTGTTCCAGTTCCTCGACCGCCATCAATAATGTCTGATGGCTTTATTCCGTCGTCCACTGCATTGATCACTGGCAACGCATTGAACGATGCATATCCACCATTCGATCGATATTTAAACAATTCTATTCCACCATCACCACTGCAACCTCGACCAATACGACCCACCAACAATGACAATGCCGATTTACATGAACGCATCAGACACATCGATGAAGCTAAACAATTACTAGAGGAAAATTATTTAACGTTACAAAGACGTAAACATGATGCCGCTGCTCTGGAATCTATAACAAATGATTCATTACGTGTTCAACGTCTCGTTGAACAATGCGTAAAGCAAGTTACGCGACAAGTGCGTGAAGAGGTCAAACAGAAACTTGAACAAGAAGATGCGAAGAATGAACAACAAAAGCCAAAATCTACAACCAGAATAAAGAAACGACCGACGTCCAATACACAATTAGCTTTTGAACGTCATTCAACATATCGCACAGGACAACCAACAAAACCAGTTGATGATTCGTCAACACCAACTAAACCTTACAGTGATGTCTTCATGGAAGCAGTTTATGGACGTTCGCTATATCAAAAAATTAAACGAGAAGGTAAACAGCCATATTTCAAATTAAAACATCAAGCAACTCAACAGCCAAAACAGCCAAAGCAACTTGAACAAATACCTGTTCGAGACACTGGTCTAGTAAGTATATAGATATAAATAAGACAGTTCATTGTTTCAAATAATTTATAGAAACCTTCACCACGTGCAACTGCTCCTCGTAAAATAGAGCAAACAATACCGATACACCATCCACCGCCACCAGGACAGCCTATTTACGAACCAGAATACTATACTCGTCCAGATGGTGTAATTCTTCTCGGTCCACCACAAATCCGTGATACGCGTACTTTTCAACCAACTTACATATCCTCATCGGCAGTAGCACCGTCGAAATTAACACCTCATGCTTTACCTAGTGTCGATGTTGATGGATCGAACAAGAAAGTTCGTTTTGGTCAAAAATTTGAAGAAATTAGGAGTGGTCCGGATGAAAACGAGGAAGAGGATGATGGACAAGGTATTGAGATTCCCGGCTATCATAGATCGCACGATGATGACCAACAAACATATGATGGGCCGAGATTTCCTCCAACAATACCTCACGACGAAGGCTATCGTGATCGACAATACGATACATTACAGTCAGGTGCAGTCGATTGGCTCGAACAAGAATTGATTGCTCGTTTCATGAGTCAATTACAAAGTCAACAAACGACTGTACCTATTCGACAACATCGTGATGTGATCAGTGCACGTTCGTCAACAAGTTCAAGTAGCGATGATCGAAGTATACACGATCGTTTACTTGACTTACTTGGACAGGACGGTTTTCAATTATTCATTGATATGGGACAACCCATTGATCAAGATCTCATTCAAGCGCTAACACGCGAAGTTCTTGAAGAACGTATCGCACAAATGATTGGCTTTCGATCACCAAGAGAAAGTATTCATGTTGTACAACCACCACCTGCCCCTCCTCCCCGCACAACAACACCGACGTCAACCATACAACCGGTACACGTACCGGATAATTATTATCAAGGGCAGCATTCCCAATGGCCACATGACACTAGTGTACCAACGCCGCAACCAACTCCACCACAATCGCCACCGCCTCCGACACAACGGCCACGCGTTGTAACACCAGAAATCACAGGTAAGCACTTGCTCGCCGTGTATGGATCTGAATCGATCGGAGAATACCTTCTATATAATTTAGGTCAAGACATTTCATCAGAAAGTGAACCTACTACGCCACGTTCAGTAACACCACGTGAAGATACGGACCGTCCACTACCATCTGTGCTTCATCACAGTATCGGTACACCTGATGCAAGCGATAGTCCATCTCCACCATCAACTCCACAACCACCTATCATTCTACCACCTCGTGTACGAACACCGCCACCAGTTATTGAAAAACGTGACATAGGTACAATGCCAATCGCTGAACTAATTACACCACCGCCACCACCCCCACCTGTTATTATTCAACCACCGCCGCCTCCTCCCCCTCCTCCTCCACCACCAAGACAACTTACGCCACCCAAGCCACGAACACCACCTTCACCAGTATCCTCAACATCTTCATCGTCCTCGTCGACAGAAAGTTCAAGTAGTCTGTCAACGTTTTCGATTCCATATTCACCAACAGATAGTTCGTTGAGTGATCATCGATGGTTCGAAGAACGAAGTGAAGGTCAAGTTGATCTACCTTATGGAGATCGTCCACAAACAGATCTGATTATGCGACAAGTACAACGCATGCTAGAGCAAAGACGTCGATACTCTTCAACGACACCTCTCGGTATGAGTTCCGTGACACCTCCGTTTTCACCAGCTGGTGCTACTCATACATTATCTATTGGTGAAGTACCTCCTCAATTTCCGAGCTCAGCTCCTTTTCAACAGCACGAAAATGGACATACAACACCGCCAGGATCTGACGAAAGCAATAATTCGGGCAAAAGCGAAGGCGAAGTGACGTCTAGTATGATGATGGTGCATCAACAACCACAATCGATACATATCAAGTATCGTAAACCATCTCAGGGTTTTCTAGGTAAAAAGAACAATCGAAAATAAACTGTCTTCTTCTTCTCTACTTTGCTTCAAACTTTCTGTTTTCATGCACACAAATCGATTTTCAACGCGTAGTGTCGCTTTGTTTTGTTTTTTGTACTACTAATTATTATTTATATACTTATAGATTAGAATAAAGCTTCTATCTTATTCAACGTTTAGAATGTTTTTCTTTTCTTAAACGAGCCTATCGATTATAAATCTATATGTACGCGTAGTCCCGAAAAAAACTTCGATCTTTTTTACTAGAAATTGTTTAGTAAACAAAATGAATCTATTCTCAATGTATACATGAACAAAAATTACTATGAGAGATTATTTCTATTCGTTATCGTTGATATATTTGATTGTTGCATCAGCATTGCCGTGTTTCGCTTTGTATGTATCAAATAAACGTCTCAATGCATCCATGTATTGCCCGTGATATTTGTCGATGATATCTGGAGTGATCTGATCATTATCTAATTTAGGCAATTCGATAGGTTCACCAACATATGTGTCAATAGCATGACGATTCGGCATAAATCCGAAGGCATATTGAAAAATACCACGCCCTTTAAAGACTGGTGTGGCAAAACCTAAACGCTTTTGTATTTTGATTTGTATCTGTCGTAGTTTGGAACCGAATGGATTGGCTAGCTGATCATAGAGATCGTTTTCACCAAAGGAAAAAACGGGAACAAGGCTTGCACCATTTGCTAAACCTATTTTCACGAAACCTTTGCGGTTCTTTAACGTTAAGATGTATTCATGGGACGGATGTGCATCTAATGACTCTTTTGCACCTCCTAAGACTAACATAATGCTATTTCCATTGCCTTTCTTCAGAACATAATTGCACGATTCTTTCGAAGCATCACATAAACCCATCATGGATAGATAAACACCGTAGAATGGAATACGAAAATTAACTTTTAGCGTTAGAAGACGAAGATCAATTCCGGGAAACTTTTCTTCGAAGCCTGTTGCTTCAGTAGCAAAATTACAGAGTGCACCTAAAGAAATAATTCCATGCGGATGATAACCAAATATATACGGACGATCAGGTGGTAAATCATATGTTTTATGTAAGTGAATGGGGAAGTAATCTAGAATAATTCAAATTCAATCAGATTAGCAGAAGAAACAGTCGAAATTTCTGAAGCGTTCTTACCAGCAAACCATTTCCACCATTTTAATCGTCGAAACCACTGTTGTTTCAAGCCTCCTTCGTATGGATACTTTTGAAAAAATACCATCCATGTTAAGTACGCAATAAATGCACCGACGACATACCAATTGTGACAACGAAGTAGAACTAAGGATATATAGAGGCATATCCATGGCATTAAAAACCATGTGAGTATAGTTAAAGTTTGTCGTCGACGATATAGAGGAATGTTCAATGGGGCAAACGTACGATTTGTAGGTGTCGATGGTGCGAGTATCATCGACTCTCTGGCTAGTTTTTCTTCCGGTACCATTTTGGTATTTTCATCTTCAGGTTCAGTGATTACCGGTGATGATGAAGGGGCTACGATTTCTTCCGTCATGATTACACGTAAAGAATGATGTGAAATAGATTGAATGGACTGTCTTTTTATATTGTGCTTATCTCCTTATCATCCAATGGCCGTCATAAGAAACGATACGACCTTTTGTCTTTCGCCAAAAATACAATTATACCATTACCTCTGATATCAATAGATGATGAATTTGGTGTACATGTGTACTTCACATCTATATCAGCGTATACTATCTGATATATTAAATTTTATTTTGTAGACTATGGACTTTGAAAAGCGGTAGTATCAGTGTAAAATGCAAAGGTGAAGTGTATGAATCATCGAATGGAAGTGTTCTATTTTTTTGTTTCTCTTCGTTTGAGTCGATAGACTGTACGCCTTTCTGTCAGCAACGCAAAAGAAAGAGAAAAATAAGAATATAAAACTTCGAACTAAAAATATTTTCGTATGAGAAAAAAATGTAAATAATGGAATTTCTTGTTGACATGTATATGCAATAGAAGAATAGTTATCTAGTTTATGCTTTCAACTATCTACAGTTGATTTTCAATCGGAGACAAATAATGGTAAAATCGAAAGTGACAGTTATCGATATCTCTCAGATATCGGTGTCAATATTATTCAATCATATTTTCTCGCTATACATCACATGGCCATCGACCCCGTGATTAGCAATGATGAACAGGAGAAAATAAAGGTAGAATAAAAACAAAAGTAAATCGCAAATCGACAGAAACTATAAGTACGCACTTAACCAATCAAATCAAAAGACCGAACTGTCAGTGCATACATAACAATAACTAAATAGTAGATGAACCATGGCAAGTAGTTTTGACCTTCTTGTAGCTCAACTTACAGTTGATGCCAACCTCCGCGAAATAACAAATGTTCTCAAAAGTCAGAACTCCGTACTGGAATCAACATTCATTTCTGAATTTTATCAACCAATACTTACTCTCGAACGATGGACCTGGCAGCTGTTTGGCAAAAATTCGCATCAAAACTTTCAACAGTCAACTTATTTCGATTTCTTCCGAACCTTGGCATTATTCAATAAAAATCTAGTCTTTCATTATGACACGATCGATAGTGTCACAAAAGCTGCTGTCATTATTCCTGATACGATCGAATGGATAAACGATATATTCACGCAATTAGCAAACATTACTGATGAAAATGATATATACATTTATATTGTGAGTATGTGGTTTGATAATCTCTCATTGTTCTTATTTGACAATCCTGAACACGAAGCATCTCCTGCTATCGTTCATATCAATCGATACATTGCGCAGAATTATATTATGACTGATCAATACAAATTTTATTTATCTCAACTAGCACAACCGTCAGTATCACAAACAATTTTCACTGCGAAACAATTGTTCTATATAAAGACATGTTCATTGTCTTTGAGTGCGTATTTATTTGCTAAAGCACAAGATTTTCTTTATACAAGTAGCGACATCCTCCAGCATCTTGGTCCCTATTACACACAAATAATCATCCTTCATACTCAGACAATCGAATCATGGAGTTCGTCTTTACTTACTTGTATTACACATTTGATTAGCTTTTTCGTTTCTTGTTGTTGGTGGGGAGGAGAAAAAAATTCACCTATTCGAATTCTCTTTGCCAACGACGCGGGTGCTGGCGTATATATCGACGCTCTCATTCGTATTGTCGAGCACAAACCATTTCGTCAATATCTCTCATCACAACAATCATCCGACCATACCATTCTCCTTGACAGAACTTTATTCTCTCTGATTAACATTTCACAAAATCAAGAAATGATTTGGTTCCTACGCTCAAAACCGATGCTAGTAGATGTGTTAATAGAACTTGCTGAAACATCGGTATACGATAATGTCTGTTTGTGTATATTTAGTATTCTAGCTGAAATTTTGAGTAATGAACGTTTAAAAGAATTAAAGATCCCAGATAGTGCGAGTAGTTATTTCTTTCGTATTCTTGAGGATGCGTGGAACCATCCGTTGAAAAAGTTTAAACAGATACCGATTTATTACATACTGAAACGTAAGTCATACCGGTGATTCGATCGAAATCTGTGATATTAATTGATTCCTATTGTTTTAGTTTATATTACCTTATCGAAAATCGATGCTATTCAACAGACAACAGCAAATACAAATAAGATTCCACTCTTGATTGAAATGTGCGATGAATATCCAATGATATTCGATATCCTTTGGGCATTATCCTTCAATCATGATGTTCAACAGCAACTGCGTTCCAATTCGTCGTTTATGACAAAATTAAACCATCCACCTAAAGAATACAATAACGAACAGATAAGGAAAATCGTGCAAGGAATTCTATGGAATTTAGAAACTACTCACAAAGATCGAACTACATCGTTGACGAGCGATGAAAAAATGTTCGATATTATGATTAGTTACTCACATAAAGACGAAGTTATTTGTCGAAAAATATACGATGAATTAATCAAAACCGGTTATCGCATTTGGATTGATTTCGATCAACTACACGGAAACGTTATGGATGCTATGGCACAAGCAATTGAACGATCCAATGCAATCGTCATTTGTATGAGTGAAGAATATCGTCGAAGTAATTATTGTCGAGCAGAAGCTCACTATGCATTTCAACGACAATTGAAGATGGTTCCCATTCTACTGAAAGAGCATTATCAACCGGATGGTTGGCTACTATTCCTAGTTGGTCAATTGTTTTACATTGACTTCACAAAATACGAATTTTCACAAGCGATCGAAATGTTAAACAAAGAATTAAAAGCACCAGTGATTAACGATTTCGGTTTGTTGCGTATTTGTTCGAAAGAAGAAATTGAAAATGCAGAACCTGCAACACCATTTTGTCTATCAACAGCATCGTCAGTATCGATAATCCCAAAAAATTTGCATGAATGGAACTCAACACACGTACAAGATTGGATGATCACGCACGATTTATCACAACTGAGTCGTGTATTTGCTAACTTCAATGGCTCAAGTTTGATTCATATGTATGAATTTATCGAAAAACTTGATCTTCAACAAGTTGTCACTCTGCTTCAAGACGATTCTGTACGGCGAACAGGTCAAAATCTATCATTGGTCGAACTATCGCATTTTCGATCTCTCATGAAACAACAAATACAATCTTCTCCACCATTTTCCAGCACTCTAAAACGAACGAAACGAAATCTAAACAAATGGAAACATAAGCCTCTTGTTAGTTGTCAAATAATTTAATAAAAACAATCGTTTTCATAATAAACAGTGATGACTCACAGAGTAGCTTGTAAAACATCTAATATTTAGTTAAGCCGGTGAAAGTCGTAGAAATGTATCAATATGAGTCTCTGTTTTTCTTACTCTATCCACATGTCAACGTCATGATACTAAGAAAAGATGAAAGAGAAAAATAAATAGTACCTGTTTTTGTTTGAAAATATTGTACACAATGAGAGTCAACCAAAGGCACATTTCATTCTACGTCGTACGTTAACCAATGACGAACAATATCGAAGACCTTGTTGCTAATCTTTCTTCAACAACGTTGGCAGATACAGTTTCTAGTGAAATAGCAACTATTCTCCAAAACGTTGACACGAAATCTTTACTCAAATTCGTTTCCGAGAATTTCAATGCCTTACTCGTACTCGAACAATCGATATGGCAAATACTTAGTGAAGACTCTCGTCACTGTTTCGACCAATCGAAATGTTTCGAAGAATTATTTCACACTCTTCTTTCGTTCAATAAAAATCTCATATTCACATCCGATGAAACAAACTCCGATATGAAAGTTTCTCTACTCACTCCTCAATCACAAGACATTATAACTGGTATATTAAAACAGCTTGAAAACTGCAATGACGACAATGATCCGTATTACGTGATGATCAGTCTCTGGTTGGATAATTTTTCATATTATATGCATGAAGAAGCACAATATGTCATGTCGTCTGTGGTGAACGATTTAGAATACTCAATTGCCGATAAATTCATCATGGTAGATCAATACAAGGCCTATTTAAATCAATTGCAGCAGACAAATTTTAGTCACAAACAATTATTTTACTTGCAAACATGTTCATTTTCAATCAGTTCGTACCTTTTCTGCAAGGGTCAGAAACTTCCTTTTACCAGCGAAGAAATACTTCATTATCTTGCGAAAGATTATCTTCAATTAATTCAGCAATCTAGTTTCAACGTTCAATCGTGGAGTAAAGACTTTCTTTCGTGCATAACACAAATTAATAATCTTATCAATGCATGCTGCTGGTGGAGTAGCGACAAAGAAAAAAGTATTAAGATACTTCTACCATCGAAAGATATTTCTCATATGCACATTCAGTCATTGATTCGGATACTTCAATATAAGCCATTTCACCAAGAAATTCAAGTACAACGATCAAATACCGAAACGATTCTAATCGGTACAATAATGAATCTCTTGATTGTTATATCAGACATCCATAGTTTAGTTTGTTTCATACGTACGGAGACGAAATTAATCGAAATACTTTTACCCTTAGCAGAAACATCGAAGTACAACCGAATCAGTTTATTCGCATATGTAATATTAGGTGAAGTTCTGTCTGATGAACATTTAAAAGAATTGAAAATTACGACTAACATTTGTGATTACTTTTTCTATATGCTCGAACATGCTTGGAATCATCCAGCACATCATTTTCAACGTACATCTGTACCACAATTACTTCGAGGTAAGAATCAAATTCTTTCAAATGACGCACATGCGCTTATGTCTCCATTCTATTCAATGTAGGATTTCTAAATTTGGCTAAGAATGATATTATACAACAAAAAACTGCGGATACCAATCGAATTCCACTTCTAATTAACATGTGTGATCAATATTCAATAGTATATGATATTCTCTGGGCATTATCCTTCAATCACGATATTCAACATCAATTACGTTCCAATCGTAAACTAATGATGAAATTAACTCATCTGAAACAAGAACTTAACAATGCTGCAATGCGTAAAATAACTCATGGAATACTGTGGAATTTAGAATCAATACATGAAGATCGAGCTCCATCGGAAAACGAGGATGGAACAACGTTCGATATCATGATCAGTTATTCACACAAAGACAAGCTTTTATGCAAACAAATTTATGATGAACTCATCAATACTGGTTATCGCGTTTGGATTGATTTCGATCAGTTACGCGGAAACGTCATGGATGCCATGACACAAGCAATTGAACGATCGAATATGATCGTCATTTGTATGAGTGAAGAGTATCGTCGCAGTAATTATTGTCGAGCAGAAGCTCACTATGCATTTCAACGACAATTGAAAATGGTTCCGATTCTTCTCGAAAAACACTATCGACCAGACGGCTGGCTTTTATTTCTTGTCGGTCAACTATTGTACGTTGACTTTACGAAGTATGAGTTCGCACGAGCAATGGAAATGTTATTCAAAGAACTCGAAGCACCCATTCAGCAAGACCACAAAGTTACATTGACATTGACTGAAACAACGGATCCAGCAGTTGTTATCAACAATGATGAAACAACGTTGTTGGAATCATCATCTCTACCGGATGATATTTCCGAATGGAGACAAACCGATGTTCAAAATTGGTTAATAGGACTAAATCTCATGCAAACATCTCGTCTGCTGTGTGACTACAACGGTTCGAATTTAATGAATTTGAATAGATATTTATCAACTAGTGAACCACAGGTGATTCTAAAATTTCTTCAGGATGATGCGATCGAAAAAACCAATCAGAATCTATCGTTGATCGAATTTGCCCGTTTTCAAGATCTTCTCGGTCAGCAGATTTCCTATTCGAAGAAATTCAATCGTCGACAAAAGCCATCTCGTTTTCTATGTTGTACTATTTTGTAAAAAACAGAAAACTGTCTTTCATATTACAAAAATTGTTCGCATATTTCCATGCGTTTTGCAAAACAAAGAATTAATAAGAATACTATGGATCGAACTATTTTTTATTTATATAAAGAGAATAAAAGAAGAAATTCACAATTGTTGTGTCGAGTTTCCATTCCATGTGCGTTTTTCTTCATCATCACTATCATCTTGTGTATTATGAAATCGACGAACGGTTGATTTACTAGTTGAATCCGTTTTGAAATTCTCTGATTTATTGACTTGGCGGTCGTTTGTTACTCGCGACGTTGATCTCGTTTGTTCTGGCTGTTGGGGACGATTACCAAATAATTTTGCAAAAACAAGTTGATATACAAAATTGAATTGCATCATGAACCATGTAAAAACCAATGGAATGGATTGAAAAACATTAGTTGAACTCACAGCAGACGAAGAACTATGAACATTGCCGCGATTTATAACGAGTAGAACAGCTGTTGGAACCAGTTCTAATTCTTTCAATGTACTCGGATTGTCAATTGTTAATGTTACACGCGTATGTGTTGTACGCAGTATATAGGAACCGACTCTATATTGATCAGCTGGTAATGTTTCGTTCAAATATGCATAAACATCTTTCATGTGAACATCACATGGAAAATCCTCGGTGAAAAATGAACCGTCAGTCAAACGGAATTGTAAACGTGAACGAGTATAGTTGATCTTTGGTGTTTCGACGTCGGCTGTCGTAACTTTAGCTTTGGCTTGTTCGGGCGGTGATGAATGTTCTTGCTCGAACTTGCGACGTTTCTCTTCACGATCTTGTTGAATTTGTGCTTTAATCTTTTCTTGTAATTTCTGTTGCTCAAGGCGGTCGCGTCGTATTTCTTCGGCTTGTTTACGTAAGAGTTCTTCGTCTTTCTTTTGCTTATCCAATTGAATTTGTTGTCCGAGACGGCGACGATTGATTTCATCTTCTTTTTCTTTGGCTTTTGCTTCTTCTTCGCGTTTATCATAAATTTCTTTAAGACGTGCACGAGCTTCAGCAACCTACATATGTCCAAATATCATTAAAAATAGAAACGAATGATAAGACGTTACTTTTTCTTCGACGCTTTTTGTTACTTGCGGCGATGCCTCTTGTTTTGGTGCGATTATTTTCAATGACTCTTCGATAAGTTCATGCAATTTACTGGAATCTTCTCCTATTTGTTCGACCACTTTCAAGACTTGGCCATTTTGACCGTTAATAAAATAAATTGTTGGATATGTTTGCACTTTGTAGATTGCTGTAAATTGATCACATCCTTCTGAACCTTTGTTCAAACGTAGAACGATCATATTGGACGTATCATTTATTACTGCCCATACATCCGACCAGAGTTTGTCCACGACTTCCGACTGCTCGTTATCATCGCGAACATAAACAATAAAAAGAGCTCGGCGTGATTTAGCCTCACGCACAGCGTCAACAACAGCACCTGAATACCACAGTTCCATTTAATCTGAAAGAATGAAATACAAATTTTGGAAATACGTTAAATAACGTGTCAACTATTTCCACCGATTCCTTCTTTCGACTGCCATTTACAGAAGACGATGTACGTAGGCGAATGAATGCGTGCACGATAGCAGTTTACATAAAAGAAAGCACCAATAGGAATATAACTTCAGTTAAGTAATTAACTAAGTAGTGACACGTTTGTTCCTCGCATTATTTTCGAGAAAATAAACATCTTTTACCAATCGTTCGCTATTGTAAGATTTGTGGATCAATAGCGCCGACTATTTACGGATTACCGGTAGTACGAAGCGTAAATGTCGCTACTAGCAACGTATTTATTTGCACATGAGTAATAACAGCTATATTCATTCAAAGAAAACTTTTCTTTTATTACAAAATGAAATTATATCATAGAAAAGGAATGAATAATAATGAGTCAAATACATAAACAAATTGAGAATGTACAAAAAACAGCGACGAGTGAAAAAGCTCCTACAGTATCATTCTACTAAAAAAATTGCTAATATATCAATACAAAAAAAGAGATACGTGGAAAACAAGTAAGTAGCGACTATATAAAATTCATATTATATGTTCTAGAGATTCACACCCTTGGATGGAATGGTTAATGATTATCGAAAATGAGTACTATATACATAATGATATTGATTAGAAGGAATGAGCGAATTAAAGATTGAATTTCCATTGCCATAATAAAAAGCTAATACCAAATAGCATGAGTATATCTGAAAATTGTTGCCTGATACTTCCATTACACCCATCTTTGTTATCACATTGACAATACCACATTTTAGTTTTCCATGTGCCTGTCAAAAAACGAGTAAGCATTTTTCTACGATTAAAAGCTTATGTATACATACCGACACGTTCAATACAATCGCGACCTTGCTTTCGACTAACACGACCACGTAGAGCGCATCCACGCATATAATATCTCGTTCCATCGCCAACTTTAAAAATATCATTAGTAAAAATCACAAATTCCGTCAACATTCGTTCTTTACTTACTTTCCCACATATACTTTCGACACATTGTTGCATTGCCCATGCCGACCTGAGAGCAATCTTTCAAAAACATGGTATCATTTTGGAATGGGTCACGACATTTTCGATCAGGTTCTTTGCACACATAACATTTGATTGATACAACTAAACAATTAAAATTGATCATGAAAAGAAAATTCAATTATCCATGTTTGAAGTCTCCTCACCTGATAATGCATAA
Organism: Adineta ricciae; assembly: GCA_905250025.1. Taxonomy (NCBI): domain Eukaryota; kingdom Metazoa; phylum Rotifera; class Eurotatoria; order Adinetida; family Adinetidae; genus Adineta; species Adineta ricciae. The sequence continues at coordinate 136,237 of CAJNOJ010000007.1, forward strand.
AACGCAAGGATAACAAATGAACAGTAAAATATTAGATATTTCATTTTTTTTTCTTCTTTCTATCAGTTGAGTCGAGATAAACTTTCGTCGAAGAGAAAAAAAAGAACTTCACCTCAGCAAGCAAATACCAATAAACAACAGAGAATTCTTTCCTCCAATTGAAATCTTTCGAATGACCTCTATCTAAAGTAAATGTTCGCCGTCGAGAGGAGAGCAGACAGAATAGGAGAAAAAAGAACACAATCTGAAGTCACACAGAATGTTTCAAATCAAAACGAGAAACTGCTTATTGATGATTATTTTTCCTATGAGGATTTGACTTTTGCTTTAATAGAACGTCCATTTTTATCTATTGTCTTCTTTTCTCCGAAGAACATCAGTCAATCCATTCAGCCATCCCACATTCAATTAGAGATTCTCTATCTTTAAACGATCTTTATCATTTTAGATTGAGATAAGACAAGATAGTCGAAGAGAAAAACGAAAAATTACTATGTATCGTCAACTTTTTCACAATCTAACTTCACTGGCTAAGAAAACAACATCTATCTCATTACAGCATCTTGCATCTTTAACAACTAGTCAATCTTTCCTGCCAGCAGTAACGAAACCAGCGCCTCAATTTAAAGGTCAAGCGGTCATTAACGGACATTTTAGAGATATTCAATTATCGGATTATAAAGGAAAATATGTCGTGCTGTTTTTCTACCCACTAGATTTTACATTTGTTTGTCCCACAGAACTTGTTGCATTCAATGAGCGTCTCGATGAATTCCATCAATTGAACACACAAGTTATCGGTTGTAGTACTGATTCAGTACATAGTCATTTGGGTAAATGAAGAGAGCTTTTCAATAAACATCGATATTGATCTGTCTTGTTAATGTAGCTTGGATAAATACCCCGAGAAAACAGGGTGGCCTTGGTGAACTCAAATATCCACTCTTGAGTGATTTTTCCAAAGAAATATCGCAAAAATATGGTGTTTTGATCGAAGATAATGGCGGAATTGCTTTGCGTGGTTTATTTATTATTGATAAACAACAAATATTACGACAAATAACAGTGAATGATCTACCGGTCGGTCGATCGGTCGACGAAACCCTCCGTCTCGTAAGAGCTTTTCAATATGTTGAACAGCATGGTGAAGTGTGCCCTGCGGATTGGAATGAGAAAACCAATCCGAACACGATAAAACCAGATCCAGTGAAATCAAGAGAGTATTTCCGAAAACAAGATTAGTTTGAAGAAAAACAAGAGAAATTCTATTTTCATTTTTGTTACATGCGTCTGTTTTTTTTCTCATTCAATTTCCTTTTAGAATTGTTTTCTAGATATATATTTTCTATTTATACATACACATATATATTCTCATCGAACTAGAAGTAAATTAATATGCAAGCCTACGGTCGTTACGATTTTACAGCAACGGCTGAGGACGAGCTGAGTTTCCAAAAAGGAGCTGTTCTCAAAGTAAATTTTAAATCGAGCGAATTCAGACGATATATATATGAACTTTCACATAGGTACTCAACACCGAAGAAGATATGAACTGGTATAAAGCCGAATTCAAAGGAAAAGAAGGTTATGTGCCAAAGACATATATTGAAATGGGCCCTAATCCGTAAGTAATATATTCCAATAATAGAAAAGTTGTGATTGAATGAGACACTATCATTTATTCATTCATTGATTAGTTCATTTTCTGTACGATTAGCTTAGCATTATTATGAAGTGTACCATGGAAAAGGCTTTGATTTTTTTCTAGTTGGTTCTATGGAAGTATACCGCGCGCTGAAGCTGAAAGAATTCTTCTTCAAAAAGACGGAAATCGATTTATCCAACCGGATGGTGCTTTTCTCCTACGCATGTGCGAATCGTCTCCTGGTGACTTTTCCTTATCTGTCAAGTAAATTTTAGTTTCTAAAATTTCACGAATATCCTAACTATTTTCTTGATAATTTCCTAGATATCAAGATCAAGCTCAGCATTTTAAAGTCCTTCGCGATGGAATGGGTAAATATTTTCTATGGGTAGTAAAATTCGAATCAATCAATGAACTGATTGATTATCATCGTTCAACATCAGTTAATCGTGGACAAAATCTATTACTTAAAGATATGGTAACAGAATCTGATCAAGCAGCAGCATATGTAATGAAATTCAGATCGTTTAAAACTCAAAATCAACTTTCACTTGTTGCTTCTCTAGAACAATAAAAATCAACAACAGAACAATCAACGAATTACACAACAGAACTCAGTACCACAACAACCAATGCCAACAACAGCAGCAGCAGATGGTCAAACTTACGTTGCTGCTTATGATTTTCAACCACAAGAAGATGGTGAAATTGAATTAAGACGTGGCGATCGTATCCGAATGCTAGATCAAAGTGATTCAAACTGGTGGAAAGGTAAAACTGGAATTAACTTGTTATTCATGCATCCATTTATTATTGTTATTTAGGTGAAGTTCGTGGTAAAGTTGGTCTTTTTCCTGCCACATATGTTCGAACTTTATAATCAAACGCTCATACTGAACGAACAGTGTTTCTTTTGTTCGAGCCAATATCGTATCAAAGACTTTGAGATAATCGAAATACATTAAGGACTTTTTTCGTCCAAAAAAGAGAGATTTTCTTCTTGTCTTTTTCGTTGAAATGACATCTGCTTGTAAGTTGGTTTTATTAAATGCACGTGTTTTAGTTTTAATTAGTACTTATCACCCATCAATATTCGTTTACGTGTATATGTAAATATATCTACTCATTTAATCCTCTTGTTAAAGTACAACTGTATGATGAATTCGGCATTATTTTCTTTTTTTTCCTTCTTATTCAATAGATTGGTGCTCTCCTTCATTCGTTTCTGATAGGAAGACATTTTGCGTTTATTATTCTTGTTGTTATTATTCTTGATCTTCTTCTTCTTGTAGTCCTTTTCTTTTGTCTTGTATTCTCCTTTCCTAGTGATCAACAAACAAACATAAATAATAATAATAAAATAAATTATCAGTCAACTGGAGCGAAATAAATGTGAGATTGTATCCCTGTAATATGATTAAAAGTTCGATAAAATGTCAGACATTTACAGAAAAGATTTTATTTCGTTGCTTTATCAAAAAAAAAGATCAGAAGTTCTACGATGCCGTACGAATCGCATGCTGTCTCTTTTGAACTAAATCCACTTCTGCTGGAGTCATCGTATCCAATTCATATACATTTGTAAGCGATTTCTTTTCACAGCCTAAATTTATGAACATCAAATCAAGTTGAATCAGAGCATTTTTCATATTACCCTTTTACGAACACTTGTCAAGTAGTAATAAAAAGCATACAGTTCATATTGTCGTATTATATAGACTTAGTCAATGATCAGCGATCAGTGTATTGTAATATATTTCATATCGATCGATTTGAAATGTTGTAAAATAAATAAAAAAAAGCTTACGACACTCGGTATTCCCAGGCGGTCACCCATCCAAGTACTAACCGAGCCCGACGTTGCTTAACTTCAGTGATCGGACGAGAACTGGTGTATTCAACGTGGTATGGCCGTAAGCATTTATCTCTATTTCAAGAATTCCTTTTATGCAGATTTTCGTTGCAAAATAAATTCTAATAGGTCTTATTACTAATTTTCAGCTACGACGAATCGTCATATTCGGAATTAAAATATCGCTGTGCCGCTGAAATACCGCGTGATCTTAGTGATTCATATAAAGGGAAAAATATATGGGTTGAAATAATTAGCCGAGATGTTGATATCGTACGCAACGTATTATCTTATTTCGATGCTCATTCCTTGGTTATTGATGATGTTCAAACATATGATCAACGAATGAACCTGTCCATTTTAAATGAAGATGTTTATCTTTTACTCGATCTTATTTACTTGAATAAAGATAGCCATATTGTCGAACAACAAAAAATGAGCTTTTACCTGTTTGAAAACACCCTTATCACCGTACAACAGTACTACACCGGCGGTCTATTCTCAACAATTAAATATCGTCTAAGCAAAAAGACTGCTCAATCGAAAGGTCTCTTGAAAAAGATGAAGATAGATTACTTATTCTATCGTTTACTCAATGTTGTCATTGAAAGCTACGTTCTTGTCTTAGATTCTATTTTACATGAAACCGAATTAATCGACAAGCAATTAATGTTTTCAACTAAACCAAGAGCTGATACTATCACTATTGATACATTGAAATTAATGTTTCACATCAAGCATGATTTACTTCATTTCAAAATCGTCTGTGCACCACTGAAAGATATTATTATCAAACTTCAGAAAACTCGTGAAACGGTTGTGCCTAAACGACAACGCCCAGCATTACGTCAATGTCGTCGCCGATTGAAACGACGTTTGCGACTAGTGGTAGGTCACAAATGTTCGTTTGTAGCACCAACGACGACTTCGCTTGCTGCGACTAACGACGACGATGATTATGCACTTGATGATGGTGTATTAGTATTCAATGATTATATTTATAAATACTTCCGACGTCTTCTTGATCATACTGTTGAATTAAATGATATGATTGATTCATCTGCAGATACGATCACGTCATTGATTGATTTTTACATGATCTTAAATGGTGAACTAATAAACGATACGATGCAGACTTTAACAGTCATGTCGTGCATTTTTATGCCTTTAAATTTTTTATCGAGTGTTAGTTCAATGAACTTCGAACATATGCCACAAATTCCAATGCGCTACGGATATTATGGGCAGCTGGGACTGATGGGCGTCATATTGTTTACAATGATTGCTTATTTTAAGTTTAAAAAGCTAATTTAACTTGTACGAAGTAAACTTTTGAAAAGAGGGAATAAATAAAAAAGCTTACGACACTCGGTATTCCCAGGCGGTCACCCATCCAAGTACTAACCGAGCCCGACGTTGCTTAACTTCAGTGATCGGACGAGAACTGGTGTATTCAACGTGGTATGGCCGTAAGCATTCGTACATCTAATATTCCTCGCTTTTGATGATATTATGCAGGCTCTTTGCCAAAAAGTAAACATAACGGATGTTTGGCAATAGTCATNGTTGGGGTGATGACACGAAAACTGTTGTTCGACAAGAAGGGGAATTGAAAATCGAAGATTTTGTTGAATTTGAAGAAACTGAACCGACTGTTGTCGAAGAAATACTCTACGAACTTGTTTACTCTGGTGATAACTTGAAAACCTGCCGTCAAATTCATCGTTCTCGTTCCGAATCGCGAAACTTTCGCAAAATTAAAAAACGCCGCACTAAACGAAAAGTTCATCCGAATGACGATTCATCTTACATAACTTCACAAGCAACATCGAGAGATACAAGCGGTACACGTTCACCATACTACAATGATGGTCAATACAGTCCTGATCGTTCATCCACACCCACCCAATCAGTTTTGTCAACATCCTGGCAATCGACAGGATTTACATCAACAGACAAATCAAATGAACTACCTTTTCGCAGTCAATCTCATGAAGGCAATTATGTTAATAAAGTCCCAGTGAATGAATATCAAACATATCCACGTACAACAATCACGCAGAACAATATACAATATGAAACATTCGAAACAGACAATAATGATAAACAAAAGATCCACCTGGTTGATGAAATGCGATATATATCAAATCAAATTGATACGTTAATTACAGCTGATGATGATGATGGTTTAATTGAAAATGACAAATACACGCCTATCATTAGTGAAAAGCGAGGAATCACTCAAATAACACTTGCACCGACAACTGCCGATCGAACTGATGACAGTGTGCAACTTGATCTACATTCATTCGATACAAATGAACTTCTACCGTCAAAAGGAAACGATCAATTTAGAACAACTTCTCTATCAACAGACGACAAAGAACAATCAAGGATAAACATTATCGAGCAAACATCTCTACCGAAAGAAACCAGTCGTAAGTAATTATTCTATCTTTCTTCCAAATTCTTTTATCTGTTATTCGTAAACTTCCCATAACATAAACATGCATTAAGTGTCTCTTCAAAGCTCGAAATCAATTGTGAAAACATTGAAATTAATCGTTTTAACATTAGTTGAGAGCAGGAAGGTTTCGCTATTTAAATATTTGAGAAGATATTCAAATGCTAACAAACTAAAAATTTCATCGAAGAAAAAAAGGACTTATCTTTCCTGTCCGTTTTTTTTACTTTGATTTTAAGTACATATGATTTGTTAGTAAGAATAATAACCTATCATTTCTTAATTGTCTTTTCAAGGCCAACAAATTTATTTAACTGGTAATGAAAAACAAATCAATGACATAATTTCAACGAAATATGATGAATCGGAAAAGGAGGATGAGGACCTATCAAGTACAACTGGACCGACCGTACAAGAAAATGAAAAAGATGGACAAAGAACGGGAAAAGATACTGATGAGGACGCTTCTTTTTCCGAAGGTGAACAATTCTCATTGAACTCTGCCAAGTCAGATACACATCAACAGGCACAACATACGATAACTGATCAATTTCATGCATCACCTCTAACTTCATCAGCAATAATTAAAGATGAAAACAAAACTATTGATGAAACAAAACAGTACCTCATCGATGAACTCAATGACATCGAATCTCAATTGAAATCCCTTGAATCCGAAGAAGAACAACTACGAAATGTTCTCGATCGAAAGGTAGTAGTTCAGTTCCTCCTCTCTCTCTCTCTGTCTATCGCAAATTGCTCAATTTGTCTTTTTAGGATACGGAAGAGCTGTTTCCTAGCGATGATCAGTCGGAATCTGTTGAAACTTTTTCATCGAATGTACCTGAAAAGACCGTATTGTCAGTGACAATCGATGATGACGACAGCAATGAATCAATTCAAGAGAGTGAAGAAGATCTTCGGCCATTTTTGAACTCTTTAACAGCTCATCTAATGCCAGAATTACCAAGAGTATTCGAAGACGAAACCGAAGATGAACTCTCGTTCACATCGGAATCGAAATCATTCGAAGAGCCGACTTCTCAAGAAGATCACGCCACTACTTCAGAAGTACAACAAACTAAAGAGAAGTCTCATCAGCATATTTCATCAGAACAAATTGAAACAAAGTAAATAGAGTTGCTAGTCTTTGTTCTTTGTTCTTTTTTCAATTACATCACTTGAATTTGAACTTCACTTTTGTTTGATTTAGAACTCAAGATAATCTACCGAAAGATCAAACAATATCTGACAGAGATGAAGCCAAACAAGAACAGAAAGAACATGGCATAGTTTCGGATATTCAAGAAGATCTCTTGGATCAACACGTACCAACAACGAAAGAAACAGCACATTCGATTGATTCTTCAGTTGATATTATTCAAGAACTCATAACAACTGATAAAATATCTCAAGATCAGAACGAACAAGAAACAATTTCTCTAACCTCTTCCACTCCATTGCAATCAAGACAATTAACATTTGAAGAGACACATGAGGTGACAGACGAACAATCGAGCAATGTTGATTCTCTTACTGATATTGTTCGGCAAGCAAACACTCAACCTTCGAACGAAGAGGAAGATAAATTACCATCTGTCGATGCTGGTGCTGACCGTACGCAACCTGTTAGCACATCTGAGCAGAAACAGCAGGAATTAGGTTCCAGTATCTCATATACTGCTAATGAAACTGGTGAAAGAAGAACATCTATCGATCGTCAAGGACGATCACTTGAGCTGCAATCATCAAAAGTATCTGATGAACAATTATCATCAGATTCTCTCGTCGATATTGTTCGTCAGATTCGTACAATACCCCAAATCACTCGTCTTCCATTTACTGATACGAAATTAGCAACGACTGACCTCACTGAATACGAAATTGAAAAGCCGTCCGTTGATTATCATATCGATATCATAGAAACAAACGAAAGCATTCCACATGAACCGGTGACAATAACTGAAGAACGTCTATTATCTACAGCAAATGAACGAGCTCCTGTCACAGAGACTCGATCTGAATCAACTCCTCAAGATACGGTGCAAGAAGCTCAAACTGAACGTCTTTCATCTGAACCTGAACCTACCGCAGGTGAAGAACACTCTACGACACCGTTGGCTACGCAAATCAATTTACGCGATTCAATAACAGAAACTCCTGTGTTTACAGAAAAACAAGCATTGAATGAATCATTTGATAAAAGTGTTGATGAAAACATCGAGTAAGTTATTTTTCGTCTTTTTTTCTACGGTAGAGTTATTAATTATTGTTTTAATAGCAAACAACAAGTGTTGCCCGGTCAACAAGCTACGCACAGTTCTAATCTTTCAATAACAGAAAAACATTTTACTGATGAATTCGTCACAGACGCTATTCCAATTAGTACGCAATTCGTGGAACAAACAGCACATGACATTCGTCGATCATCGGTTCAAGAACAAAACAAAGAAGATGTAGCTGAACAATTGTCAGCTAATGCTATTACTGGAGCCATCGAAGATATTCATGTTACTCCATCGCCGGTTGAACGATCAGAAGATAAAATCAAGCCCGATTTGTCCACGTCAACGACCGTATTAGAAGAGAAACCATTAGAAAAGCCCAGTGAAGTTGAAGTAATTGCAGATAATGAAAGCCAGTCAAAAACACAAATAACATCTGATTTACAAGCGCCAGCAACAGAAGATATTGACACGGAAAAAGTACAAATTATCGAGTCAACAACTTCCACAGCGATTACTGATGTTCGACCCAAGCATGAAGAGGCTGTCGCTGACCAACTATCATCAGAAGCTTTGGCTGATGTTGTTCGTCAAATTCATGCAACACCACTTGCTACTCGGCGTACGGTGACGCAAACCAGTGAGACAAAACACGAGGATTACGTAACATCTGCCGATTCGACTATACCAACGAATGAAAAAGAACTTACATTGACTACATCCGAAATCGCACAGAATGACATTGAGTCTGTTGAAACACCATTGCATCAAGGCAAAGAAAACGAAAATGAAGCTGATCGTCTCTCATCTGATGTGTTAGCTAATGTAGAATGTGAAGTTCTCGCTCCATCTCCAGCGTCCGAACAACAAACTCAACAGTCAGAAGAAAATAAACAACAAGAAACCGAAGCTCAACGTCTATCAACAGAAACATTGACAACCGTTGTTCATGAACTTCTTAGTGCACCAGCAATCAGCCAATCTTCTTCAATCGAACACGAAGTCGAAAAGATAACTTCTCAAGACGATTCGACCAAGTCAAATATCCCGTCGAAAGACACTTTTGAACTTCAATCCACTCCAGAACAACAAATTGTGTCAGCTAAAGATACGTCTGCAACTGGCCAACATGAGCTCGAACAAAATTTGATGGATGTATCCAAAGATGTTGATACTAGTTCAACATCGTTATCTTATCAAACACCGACACAAGAAACAAGGTAACATAATCTACATATGATGACGACGTGTTAATATGTCTACTTTTCGCCTATATCTTCAGATTCAAACAAGTGACCGAAGAAATTACAACAGATGTAACGCCTCATGTGATTGAAACTGGCAAAGACATTAGTGAACAAGAATCCGCACCAGAAATTGTTGCCGAAAATCTATCAACGAAAGTTCTGACTGAAGTTGTTCGTGAGGTGCTCACCAAACCGTCAGATACTCGTGTTCCAGAAGTGAAAGAACAATCACAGATTATCACAGAGCAAGCACCGTCAAGTGAAGACCAACAACAACCTGGAAAAGTATCTGACGAAGCTGAACGATTAACATCCGAAGCTTTAATTGGTGCTGTTGAAGAAATACGTTCAACTATACAAGACGAAACACACAAGTCTGCTACAACAACTGAAGTGAGTCGTGCTCTTGCTGATGAACAAGCCGAACAGAAAGAAGCTGATCATCTACCTACACAAGCCTTAACTGATGTCGCACAAGAAATACTTGCCGCAACAGCCTCTGCTAATGCGCCATCAGAAGTTGAAAAAGTACGATCAAGTGATCAATTGACAGAAGCTGCAGCAGAAAATGTAACAACGGATGTGCTAACTGAAGTTGTGCGTGAAATGCTGGCCAGTCCAGTTTCTGTTCGTACATCATCTATTGCAAAAGAAACAACCGTCTATGACGAGATACCTAGTGAAGAAGTAATGAATAAATCTGCAGGGGCAACAACATCGGCTGTACCAACAGAACAAGGCGTAACAGTTCCCGAAGAAGTAAAACAATTGCCAGCGACTACTGAAGAAATTCGTTCCAGCACAGATGAACAAACACAAAAGCCTCATACGATCACAACCATCACTGAAACAACAACTGAAACTACTGCTGACGATAGTCGTCCACTTTCTGATGAGAAAATCGACCATCGACCTATACAAGCATTGACCGAGACTGTGAAAGAAACACATGTCACACTCGCCCCCGTTGGTATACCATCACAAGAAACTATAGCAGAGAAGAAAGCTCAACCTAGCGAAGCCGTCGAAATGTCATCGTCACCGACAGTCACTTCCACTGCAGAAGAAGAAACTGCAGCAGGAAATGTAACAACAGATGTGTTAACAGAAGTTGTTCATGAAATGCTTGCCAGCTTACCTTCTCCTCGTTCAGCGTCAGATGTCCCTGTGTCAGAAGTGGCTGCCGTTATCGAAGAAGTAAAAGAATCCTCCACCGAACCATCACAGACAACTATGGAACTTGTTAAGCCAAGTGAAATTCCATCAAAAGCACCGATCAATCTTGTTCAAGAGATTCGCTCATTTCCAAACGACACCATCAACCAAATCGAAACTGATCATTCAGCTGGAGAATCTGTAATCGAATCGATTGAAAAGACGCTCTCTGAAGATCAGAAACCAGTTGAAGAATCGACATCGAATGAAGGTCTCACTAAAATCGTTCAAGAAGTACTCACCAAACCATCGGACATTCGTACATCAAAGGAGACTATTGTCATCGAGGAAGCAGAACAAGTTGAAGCGGAACGGTTAACATCAGAAGCGTTGACGGATGCTGTTGAAGAAGCTCGTTCGAGCACAGAAGTACCGACACAAAAATCTGATACAACCACGGTTATTACTGAAACAGCGGTATCATCCGAAGAGACCCGTCTACCTACCGACGAAAGAATCAATGATCACGAGACGGATCGTCCAACTGGCGAAATACAAGCTGAAGCGCTCCAGGAGGCTGTTGCAATACCGAAAGCTACAGATTTTCCGTCAGAAGATATTGTACTCCAAACAGAAAGTGTAATGGCCGCCGAAGAAAAACCGCCATCGGCACAGGCAACCACAAGTATGGCGAAAGATCATCAGTTATTGTCAAATGATCAAACAAAAGAGCCTGAACCTGAAATCCCACCATCAGAAGCATTAGCAGAAGTAGTACAACAAATGCTTGCTACACCACTTTCAATGCCCCTGTTAGCCACAGCAATCGAACAGCAAAAATCAGTTGAACAGATATCAGAGAAAGTCACCGAAGAAATGGCAACTTCTCCAGCTATTGTCAGGACATCAGAGACTTCTACACTAGCGTCGACCGCTTCACCAGAAGAACAGACAACTGCTAGGGAAATAAAACAAGATGAAACCATATCTAATGTAGGAAGAACTGAAGAAGTTGAAGCGGAACAATTATTATCGACAACTTTAACTGAAGCTATTGAAGAAATACGTCTAGCCACCGAAGAATCAAAAATAAAACCTGAAACGATCACAATTACCACTGAAACGAAGACAACTACTACGACTGAAGAGAGTGGTCCTCTTGTCGATGAGCAACTTGTACAGAAAGAAACTGATCATTCATCTACACAAGCATTAACCAACGTCGTAAAAGAAATACTTGCTACACCCTCTTCTGCAGAAGTAAGCACTTCTGCTACAGCAGATGAAAAAGTAGTTGATGAAATACCAGAGAAATCTACAGAAGAAACGGCATCGACAGAAGTTCTGGCCAGTATAGTTCGTGATGCGCTCACGAAGCCATCGCTTGTACCCACACAACAAGATACAATAATCATTGAACCATCAGACACCACCATTGAACGAATAACGTCGAGTGAAGAACAACAGCAACGACAACAACCTGAAACAGCAGTAACAACAGAAAAGACATTTGATGAATACAAAGCTCAAGAAGTCGAAGCCGAGCGGCTATCATCAGAGGCATTAACTGATGTTGTCACAGAAATTCGTTCTATCGCTGCACAAAAACTACAAAAACCTCGCGCACCTGCCATCATCGCGAAAACAACTACAACAACAACAGCAAAAACATCTGCAGAGACTGTTCCACTGCCATCTGAGACAATCAATGAGAAAACTGATCGATTGACCACAGATGCAATACGCGTTGCTGTGCAAGAGGCTGCTGATCTTTCATCAGCAGATTCGACTGCAGACAAAACAACGATTGCTATTGAAGAAATGGAAATAACATCACCTCAAACGGGCACTTCCACTACAGGAGACCGTCAGCCGTTATCAGATAATCTTGTAGAAGAAGCCGAAAATGAAACTCGATCAACAGCAGTTCTCACTGAGGTCCTTCGTGAAATGCTTGCCAGTCCGCTTTCTGCGCCTAAGCCATCGATTACGCTAGAGCCAACTGCTCAAGATGAAAAACCAGCAGAAGAAGTACTCAAAACACATACTGAAACAACAACATCTACCGACACTCTCACAGATTTAGTCCGCGATGCACTTCAAAATACGTCAGATTCTCTTCTTCCGCCAGCGACTACCACGACAGAACAGCAGATCGTTGTTGCCGAAGAGAGAAGACAGTCATTCACCGAACCGTCACAGACAACTATGGAACTTGTTAAGCCAAGTGAAATTCCATCAGAAGCACCGATCAATCTTGTTCAAGAGATTCGCTCATTTCCAAACGACACCATCAACCAAATCGAAACTGATCATTCAGCTGGAGAATCTGTAATCGAATCGATTGAAAAGGCACTCGCTACGCCGACAGATGTTGACGTACCATCACAAGACACTCCAGCCGATAAGAAAACTGAAGTTGTTGATGAAATCCTGGAAAGTTCACCATCCAATGCCTCGACACCTGCTGCAAAAGAGACACTCTCTGAAGATCAGAAACCGGTTGAAGAATCGACATCGAGTGAAGGTCTCACTAAAATCGTTCAAGAGGTACTCACCAAACCATCGGACATTCGTACATCAAAGGAGACTATTGTCATCGAGGAAGCAGAACAAGTTGAAGCGGAACGGTTAACATCAGAAGCGTTGACGGATGCTGTTGAAGAAGCTCGTTCGAGCACAGAAGTACCGACACAAAAATCTGATACAACAACTGAAGAGAGCCATGTTCTTGCTAATGAAAGCATGGGATACAAGGAAGCTGATGATCAACATACTCAATCACTAACTAGTGTCGTTCAAGAAATACTTGCCACACCGCTGTCTGTCGCTCTGTCATCAGAAGATTCTACAACAGAAAAGAGAAATGAAGTTACCGAAACCTCACCTACAGAAGCCGTCGCTAGTACCACAGAAGATGAAAAGGTACCATCAAACGATCAGATGATAAGAAGCGCAGCAGAGAATGTAGTAACAGAAGCACTAGCTGAAGTTATTCGGGAGATGCGTGCTAGTTCACCTTCTACTCTTTCAACATCTGCTCCAAAAGAGACAACCAGTGAAAATCAAGAGCCAATCGAAGAAATGAGACAGACGGCTACAGCCGTTTCTGAACCACTATCAGTTGCTTCCATAGAAGACGAAGCAACGGTGATAGAAGAAGAGAAACTACTATCTGCCGAACCATCACATACAACTGTTGAGGAGGTGAGATCAAATGAAGAAGCACAAGAACACTCTGAAAAGGTATCTGACAAAGTCAAAGCACAAGAAGCTGAACGTTTATCATCGGAAGTATTGGCCAGTGCTATTGACGAGATCCGTTTCACCGCAGAAGAACCAACAACAACCATCGAAGAGGATCGTTCATTTGCAGATGATACAATGAAAGAAAATGAAGCTGAACGTTTGATTGAAGAAGCAATAACTGATGCTGCTCAAGAGATTCTAGCTGCCTCGTCATCGAATGATCTTCCATCGACTGAGACTAGGGCAGGAACTGAAACGTCATCGCCAAAAACAGTCACTGCCGCCAAAGATGATGAACAAGCACCATCACGTGATCAGTTCAATGAAATCCAAGCGGAGAATCTATCATGGGAAGCGTTAACAGGTGTAGTCAATGAAATACTCGCCACGTCACCCGCCGCTGTGGTTCAAAAGATCGATTCTACCAGTCAGAAAGTAGAAACAACATCGTCAACATCAGAACAAAAGCTTGATACACAAACGGATGAGGCTGAATCTTTAGAGAAACGTTCATCTACTGAAGAAACATCGCAGAAAGATAAACCTACAGAAGTCGAAACTGTTCGTGAATATCAGACTACAACACAGAGTGATTCTCTTCCATTGGTGCCTGAAGCGGCAGTGGACACTAGTGAAATCGAGCATTCAAAGGAACTGCCAACATCTGACACTCCTATACGAATTCGTCAGCAGACTAAGGCGATGACACCACCGACAGTTATCATTACAAGCGACGACGATGTGGAAATCTCGGACGTCACCGGTGAAATATCTCAACCAACGGAGCTATCGTCTATTATCGAAACTAACGAAGAAACAACACCAGACAGTGCAACAAAACGAGAAGAGTTGGCAGAACAATTAAGTTCACCAGCGCCAGCTGAAGCTGAAGGTGAATTGTTTACAGTTTCACCTTCTGCACATCTTCCAGTTGACGATGGTCAGCAAGTCGTCGAACAATTGCCATCAACTGCATTAGATGAATCTCATAAAGAAGAAACTCTGCCAACAGATGCTCTTACTGAAACTGTACGTCAGATTCTATCAACGCCTATATCCATCAGATACTTAACAGAATCCACTATCGAGTCTCCAACGATAACATCTGGAGAAATAACGAAAGTTGTAGTTTCGTCTGTGCCAACAGCAGATACTGTAATACCAACCGAAGTGACATCTACTCCTGAGCTGAAACTGGAAAAAGCGCCAGAACAAGCTGAGACAGAAAACGTAACAACTGATTCCTTGGTTGAAACAGTTCGTTTGATCTTAGCCACACCATTGACAATACATCTTCCATCAGCGGATGTCAAATCAGAATCTGCTCTAGAACTTGTCGCTACTCCTGTGAAAGATCAAGAAGAAAAACCATCAGTGGATTCTCTAGTGGAAGTTACGCGTCAAGTTATCGATGTACCCCAACTCACTGAACTGTCCGAAGTATCGAAGCAGCCTGAAACTTCATCTGCTTCTGAAAATGAATCACCATCCTCATCAGCTGATGATGCACGTCATTTGCCTGAACAAAGAGAGCCAGCGGTTGTACCGAAAGTCGGTTCGGATGAAACATCGGATAAAACTGATGTAACTGACTCGTACGCCGAGTATTACCCAACATCGAGCTTAGTGAATATTGTCAATACAATACTAAATCTTCCAAACCAAATATCTTCCGAATCTTCTGTTCTACATGAAGAAAATCAAATCATTGCCAGTTCAAAACCTGATTTCGACGAACAATTCAAAACTACTGAACTTGCTAATATCAACGCAATGACAACCAAAATCGTCAACAGTCCAGCACACACACCGGAACAATCAGATACAACTGAAGATGTATCCTCACAACGCGCCAGTGCCGTTCAATCGACATTGATTGACGAGATTCAAGATAATGTGACAGATTCTGAAAAACTATCAACATTTTTCGTTCCGCAAGAATCTACTCTCTCAGAAAAGGACTTCCGAGAATTATACGAACAACGTCATTTTATTACAACTGGTGACGAAGATCTATCCACTCAATTTGCTTCAATTGATCAACCAGAGCCTGATCAAGTAGCTATCTCCACTGACGAAAAAAAATCTATTCCAACTTCGCCATTAGCCTACTATGAAATACAAGAACAACGTCATACATTGATGTCTCCTCAAAATTCAGTCGTCAATGAAACCAATGAAACAACGGCTCCAACTTTAACAACATGGACCACTGTTCAACCACGAATCGAATACGAAGAAACAGAAATCACAGAGGAAAAGCCTACTATCAACCTGGACGATCAAGCTTACGAACTAGCTCGACGTTTTGATTTAGAATCACCTGCCATTATATCACACTTGCCAATCCGAGAATATCGACAGGTGTTCGGCATATCTGATGATATTGTAAACACCGTTGATGACATGACTCACCATGTTGATCACGTTCTTTCAATGGAATCAAAAAATCAAGAACAAAAACAAGAACGACAACCAATTGTAATCGATGAAATCAAGAGTCTTCCATCGGAATCAAGTGAAAATTCTGAATTACCCATTGTCGATACACAGGTGTCTGAAAATATCAAAATAATTACTGAAGCAATCCATGCACTTGACTCAGAAATAATCGAACAAGAAGACACAGTAGCAAAACATGATCAACAACAGCAGCAAGAACCAAGTTCAGTATCCAGCACTGTTGAGGGTTTGATCAATGAATTAGAGGATCTCGGACCAAGCATTCAGTCAGCAGCTCTTATTAATGACATTCGAGAAACACTTGGACATGAATCTACCGTTTTTCCATCGAAAGATGAATTACGTGATGAAGATCTACTACCAAGAACAGCTAAACAAGAACCAGCTAATGACAAATCACTTACAGTCGAATCAAGTTCTCAGTATTCTATTCTACTCGATCAAATCGGTGATTTAGAGAAATCGCTGCTTGATTCACAACCATCTTCATCAACTGTTGCCGAACGAGAGGAGACAACAATCGAAACTGATGATAACAAAGACGACGAGCATCAGTTACATCAACGCTATGATACTTTAATTGATCATGCTAGACGACTGGAAGATGCACTCATCAAAAATCTTGCTCATACAAGTACACACACTGATGAACAAACCGATGATGCTACTAGCATCGATAATCTAAGTCAAA
This sequence comes from Adineta ricciae, assembly GCA_905250025.1. NCBI lineage: Eukaryota > Metazoa > Rotifera > Eurotatoria > Adinetida > Adinetidae > Adineta > Adineta ricciae. Next base: position 153,228 of record CAJNOJ010000007.1, read on the forward strand.
CAATGGAACAAATTCTCGTTACACCTATTCGCACAGTAACAGGTCCACATGAAGAACCAGTTGCTAGTTCAGGTCTTGAACATGCTCTCGAACAAATACTAGCAACAACACATTATCCAACGTCATATGCAAAATTGAGTCCGCCAACAGATACGACTGTGCCAGTAGCTAAACAAGACGATGTCCTCAAGAGTGAACCTCTGGATGAAGATATCGTGTCAACTGACACACGCAAAGACGAGGCTACAGTATCTGAAATAGAAGAAATAGTGACGACTAAAACAACGCAACCGACCACTGCTGATGAGAAAGAATCAGCCCTAGTCGTACTGCCATCGGAGGAAAATAGCTCAATTGAATCTGTCGAAGAGAAGCAAGCAGTTATATCCCTAGTACCCAATTACTTTACTAGCAGCGATGTATATCACGCATATAAACAACCAGTAAATGCGGTTGTACCACAACAAGATGAATCAACTCTTTTGGAAAAAGCAACAACGATCGTCAATAACGTTATCTCCAATGTCGCTAGTATTTTACCAACTGAAACTGAACAACCGAGTATTCCCGCTGAGAGCCAAGCTATTTCAATTGTTACAGATGATGAAAATGATGCTGAAGGAGAATTATCATCAGAAGGCTTGATCGAAATCATGAAAAATCTCTTACCCAACAGTCTTCGACCGCTTGAATCTGATCAGACTGCCTCTGAAGAGCCAAGTGCACCAGATGAAGATGATCAAGATAGCCTGTCGTCGTCAGTAACAGGAACGACAGTACAAAGCATTTTCGAAGGAGAAGATCTAACAAGAATCAATCAGACTACAGTAGAAGTATCGTTAAACGAAGAACTATCAATTCCAGTTCCTGAATATTTCACTAGCAATGACGTTTACCATGGTTACAAACAGCCAATAGTACGATCTAGTGAAGAAAAACATGCAGCATCTCTTAATGAAAGAGTGACATCGATGGTTGCCGAAATTTTGTCGAGTGCGGTTCATATTTTACCTACATTGGAATCTTTGGAAGAGCCAATTATCTCAAATAGCAACGAACCGCCAGTTGTACCAGCTACATTGGAAGAAGCTAATGATCACATTCTAAGTTTAGAACAAGATGCGACAGAAACGCGTGCTGCTGACCAGAGAGCGCCGATCGCAAGTTATACACCTGGATATTTCATCAGCAGTGATGTTTATCACGCATACAAACAGCCGACCGAAACGATTGTGACACAGAAAGAAGCACCGTCTACCAATGTGTCTGAGGTATTATCCACAGCAGCACCTCACGAATCAGCTTCACTTCTTACTGAAGAACATTTGACAACTTCGGGCTTGATGGAAATTATTAAGGATCTTTTACCAACGAACTTTCAAGCAAACAAAACCGAACTCAATCGTTCTGAAGATCTAAGCTCATTAACAGAAGATGACGGAGACAGCATGTCATCATCGATGACCGGAACGACCGTAAGAACTTTATCGGAAGAGGATCTAACGAGAATGACTCAGTCATCAATGGATACGTCATCGAAAGACGAAACATTAACACCGGTACTCGATGATCTTGGCGGCAGCGATATTCACCGTCCAGCTCAGCAACTATTCGAATCTAGAGTTGAAACGCCAGATTCTCTAGAGCTAAGCGATAGAAAGACACCGATTGATGTCAGTGTAACATCTAGTACACTAGACGAAATATCGACGTCTATGGATACTAGTCTCACAGAACAACAGAGTGAGCAATCACGCGTCACAACAACTGAGTCAACACTTATCGAAGATCAAGAATTACCATCGACTTCAGATGATAGTGAAGCTGTTCTTCTTTTAAAACCTATCGAAGAAAATAGGAATGAACCAACATCATCAACAGGACTTTTAGAAATAATGACGAGTTTTCTACCTGTAGTGAAGTCGGAAACCTCTGAAGAACATCCAGTAGAAAGTAGTATATCATCAGACAATCAAATATCAGCCGATACCGGAGAAACTGACAGTGGTATTTTATCAAAACTCACATCTGCAGTTACTGATGCCATCACTACAGTTCAACAGATTTTACCAGCGTCCCTTGTTCAAAATACTGACGCCCAAGAAGAAGCAGATAAACTTGAATCAACAGTAAGTTTAAAACGTGATGTTCTGAACATATTTTACTCCTTTTCTTTCTTATAGGCACAAACATCAGAGACTGCTCCAAACGAACAACATAGTGTAGTTGATTATGTGATTGAAACGACATCAAACATCAAAGAAGCACTAGCTCATATTATTCCTGAGGAAACACCGATAGAATCGCTTCAATCGTCAGTGGATACTGATGAAAAAGTGATTCCAAAAGAGAACGAGCAATCGACGATTCAATACAGAAGTGATAGTCAGGTACAAATACAAGAGGATTCAGATCAATTTGATTCGTCCTCTGATATGACTTCCGTGTCAGAAGAAATTAAACCGCATTATCCATACAAAGCAAGACAACCTCAAGCACTTCAAGTTCTCAACGATGAATATCCATGGTATGCAAGTTACTATACCATCGCCGATGCAGATGCAAATATGGGTCACTTGTACAAACGTTTGAGTCGTACGCTCGAACAGCTCGAGCAGCGACCTCCGCCAACAACCGTTCAATTCGAACCCGAACCGTATCAAATCTTAAAAACACCAGAATATGATCGACAAGCATTGTTAGATACTGAAGACACACGGGAAAAAGTACATGAACTCGCTCAAATCAGTAAGAAGATTTCTCCGTCAAGTACCATGCATGAGTCGGATGAAGATGACGAAGTTCAAGTTAAGCAACGTCGTAAACAAAAGTCTGTGCCAGCCACGAAAGAAAAGACTTCGTCACCATCGACCACACCTAAGAATAAATTGTCTCTTAGTCCTGAAAATGAGCAAGCAGATGAATCGGTACCTGTTGCCCAAACAATGAGCACCATCAGTAGCAAGAAGAAGAACAAGAAGTCGAAGAAAGACAAAAAAGATGCAGCCACATCTGAATCTCTTGTTCTATCCAAACCTGATGTGGACGAACCAAAACCAGAACCAACACTGTCTTCAACGAAAGTCGAACCTGTTGAGTCAGTAGAATCGAAACAAACAACATCCTCTGTTGCAGCTGACTCAGCTCAAATCGAAGAACAACAGAAAATATCCGATGGACGAAGTGAAGAGCAACAAGCAGAGCCATTATCATTATCGGTTCATTTGGATGCTGAAGAACTTAAAATTCACGATGATGACAAGAACGATTCGACATCATCCGATGCTTCACAATGGTCAACGAGTTCATTTGTGATGACCTCAGATGATCAAATAATCGATAGCGAATCACGTGAGAAACTGGCCGATACTCAAACAGCAGCGATAGCGTCTTCACCAATTTATGAATCAACTAGATCAGAAATAACGACTAGTAGTTTATCAACGCCGAAAAAGAAGAAAGTGAAGCAACAAAAACAGCAACCATCGGAGAAAGATATTTCTCAGCAATCAAAAGTTTCGACATCTCCAGTAATTCTTGAAGCACCCAAAGTAGTGGAATCCAAACCATCCGCATCAACACCCTCAAAAATAATGCCAACTGTCCGTACAAAGATCGTCACACTACCAAAAGAGGAAGGAGAAATCGACGATGATGACGAAGGATTTCAAGTTGTCTCTTATCGTAAACGCGTATCCTCAGTTACAGGGCCGGAAAAAGGTTCAGGATCCTCGTCGTCAGCACCAGTAACGCCACCAGCGAAGAAACGTTTGAGTGCTGGCGCCGATACTCGACCAAGCACAACGTCCAGTCGTCAAAGTTCGTCTATACCGGTGCTGACATCCATCCTACCGAAACAGAAGAAAGATAAGAAGGACTTGATACCATCGTCATCTGTCGATGCTGACAGTGTCTTTTCACCAAGTATCGACACTCAGCGTTCTAAACAAGCGGAACAACTGAAAGAGAGCAGCGATACAACATCGCCAAAATCACTATTTTCTTCACTGTTGACATCAACTAGTAGTCCTTCTATCAGCACAGAAGACAAGTCTGAACAAAAACCAAAAGTGCAAGACACGAACTTACAAACTCAAATTACACCATTATCGGTATCAACTACCGAAACATCTAAAGCTCAGCCGGAACCCGCTTCGCCAGCTCACACGAAACCTGCTGCGAAAGCAACATTGCGTACCAAAGCATCAACTTCGCCTGAAGAAGACTATGACGATGATGACGAAGGATTTCAAGTAGTTCGTCATCGTAAACGTTTGTTATCAGCACCAAGATCAGCGAAAACATTACCACCTGTGGCAACCGGTCAATCGTCATATCGACAGAACCTTGGTCGTACCATCGACCTGAAGCCAGCTGTTATTCGTGGGCGATATGGATCAGGCTCGGGATCTGGCTCTCGTTCAGCTCCACGATCAAATACCAGCGGCCAAACTACATCAGATAAACGACAGCAGAATAAATCGAAACGAGATCGACCCCAGCTGTTACCACTGACCAGTCCGCGTGCAGTAGTCTCCAGAGAACCGCAATCTCAATCTGTATCATCAATGGAACCTAAAAAAACAGCTCAGTCAACTGTATTACTATCTAATGAAGAGCATCAACAAGCAAATGAAACGCCGCTACAATCATTAATCACTGAACAAGTGTGGAAACCAATCGAACAGTCCCAATGGACAGCGACAAATATACAGCAGCAACCAAAACCGATCGATAGTAACAGTGTTCTTCTTTCGACAAAGCCTACATCAAGCGATCAAAATCAATCGGAACAAAAGACTATTTCAACTACTCCTTTGCTAAGCACAATTGTTTCAACCCAAGTTGAAAAAACAAGCGAACAAAAACCAAATGAACAGAAAATTTCTAGCAAACCTGCTGCAGTACAACAGCCCACAGCGAAGGAGACTATTGAGACTTCCAAAGCAGTATTGGCTGATGATGAAGAAGATGAAGACGGCTTCCGAGTAGTACGCTATCGTAAACATCCAACATCAGCAACCACGACACCGACATTCCCAAGATCATTCACCCTAACATCCGATCCGGAGAAAAGAGCACCTAAAATATCCAAAAAGCAACATTCGCTGCCATCGACACCTGCGTCTACGCCGACAGCTATCAGATCCATGATATTCAAAAGAACACCACTGAAACCAAAGAACAGTGGTGATCAACCTGGTAAATCAATGAATCGCCAAGCCGGTGGCAGTCTGCCATCATCTACTATCAACACCGCAGATCTCCTGCCATTGATGCCAGAAAGTTACCCACGCCCAAAACCAATTGAACCAGTTTCTTCCCCTCGCTCGACACCAGCTGCGCCAATCGGCATCGCTAGTACAAAAGAAATAAATACCAAAAATAAAAAGGAGCCCACGCGAAAACTACTAGATGATACTGATGAAAAGGTACAATCCACAACATCGCCAATAGTCACAAGCGCAGATACAAGTGATGAACAATCGAACAGAACGAAGAAAAAACACAACCGAACAAAGAAAGAAACGGCTGGAGCGGACTTACCTACTCCGTCCGAAGAAGCTTCTCAGCAAATTGAGACTATTTCATCAGTGACAACTGCACCAGCGATTCATCAATCTCAAACGACACTGACGACGAGACCACTAATGGAAATCGAGCCAACCATCGAACAATCTGATCTAATCAATTCGCAAGCAAATGCACGTCCGTTGACATCAATGGATTCCAGTACAAATGTCGAAGATGAACAAGATAAAAATACGGCAGCAAAAAAATCTACGAAAAGACGTAAGAAAAAAGTGCATGCTGCTGACAAGCAAGAGCAAGAAGAAAGCACAGCACACGCTTCCACTACAAGTGTCACCGATAAAGAGAGTAGTAGTACAGAAGCAACAACACCAGACAAACAGAGTTCATTCGAATCATCCGTTGCTGTTCGTGCGACATCCACTGATGATAAACAAGAACCAGTATCGACTAATGTCCTGAGTCCAGTGGAAACATCACAAACCATCGAGATAACTGAACAACAAATAGCAACTGTTTCACCGCCTTCAATATCGGATAAGATGTCAGATAATATCAACAATGATCAATCCGAAGTACAGAAAGAAGATGAACGCTTACCGGCTGAATCAGATCTATCAGGGACTGTGATCGAGCAATTGCAACAAGTACCTCTCTCATCTTCCGAACAAACTACAGAACAACAGTTGACCACTGATGAAGAAACTACTATCGAGAAATCGACTACTATACCTACAAAGAATGATACAGAAACGGAAACAGAACAATCAACAAAATTAATTGAAAGCAGTGGAACTGGTGATGAAATACATTTAGATGCTTATCGTGATCAAACCGGCCGCCTTCGTCGAAAGAAGCCACGAAAGCATGTCCGCAGTAGTAGTAGTAAACAAGAAGAAGTTCTTTCTACTCCTCAATTGCCGCCATCTGAAGAGCCTACACTTGATCCAAAAGTTATCAGTGAACATTGGGCTGATGTGCTGGCAACGCCCATCTCGTCTGTTGATGATGGACTAAAGCTAACATCTGAATCAATCGAAGGCGATCAACAGTATGTGAATGAAGATTTGCGTAAAGAAAGTAGCAAACTAGACTCGTTCTTACCCGAATACATTCGTCAACAAATCAGATCAGGTTCATCACCTCGGTCATCATCATTTACCGAACATCGTTCTAAATCATCCTCTGTAGAACCAAGAACAACGAGCACTATTCAATCAAGCATAACCGAACGCATTTTACAACAAGGATCATCTAATCAATCGACCAGCGCTGATACATCTGAAAACGAAGGTCAAAAGCAAATACATAGGTCTTTCATTGACAAATCTTATTCAGTCGATGAATCACAATTGATGTCATCGATGAATTTGACAGAAAGTAATACATCATTGAATTCATCATCTTCGTCACCATCTGACTCGATTCGAAAGAAAAAACAACGGCCGAAAATGTTGAAGAAAGATGTCGAAGCCAAGACACTACTAACGCATGAATTCGATGATAGTCCACTTAATACCACAGAGATTCGACAAACTTTACCGGTGACACAGCTCGACGATGACGAAAATAAACATCAATCGTTTCTAACCTCAGTACGTGATCAATTTGATTCTGTTGTCTCGGCAATTTCCAACACGTACAGTACTGCTCTATCCTCAGCAAAAGAAACATCAGCCGATGGAGAGCAAGGAGCCATCCTTAGCAACGAGCAAGTACCATCGATTTCAGATTCAAGCAATATTTCACCAAAACCATCTTCTGAAACAACAATATTGCCAGCAACAACAAAGAAATCTTCTACACGCTCACCACGAAAACGATCCAAACGCGACAGTGGTCCTGATTATGAAAATCTAACTCTACAATCATCTATCGATTCCGATCATTCGGTATCAAGTGTGAAAGCTATTTCAACGTCTAGTGACAAAGATCAGCCAGATTCGATTCGAATCGAAAGTCAAAAACAACATTCACGACAACGCACATCATCCGGCAGACATATTTCCAATACGGAAGATGACAATGAACAGCAAGCTGTCCTAGCCGATGATGAAGAAGAGAAGCAACCTGTCTATAGATCACGGAAATCGTCGACAAGAACATCAGAAAACCGTACGGAATCTGAGTCTTTACAATCCTCTACTCATGCTATAACAGATGTTACTAACACAGAAAAGTTGGCAGCAGATGAACAATCAACGACAACAACGAATGAGCAACTACGTGTTGTACAAGGTTTCCACTCGTATACACCAAATAAATATCAATACAATCAGTATGAAGAAGGATCGGCCGTTCCAAATGAACAATTGAAACCTTCAGCAGCTGAAACTGAAAGTGAAGATACCGTTCTTTCACGTGGCTTCGGTCGTTGGCTACAGCAAAGTAATGAAATCAAAACAGCAAGTCCGTCAGCATCTGAAAAACAAGAGTCACCCATCCTAGGCAGTGGATTAACACGTGCTATGCAAAGTCTCATCATACAGCCAGTTGAAAGTGATCTTGACGACGATGAAGAAGAAGACGATTCATGGAATGGACCACGAGCAAAGAAACCAACATACACAACTGGTGTTCGAATCGAAAAACGCATTCACTCAGTAAGTGGTTACAATATCAATCATCCACGCTCGGCTACGTTACCACCAGCATGGTTAATGTCTTCATCGAATGATAATACGTTTCACGACGATCAATCAAAATTTGATCCGGACGAGGAAGACGATTCACTAGATGACACATCTGACAAGCCAACAACATCGAAAACAATTGAAACACAATTCTCAACGCAAGATGAACGAAAAACACAATTGAATAATTCAGCTGATCTATCTTTTCAACCGGTCATAAACAGTCTATCACCTTCATCATCATCATCATCACCACTATCATCAGCAGCAGCTAAATGGAATGAACCAACAATACGTTCTGATGATACCAGTCAACAACAAACCAGCTTCACCGATGATGATGTACAACGTTGTTTAGGTGAAGATTTCTATCGAGAATCTCTAGCTGTAAATACGCTTCAGAATGAACGACGATTAATCAACGTTCTCGAAGATCTTGTCGTCAAACCAACCGAAGTGCTAGAAGATATCGATGATGAAGAGAACAACAGCGCAGATGACAACAATAACAGCAATATTCAACAAAATCGAAATAATAATAACAATAATAATAACAATCGTCCAACTCATTTCGATGAATGGGCACATTTTCTCGAACGTCAAACTAGTCCAAATATGTTTCTACCATCTGCATCAGCTTCGTCACAAGCCATGCAAGATCTTTCATCAGCACAAGAGAGTTCCTATGCTCGCGTATTAGACGATGATACACTTGTCTCAGATAAAGATCGAACAAGCATCATGGAACACGTTCAATACTCATTCGAAAACGATCAACAACGCTACGGCGATTTCTCACCTATCAGCGAAATATCCAATGTACCACCACCAACTATCGATCATACAGTATCGTCAACAGTCGAACAAGAACAAGAACTTTTATCACAACAAAAACCTTCGGAAACCTTTCTCCGATGGCGTAGTCAAGTAAGTCAACAACCTGATGTACTTCATTCAAATTCATCAAATCTAACTTCAATGGATGCTACCAATGACGATGAAATATTTATCTCTCACTCAGACCATGGTCTTAGTCGGCGAGTGAGCCCTTCAACATAATAAACTAACTGATTTTTCCTTTCAATTTTTTTACATTTGGTTTTCTCCCTGCACTCCCTTTTTTTTAAAATCTTCATCCACGATTTGCTTATTCTTTCTAATTGCATTAACTGTTTCTTTTTCTACTTTGGCTTTCTTTCTCATGTCGCTCTTTAATCTAGTCGATCAACATATTGATTCTCTATTGAACAGACATTTTCATGCACAAAAGAAAAAAAAACAAAAACTTCTTCTTAGCCTCTCAAATTGCTCGTGGCAAATTCCACCTACAGAAAACAAAAGACGGATAACATTGGACCTGCACATTCCGGTTTCTTCTCACGTGTCAATGCATTTTTATCTTGGGTTTCTCGAAGAACACATCCCAGTATTCTTCATTGATTTGCTGTATTAATGGCAAATCTTACCGCACTTCTTTATTACCATTATGCTTACTGTTTTCTACTATTGAAATCGGTGACAATTTATTCGATTTATTTTTTTACATATTTTCACAAAGCAATTCGAAGATTGATGTGAGCAATCACTCTTCGTTCCAAAATGCAACCCAAGATCATCTACACAAAAAAAAACCAAGACAAATATACAAAAAAAAAGAAGTTTTTCTATATTTGTTAGATTATTTACGTTGTTTTCGTTGGCATATACACAAATTCTATTCTTATATTTATCTCGCTTCAATTTATTGATTGATCGTCTCAATTTTTCAATGACACGTTTTACCGAAGGAGAAGAAGAAGAAGTTCAACCGAACAATCTTGAAAATAGGACTATTCTTTGCCTCTTGTAATTCTTTCTCCATTGTTTTTGTTTTCATTTCGCTTCATATTTACGTGTATTACATGTGAAATATTCTTTGTGTGCTTTGCATCTATCAGTTTTTCTTTTCTTCTGCGTCTGTCATTCACTCATTCGTTACACACAGTGTCACAAATACCTTTGTTTTGTTGAATGCGTTGATGTGTACTATTTGTTCATGTGTTTTTTTTCGTACAGATTCACTTTTAGTTGAATTGATTAGATAAAGAGAGAAAGAGAAAGTGAATTATATAATAAAACTTCGAAACATTTACAGAACTTGTCTTCTACATGACGAATAATTCAGTACGGTTACTTCTGCATAGACAGACTGGATCGATTTTCATCCTCGACGAGCAATTACCGGATTCAGATGGATCGAATATCTCGTTCTAATCCTCTTCTTTAAAACATTACATGAATGTTATCCTCGAGTTATATACTTGCAGCACATCTCCAGTCGTGATAACGCACGGTAGACGAATATTTGATGGTGGTTCAAGGTTTGAAATGAAAGAATGTGCTCTTTACATGAAATTATATGCAAATTGAATGTGGTGTGATAGAAAAAAGACAAGTCGAAAGCGAGTAACATATACATGCACACACACTTGTTACTTTTCATAGATTTCACATCGTTTTGAAAAGGTGAAAGAAGTTAATCAATGAGAAGTTAATCACATCGACTTCCCGAATGGAATTTATTTACTGTGTTACATAAACAAATATTTATTATCATCAAAAGGTAATGCTCGCAATTCGCTTTTTATGTTTTATTTATGATTGATCGAAGAGAAAGAAAAGTCATCAAATTTGTCTATTAAATACTTGTTGATGTACTTGAGCATATTTTTATTAGAAAAATCAATAATGCCTCGTTTTTCTTCAATTATGTCTGTCTTGTTTGATGAGACATCTGGCTCTTTGTAAGGATGATGATGATGATGATGTATACTACGTTTGTATATGTCAACAACATCAACTTTGATTTAGCGAGGTCGACATGTCTGTAGCTTTTATTTAGAATGATAATAATGATGATGACGATGGTAACAACAAGCTAGTCGAGTAATCGACGTATCCGACATTCATAATAGTTGATTGCTGTATGGATAAGCTTAAGTATTATTACTGACGAGCGATGTCTACGCTGAAAGCTTCATTGCTTTTCTCGATACAGTTATGTTGCTATTCTCTACGATTACAGCATCGAAGAAAACACTATCTAGACTGTAAGGAAGAAAGAGCAGACGTGTGTACGATAGAACCAATTCTTGTCTTGTACGAAGACAATTTTTTTCAGTTATCGAATAAAGAAAGCAAAGGAATAAGGTAGAAGAGATTTGATCGTATTCTATTACACATCATACGTTCGAACAATTTGTCTTTCAGGTTTTTTCTTCTCTCTCTCTCTTTCTTCCTCACTCCCTCTCGTTTTATTTCAATAAAGTATTCGGTGGTATCGTAGATGTCAAATGAAATTAAAGTTTTGATTTTATTCAACAATTATTATTGCTCATACGTATACTTATAGAGGAAAAAAGAACGTCGACAACGACAATAGTAAGTGTAACATTCAAATTGGCACTAGACTGTTGAATACCAAGGTAAGCACATGGTACATATATGTATATAGTAGTAATAATTGAAGTATGTGCACGTCCTACCACTACCACTGCCGTTTACATTGATTTCACATGTGGTTTTAGTATTATAAGTAAAGAGAAAAGAAAATCGAAAGAACATGGATGCGAATGTTGAGTTACAAGAGAACAAGCTATTTTAAAAGAGAATAGAATTTGATGTAATCCATCAATTCAATAGTATTGAACTGAAGGTTTCTCACGCCCACGAAATGTACTTCTCACATGTTCAACATTTCCTTTTCATTGCAAGAGCTATTTTCTGAGGTTAGGATCAAAGTTTTCAGCAAGATCTCACATAACTGGTCTTCTGCAGAAAAAGTCAACTTTTGTACGATGTATGTGCTTTTTTTTCTACCACGATCAATGTTACATCATTGACTATTAAGAATGGAATTGTTACTTGATGTGCCAGTAATCCTGTTGAGTACTCAGCTGGGTCAAATAGGCCAATTAGGATTTGTATTACATACATTACGTGCATAGCGTCATAGCAGATAGAAAAGTAAGAAAGTGAATATGGACAATCGTTTGTCTGTTTAGGTGATCTTCGTTCTTTGTCGATCTATATAAATAATGATTCTTCTTTTCTTCGAAGAAAGTCGATAAACGAAAAAGAATGACAATCTTCTGTAATAGGACTCCCGTCATCTTTTTCGTCTTTACATTTTTCCTTCCTCTTCGTCATTTCGTTGTCGTCATCTTTCGTTTCTTGCACACATACAGACACATGCACCTCTACTTAACTGTAACAGAATAAAAAGAGCCTCTTATATGGTTTTAAGTTCATAAAACGAGCAAAGAAAGATATGAGGTGATCGATTTTGTTTCATTACCTATCTTCTTAGCCGTATTTCTATTTCATCGTCATTTCTCACCCATTACCTTCAAATTCGTTTACGTACATGCATGTGAATATTTAAACTTTTTATCGAACAATGGTCATACCTCATGATACACTAATATGTACGATAGATTCAACAAAGATTCTCTATGTTCTCCGAGAAGAAACAACATACACATATGATAGAGATGACAATAACAAAGAAGATGGATCATCACAAATTGGTGAGTATGCATGAAAACAGAAGAACTCGATTTTTTTTGGTCGCTATTCAATTTTCGTGAAGAAAATTAATATCAAGGTTTAAACTTCGCAGTTTAATCCCGTTCAGTAGACATAGTCATTTGAGACTATAGGGATGATTGCATTTGTATGTCTAAGCAATTATTGTTAACGTAGCAAGACAAGTGTTTCGTGAGTTAAGTGAACATTTTAATGTTGACTGTCTTGTCTTTCTTTCGTTTTATGCTAGTCTAATCCTTACCTCTCTTTTCAAATAATCCTCTTCTTCGATATGAATCATGTGAACGTCATCATCATCATCATCATCATCGTCTACATCTCTCGCTGTCGAAACGATTGTAGGAAGGAAGGAGAGAAATGACTACTAGACAGATAACATCCATGATATCAATAAATATGATTGGAATCGATCACCTTGTTGTCATAAGCACGTATTGTATACGTTATAGAAGTGTTCGTGTTCTCTCTCTCTCTTTCTCTTCTCTTTCTCTCTTATTTTTAACCGCTACTGCTGTTGTTGTTATTGTGGAAGCAATAATGACTGCAAGACGATGCTGCTCCATCTCCCCGTTCTATATACATCTTAGGTTTGGTCCAGATACGTGTATCCTGAGAGAAAGAGAGTATGGGATAGTAGGAAAGAACAAAAGAAAAAAGGCAAAGGGATGGAATTGTACAATGACTGGAACAAATCTCTTCTGTTGTCTTCTCTTCGCGAATGGGCATATATTAGTCTTCCGCATCTTTGCATTTCTCTCCCTCTCTCTTTTGTAGTGTAACTAAAGATAAATGTTTATTTTGTACGTCAAAGCTCAGTAAGAGAGGAAGAACAAAGATTCATCCTATTCGCATAGTAGAATATTAATTCCGAAGCACATTACGATGATTCAATAGTCTATTAATGATCAAAGTCTATACTTCAACCTTTTTTTTTCGACAGCTATTGATCCTCTAGGAATAGTGATATGGGTAAGAAGAAAAGTTCATGTCTTTATAGAAACAAACATGGAATTCTTATTGTTCTTCTTCTTCTTTTAGACTCGCCCGAGATTATGAATATCAATCAATCATTAACTTCTTCTTTATCTCGACCCACCAATGAACCACTACACGAACAGCACATACGAAAAGAAGAATCACATTTTGAGCGAAGTATACCCGACACATATCATCATTCATCATACGAATATCTTGCGTCGACGACTACCAACGTTCCCGTCGAAGAAGTAAACAACAATAATAACAACAATCAGACTCAAATACCAACTAGTATATCCAATCATCAACGAACAACTTCTCCATCGCATAGATATTTAAATGAATATGTCCCACCATCAACATCATACAGTCCGACATCTTACTGCTACTCATCCGGACCGATTCTCGATGAATCTCTCGTTCATTCGTATTCAATGAATCGTCCAGCACAAGCACAACTATCGACAAATTCACTTTCAGCTTATGTTCCTCAGCAAAATCATAATAATAACAATATGAATCGTCATTCATTACTTCCAGCAACATCGGATGATTCCGGAAATGAGTCATCTGTAAATTATCAACAACAATTAACGACGAATACGCATTTTGTTGTTGTTGCTATCGATTTTGGTACTACATTTAGTGGTTATGCATTTGCATTTACGCGAGATATTGATTCAATTTTAATGATGCGTAAAGTCGATGGCAATGATCCCGGTTTGTTTCTTCTTTTGTTATTTTTCTTTCTCAATATTGACTTTTCATTGATGTTTTCCCATTGTTAATAGGTGTAATCAATCAAAAAACGCCAACGACGATACTTTTAACGCCACATTTAGAATTTCACTCGTTCGGATTTTTCGCACGCGATTTTTTTCACGATCTCGATCCGGACGAAGCGAAACGTTGGCTGTACTTCGAAAAGTTCAAAATGCATCTTCACTACACTCAAGTAAGAGACGATCTCCTTAGCCGAGCGAATCCTTCGACAAACAAGATATTTACTCTCTAATAGAAAAGAGGTTAGAGTCATTATGCAAGAAAATAGCAACATATAGATGTGTATATACACACTCCATAGATCATCTCTTACATAATCAAGAGCAGTACGAGAGAAACTGACGACCGTTTAATAGAGCGAAGAAGAAATGGCACAATCGCATAATTAATGTTTTTGTCTTCGTCCGATTTGTTGTTATTCTATGCTTCGATCATATAATTACACTTCTTCGCTTGAGAGCGAAACAGTGAAAAGAGAATCACTTTTACTAATGAACAACAGATATAAGCAGCTGTTCGAGTAAACAATGCACATGTCACTAACTTTTTCTCTCATTTTTTTCTTCTTCTTTGCGTCAAGTAACTACACTAAAAACAATATACATTGATACTTTCTCATACAAACCATAACATACTTGTGTTCTCTGACGCGAGTGCAATTAAATCTAACAGCTGTGTGTTATATATAGTCGAAGTTATATAATCAAGTTTGACTTTGATCAAATTTCTTAAACAGGATCTCAATACTCAAACATTAATTCCAGCGAGTAATGGCCGCAAAGTTCCTGCGTTGACCATTTTTACATATGCATTACAATATTTTAAAGAACACGCACTACGCGAACTTTCGGATCAATCAGGAACACGATTTGTTAATGAAGATGTTCGATGGGTTATTACTGTCCCGGCTATCTGGAAACAATCAGCTAAACAATTTATGCGCGAAGCTGCTTATCAAGTATAGAGCGATATACTTTTGTTCATGACTATATCATTTATATTTCAGGCTGGTATTGCCTCACGTGAATTTCCTGAACAATTACTTATTGCTTTGGAGCCAGAAGCCGCATCGATCTACATACGCAAACTTCGTATGCACCAGTTCGTTCCGGATGAGACGCCTGCATTCTCTCGAAACACAGTACGACGTGATCATAGTTTATTTTCTTCGACAATATCTGATCATTCATCCGCCATTCTGCACGATCCAGAAAAACGTTCGTTATTGTCTGTCATTCGACTGAATATCTAATTGCATTTCTCATACCTTTTAGTATCAATCGATCAGAACGAGTTGTCCAATCAACAAAATCAGACTTTTGAAGTTTTTCTTGACCGAGGCACGCGTTACATCGTTGTTGATTGCGGTGGTGGAACAGTGGATATAACCGTACACGAAATGGACAATAAAATGGGAACATTAAAAGAATTGTACAAAGCTACAGGCGGACCGTATGGTTCAGTTGGTATGACTTTTTTTTTTAGAAAGACAATCATGAGAATAATAAATTGACATTTGTGTTTTTCTTTTTTCGAAGGTGTCGATCAAGAATTCGAAAAATTGATGAATGCTATATTTGGTAGTGAAATTATGGATGAATTCAAAATCAAACGACCAGCTGGCTATGTCGATTTGATGATTGCCTTCGAAGCGCGCAAACGAACAGCTAGTCCATTCAAGAACAATCCATTGAACATCTCATTACCATTTTCATTCATTGATTTCTATAAGAAGAAAAAGGTGAATTGATGGGCTCGAAATCGATTATCATGCATGCACCTTCGTCTTTCTTTCTTACTCGTCCCTATCAAGCCTGCGAGTTCATGTACATCTTCTTCTCCTTGTTCGTTCCTTTTCCCACCCTTCCCCAAGCACACTAGTTTTAGAGCGATGATTAACATCAAATTAGATACCATAAAACACCTCTGTATCCTTAGTTATTGTCGAGTCTTCCTTTAAAAACTCAAGTGCGTGCGTATGTGGCCAAACTCAACAAGGTGGGAATGGATGTTTTGTTTATACTTATATCTATTCGTGTATTTTCCTTTATTTTTTNAGGATAATAATTTTGAACTGATCATTATTCTATAGAAAAACAAATTTAACCGATATTTCGAGATCGAAATTCAAAAAACAAAAGCAAAAAGCTTACGACACTCGGTATTCCCAGGCGGTCACCCATCCAAGTACTAACCGAGCCCGACGTTGCTTAACTTCAGTGATCGGACGAGAACTGGTGTATTCAACGTGGTATGGCCGTAAGCATTTATCACTATTTGGAATGTGGTTTATGAGTTTATTTATGTAGAATATGTCGTCTGTGGATTGCACTTTTTCAACACGATTTTACTTACGTTTCCTGTTCAATTCCTGCCTTAGAAGTGATCTAATCTTTGAAAAGTCGACAATTTTAAGAGATAGAGATTTCATTCGTATTCATGATAGTTAGTAATGTAACTAAGATCTGGTATGGCGTTCCAGGTTCGCAAATCCGACGACGGAGCTGACTTTGACATCCATTACCTTCAATCTACATACGTTATTTTTCTCTTTTTAATTGTAGTATTACGAACGGTTCGTCACTATGTACTTGCGTGTTACTGCTTACCAGCATATTGTTTCAGTGGACCTTCTAGTAATTGTCGTTTATCATAAAGAAAATGAGCAATATATTCAGAAGAACCCGAGCGATTGCTTTTCCTCGTCGCATAGTTGGATGTAGGTTTCATATGGCGTCATAAGAAAGTCTAGTCAACATTTCAATGCAAGTATTACTCAGTAATTTTTCATGTTTTGGGCACGAGTATTATCCGACTTCGAATTCATAAGTTAACAAGCGTAAAATATGCTCATTTGTCAGTTCATACTTGTTTGGCAGAGAAAATTTTACAAATTGAAATATTGTTTTCATGAGCGTTTTGAAAGCAAACTTATACAGTATGCTTTTATGCAACAATTTCTTTTCCTTCTGATATAATTCATTTGAGAGTATCAATGACAAAATGATGTTTAATGATAAGTTTTGAAGGTGAAGTTTATTGAGAAATGAAAGCGACTACCTATATTACACAAAAAGCAGTTGATGAAGAATATGGTTCATGTTTACATAGAAGAAGAGAAACTTATGGTATGATTGGAATGAGAGCATAAAAAGAAGACAAACATAAATTGAAATGCGTTCATGTTTAGAACATGCTGGAATAAGGAAACGCGTGTTTTTCCAAAGATTATGATAAGAATGAAATGAAAAGTTGAAACTACGTACAAATGATATTGACAACAGAAACGATGGAAATGTCTCAAACTATCAATACCACTATAGCATATATAAACTGAGAAGATACAGCAAAAAAGAACACAAGAAAAGACTATATTTTTCTCACAGGACAGAAGACAACTGATAAATATAAGTTCATAAACAAGACCGAGAGTTGATTGATTTTAAATAACGATGTTTTTATTTTGCTTCGACCATACGTTCTTTTCACACAATTCAACAGCCTAAAACATTAAAAAAACTTTTAGACATGTTCATCAAGGTATATATTTTTATATTTACGTTGCATAATATAGCATTTTGACGACTTGTACACCAATAATTCATACCGAAGATACATTTGCCATAAGGTGTTTTGGTTGACGCTGGAGTTGGAGGAGTTGATTGGCGACGTGTCGATGTTGATGATAGTTGCGAATTGGTGGCACAAAGTTTCAGGCTTTGACAGGCAACTTTTGGATCGATATCGCTTGATACCATTTGAACAATATATGGGCCATATTGATTAACAAAATCCTCACATTGTTGTTTGAGGCCAATAATAGCAAATGAATCACACGATTTCTTCAGAGCGGCGATAATCTCTTCTTCAGTTTGATTGAGAGCAACTAAACGTTTCACCCGTGAGAAAATAAATTGACAGATTGTACAGGTGGTCTCGCTGCGTACATTTGGTAAACGCACATAGTCGTGATTTCCATACGTAATTGGTGCAGGTTTTGCTGTCGTGGTTGTTTCTGCTGGCAGTGAAACTTGACACATTCCAAGATAACGACAAATCGTATCCGGATCGGCCATTTCAGCAATTAATTCAGCAAGAACTGGTCCATAAGTTTTAACAAATTCAGTGCATTGAGCACGTTCTTTACCTATGGATTCAAAAGGAAATGTGCATACATTATTCGACCAGATGGTTTTTAAAACTTACTTGGAAGAATACTACACACTTTTTCCAGTGCCGCTTCAACTGCTGCTTCCGATTTATTAGATTGTAAGACGGCATCCAAATACGACACAACAAAATGGCATAAAGTACATTGTGGAGTGTCATCCAAATTTTTGGTAATGACTCGTTTGATCTCGTCATCTTTGCTCAATGATTCATGGATAACGGCTGGCTGAACTGTACTAGTTTGATCCTTTTCTGTTTGGCAAATAGTTAATTGCTTGCAGAAATTGCTACCCAAATGAAGTTCTAATGTTCGAATATGTGGTCGAAACAGTTCAACTAGCATTTGACATTGCGATGTTTGTTCCGTTGATAAGTGTGAACAAACAGTAGACAACGCATGTTCAAGCGATTGATCACTTGGGTCGCGTTTCAATGCAAAATTAATATATGTCGAAACATAATCACAAATACCGCAGGTCGCTTGACTAGCTTTGGTAATGTGTGACATTTCGACTTTCATTTGTTTGGTGCATAGATTAAGACTTCGACAGACTGTTGATGGATCGAAATGACCAATGAGTGTTGCTATGATTGGTGGACCGTAGTTATCGATTAATTCATGACATTGTTTTTGAAGTGTTGCTGGCATGTCGTTACAAACTTTCTGAAGGCTTTGTTCGATTTCTTCTTCAGTCGATTTTTGATGAATGTAATTCGAAAGAATGTTCATAACGTATTCGCAGAGAATACAAGTTGAGTTGGAGTCGTTGACTACTTCTGGCTCAGGTTTCTTATGTAGCACGACAACGGATGTATGTGGTAAATGTTTTTCCAATGTTTGTTGATCATGTTGAAGCGAATGTGTAAAGGTATTTAGGACTTCTTCGCAAGATTGTTGAAAAGCACCCATATTGGCACATAGACTTGAGACATTGCAGAAGCCAAGGCGTGTGCAAAATTGCTTAGCGTCAACATCATCGATACATGAATCAACTTGTTTTTCTGTGTCTTGCCAATATTTACGACATTGATCTTTCGACGGGCAATAGTCACAGGCGCGAATAAATACTGCAATGACTTTGTCAACAGTGCCCTTGGCACACTCTTTCTTTTGGTTGATACTATCGACGCAGCATTGACATTTATCACGGCTACATTCATCTAAACAAAACAAAAAAAAATTGAATAGAATTGTTTCTGTTTTAGTTCAATGGAATAGATGCACTTACTGAGATGTGCAGCAGTGAAGAAATTGGCTGTTTTCTTTTCGCCAATCTGCATTAAATCTCTGATGTTGTAATTAATTTTCGTTGTTTCGATTTGCTTTCGATTTCCTCGGATCATTTGTTTGCACAATGTTTCAAACGGACCAAGTGTTGAGCAAACATTCTTATCCAATTCATCTTCTAAGAATTTTTCGAATTTGTCAAAATCCATGTTGCTCGTTGATGAACAGAAACCAATAGCGCTACATGTTTGTTTAGGATCAAATTGTTTGACAGATTCTTCGAATGAATTTTGAATTTGTTTGACGAATACTTGGCATTGTTGGCCAGCAAAGCGCTGACATAGATCATCGAAATAGTTGGCAACGCGATCAATACCACGTAGAATAACATCCTTCCGTTGTTGCAGACGTTCTATACATGTAGTACATTTATCTGTTTCAGTCATACGGTGTGATGAAGAACAAAGACGAATGTTTTGGCAGAATTGCGTTGGATCAATACTGTCGACATAGGATTTTAAATTGTCAAAGCGTCGGTTGTAGAAATCGCGACATTGATCTTTTGCTGAACAACGTTCACAAGTGCGAAGAAGCACATCACGAATAGATTCCTAGAAGGAGAACACGATCAAAAATTGCAAGTCAAGCAGAATTCTTACCAAAGAGCTGATCCAGAAATCTTTCGATGATTGAACTGCGTTCTTACATGATTGACAAACATCAGCATGTACACCTGTAGCCATTTGTTCACGTAAGTCATCATCAATCAATTTAGGATTATTAGCTAATAAAGCCGTGTAAGCATAAGCATATCGATGAGCTTGCGGTGATGCGATGAAATGTTCGCACATTGGTCTCAATTGTCCGAATTGGAAGCAGACATCACTTTTCAAACCGGCTTCCAAACGTTGATCCAAAGCTTCAATTGATGAGCCGATATGATGGTTTGAGTTCAGTAATAGATGTGAAAGGTATCCTGTTGCTTGAGAGGAATGTTCAGCTGCACAGTAACCATAGCGTTGACAATAGGTTTGAGAACTGAATTTACTCAGTTGATTCAATGATTGTTCTTGTGCTTTTTGAACCATCGAGCGACAATCATCATCCGTACATTGAGAGAGAAGTGCTTTGGTAACTTCGTTTAACGTTGTTCGGAATTTAGCTTGTCGAGAATTCAACCGATTGGTACAACATTGACATTTGTCACCATCGATTTTACACTAGAAGTAAATGGTCGTGTCGTTTTTAATTAATTCGATATTAGAAAATTCTCACTTCTTGTTGCTGATGTTGTTGAACAGGACAGAAACCCATTTGTTTGCAGAAGGTCTCTGGAGTAAATTCATTAACTTTGGCTTGCATTCGATCGCAAACGCGGTTGAACCATGAAACACAGTAATCTTTAGTTAAGCTCCAATCGCATGTAGCTAAAAGTCCAGTCCGTAAAGACTCCTGAGAAAAAATAATTCTGATCCTAGTTTATTCTTTCCTAATGAATTACTTACAATCATCTTCAAATCATAATCTTTCTTTGTTGAATAGAATTGTATACAACAATCGCATTTGTCTTTGCAGTTGTCAACATTGACTGATGGTTTACAGTTGGATGCTCGATCAAGTTCGCATAATTCTTGTTCGATGTGTCCATTTTCATTGAACAGTGATTTGAATAAACCTTCCATGCGTGCATTGTTTTCATCAGATTCGACTAATTGCTGGCACAATTTCTCGAATGGACTGTTTGATGGACAAACAACTGTAGTCAGAGATTGACCAGATGCACAAAGTGTTTCAGTATTCAGTTGTGAAAGTTTCTCAGTGACATCCAAGGTTGAACGATCAATGATGGAGTAACAATCTTTATTCCACTAAAAACAGAGAAGGTCATGGAGAATTTGAAGAAAAACGGATCTTTTACTGGGATATATTCACATAGTGATTTAAGATTTTTGTTAATTGTTGTGATCGACGAAAGAAGAAATTGTTTTTTGGAGTCTATGCGTGATTGGCATTGGGACAATGTTTCAATCTACAAATTTGTCCTAATAGTAGAAGTCCAAGATGTAAATGACTTACGACAACAGGCGATGACGATGTACAATGGTCTAATAATTGACACACGCGTTTCGAATTCTGTAGAAGAAACAAACATAGTTAAATGTTCGATCTCTGATAAATATCAGTTTTCAAATACTAAACTTACAAATTGTGAAGTTAATTTGTTAACATTTGCATCCAATCGTGCAGTTGTTTCCGAACACTAATACAACATTAGAATCGCGATTGTCTATTATTATCATGAACAACAAGCTGTACCTTATCCGATGTTGGCATACGTTGACACAAAGTTTTGATACTTTCAACCGTTCCTCGCTACATTAAAAAAACAATCAAATGCATCTCTTATTTGTTTGATATCTATTTAACAATTACCAAGAATGTAGCAACTTGCACTTCATGAATTTCGACCTTGTTCATGCAGCATTCACATTTATCGTTGCACTAAAATGTCAGAAATTAGTGAGGCCATAGTGAATAACTTCGTTCGATTTACATTTTCGAATGATGAACTTGATACACAAATGCCCATTTCTGCACAAACTTTCTTTGGATCAATATCTTTCGCGATCATGGCGAGTATAGCTGGGCCTTCAGCGTCCATGGTTCTCTTACACTAAAACAATCATATGAACAATTCAATTCATAGACCGAGTCTAAATACATACCATTTCAGATAGGGAACCGAGCTTTGAACAAACTTCTGTTTTCATGTATTCGATGATTTCCTTCTAAAAATAACAAAGAACGTTTAAAATCGAGTTTTCGGTAAAGACAAGGGGATATTATAAATAACCGCTAGGTTCATTTTTAGGCGTTCGATCTACCTCTGTTGAATTTCTTGTCAATGATCTTTTTATCGAATCAAAAGCCAATTTACACAAAGTACAATTGAGGGAATCCTTGTTCAGAGGCAATACAAGCTAACAAGCAAATTGAACATTTACACATCCAACAATCTATACTTACATTAAGAACATTATCTGATGGATTGATTTCCGTTGGTTTACATCGATCTGCACTCAATTGATCACAAAACTTCAAATCAACGCAGATTTGTTTTGGATCCTAAAATGCAGATGATGATATTTCGTAATTGACTATACTTCATAAGTTATATACCAATGATCGAACGAAATTAACCAACGCACTCAATGATTCATCAACAGTCTTGACACACTAAAATGAAATAAAACAGATTAACTCAACGAGGAAAAATGAGAATCAAGCAGCATATACCTCATCTTTTTGTGGTAGTTGTTCACAAAGATGACGAAGAAATTCCGATGAATGATTCTGAAATAAATCGATTCAAATCGAATTGTTTTGAACACAATTTAGTATAGTTCTTTTACCACAAGTTTCTCGGCAATATGCTTTCGTCGTGTGAAATCATCAACGCATCGTTGACACTTGTTTTTGTCCTAGAGAACAATAACAGATTTCAGTTCAGTATTTACAAGATGCCCTACATCGTCAATAGCCAGATTGTCCAGGAACGACATTCGTTGAGGACAAATGCCAAACATACGACACAGATCTTTGCCTTCCTGCAAAACAAATCATGACTAGATTTGTGCAAATCGAAGAACAAGTCATACCATATCATTGAAAAGAGCTTGTACGAAGCGGTTGCCATCTTTGTCAACTAATGCGTTGCACTGAAGTGAATTATCAGAAAATTAAACTATTATTAATAGAAAAAGAAACTACATACGACATCTTTGAATGAACCGAGTTTATCACACATGTTTTGTTTGAGAAATGCATCCATGTCATTCTAAAAGAAATACTTTAATCGGAGAAATATCTCGATTTTATTTACTTTTTGAATGGGACTTGTCTTTGCCATGACATCATTAATACAGACATGAAAACGGGTGCAAAGTAACATTGGTTTCTAGAATTGAATTGAATTGTTGCATACATCAATCGCCGTCTAAAACTCGATCTCTTACTGTTCCACGTTTGATGCTATCAATCAAATCGTGGGCTTTCGTTTCGATGATATCCTTACAATCCTTCTTTGCTACGCCAGTCAAACGCGAACAAACTTGTTCATCAATGTAAAGAAGTACTTTATCCTGTAAATTGACGAGAATTTGCAAAGAACCAATCTTACAAGCAATTGTTTCCTTACATCAGTATGTTCTGCATCGAGCATATATTTGGCTGTTGATAAAACAAATGTACATAATTCACAATGTACATTAGGCAGGGCCTAAATCAATGAAAATGATGATCGAAACAAGATACAATCGGATTCTCTTACTTGTAAAGTAGAATGATCAGTAAAATCGCTCAAATAATCGCAGACTTTTGACAGTTCCTATAAAACATTTTGTCCATTTATATTAACTGGAGAAATAGTATGCTGATTACTTACAATATTGCTAGCAACATGTCCATAAATGTTAATACCATGTTTCTCAACGATATTTCTGCACTGAATAATTAGAAATCGATGATATTCCATTAACAAATGATATTAGAATTTATTATGTCCCTTACTTTCTGCACGAGTTCTGGTGTTGATAGTTTTTGACAATCATCCTTCAAAAACGATTGAATCTCATCGCGATTTTTATGTTGATTAACATGGAGTTCATGTGTGGCACGAACAAGAACGTTGCATAACATTTTAGATTGTTCATCGATCGGTACGGGTTTTGGTTCTTCATCTTCGAATGTGATGATTTTCTTCTCTTCCTCTGTTTCAGCATCAATTGTCACACGTGTTGTCAGTGTAGCCTCCTTACACATATGTGACAAATGACAGATAACACCAGGATCCTGAATCATTCTCAATGTAGGACCAGAAAATTCGAATGATTTCAACTTACGATATTTGTTTGAACCAATACAAGAATTTCATGAGCATATCGGCTCATTCTTTGTACACACTAAAACCATTTTCAAGTAGAACGAATAGGTTTTTAGTTAATTTCTTTACTTCATCGATGGCTTCTTTTGTTGGTAGCATTGAACACGCACCGGATAACCATTTTTCAACATCCATCTAAATAGAAGATAAAATTCGTCTTTCATCCGTGTACAACGTATATAATTAGAATATATACTTCAGTTTTATTTTCTTGAACGATCGTACGTAGTTTTTGTATGGTAAATTCACAATATTGACAAATATTGTCATTTGGTTTCTTTTGAATGGCTTGTTGAGACCAAACTCGGTTCGAGCAGTGTTCAATCGAGCTACATTCCCGGGAATTACTCAACGATGAACACCAATACGATGGGCCCCATGTACATCGGTTCTGTCCGAGAAGCACTGCAAACAAAACATCTCGAGTTGTTTCATACTAGGAATATAATGATACTTACTTGGCTTTTCGGTTGTTGATTCTTCAGTTACCGGTTCAATCAAACAAATGTCCATCAAATGGCACAATGTAGTATAACGCTAGAAGTACAGCAATTCATCAATAATTCATATGTTTAGAACAATATGCTTACTTTGTTTTTCATTAACGATGCAACTGATGTGCCATAGTTTCCAAGGACATTTTTACACTGAAAGAAATATTCACTAGAGAAAAGATTCAAGAAGTTAATTCGAGCTCACTTTTGTTGAAATGCTTGTCACTGGAAATAAATCACATGCTTTTACTAACGATGACTGGATTAAATTCTAAGAATCACATTTAGTCGAAATGATTTTCCAAAAGGAACTGACTCACTTCATCACTGGCTAAATGTTGAATTTCTTTATGAGCGCTTTCAAGGATCTTTTGACACCAGTTACAGGCAATTGTCGATTCAACATTTGTGTGCTTTGAATCGTAACGCCAAACAGTATCAGTACAATGACGTAGTGCACCACAATCTTGTGCCGTTTGAAATGATCGACACCAGTATTCTGGACCGACTGCACATTCCTTCTTGTATGCAGTTGTGGAGTAAATTAATAAAGCTAAAAGAAAACTTTTTATTCAATCAAGTTCATCGATTTATGAACAACTTACTAAACAGACAAGTGACAATAGCGGCTTTCGCCATGGTGTCACACTATAGAATCAAAATTAAGAATAACAAACTTGTTTATCTAAAAGAAATTCAATGTGATACCGACTGATCAATAATATCTATTCGAATGATCTATACACCTGAGATAATGTATAGAACATGACTCAATTTTTACAATTTCTGATAAAGAGCGCTTCTTATAGTATCGTATCTGATATAAAAGATAATGTTGAAGAGTTTCAAGCGTTTATTATCTATAAGACAAGAGCAGACGCACGGATGAAGGTAGAATAGCGTATCACAACTACATTTACCTATCTTCACAAGCACAGTCAACCCTTTTTTTTTTACAAACGCTGCTGTTACGGATGAAGGAGCAAATTTTGTTTGCTCGTAAGTATTGCGATGACTAAGAGAGGGAACAATCACTGACATATAGCGAGAAATAAATGAAAAAAGTACGTTTTTTTTGTCTGAAATCGATGCGTTTGTTAATGAATGAAATTATATCTGGTAAATTGATCCGAAAAAGAAGCAATACATTCGTTGAAGAAGAAAGAAATATTCAATAACGAGAAAGAGTGCAAAAATGAAAAACAAAGAACGTAGCAATGGTAGTGACAACTAGCAACTGCTGATCAGATGAGTCATACTATTGTGTCATGAGAATATTCTTGAAAGATACATCGATTAGAAGTAATCTTTTTATAGAAAAAAGTGTTTTATTATATTAATTCATGTTATCATCTGTGTGAGGAAAATTTCTTCACAGTATCAAGGTAGAGGGCGCTAGTGTGCAATATACTGTCGCTTTTTCTGACTTACTTGATATAAAAAAAGAATGCTAAAATGTGATCAAGCAATCTTAGATTATCTTATTGTGTTTATTTCCGAAGAGGCAAATGTGAATTTCATGTACACACTAACATCTGTTCCGATTCATGTTATACGACTGGCTTTATAAGAGTCATATTCACTGAATAAATATGAAACATCGTACAAAAGAATCGGAGAGGCAACCCATGTGGAGAAAATCGATGCGGTTTGAAAAAGTCAGCGTGAAGTTACGATTAACCGTATTTTAGAGGAAAATTATGTTTAATGACGGCTATAAATTGAAACATGTTTTTTTTGTCAGAATCCACAGTGAAACAGAATGAATCAATCGGAATATGTGTTGCCATGTTCAATAACTTTGAGATACTTTGATTTGTATTCTTGGATGTTGCATCGAAAATAATCATAATCGACTCTCATGTCAATAGTATCACTTTCGTGTGACTGTAGAACTCTCTAGAATGTCGATGTTAGTTACTAGTTGATTATATGTTTAGATATGACATTATTCTTTGATCGGCCTTCGAAGACTGTTTTGAGGCCATTGAATGTTGGCATTAGCCCGGTTGTTGGTCCATTTCTCTTGGCACATTATGCCGTTTTTTATCGTGACAAGTTAGTTTCTTATTGGTCTGAATGTACATTTCCTTCTGAATCTTCTCACATGCTCATAGAAACAGGAACGATTTCCACCACAAAAGTTTTATTTGAATTTCTCTATCAGCACTTAAGTCAATTTTATTTCAGTTTTCAATAATTTTATCGTGGCATATTTACTGTCTGCTGTAAGGACAACAGCTTATGCTTGTTTTTGTATCATCGCGTTTGTATGCTATGTAAACGATGCTTGCTGTCGAATAAAGATAATTGAAAAAAAAATCTACAACTGGTTGATCATCTGTCAGTGAATCGATATGAATAGAAGAATACTATCTCATCCTTAGTTCCATAGACTGACAACCACCTGTCTCACTTTTTTTTTCAAGAAAGCGGCACTTCTTGTTATAGTATCAACAGTCGTTAATTACACACAACATCGGATCTCCTATTTTACATTTATTTATTAGCAATATAACACAAAACAAACGAAAAGTCCACAACAATTCCTCTCTCTCTTTCTCAATGACATTCATTTTATGATTAAAAACGTCTTTTAACAACACTGATCAGGCAGAATAAAATCTTATAAAATGTGTAAACTTTGTTCACATCTTGATTATTTCATACGGATCGGTTTTATATAGAAAACAAGTAATGAGATACAAAAGTAACCGACAATTGCAACTAATGCAACAAACTGAATTCGCCTTGCTCCATTTGGCACGCGTTTAGTTATGAACTCTGGCATTTCGCACAGGAAAAGGGCAACTAAAATGCCCATCAATGCACCACCGCCATGCGCTGCATGATCAATACGACCGGAGAAATCCACATCAAGAAAAACGCTCATAACAAAGTATGGTATGACCAAAAGCATGATGAGAAATTGAATGATTTTATCCTGTAGATTCTTGATTGTAAAAATTCGTAATGTATTGTCAATAATACAGAAGAATAACAGACCGTAAACAGCGCCTGATGCGCCAACCGATACTAGAATAGGGATTACATGTTGGTCCAATACGTGAACTATCTCGAAAATTTCTACATACCCGTCTTTGGTCGAATTAATGCACTCATAATATTTCCGCTGAAACCGAATAGAATATAACTTATTGCGAATGTCTTCGTGCCGTATTTTCTCTCTAACAGAGAGCCAGCTAATGCTTGATAGACAAGATTGTTCAAAAGATGTGTAACACCACCGTGTAAAAACATTGGTGTAAAAAATCGATAGATTTGATAAGGGAAAAGAAATGCATGGCATTGAGATTTCAATCCAGAATTGTACATATCTCGTTCTGCTTTGTATGTAAGAGCTTTCATACAAGGAACATATTTACCACCCATCTTAATCCATGTGTCAGACGTAAGCGTTGTTCCTCGTTGAACAATATACATAATAATCAGCATTAACAGATCGAAGACTCCAACTCCAACAGTGAATAACGGACGGTGTGTAGGTCCTGATGAGGACACATGGGTTACTCGCTCTTGTCGATCGAGTTCCATAATGACATCTCCATTGAATGCGTACGTTCGCGATGCGTATGGTGGAACAGATGTGTTTGAAGTTGTATTTGATGTCGGAGTCCGTTTAGAGGACTCGAATCCATCTCTTATCTTCATCCACATAGCTCTTGTAAACGTTGACATATCTACTTGATCCTATCTAAAAATATATAGAACAATTTTTACGATTATTTACATATATATCGATCATAAATTCACGACAGCAAAAGAAGTTAGACAACAGCAAAACAACCGTCTTTAATCATCCCGTTCTTCGAATCAAGGGTTTCAGTTTAAATGATAAGAAAGATAACAAGGAAAAGTCTAGTTAAAAGATTATATAAACATGCTCATTTGACGATTTATATATAGTTTTGTTAATTATCTTCAGAAACGAGGAACGGTTGACTTTGGTAGTTGAGTACAAATTTCTCTGTTTACTTTTGCTTCACATGATCTCTTCAGAAATGAAATAATTATATGAGAGCTATCCGACGTTTAATAGAAAAAAAAGGAAGGCTTGTATTACAAGAGTGTTCACATGAGAAAATAATGATGATGATAATAATAAAACAATGAGGCTGGAATGAATGTATCAAAATCAACACCAGTATTTGTTTTCAAAGATAATATATACGAAAACATATGGCATTGACAGGCGAGAATAGCTTGAGAAAAAGAGAGATCGAATGAATATGTATGAGAAAACAGAAATAAAATGTGGAAAAACTAAATGTCTTCGTGTAATATGTATGAACAGTGATTAGAAATGGATAGTTTGGTTTTTCAAACCGGTATACGAGCGTATTGATGATTGGAATACATGACTGGTTTCGATTCTTGCGCTGGGAGAACTTGACACATTCCAAGGTATCGACAAACCAACCGTGGATCAGCTAATTCAGTGATTAGTTCAGCAAGAACTGGTCCGTATGTTGAAATAAATTCACTACATTTAGTACGTTCGCGTCCTACAAGGAAAAACAACGAATTTCAAAGCTTTTCCCTTCGTATCAATAACGATTTGCAATCATACTTGGTAAAATAATACAAACAGTTGATAGTGCAGCTTCGACGGCTGCTTCTGATTTGTTATTTTTCAAGACGGCATCCAAATATGAAACAATATAATGGCACAGCGTACATTGCGGTGTGGCGTCCAAATTATGAAGTATACGGTTTTTTAATGTTTCATCGTCCTCTTTCGGACCATCAAGATGAACGGCTGGTTTTAATTCAGTCATGGGTGTTTGACAAATGGGTAATTCTTTGCAGAAATGTTTATCCATATGGAGTTTTGCCTCTCGAATATGTGGTCGAAATAATTCGATCAATGTTCTACATGGTGCATGATGTTCGGTTGATAAATGTGAGCAAACAGTAGATAACGCGTGCTCAAGCGCGTGATTGCTTGAATCACGTGCCATTGCGAGATTGACATATGTTGAAACATAGTCGCAGACACCACATGTGGCTTGATTGGCTTCGATGATATGTGATAACTCGACTTCCATTTGTTTTGTGCATAGATTGAGTCTCTTGCAGATTGTTGCTGGTTCGAAATGGCTGAGGAGTGTTTCAATAATCGATGGACCGTAGTTGCTAATCATTTCATGGCATTGATCTCGAAGAGTTGTTGGCATTTCATTGCAAACTTTTTCAAGACTTTGTTCAATTTCTTCCTTTGTTGAATCTTCGCGAATGTAACTTGAAACAGCATCCATAACATACTCGCAGAGAATGCAAGTGGAATTGGAATTATCGACTTCTTCTAATTCTGATTCTGCAGATAAATCTTTCATTCCCATTGTTGAACAAAGACGAAGACTTTTACAGAAATCGTCAGCATCGATATTATCGAGATAAGCTTTGAATTGATCGAACCGTCGATTGTAATAATCACGGCATTCATCTTTTACTGAACAGTAATCACATGTACGAAGAAGAAGATCACGAACGGAATCCTACAGAGATTAAACAAATTGACCTTTTTGAAAATAATTACCATGTGTCTTACTAATGAGCTAGCCCAAAAATCTTTTACGGATTGAACGGCATTTTTGCATGATTGGCAGATATCAGCATGTACATCGGTAGCTACTTGTTCGCGTAAATCGTCATCAATCAATTTGGGATTATTGGTTAATAAAGCTGTATACATGCGAGCATAACGCTGACCATTGACTGAGCTTATTAAATGTTCACACATTGTTTTTAATTGGCCGTATTCCGAACAGATATTGTGCGCTTGTAAGCGTTCATCAAGTGTTTTTGTTTGGTGTTGAACAAAACTTTTCAAACGCAATAATGTTGTGCTTGGTTCGAACGAGCTGTCTGCTAAACAATAACCCAAATGTTTACAGATTTGTTGTGTTTTGAGTTCGTCGACTTCAACTAATAATTCCCGTTGTTTTGACAGAACTTGTGAGCGACAAAAATCATCTAAGCACAACGAAAAAAGATTTTGCGTCATTTGATCGATTGTAGTGCGAAAACGGTTTTGACGAATATCAAGTTCAGCTTGACAAGTTGCACATTGTTCGTCGCTGGTAACAATCTTAACAATAAGCTCACAGTTGAGCAAAAGTTCAACTCATATATGAAATCTTACTTCTGATTTTGAACAGAAACTTAACAATTCACAAACGCGTTTTGAATCCTACAGAAAAATCACTCTTTTTCCATACATCATTACTTTCGACTACTTACAAAACGTGCAACAGTCTTATCAACATTGGATTCAAATATATCAGCTAATCGAAGACACTATACGGCAAAAAGAGAGAGATCGACGATTTCTTTTCCTATGCATATCAGTATCTTACTCTATCACGGGCAGGAACATGATCGCACATAACACGTGTACTAGCAACAATTGTTCGCTATAAATAATCGAGCATAAATATGTAAGACAAAGCAAAGAATGCTTCTCCTACCATGAATTTCTCTAGTTGTTTTTGATAGAGTTCAACTTTGTTTGTACAACATTGACATTTATCTTGGCACTAAAATTTCACGGATAGAACAAAAATTATTCGATGATCTGGCGAATAAACTCACAGTTTTCATGACAGGATTTGTTGGACAGATGTCAAGTATGGTACAGACTTGATTTGGATCGATACTCTTTGTTATAAGGTTCAAAAGATTTAACCCTTCTGTTTCCGCGAGTTCAACACACTAAAGAACATTGTCAAAGTCAAAGTTGAAGATTTCTGCTCGCATGGAACATCATACCAGTGTCGATAGAGAACCAAGCCGACTACAAACATCGTTTTTCCAAAATTCAACAATTTCTTCCTGTAAATAAAATTCAAGTGTGAAGTAAATCGAATAGGAAATAATGGTCAAGAGCTTTCAAAACCGAGCGAGCTACCTTGTTTATAGAAACATTTATTCCTCTATCTTTGAAACATGGACAAAAATCTGTGTCTTCTCCACGTCAAGAAAGAAATTCAAATCTTACATTGATGACATTATCTAACGGTGCGATTTCCGTGACTTGAACTGTAATTAATGACTGTTGATCGCACATGTTCAGTTGTACACAAATAGCTCGTGGATCCTAGAGACAACTTGTTTCAGTAAAACATTCAAGAGGATCAAACTTTTCATACCAATGATCGGATAAATGTAACCAGGTCATTGAGCGAATCATCAACAGATTTAATACACTAAATGTAGCACGGAAATTAAAAAATATATATATTTCATTTGTTACATGAGACATACTTCATCTTGTTGTGGTAGTTGTCCGCAAAGATGATGAAGAAATTCCGATGAACGATTCTAAACATCGATATGTCAATTACTGAATAATATCAATGATCTGTACTTACTACAAGTCTTTCAGCAATATGTTTTCTGCGAGTGAAATCTTTGACACAACGTTTGCATTTACTTGGATCCTTAAAATACAGAACGAGTGATGAAAATCAAATCAGAACTTGTTCAATCTTACATCTTTCAAAGCCAAGTCATTGAGAAGCGGCGATTTCTTTGGACATAATCCAAACATGTGACATAATTCCTTACCATCCTATTAAAACAAAGCTAATCTTTCTATTTAATCGATTCACTTTGTGTGAAACATACAATTTCATTGGTAAGTATCTGTAAGAGACGTGTACCGTCTTTTTCAATTAACGCTTCACACTAAGATATAAGAGAAAAATTTGTTAAAAGTCAACAGTAAACTGCATTGAACAACATACTGCACTTTGAAGTGAGCCAAGCTGTCCACATAAGTTCTTTGTAAGGAATGAACGCATTTCATCCTAAGAAAGATCGAAAATAATTTGAAGATATATTGCACATAATGGATGTCTCACTTTTTGAACGAGACTTGTTGTGTCAACGATGTTCTTATGACAAAGTTGAAGTTGAGTGCAGAGAAGCACTGGTTGCTAAAATACTCATCGACATACGAAAATGAAAGCAATTCAGTCCATTTTGCTCTCCTACCATTCCACTTTGGATATTTCGAATGAATTCTCGTCCGTTATTATCAATCATTTCTTTGCATTTCTTCTTCTCTGCACCAGTCAAACGTGAACAAACTTGTTCATCGATATAGAGCAATACTTTATCCTAGAACATCAACTGTTGGAATGCATTTGTTTAGTCTATTGATTCCCTACTTCAGTATGCTTTGCATCAATCATTCGTTTAGCCATGGCCAAGACGAATGTGCATAGTTCGCAGCGTACCACTGGTTTAGACTAGACGAAATATTCGAAAATACCAATAATTTATTGCAGAATTCAGATTCTCATACTCGTAAAGCTGAATCGTCGAGGTAGTCACATATTTTTGATGATTCCTTAAAGAGATTATCGGTGTTTTCATATCAAAGTCTCGTTCTCTGATACTAACCACATTGCTGGCAACATGTGCATAGATTTCATTGCCGTGGCGTTCAACCAAACTATCACACTGCAAAAACGAGAGATTATTTCATGAAATTTCAACAAGTCTTTTATTGTTCGCGTACTTTTTCTGTTAAAGGCGTCGTTGGTAATTGTTGACAATCGTTTTTCAAAAATGCTTGAATGTCCATTCGTGTCTTTCCTTGTTTGACATGTAATTCTTTTGTGACACGAACAATGACATTGCATAACATTTTGGATTGTTCATCGACTGTTGTTGTTCCGGTATTTTCATCTAATTCAGTTGTTTCAGTTGCACAAACATTCATCAGATGGCACAATGTATCATAACGCTAAACAAAGCAGAAGGGAGAAATTTATTCAGTTGGCCATAATTTCAAAACATACCTTGTTTTCCATTAACGCAAGAACTGTGGTTTGATGGTTTTCAACTGTAGTCTTACACTAAATCGAACAGAAGTTCGGTAACTCTTACCACGTACAATCTATGTTACGTACTTTAGTCGAAACATCTTCCAATGGTAATAATTGACATCCATTAATCAATGTTGTTGATACTAAATCCTAGAAGAAGACCAAACACCATTTCTGATAATGTTCTTTACAGATATGGATCACAAACGTGATTGTGGGCGACGTTTTCAATAGCTTTATGAGTATTTTCCAGAGTGTTACGACACCATTCACACTTGGTTGTTGAATCAACGCTTGTATATTTTTCGTCATATTTCCAAACAGTGTCAGCACAATGACGTAGTGCACCACAATCCTGAGCATTTTGAAATGATTGACACCAATATTCCGGGCCAACGGCGCAATCTTGTTTATAAGCAGTTGTTAAACAACTCGTTATAGCTAAACAAAGAAAAATATTTTCTTCATTACGGCATGCACTAATGAACTACTTTACCGATTAAATACGTGACAAAGACGGCTTTCGCCATGATGTCACAAAGAGCAGAAGTAAAAGGGAAAGAAATCTAAAAATAATCGAAATCAGTATACTAGACGATCTGTAGCACTGATCGAGTGGCTAACGATTTGTTTTTATCTAGACACCGTGCACTTTCTAGTGATTTGTCGTTATTTACACATCCTAGAATGTACACTTATATAGTGATGCGTATAGAAGAGAACAGGTCTGACGGTAACGAGGCGGACGGTATAGAAGATAAAAAGAAACGAAAGAAAAGAAAGAATCTAACATCGATATTATAGAGAATCGTATCAAGCGCAGGAATCTACTGATTTTTATTCGTTTATAAATAAAAACATTTTAAAAAAGGCACCGGACAAACGTATTGCAGTAAGAAAAGAAAGCAATAAAATATTGCACCGATAATTCGATGGACTCTTTATTTCTCACATAGACCAATAGCTTGGCACACAGCTTTTGGATCGCCGTATTCAGCAATATATTTCATCAAATCAGGAGCATAGAGATGGACTAAAGTTTTGCATTCTGCCTGTAATTTTTCGCCTGGTAAAACTTTACAAGCTTTTTCTAGAGCTTGTTCGAATTTGACTTCAGTTGTATTCGATTGGAGGATTGTATCCGCATAGTTGACGATGTACTGACAGAGATTGCAAGGTAATGATTTGAGCTTGTTGGTTTTGATTGCGGGAATTTGAATGAATTCTTTCTTGGATTTTGGACATAAATCTAACCATGCGCAAACAGTATTTGGATCATCGAGTTCAGCGAGAAGCTGAACAAGAATTGGCGAATAAGTATGAACGAATACATCGCATTTGTCATGGTATTCGGCTGGTAAAATGGTGCAGACTAATTTTAATGCTTTTTCGACTTCGGCTTCAGTAGCGTTCGCAGTGATCAAAAGATTGATATATGATAGCATATATTTGCAGAGAGTACATTCACTGTCGCTTTTTCCTTTCTTGCCAGATTCAACGATTTTGCCTAAGACAAAAAAAACGATTTTCGGTTATTTTGCTTACTATAACATATTCAGACTTACGAGCAACTGACTCGACCGTTTGTGTTCCATTCTGACACACTTTAAGGGCGTTGCATACTTTTTCCGGTGTGCCGAATTTGACAATCAGTTGGTAAACAAGTGGACCATAGTTCTTGACGAATGTTACGCATCCTGGTTTGAGCGAAGCTGGTAAGATTGTGCAGACCTTTTCGAGTGCTGCTTCGATGGCAGCTTCAGATTTGTTGTTTTGAATGACAGTATCAACATAACTGATGATGTACTTGCATAATGCACATTGAGCGCTAGCGATTTTGGCTGGTACGTTTACTAAATTTCCTACAACGACGACAATAGAGCGGTTAGCAAATCTCAAATTAACAGTTTTATCGACTCACTGCTGGCTGGTTGAATTGATTCGGTTCCATTGTTGCAGATTTTCAAAGCGTTGCAAACCAATTCTGGTGTACCATATCTTTGAATCAACTGAACAAGAACAGGGCCATAGGTAACAACAAATTGATCGCATTTAGATTTAATTGAAGCTGGTAAGATTGTGCAAACTTTTTCTAGTGCAGCTTCGATGGCAGCTTCAGATTTGTTGCTTTGGATAACAGTATCAATATAACCGACGATGTATTTACACAAGGAACATTCTACAGAACGGAGTGGTTCTTGTTTACTGCTCAACATTTCCCGCAGACTGCTAGCAACTGAAAAACAAAACAGAAGTTGAAGCCACAAGGCACAGATTTTGCTGATCTATTTACGTGGTGTTATTTCTTGTGTTCCATTGTTACACACTTTGATGAAATCGCATATTTGTTCAGCTGTGGCGTTGTTATGAAACATAAATGCGATGATCGGTCCATATTTTTGGACGAAAGACGCACAGTTGTTTTTGAGGGCTCCAGGTAGGAGGTCGCAAGCTTTGTCTAAGGCGGCCTCAATTGCTGCCTCGGATCGATTACCTTTGGTAGCAGTGTCGAGATAGCCGATGACAAATTTACAAATTGTACATGGAATAGTGCTAAGTTGTGGTTTTTGCAAATTCATCATAGGGACATGTTCGACTAAGGAGTCAACATAATAATAGGAAAAACTCGCTGCAAAATTAAACTTACATGTTGCCATTTCTTGTGTTCCATTGCTACACACTTTGATGAAATCGCATATTTGTTCAGCTGTGGCGTTGTTACGAAACATAAATGCGATGATCGGTCCATATTTGTGGACGAAAGACGCACAATTGTTTTTGAGGGCTCCAGGTAGGAGGTCGCAAGCTTTGTCTAAGGCGGCCTCAATTGCTGCCTCGGATCGATTACCTTTGGTAGCAGTGTCAAGATAGCCGATGACAAATTTACAAATTGTACATGGAATAGTGCTAAGTTGTGGTTTTTGCAGATTCATCATGGGAGCATGTTCGACTAACGAATCAACATAATAATAGGAAAGACTCGCTGCAACATTAAACTTACATGTTGCCATTTCTTGGGTTCCATTGTGACACACTTTGAGGGCGTTGCATACTTTTTCCGGTGTGCCGAATTTGAGAATCAACTGAAGAAGAAGTGGGCCATAAGTGTCGACGAATGATACGCATCCTGGTTTGAGCGAAGCTGGTAAGATTGTGCAGACTTTCTCGAGAGCAGCTTCAACAGCGGCTGCTGATTTGTTGTTTTGGATGACAGTATCAACATAGCCGACGACATACTTGCATAATGCACATTGAACGGATTTTACTGGCTTGGGTAAGACGACGGTATTTTCTGATTTTTTGCAAACTTTGATAAATGCGCATACTTTGTCAGGATCCATTTCACGAACAAGAAGAGCAATGAGATCAGGGCCATATGAATCGACAAATGATTTGCATTCATCACGTAAAACCGATGGCATTTCTTTGCAAACTCCTTCGAGGATATGTTCAATTTGTTGAGCTGATTTGTTTTGACTTGCATATGTCTCGACGATGTGAACAACAAATTCGCAAATAACACATGTTAGATTTGATGGAGCATTGCTGGGTTTTGGTTTTGGTACGAACACATTCGATGTATCATGTCCTTGAATGATGGAACAGATTTTGTTAAGTTCCTATTCAAAGAAAAATCCACGATTCAAACGCCCGTTTTTCTTTGCTTAAATCGTCGACTTACAGTGCCACTTGCAAGATGACGAAGAATATCAGCAACATAGATATCGACAGCCATTTGACACTGTTAGAATTAGCGAATGACATGAAAAATAATAGAAACGAATATGCAAATGCTTACTTGTTGAACAAGATCTTTTTGGTAAGGTAATTTTGTGCAATCTTGACGAAGATATTCTTTGATCGAATTGGCATTCACTGAACTACCAGCAAGAAGTTCATGTGATGCATGAACAAAAACATTACATAACATTTGAGATGTTTCACTGGTGGCACTGGTTTGTTTGGGCTGATGTTTTTCCTTCCACACTGTTTGTTGACAATGGTGAACAGCACCGCAGTCTTCTGCTGTGGATGCATCACGACACCAATATTCTGGACCTTTGGCGCAATCACGTGAATAGGCCCAAGTGGAAGTGGCAAAAGATAGCCATACTAACAACGAAAAAGAGGTCGTATTTCTTATTCTTACACACAAGAAAAACAACTTTCGCGATTCACTTACCACACAAGAGAGCTACGAATTTCATTTTAGAAATGCGTTGTTGTCGGTTCTCCTAAAATGGTGAAATGAGAATACATATCTGTATATATAACGAAATGCTTGCTTACGAAAAGATTTTGTTTATCACCCGATAGATAAAAGAGATAACAGATAAGTGCAGTATATACACAACAAAGTTCTGGAATTTCTTTTTGCTTCTTTCGTTAGCATTTAAGATAAAACAGGTCAGAAATGACGGTGAAACAATCTGCCATGTCAGTGAAGTATATGAAACAGATGCTGTAATCACTCGGTAAGAATCAAACGCCGATATCCGATGCAAAGTGCGGATAAACATCGGCAAGACGATATCTTCGCAAATCATCTAGATATTCTAGAAGCAGAACCATACTATGTCGACAAAAAATTTAAAAGATAAATATTCAAATATAATCTTTGTGCGCAGTGCAACTATCTTTGTGTAATTGCGCTGCACTGCAGCAGTAAATGTGATATGTTCAGATGACTCATCTTTCAAAACCATCTGGGTCACATGAGAAAAAAATTTGACCAAAATAAAATATTTATGTCAAAGAATATGTTTAGTAGTGAACTATGTTTTGAAAAATTGCCTTAATATTGCAACAGTTGAATAGATGTCGCTTCGTTACGTGCCAATGCATGAATGTTATTTTTAATTGTTCTTATTAATCTACTTTTTTTTGTCACTGTGGAAACGAAACGATATCTTGTGTTGAAACGAACCCATAGTTCGAAAGACACATGTATTATAGACTCATATAATAGAAAAACCTTGTACTTCGTTCTCTCGTGAAATAAAGACTTCATTGTTATCATATCTAAACTCCAAATGAAGAGAATTTTGAATAAAAAGAACTGATATACGGTCTAAAGCATTTCAAACTTTTATTTTTAACCTTGTTTGATCTGTTATTACATCAGCGCCTGAAATGAGTCGTCAGTTCGCTTGTTGTTTTGAGAAATCGACTATTTTTCGATAATCAGTGGTAATTCTATTCATTGTTTTAACGATAAAATATCAATACGGCAAAGGAACAGAAGCTTCTATACAAAAACACACAAAACATAACTCATTGTTGAGAATAATATTATGACATGATAGGATGAATGCATCGTATGACTTTTACTAACGCCTAAAAATCGATTTTGTCGTGTACAAATAGTTCCATTACAACAACCAATGGTATTTGTTGGTGTACAAGCAAAGCCAAACTGGCTAATACACGTATTGGTACAATGTTCAGCATTACCACAAATTGATGTTGTATAGTAAACACTCGAACCACATTGACATCGACATGTTGGTATATAACCTGAACAATCGCTTCCACAACAGCCTTGAGTGTTGCCTACATTGCATTGAGCAACGGATTGTAAACATGCTTGAACACACTGTTGTGGCGAACCACATGACGTAGCTAATGTTGTATACTGATTACCGCCACACATGCAAGAACATGAAGGAAACGAATTGATGCAATCGACACCGCAACAAGCTTGAGTGTTATCCTGTGTACATGCGCTGTATGAACTTAGACACGTTTCTAAACATGTTCGACCACTTCGACAAGGAACCGCTGTTGTTGTTGTAAAATCTGAACCACAGTTACACGTACATGTTGGAACATACGATGAACACGTTGGACCACAGCAACCTTGTGTTCGACCAGGCGTACAATCTGCGTAGGTCTATAGAGAAATTTATGATGAAACATAATGTGACAAAAAAAAATGAATGTTTAATGAAACTTTCTTACCGTCATACATGTGCTTATGCATCCTTCAGGACCTGTACATTTAGGTGATGGATAATAAGTTCTTCCCTGACATGTACAAGCACATGCATTGGAAACGGCTTGTGTGTAAGACTGACAATCTTGTCCACAACAAGCTTGAGTAGTTGTTGACGTACATGCTTGCGGAAAATTAGTTAAACATCGTGTTAAACACGACTGAGATGATACACATGTATCGATTGGATTCACAAATTGTTGACCAGCACAATTGCATGCACAAAATCGATTTTCCAGCGATTGTGCTTGAAAATATTGGCACGATGTACCACAACAGCCGTAGGTGTTCACAACTGTACACTGTCCTGGATACATTTGTAAGCAGTATGCAACACATGTTTGTGCAGTAAGACAAGTTGCTGGTGGCCCATAAGACACGTCGCCGCATGAACAAGTGCATGAACTTGTTTGACCAGT
This sequence comes from Adineta ricciae, assembly GCA_905250025.1. Taxonomy (NCBI): domain Eukaryota; kingdom Metazoa; phylum Rotifera; class Eurotatoria; order Adinetida; family Adinetidae; genus Adineta; species Adineta ricciae. The sequence goes on from CAJNOJ010000007.1 coordinate 193,847, forward strand.
GTTGACATTATTCTGAAAAAGCTGAACATTGGGCATATTGCCGCCCATATAGTCAGGATTAAATGCATAGTATGGATCGACAAGATTGGTACCGAATGATTGTCGTTGTTGCGCACGTTGTTTGGGATCGACTTCTTCTTTTTTCAATGGGATTTCCTTTCCTTCTGCAACATAGAAGACATTTTTCTCCTCTTTGAACGTGACACTTATATGTATTTTTGTATTTACAAATACATAAATCTACATGTGGGCGAGTCGTTACCTGTTGAGTAGACGATGATAAATGTCAATAGTGTGATAATATTACATGAGATCATTATTAGTCACTGATATAAGACGTTCTTGATTTCAATGTGCAAACACTGTCCTTGTAACGAACATGATCATGAATCGTATAGTTTATTGTGTTCGATCTTATTCTTGTATTGACTCTCTTTCGTTCTTTCTCTCTCTCTCTCTCCCCCTCTCCCTCACTCTTTAGAACCTATGCAAAGTAGTCACATAGAAAAATACAGAGAGCATAATCATAATTTTCATCATTTCAATCCAATGTCTCGTTACTTTTTGTCACACGTATGGGGAGGGAGACAGAGAGATGGAGAGCGACCAGCCGACTGAATAAAGCTTACTTCGTTTATAATAGTTTTAATAGAAATGTATAACACTAGAGTCACGGAGAACGCAAAAGAAAAAGAAACGAGTGGACATCACAAGGTACAAAATTAACATTGAGCATACAGTTACTATTTCAGCTGTATTGAATATTGATTTGAACGGTAACCACGCATAGACGTCGCATAGGGCAGGGGAATTATTTGTGTTGTGACACATCAAATGTCTACTACTGGTCATCGGTGACCGCAGAACGATCGAGGAAGCGTAGAAAGAAATCACTCAATAGACTGCTGGTATACAATTTAAAATGCAGCAAAAATGCTGATCGAGATATTAAATTGAACCATAAAATAGAATGTACAATGTGTTTCTCACGGTAGATGAGTTAATCAATCGATTACGTAGTTCTCTCGATCATAATTTCATGTCATAGATGCTATTTTTTGCACGTCAACAAAATCGTACGCTTCTCTTCATAGGAAGAATAGAATTAGAATATCATCTGCATCTGATTCAACCTTCATTAGAAATTTATATCAGATGACATTTACCACATAGGTTTTTATTGTTTATCAATTATATTCGTTACATTGTATTGCTTTAACCAAGTTAATAAAAATGTTTGGTTATTGTTTCCATTGGCCCATAGACGTGGTGTAGCTATTTGTAAAGTTGGCAGGAGAAAATCTAGTTTATCATCGATATAAAAGCGGATTTTATCGATCAATTCAATCAATTGTTTCGCACATGTTTCCATAATTTTGTATTCGACCGGTGATTCTAACCATGTTGCAAAGAGTCGACGTAAACGACTAGTCAAAAAGTGCACACCGATTTGAATATCATTCGACGAAAGAAATGTTATTGATTCGAACAGCACAGGTGAGAGTTTCAGCACGAAATCCATATCGTGTAAGTATCGAATTAGTTTCGAGAGGAAAAATTGTTTCGTTTCTAAGTAGAAATTCTTGAATATTTTGTAGGTATGAAGAATCAATTCATTGCTTAGGTAGGACAGAATAGCACTCATTGAACGTGGGTAGTGTGTGAAATGATCGAACATTGTCAAAGATTTGTTAACATGACGAACGATTTCGTAGACAAATGTGTCGATGGCTAATGTTGTCAATTGAGTAATGTTAAGATGTAACAAATTTTGATGATTTGTCAAGCACGTAAGGCTAGAATAAAATTTAAAAGAGATGCTAGTTCACTGGTTGAAAGAAGAACGATGATGTACTTGTTCATATAGTCTTGAAGCAGCTTTTCACTTGCAAAACCGACTTGATCGACTACTTCCAGAACGAAGTGTTTTGCTTTTGTCACTTCTTCGAAGAATACATTGAGATCCTCATCGAACTTGAGATGTTCGATCAAATCCTGGCCGAATTGTCCTTGATCATTGATAAAATCTGTTTGTGTATGATTGAAAAAATTCCGCACATCATCGATGAACTCGAAAGCGAATTGGTTTTCCAAGAAGAATTGTCTCAAACGTTTGTACCAAGTTTTTTGTTCAGTCGTTTGCCACATTGGAATCAATTTCTAGATCATAATGCAATTCATCAGCGAAAACAAATTCTTAAACTTACTAATTGATAATCTGTTCGACTGGAAATAGTAATCAATGCTGTTGACGAATTTCGATCGATCCATCTTGTGAGAATCGATGCTAAAACTTGTTGAGGAGAGTTTTTCTGTAGAAACAATTGATTTGTTGTTAAATTGAACAAATACTCTTTTGACCGTAGTCGTAAAGCTGTTGTATCAAGTCGGCCATCGAAGTACTCTTCATTATCAATGAATACTGTTGAATGCAACAAGCCCGTTTCAGGATACGATTTCGGCAAAGTCAAATTTAAGTTAATTTCATCTGCAAGGAGTAGAAGGAGGTGTATTTGCGATTCGCTAGTGTTGGCATAGAGATGCATCAATGTTTTTTCATTGGAGTAAACATTCGGTTTCAAACGAATGCAAAGTTTTCGTCGGGGATGATGATCCAATGTGAAGCTGAGATTTGTTTTTGAGAACACATGAGTTAATTTAACCGACACGACTTGTTGAGTTAAAATTTGTTGATCGATGTTCAGTTCAAGTACGATAGGTTTAGATTGACTTTCTGCTGATGCATAAATTGTGTGTACTCTAGCAATAAACTTCGAATCTTCTAATCGACCTTGAATAACACTGTAAATCGGTGTTGATAAGACACCATTCGGGTCCTGGACACTCATTTTTCCTTGTAAATTCTTTTGTTTCGTATCAATTTTGACATTCCACTTGATAAACACTCGCTCAGATTTCTCATATCCATAGATTAGTTTCCAGCGCTCGTCCATTCTGATTTTCTCTTGATTATCGATATCTTCGATAGTAAATGCTAAATTTCCAACGAGAATTAACTGTTTCTTAGGAGTTTGATAGCCTATACGAAATGATCGACCACGAACCAGATTAAACGATGACATTTGTAAAGGTAGGAATTCCAGAAAAATTTTCACATAACGATTTTCATCTGTATTTGGATGATAGATCAGGTTAAGGTCATAGATTGGCGTTTGAATATTTCGATTTTCGTAATAGAATCTTCCCGATTTGTAGTAATTAAACGTGAAGTTCTCTTTTCGTTGTGAATCGTACAGATGTAGATATCGCGTAGTATCTGACGAAAGGTTTGCAATGACGATACCGAACCGATGTGTGTGATATTGAATAGTATTATCGTTGAGAGAGAAAAAGTTCTTTTTGTGATCGAGCTCATGCTGAAAAGTAAAATCTTGTAGGGAACCGTTGAACACGAATTCTGAATTGTGGTTGTACAGATAAAAACGATGGTTTTCGAGCGAGAGATGCCAGGTTTGATTAATAACTTGATTAAATTGAAATGTTATATGATATGTTGTTTGATTGAGCAGTTTTGAAGAAAATGAGATGTCCAGATTGGAAGAATTTCGAAATAACTTGAAAGCAGTGAGCGATCGTACGCCTGCGTATTGAAATACGAAATGGAGCCGAGATTTGTGAAGAATTTCCAAAGCGATTTGAGGATTGGTTGTCGGATAAAACTGCACGTATCTTCCCGTTGAAATGTACAACGAAGAATTAAAGTTTAATCTCGATGAGAAATACCAATCATCATTTGGAAATATGAGCGAACCATTGAATCGATCGTGTCGAAAATATCCTTCAAGATTCCAATATGTTCCATTCATACTTGGCTTTCCAATGATTCGGTAATGATTATGAATGACTTGAAGATGAGCTGAAATCGTTCGGTTTGGATAGTAGCGTAGTTTACATTCGTAACGATCATCCGCATCTTCTCCATGTGGTAATCGACGAATGATTAGTTGTCGTCTTTGATTGTCATAGATCGAGGAATATTTAAAAGTTGTTGTATCAAGATGAAATATGTATTTTCTGCGAAGGTCCATCTCGAATTTAGTTACAGGGATTAACATTCGTCCATGGCCTGTATAGTTCCAAGACAGATACGAACGTGACAACCATTCAAACATCATCGTAGATAGGCCGTCGTTCAAAGTGTAATATTGTATAGAGAATAGACGAGGACGGATTTGGATGATTAAATATGGATTGCACTAAAAGGAAAACATTGATGAAGGTACAATGAAGAGGAAAAAGCAAACTTCACTTTCTTCTACCTGTAAGATCTGATCATCGATTGTAAATAGATTTGTCGTCCGTTCAAATATGAATCCGAACTTTTCGTTCTGTTTATCAACGACTGATTTCACAAAGGTCGATGTGATAATCGTCGTAGATTTCATATGTAGTGTGTTTAGATGGAGAACGTTTGCCGAAGTATTCCAAAAGCCGTGAATATCGTATTGATCTCGATTATTGATGAACAAACCTTGAATAAGATGATTCGAATGATTATAATTTAAATCTAAGTCATAATGTGAATTGATAAGATAAAGATCGAAGATTAAATTCGACTGTTTCGTCGTATAATAATATTCGTGATGAAGCCGAATTAACTCACGACGACGGCCTAACATCATTCGAAAATCGACTGCCCATTTCCCGAACCATAGATAGTCGTTCGTTATATTTAAGTTCCATTGGATAGGTTCGAAAGAGAATAGAAGCAAGTGTGAGTCGAATGTCCAAAAACGAATGGATGCGAGGTTCCAATTGTAATCAAAGTCAAAGTAACGCCGTCGCCGTAGAAATGTCATTTGAACTAATCCTTGGAAATGAAATAGTTCCTTTTGAACATGTCGAGTCCATACCAATGAGAAAAATTCTCGTTTGAATAGTGGAATATGACATAGGACCTTCAATCTGTGATCTTTCAATGAAATATCAAATATAAAATCATTGAGAAATTTGGAAATGAATTTTGAAAACGCAATCTCAATTCGTATCAATGTTTGATTATCTGTGTGATAATGGATCGGTAAAATTTGTGTTTGATTTGTCTTTAAATAAATTCGCTTTAGCAAAAACGTCGAGTTCAACGGCGAGGAGACGAGCTCGTACCGAATATTCTTGTTGATTATCAGTGACATCATCCAGTTTCGATCGAGTTCAAATAGTGTCACATAGGATTTACCTAAGAAGTTCTGTTCAATACGCATATGAATACGCGTTGGAAAGTCATTTATGAAAAATATTTGAAGGCCCGAGAAAGTCGAAATATGATAATTAATTGACGTTCGTGTTAGATTTGTCCATTCGAATAGCTGGATGAATAGCTGACGGTCTCTTTCGTAAAAGAATACAAATGGTTTTGTGGCAAACATCGATGGTATATGGATCGAACTATTCCAAGATTGAAGAACAGTTGAGTTCGGATAGTATTGACTAGATGATTGAAGAGAGAACATTTGGTAATGAATCATTTTCAACGATTGGTTAATATATGTTTGAAACAGATAATTCGATCGAAATGTGAAGTTCAGAATCAAATCAAACGAGTATTCATTACGAAAGCAGGATGTGACGTTAAGTAGAAGATTGTTTGGTAAAGAAATGAATTCGAGTTGAAGATTAGAATATTTCTTTGTTGTACCAAGAACAGTTTCAACGACTGGTAAGTTCAGTGAGAAATTGGTGTACTGAGCAGATAACTGTCCTTGGCCTTCGTAATGGTAACCAGGTATTTCGAAGATAAATGTAACGAAATCCGATTGATTCAGATGAAAGTAAGTGTGTAGAAGCTTTTCGGATGCATAGGACATTCGCATTTCGATTGTACGATGTATCATCGATGAATGAAAGGAATACCCATTGAAATACGCATGAATTCTTGTCAAACGGTGCATATGAAAGGAAATATCGCAAAGAGACCAGCCGTTTACCAATGAAGTGGAGTGAAAATTAATATGGGATAAGTTATTATAATGAATCTGAAACGATCGAAAGATTTTTTTCGTCATTTGCCGTGGAATGTTCGTGGATTTTTTTACCTGAGTATTGTGATCAAATTCGAGTAGAGATGAGTTCATCACCAATGAATGATGCAGATAAGATTCTCCTTTCATAAATATCCATTGAAATTGACTATTCTCGTTTCTTATCGCTGAAAAGTTGAATGATGATCGATAAAAATCATAGTAGAAGTTTAAGAGAAAATCTTGTTTAAAAAAGAAAAATACACGTTCGATTTTCATATTCATTCGAGCATGATACCAATCGGTCAGACGCTCCAATTCCATTATCAACTGTCCGCTGAGAAATTTCGATGCATTGATACTGAGATTTCCATTATAATGTATAGAAACATTGCCGATGTGTTTCGGATGAACATTCGTTATATTAATCGAAAGATTCGGGGACAAATCATGAGAATACTCGCCTGAACCATTCACAATCGATCGATTATTGTAGGAAATATTAAATGACATTATATGATTATCATGCCATTCAATTGACGATGCATACTTTGTTGTTGGTGTAGAAAATTCGAGATAGTATGGCATCCATGCAAATTTATGAAACTTTCGTTGGAGATGATACGATTTATAGATGTGTTCGTGCTGTTGGATATGAAAATGAACGGAATGGGATGAAGATGTTAGATTATAGACAAGTGATGAATCATCCGAAAGTAGACGTATCTAAGGTTTGGGCAAGAGAAAGGTTAGGATTACTCATATACAACGTCTTACTGCGATCGAAGAAGGCCATAGGCGATGGAAAAAAATTGACAGGCAAATTTTGGAATCAAAATGTGGGAGTATATAGCAAAAGTCTTTGAATGATGGGAGTGAACTAGTTCTTGACAGAATTTGTTTGTTATGAATTAGTGAGCTGATCGATTGTCTAAAGAAGAAAGAGGAATATGAGGATAAGGATGAGAATATCGTTATCAAACTGTATTTTGAAGAGAACATTTTCTTTTTGAATCGAACGCCAAATGTATGAAGTGGAGTTGTCGTGTTGGTGAACGTGGATACGAAAGTTGGATTCAAGATTAAAACGTATCTCGTAGCCAGTCATGATATGCTGCAATCCATGATTGATTTTGAAGACAATACCAGCACTTGATCTAAGGTAACAATAAAAGATGGAACCTTGTGGGAATTCATTGTATTACTTTTTGAAGAAATTTTTCAACTGATCAAAATAGCCCAGTAGCCAATTGAGATTGAAATCCGTTTTGAAATGTATTTTCAAACGAAATCCGTCCAGTGTTTCAATTTCAAATAATCGATCGGCATTCAGCCATTTGAACAGATCATCCATAGTCGAAAAACGAATGATTGATTTTCTTCCAAATACTAGTAGAATCTCTTTTTCCTACAAATAAAACGAATGTTGTCTAACAACACATTGGAAAGTCACATACAAAATAGAGATCAATTTCTGTTTGATTTGCTAATTCCAATTGAATTGAGTTTGGTATAAATGTGGAAATCTTTTCGGAGAAAAGACAATGAATTTTACCAAACGGAAAGACATATGAACCGGACTGCGATGACCAGATCGAGCTCTGTTTATCGAAAGACTTGATATACAAATGTAATTGCTTGGATTGAATCGTTTCGATTAGATTCGATAGTTCTGTTGAATTCAGATAGGAATGAATGATTTGGAAAGCGACGATACGTATGTCAGAAGATTCTTGTTCGTCGTATAGTAATGTTCGAAATTCACTGTAGAAATCGTTCGGATTATTAAGAGTTCGAAAGGCAATCAGACGATAATTCAAACTATTGTTACGATTCAATGCATATTCCATTGTTAGATTATCATTCGAGATAATGATTAACATTCGAAGTGTAAGAAAGTCCATCATGTGAGAAGAAGAATTCAGAAATTTTCTTAAACTATCTTGAATATATTCTGTGGGTTGACGCTCAACAAACTCCAAATGCTGCATAACGATTTTTGGATCATGCTGAAAATGTTTGAGAATATATTCTGTTGCCGGGTAACGAGTAACGTCAATTATATTTCGATGGATCCATTTCCTGCAGGACAGAAAGATGTAAAATGAGAAAAGTATAGAAAAAAGTTTTCACCATTCACAGTTGGAGTATTGATCGATATTTTCAGAGAGAATTTGCTGTAAATCGACATCGTGTAAATCATTATTGAGCATTGTAAACAGTTCCGAATGCAAATTTTCACCATTATTTGCACACATCTCTTTCAGTAATCGATCAAAATCATTCTTAGTTTTCTTTTCCGATTCGGAAGTCAATATTTCTTTATCTTGTGTAAATAATTTTCGATGATCGATTAGACTATGATATCGAATTTGTCTTTCAATGGTCAACAAACTCGCTGTTTTCGATCGACAGATACTGGTTTCCAGCTTCTGTTCGTTGATATCTATCGTTGCTTCGCAAGTGGTTGTCGTTGGAGAGAAGAGTTTATTCAAAAGATAATTCTAAATGATCGCAGCACGAAAAAATTTCACATGAGTTCGCAGATGAATATACTCACGGTAAATATTGAATTGCCCATAAACCGTCCACGATTTGTTTGAGTTGTTTGTATTCGGCGGTATAGTTTTGTATTATTTTGATAATCTTCGACAAAAATCTTCTCATTTGCACTATTTTCCAATGAATACTTGAATCGAAAAGATGAGAAAAGCTTTGACTTGTCATCAAATTCTTCACTTACCATTGTGCGATGAAATATTTGCAGAATAGCATGTTCAAGTTGATTTCTGTCTGTCTGAATGTCAATTTCTTCCAGTGGATGAACCGTGACATTGTATAACTAAATTACAGGTTGTAGTTCCGAGAAGAACTTCTATAAATAAATTACTTCAACAAATGATTGATTACAAGGTGGTTTAGGTTGGTAATAAAAGACATCAGCGGCAACGTTCAAGACCGTTTGATCGATAATAGTCGTTGGAACATATTGAAAGGTTGCTTTGGATGTGTATTGATACTTCGTTAACGAAAAAGTGCCTAATCAGAAGTCAAGTTTAATCGAACTGCAGGTACGTCCAAATTTCGACTCACATGGTTCATTAATTGAACTCGCGTTGATTCCTTTGACTATAAATAGATGAGAAGACAAATACGTGATGATTTGTTCTCTTTTGCACTAACCTCGTATTTTCAAGAACAATAGGAGAACAATACAAACGAATCTTCGCATTTTTACTTGTACAAACTTGAAGTGCGCACAATGCAATCGAATAAGCAACGGAATGTCCGTATCTTTCGTTATCTCAAATTGTGCCATGCTTTTTCAATTGCAATTTATCAACGAGTCAAGAAAAAAGAGACGAACCAGGTTACGTGATGTATATATATGTACATAATTTAACTTATACATGTATTTATTGTGTATACAAAGGATAAAGAGAGTAGAAGAAAGAGAGAGAGAGAGAGACAAGAACTTATACTCGTACACAAACACATGCATACATATTCGATGGAATCTTTTCTTTAGAAGAAAATTGAACGTTCAATGACGATATTCAAGCGTCTGTTTTCGAAGGAACACGTGTGAAATTTTGTTCTTGTGGAAGTTTATCAATTCGTAACCAATGTGAGCGCATGTTCTGCGTGCAACATTTTTGCCAGCATGATTTGAAGAGCGTAATCAACTCATGACGAAAACGATTTCCACATAATGAATAGAGAAAGAAATTCAAACAGAAGGACATGAAGTAGAAATGCCGTAAGATTCCCAGTGTACGTTTAAAGTCTTTCTTTGATATAATTGAATAAAGTAAAACAGCACAATAAGGCGAATTGAACAGGAGAAAAGTGGTGGAACAAATAACAAGCATTTTCGTTGTACGTTGTGATATCGCTTGTCGATTGCTATTGGAATTGGCTGCCGAAACAGGAGATAACTCGTTTGGAATTGGAACTGTTGAAATAGGCGAATTAGAAAGACGGGCAAGATATTCGTTACCTGTACCTGTAGATTCTATACATGACGAGGATATCTGTCGATTTGTTTGCGATGTTGGTGTGCCAATAGATGTGCGCGCTGTATCTTTCAATGGAATAAAATTAGTGTCAATCGAATTTGATTCATACAGCCGTTGTCGTTCGTGATATAAATCTCCTTTCGACAAGCGAATCGGTGACGACGTTCGTTGATTGCGTGAGCCTGGAGCGGTCGTTAATGAACCCCCTAGAAATGTACGGAAACATAAAATAAAGATCTGGCGGCAAGAATCCGTGAGTACATTGATTCCGTTGGCTAATAACAGAAAAGAAACTACTCTCCTTTCATCTATTTATAGGCTACCTAGTGGTGTTCGACTTCTTTTGAGCAGTTCCTGTCAGCCTCGTATCATTGAATATGAAATCAAACTCTCCTTCTAATCAAATACACCTCACTGACACCTCGTCTACTTCTTGTCATGAAAACTAATTTTTTTTCTCTCTGCCTTCGTGTATATCACATAGTATCTCACATTACACTGCGACACATAGATCCATTTTTCATTAAGAATGTTTTAGCTAATATTGCAGTATTCCGCGCGCTGTTTGCAAAAGAAAAGACGACAATGAATGTTATCTATTTCCGGTCTGTCCTGATTATCACACGACAATGGAATGTAAAGAAAGAACATTTTTGAATTAGAACCATGTTACATACCGAAAATATTTGTAAACCGTTTTCTGTTTCTTAATTTATACACAATTGCACAATTGAAGAGTAGAATAAATATGAATGGTAGAACAAACGTTAAACACGTATCAACAATCAATAATGGATACAGGGCGGGATGATTTTCGTTTTCTTCACATTGATTCTTTGAAATATGTGTAACAAAAAAACTAAACGAGTAAAAGCTACAACCAATTAAAACTAATATGAAGATATTTATTGTTGACGAACGACTTGATATGATCGTATTGGCATGTAATGGGAAAAGAACAGCAACGAACCGTTGTAGCGTAAATGATAACGTAAAATTAGCTGAGAGAAATGAACAAATGTGTGTGATATAAACAGTGACTTCACAGACTATTAATGAACGATGAAAACCGATGATTGAGCCTGTTGATGTATCAACAATTGACAGAAAGATTATTAATAAATAAAGAAAATCAACGCCAGCTAAAGCTGATAGTAACATCGAAGAACGCCACTTCCGCATAGCTTGTCGATTGAGTACAATCATGGTACAAGCATTACCAATCAAGCCGATCACAGAAACAATCAGTGTGATTTGCGTGGTTAGATTTTCAACGAATTTCAAATGTTTCGAGCCCGCTTCTGTTGTTGTTTCGTTGGGATACACTAGAGATCTTCCAGCCATTGTACTACTATAATATAATGACGACGACGATAATAATGTTGGCGAATTGACAGTAATAAATAAGGCAGAATCCGAACGATTAGTAAGAGCCATTGCTTTGTTCTTAGATGGTTAATGTAAGATTATGAGAACATGAAATTATGTCGGTGTAGCGGATCAATTAGAATTCGTAGATTTTCTAGAATAGAGAGACAAGATGTCATCGTGATGGCTGGGAGAGATGACATAGATATGGTATAACGAATATGACTATGATAAATTTGAATGGCATATACCAGTAGGAGAAAAATTCTGTTAGATGATGAGGATAATAATGAGGAGGGAAACAACTACTAACATAAGAACAATAATAACAAACGAGACTGCAATTGACTGTCATTCGAACAAATGTCAACACAATGACAGAAAACGACGCGCGACAGAGAAAGCGAGTTCTCTCTTGAACAATTAATCATTTTCGATAATCCTTAGACAATTCGAAATATAATTATTAACGAATAAACAATACGGCAATCCTTTCTGTTCTACTCAATCTAGATGAAATAAGAGAACGAATTATGTATATGATATGCAATACGCTCAAGTAAAAAAAAGGAGAAGAAGAAAAATACATGCAGACGAGTATTTTCGTATGTGCATCTGTTTACTGTTTGCTTTCTTGCTTTGCAAAGACCGAAAAGGCGAATAATTTCTTCATGGCTATATATACATACTTGCTTTTTCGTTCGAAAAAGAGCGAATGAGAAAGAAAAGTACGGGCTGTTTCTGTGCAACATACCACAGACAATGCTCCGTCAGTATGTTTATCTTCTATTCTCAACTAGTCATTTGTATACTTCCTGAGATCAGAAACCATCCTTACTGATACAGAAACAACAGTAAGAAGATGAGAATCAAGTACGTCACATTCCAGAAAAAGAAATAAAGAATCTATCCAGTAGTTTTTTGTTCATCGGTAGTAATAAGAGATTATTATTTATGATGGATAGGAAGAGACGAAGAAGATCCGTATTTAATGAAGAATTTCTCTTCTTTCATTTAACATACCTATCACGTTCAGTTAGCATGCGTCTATGTCTTTGGAAGAAGGAGAGAAAAGCTGAGTGAAAACTGCCATTGCATGTCAATTAAAAACAGATCAAAGCTAACTAAGCTCGACATTGAAATAATCAGATTTCGAAGTTTTAGATTAAAACAAAACGTTGAGAGTAGTTTGTCTCGGCGAGACTTTTTTTGTCGAAGAAATCGACGACGATTATGAGAATGAAACTGAAAAAAAACAACGTCGATATATTATTTGACTTTTTATCACGCTGACTATATCTAATCAAGTGAAAGTTAGCACGAAATCATCGATGAATATGACAAAAGTGATTTATGAAAACGTAATCGATGAGACTGAGCAATATTACATATTCTTTGTCATTATTTTATCAAAATACCAACACGATTCGATTACCTGAATTACAGTTAACACGAGGAGGAAGAAAGAAAGAAAAACGAAACGAGAGCGAGAGCGAAAGCGAAACGCAGCGAGTAGTAATTCCTACGTAAGTGTTATAAAAGAAAAAAGTCGTTACCTCCCAATAGTCTTGCAATGAAATGTCTTACCTAGGCATCGCATAGCGAAACCATGTGAGTGCGCAGTTCGCACACATCGACAACATGTCATTGAAACGTGAACAATAAGTAAAAACAAATGAGTCGCTCGCAGCTATTTCCTCTCTTATTGCATAAGAAATTTCAACAAATCGTCATTACGCAGAACAGACAATACGTAGAAATATTTCACACGGGTGTTACAATAAAGAAAATTATTAGATACCGATGAAACCTTCAGTTATTTTCATACATATGCTAATCAGCTTCATTCAACGGCGTGTTTTTTTCTCGTTTTCTATCTGATTTTGTTTCCCTTGTCTAATCTAGACGTTTCTTTCTTTCGCTGTGTTATTATCATCGTACTTTCTCGTCCTAATAGTCTATTAACCATTAGCTACCGATTAGACACGAGTAACACGCTGCTATTCATAATCATACATAATTTCTCTTAATGATTGCCTATAATTTGTCACTATGACGAGATTTTCTTAGAGCGAGCAGAGAAAGTACTGGAAGGTAAGATATAACTTTGCGGGAAAAACACGTCGACTTGCCGCAAAACAATGGGGATAAGTGCTTATTTTTTCTCTGCTTCGCGTCAAGTTATCTGCGAGTGACGATTTACCTAGAACTATTTATAGTAAATCAGTTTTTTTCACTAATAATTTATATGAAGTAATCGGCATGGGTAGAGAAAAAACGTAGGATGAAGTACTTCTTGAAAAAGAGCATTTTCTATTCAAGAGAAGAAAAATTCCGTGTCAAAATTATAGTAATTCTTATTTAATTATCGTGTATCAGATTTCCTCTCGTGTTCATATTAGTACATTATCGATTATTAGAGTCGCGATGGTAAAAATTCGCAGGAAATAATCGCATTATCTATTAAATGATACAATGTCGCGAGAAAACCAGAAATTGAACATCCTACGAGTCCCTTAGGATATCAAGTCTATTAAAATGCTCTGCATCGCGCTGTGCGAAAACTTTCGGATGACGATTCAACTCGCCAAACAAACCAACTAAGCATTTCTATTCGGCACAAACAACATCAGAGAAAAAGAGAATAACAGGGTTGTTGTTGCGTTCGAAAATTTATTTACCAAATGGAACGTAATTTTGTTTCTACTATTGATAAATACATCTGAAGGTCACCCATGAGTCGTGTTTGTGCAGATCTTTCTCATCTATTTACCATGCATAACTTCGAAATTCGACTAAATTTCTCAAGGCAATTTACATCCATACAAGCATGAAGAAGAGGTTAACTAGTATAAAAGATTGAAAGCGGTCATTGATCATCGAAGATTTCTGTCTTCGGGAGACAATGTTTGACACTTACGGATACCTTCGAGTATAATACGAATCTCTTATTTAAAGGAATAGATATGGAAAAGGTTACCGATGTTGATGAGCATAACAAAATAAGCAGACAAGGAGACGCAACGAAAAAAAGAGAAAGATTTTTTTGTCTTCGTGCACTTTTTCGGATTAACTGTAAGGACGCAATAGATTGTCGAAAGAGAAAAAAAACAAGAAATGTGTAAAAAAGAGAGAAAAAGAAATCTACTTAACAACGAGAACGATTGATTGAGCCTTTCAAACGAACAAAAACTAACATGGATAGATTATATAGTTATATATGAATCTAATCATACCAATGCTTTTTAATCGGAAATAATACAACGAACAGAATTGAATAGAAGGGAGGATTAGTTCAGTGATGTTTTCGCCCATTCGTCAAAGTTAGTTACGCCCGTCGCATGTCAGCTTTGAAAAACGACTTTCCAGAAAAATGACAAACTAGTAGTTCGTTACGAATCATTGGAGTTCGTAAAGGTGATAGATATCGCGTAGTAAAAAAGAAAATGAGGTCTCTTCAAGAGAGAGAGAGAGAGAGAGAGAGGGAGAGAGAGGGAGAGAGAGAAAAAAAGCTGAAAGTTATGACGTCTTAGGGAAATTAGTCGATCTTCACCATTATAACACTCAACTATGTGTGCATGTCAACTACTATCACCACCTTCTTCTTCTTCTTCCATTCCCTTCGTTTCAAGATTTTTTTCTTCTTTTTCCTTTCTCTGTTCTCCATGACTTTTTGATTTTGTTTCTTGCATGATTTATTACGTACACATTTGATGTTGAAGTAAGAACAATATCTTTTCAGCTAATATAAAAACACTTTCGAACGATATGAAGCACCATTCGACCTTCGCCATAAAATTTCATCCATGTAGATTGATAAAATTTCTCAGAGAAACTTCCAGGTTTCGACTAAGAAATTAGACGTTTCTTTCGTACTCAATTATTAGCTGTCATCCATCTTAATTCGCATGAATAGAAAGAGGGACTAACTACCTACCGGGGATGATGATGATGATGATGATGATATAGATAGAACTGTCATGGTCTATAAATGACAACTAAATCGTATTAAAAACTCACCTCTGCCAACAACCGGTATTGCTGAACTTATAGAAGAAAATAATTTTCTACTTTTCTTTTAACCTCTTGCCTCATATACGCAAAATGATACTTATTAATGTTCTGCACAAAATTTACCACTAATCACTAATAATCATTCACTTCCATATTCTTCTCATTGATACTTTTTCTTTCGATATGTATGATTGTTGTGAATGATTAGTTAAACTCGAAACTGAATTAGTAGCAAGCGAAGATCGTTTCGTTATGATTTTCTCGGCATGATTACGTCGTTCCCTCAGTGCAAATATAGTCTGATTTATATGCTTGCATGTTGATGAAGAAGATCCATCAGCAGGATTCTGTGTACTCTACTTGAATACGAAACACATCAAATCTATTTTGGGCCTGTGCGGTATTTGACGAAATGAGTCTTTTACTCGAACACATCGAGATCGGGATAAGCAGAAAACTGCGACGAGAAATGATGTTGACACTTCAAAGAAGGAGAAGAGATGTTGAACGAGGTTCTTCATTTTTTATTCGATCACGAACAACGAATACGATGGTCTCCTGCTCAAGAATAATCTTTGTCAAATAAATGACGATTGACAGTGATGATAATAAGACATTGAAAGGTTATGCCTTGACATGTACCCCCCTTCAGCATTCGACCGCATTGCGCACAAATGTGATTTCGTTAAAAATGACTAACATTTATTTTGTTTAATATCATTATCAAATATTTATTAACAAAAATAAACTCAAATAAATATTTTAATAGAATTAAGTAGGCGGCGAACAGGTCTCACAGCAACTAAGCGCACTTCCATCACTTGATTTTCCAATTGATCTAATTGTTGACTATAATATTGGATCCAAGTCAAGATCGGCCAGGAATTCATCGAATTGTTCTTGTCCTGATGTTGGGCTCGTTTCGAACCGTAATCTAACACTGTCAAACCGATCCGACCGACCTGAGCAAGATTTTTCGAGAGCTGCTCGATGTCTTGTCCCCACACTTGTTTTATTTTACCGATGTTCGGATCATCGAAGAGAGAGTTCAGACGAATGTGATTGAGAGACCATTTTTGAAACACACCATGTAAAACGTTGTGGTTAATAGGAGAATTTTCTAATTTCCAGATAGGTTCACTCACAGCCTGAAGAGCGTCAATAAAAGTTGTCAATGGAACAAGAGCGTGATATTTTTGACTTTGAGCACGTGGTTCAAAACCACCTGGTTCACAAGCATCAGCTAAAATCATTAGCGGATGCAGAAGGTCCTTCTTTTTATTGGAATCACCGAATAAATTCTCTAGTCGACTTTTGTATAGAGATAAATGCGTAAGACCGATTTGTAAATCATCGAGTAAATGATTCATACGAAACAGACGTTCATACATGGATAGTGTATCATTCATGGACGACGGCGACCAAAAACGCTCGGCAATAGCTAATAAGCGTGGCCATAAACGAGAGTCGACGGTATCTTGTGAGACATATTCACTCCACATGCAAGCTTCACCGCCGAGAATATGACTTTGTTGTTCTTTATTGAATAACCATAGTTCGTCATCTAGTATCGGATCGTTTTTATAATGAAAGTCTGTGGAAGAAAGGTGATCAAGGTAATAGCCAGTTGAAAGTAAACCTCGATAGCCTTTGTCAATTGTTTCAGTGAGAGACTTTCGACTTTTCCATGACTGTATAATTGCCTTTTTATCGAGGCCTGATTTTTCACCAACTTGATCGAGTATTTCTTCCCAACCAATCATCACTTTGTTATATTTCTTCAGCATGGCTTGAACGCGTCGATTAAAATAAGCTTGTAAACCGTACTTATCTTTTAAGTTTTGTTGTTGAATAAATCGTTGAATGGATTGCGATTGTGCCCATTGAGTACCTTCAACTTCATCACCGCCGATATGAAAATACGGGTCTGGAAATAATTCAGTCATTTCACGGAGGACTTTGTCGATAAATGTGTATGTCGTTTCTTTTGTTGGATCCATAGTTGATTTTAACATTCCCCATCGTATACTTATTTCATATCGAGTTTGCTCAGCAGCTAAATTAGGATAGCCAACGAACCAACTAAAACGAATAAAGCAATAAACTAAGATCTTTGACACAGTGTACTTTCTATTCAATGACACTTATTCGCAGAACATGAATTTATTATACTGAGAATAATACATAATCATATTCCACTCAAAAAGTATTCGCTTTTTTGCTATAGTCAGAGAAATTACCTTGTCGTATGACCTGGAATATCAAATTCGGGTATCAGACGAATACGTCGCTGGGCAGCATAATCCACCAGATATCGAATATCTTTTTGACTAAAGTAATCTTTTCGATCGTGTAATAATGGATATACCAGACTTTCAACACGAAAACCTTGATCATCTGACAGATGCAAATGAAGAACATTCATTTTACTCAGTTCCATTGCATTCAATGTTCGTTCGATGACTGGTATCGGCATCCAATGTCGAGAAACATCCAGCAATAGACCACGCCATGGAAATCGGGGTCGATCAACGATATTCACACAGGGAATAAAAACTGTGCCTGATGACTTGTCTCGTTCGATCAGTTGGACGAATGTTGAAAGGCCTCGAACGATACCTGTCAATGTAATTGCTGATAGCGACGATTCAGTCTCTGTGACATTGAGTATATAAGATTCGTCTTCGTTGAGTTCAGGATAGCTATCCCTTTTACAATTTTGCGAACCGCAATAGATAGTTAGTCTGTTCTCAGGGTTCGACGAAGAAGCTAGTTCGACTTTTATTGAAAGCTTTGTTAACGTTGAGATGTATGTCGAATAACGCTTAAGTGCTAAATCAAGATACTTCGAAGATTTTTCATTTGAGACTAGACGAAATTGGTCGGTTATTACGAATTTGGAATATTCAGTGCGAACGAATGCCGGCATAGGAATAAGTTTGATGCCATTTGATACGGGATTAAAATTAAAACCACGAAAGGCATAATCCTGATAACGTTCATGATTAACATCATTTCGACTTATAAATAACTGCTGGTTGGCATTTCGTATTAGTAGATACAGAATAAATATGAAATTAATAACTAATGATAACAATAATATTTTAAAAAGAAATACAGGTCGAAGCATACTAAATTGAAAGAAAAAAAAACTTGTTCGATAAAATGTATATACTGTTGATGTATAATACCTGTCTTCGTATAAACATTGGCTGGCGTATGTAATTGATATAATATTTTATCTGGAATGATTTGGCCGATATCAATTATTTTTTTCGTCAGACAGAGTGCAACAGATGGAGTTTATCGTATGAATCGGAAAAGAAACCCTTACTCTGCATCGGTAAAAGCACTACGATATTCAGTAGGAGTACAAGTAAATTTAAATCAAGATTGGCATACGTAAATTTACTTATCTCTTAAGAAAAGAAACGCACATCACGTCTCTTAACTAAATATCAGTTTTCTTTTCTTTACGAAAAGATTATGCCCTTAAATACAACCTAATTCATTGTTGTTATTTATTACACGCGTCATATGTAATAAAAACGAAGGTATGCGAAGTTTATTTATTTATTTCTCTATATTTCCACATAAGCCATAAAAAAGTAACGATATCTTTTTGTACTTAGTTTGTCGCTGAAGAAAATGGATTGGGGAATAATACGATGGTGGAGTAGCGAATGGTGGCCTCGAAAAAAAAATGAAAATACTACTGAAATAATAAAAAAAGAAGGAAGGGTAAGAAAACAACGCAACGTGTGCTGTGCATTTTCATTTGCTTTTGATAGAATTATATCACGGGTATGGTAAAATGACGAAGCCGAATTTAATCTGCGCAAACGAATGCGAAGCAAAACTCGAAATTCATGCGAAAGAACGAACTAAATCCTATGTATTGTGACATAATAAGTACCCAACAAATTCAAGTTGATCGTAGGACGTAATCCAGCGTATTTGTCCTTTCTGTGTCGATGCGGTAAATTTATAAATCAACACATACGAAGAGCGCGAAAAGAAATTAATCGAATTTCGATTTGAAATTCTCTCGAAACTGCAATGTCAGAGTGAGACTCACGAACGCACTGCAACATCGTCTATTTGCAACATCATATTGTCTAACCTATAAAGTACTCTTTTCTTTCTTTATCTCCCCACCCTTGAAAAGATTTATCAGTATTTTAACCGAATTTATATGTGTGTTGCTAAAATTCATCCTAACAAATAGGTTACGTGCAATATTTTCAAACAGAAATGACAGTTGAAAAATAAATACTTCCGTTGAGACTTCATTTTCTTTCTCAATTATTTTCTAGGAACTATTTTAGTAATTTGACCTACCGATATGATCATTCTTGTTGTATTTACATATTACGACGAAAAAAAAAGTCCGGTTGAATGAAATGCTGATGATTTTTATACTTTCTACATTAAACGTCACTGTTCTGTAGGAGACCATTAGTAAAAATAGATGACTATGTGAGTTCGACATCTGTTTCTTACCCTCGTTTAATTTTCTTGCTTCTTTGCCAGTCAAACATTTTTACCTTTAAGAAATATTCTTTCACTCACTTTCTTCTCTTCTCTCTCTCTCTTTTCTTCTGTTTTGTTTATCTCCAGCAACTTTTGTCACTCAACAATCTATTCAACCAGCTCTTTGAAAAGAGAAAGTAATGTGAGCATTACACAATAGAAAAAGAAAACTGCATAACATGTTGGTTGATATTCAATTGAAATTTCTTCTTTTAAAAGACCTTGAAACGCGGAGCACAGCTCTTTCCCTACCCACTTCTTTATATTAAAAATGAATTTGAGAAGAAAAAGGAAACATGTCATGCCCATTTGGAAAACGACTAATTTAGTCGGATTGGAAACGGCGAAAGAAGAAAAAAGAAATTTGAAAGCACCGAAGAATTGCAGTGTATATAAATGAAAGAAGACCGTTTAGAAGTTTGTTAGTTACAGTGTAATTTTCTCAATTCTAAGAGTAACATTTTACAGCACGTATAATTGTCGCCATGGCATATCCACATAATCAACCTTCATACATAACGGGGCAGCCTGGTGGTCAAGGAGCCACAATAGGTGATCCATTCCGACAGCCCGAGTACGAATGGTCAACTGGTTTATGTGATTGTTGCGAAGATATGAGTCAATGTAGGTTAAAAGAGTGAAAATTGAATGAACACTATTAAGAAATGTTCTTTCTTTCTTTCTTTCTTTCATAGGTTGCTACGCATACTTTTGTTGGCCATGTTTTCTAGGTACGTTGGCACATAAAATCAATGAATCTAGTGTATCTTGCTGCTTCGTACCGAATGTTCTCTCCGTTTATCGAATGAAAATTCGATCGACGTTAAAAATTCGAGTAAGCTTCATATTTAATAATAAGTCATCTTTTGTTCCTAATGATTCCATACAAATAGGGTGGTGCATGTAATGATTGCTGTGTTGTACTCTGCTGTCCATTCTGTGCTGGTGTACAAATGACAAATGAGCTGCATAATCGTGGTCTGGCATAAACGTCTAGACGAAACTCAACTGATATCCCCAGAAAACACCTATATACTTCCTTTGACCAATGATAATTCATCAATAAAACATATTTTTTTCCAAAAGTGTCACAGTCAAACAAACATATTCTGTCGTTTGCATGACGTTCCTTCGGCTCCGACGGTATTAATAAGTGCTTGAACAGGCAAATTAAACAAGGAAAAACTATTCTATCCTTTAAAAAAAGAACAATTTTCCGCAATAGTACAGCTTTTTTGTATGGAATCGATATTCATAGAAAAATTGCACTCAGCATATGCAGGCACCAAAGAATGTCAAATGCTATCGCAATAATTCTTTACAGAGGTGTTTTTTGATATAGCAAGAAAATATCTTAAATTAATTTCAGACAATATTACGAATAAGCGTCGAATCGACATGTATTTGTCCCGAGAGTATTGTCGACGACTTCACACAGTGTAAACATACGTGTTTTCACATGTAGAATACCAAACGTTTGTATGTAGGTCATCTCGAACGCGAATATATGAATTTTATTAGTCAATAGCTTCATGCTAGTTGACAAGATCGGCACGTTGACATGAGTATTGTCATGTTTCGATAAAAATGCATATATATCTCTCTTTCACACTGCCATTGCCAAGCGTTAAACTGGAGCATCTCTATGTATCTTTAGTATATTTACAGTATGAGTACTGTTCGATTGAGATTCTAAGCTTAAAACTATTTACAGAATATAGGCACACATACAGAAATGAAGATGATTTACAAAATGGTTTGTTATGCTCTTTCCACTGTGTCTATTAATATTTAAAATATTTCTGTAAGTCCCTGTAAAAGTATTCAGTTGAAAATTTAATCGTAAAAGAAACAAGAAATGACGTTAATAGTCTGTTGTTTCATGATTTGTGAGCCATTTTTGTTAATTGAACTTGTGAAGAACCGGCAGTACTTAACGAAACTATTTACTCGAGTTCATCTTCTTCTGATTGCCTTCGTGTACGTCGATCTTTCGATGAAGCATTCTCATTTTGTCTACCATTTGAACGTTGTATAAACCATTGGTGATTAAATCGATTGCTAACGGATGTATCGTGCCAACACCAGCAATATCGACTGAATAGATTCACCCAGAGTAGAACAAGGAAGACGCCAACCATAAAAGCAATACCAGCTATGTATATCGTGCTAACAACAGTTCGTGTTCGAGCTGGCGGTGACGAAAAAGGTAATGTAGCCAATTTTGTACTGTTTTCCAACATTGAGAAATTTTGTCGTTGCTCGTTCATCTCTTTATTTAGTCAAATAATTTGTTTGTCGGAGCAGTTGGGTCAATGATTAATAAGCAGTTTAGTCGAGTGTCGATCGCTAATCGTATCATAATTTCGTCCGTAAAGGATTGAGAAAAACAAAATAATCAGCCAATATGTGCTTCAACTCTTTAGATGGATGTTTATATATGTATTGAGTGTGATAATATCTTCGAACGATTATTACTACTAGATAGCGAAGCAAACGACGGATAATAATGTCGATCTAAAAAAGAAAAACGCTTTCTCTTCGTGTATATATACGCTCTCTTGTTCTCACAGTCGATAGAGATTATATACAATTCCCTGCTCTATTCTATCGTGTTTAACAGAAGGAGAAAATAGATAGCTAGATAGATATATGAGAGTGAAAAAACGTGAAAGAAAAAAGGAAAGAACCCTTCTCAGTATTGACAATAGCTTCCGTTACCTTGTCTTCTTTGTCTTTTGTTCTCTCTATGAATGATGAACAAAAACGAAGATTACAAAGATGGTTAGACACATTGTTAGATTGTTCCGAAATCAAACAAAGAGATAATCATCTCGTTCTATACGAACAACGCTACCGCCTGGTTTTCTGACCTAGTTGTTAATTTGTTGATGACGCGTATTCAGCGCTGCCTTGGTAAATAGAAATATTCTTATTACTTTCGTGACTATGTTGTAATTATTTTTTGTTACTTGTAATCAACTATATAATATGCTGACGTGCGTGTTAGAAAGTCTTCCCCTTGTTCACGACACGACGAATGAATGTGTGTAGAGAGTGAAAATAAATTCTTTTACTAATGGGAAAACATTCCATCAATTTCATTTATCATTGCCATTCGAACAATCAACTGTGCATTAACAATATTAATAAATCATCATGATCTAGATGTATTTTCTTATTCTTAGTTTTGGTTTGCGTCGTGGTCGACTATTTTTTAAACAAATCTTGAATGATGCTCATTGTGAAGCTTCTGATCGTTCAGCAGATGCAAGTGTTGCTCTGCAACTAGAGTTTCTTTTTGTACTCTGTAGTTTTTCGATAATTAGGCACATATGAATATCAAGTGAGTTTTAAAATTAATTGATTCGTTAAGACTTATCAATTCTTATTAAGTAGACGTTAATATGAAATGAGGATATGCATCATAGACTGAAGATTGCAAGACAATTTTTTTTCCGTAAATCAAATAAACGTCAACTATTATAACCTGTCTACACATCAATGACTCGATTCGATTATGAAAAATGTCTTAGTCATTACTTTCTCTTTAAAAGCAACATTTCTCCGAAAATCTCTCTCGAACATGGGCCAAGCCAGTCAGCGAAGATTATTTTCATCGTTATTTACTGATACTATTAGTTCTGAATGTCAAATTATCGTAAATAATTATATAGACTAAACTATAGCCTGCATTGGCTATCATTGATAAGATAGACTTCGTCATATGATTACTGTATTCCGAAGAAAAGAAAAACAAGACAACAACTGTTCAGATAATATACATGAAAAGCCCAATAGACGAAAACTATGAAAGTCTTTTGTGTTCGTTATTTGTCAACGAAAGATTATGCATTGATTTACTGTCGTTGAAAAAAAGTGACTTTGCAATCAGGACGATTATTGGTTAAAATCGAGTGATCGTAGTATATCTCGTTTATTATGAGGTTGCTTCAATAACTGTGACTGTAAGTGAAGAATATAGTTTGAAATGCATTGAATAAATTCCAATTCATCTTCACACTGATCTACACCTGGAACTAAATGGCGAAGTTGTTCGAAGATACTCATTGTGTGTTCGTCGTTCATAATTTGAAATATACAAATAGACGTATGATGCTTGTCACATAATCGTCAAACTATGTCGAACGCACGTTGAGATGGTGAAGAGTTAGCATATAAGACATGCAAAAAAAATGAGAACTGATGAAGACGGCGAGGAAAAAAAAGAAGAAGAAGAAGAGGAAAAAAACGGATGACAACGAGCAAAGAAAAAAAAATCTCGGCGTCGTTGCTCGATTTGAACACAGAACGAACATTCATTCGGATGTATGATAGTAGTCGTTGTAGTAATAGATGGAAACGAGCAGAACGTCACTCGTGAAAGCATCAAATATTGATGCAATCTCTTTCTTTTTTTGCCCTTTTTTCTCTGTAGACAGACAATTTGCGTTTTTTGTCACCAATCTATATGTATGTACGTATATATGAACAATGCAATGATGTACAAGAAAAAGAAAAAAAACGCAGGAAAGCAAAAAATGAAAAAAGTCTAATGGTCTGATGAACTATTCTTTTTTGTTTCCGTATGATCAATATTCAGAATGATTGCTTTCGTCATCGTTATTGTCCTCAAAGTCATTGCTGCCATAAGTGTCGAGATTCGAACGATTATGTGGCACAGGTGATGGACTTCGTTGTTCATCGTGCTCTTTGTTATGTTCAACATGATCATTTGAAGCTGCTTTCGTTGACTGCGAGTCAGTTAACCAATCAAGATTGTGTAAATCAGTCATCGGCTTTCGGATAGTTGCGTTGAAATTCATCGGTGGACTTGATTCGTGTTCTGTTGATGGAATTTCATCTAATTGATGGTGATCATCAGTTTTTGTTTGAAGTGATAAACGTGGTTTGGGTTTAACGGTTGTAGATGGGGATGGAAATGAATAGTCATCGTTTGAGAGAGTGGTTTTTGATTCGTGTGTTGTGCGCGGTGTGATACTTGGCCGTTTATCAAGTTCATTCGTAGTTTGCCATGGTAATGGAGCATTAATATCATATGATGAATAGTCTCTATCACTGTGCGGTGTTTTTGGTGTAAGTATGTGATCGTTCTTCGTGCCAGGTGCTCGAACGGGGAGAGGATCTCGGTCGAAAACAGTAGCTTTGTGCACGGAAGCGTATGTATCGGGTTCTATATATAAGAAAAACAGTTGCTTGAGTATTGATAGCACCAAGAGAGATTATTTTACTTCGTGATGATCGAACGCCAAGATCTTCTTTCAGTGCTTCGAGAAGTCCACGAAGACGACGCTAGAAAGGTATAATGTAAGCCTCTGAGAAAAAACACACTCAGTAGAATGCAACAAACCTCATCAAGTGTTCCTCGATTACGATCAATGTGAATTTCGAATAGTTTTTCGATCGCTGGTTCAGTGGTAAGGTTCTTTCGTATAATAGCATCAGTGATTTCTTGCATAAATTTGACATATTGTAAACGTTCTTGTCTGTAAACGAAGAATAGAAATGCGTTTGATTATTCAAGAAAAAATTGCTTCGTAAAACGTACTCGGATAGGCCATACTGTTTTAACATATCATCCGAGTGTTTTCTACATAGAAGATCAATGCGTAATAGAAATTGTTCTACACTAATTTACCTTAACGGTGGATCTGTAGTTAGTTTGGCTTTTCTGATTTTCTTTTCCACATTATTTCGGAGCTCCATACTTCTATTCAATTGGTCTCTAAAACAAAACAAGTCATTTTAACAAATCCGTTCCTCCGAATCAAACAAATTAGTGTCTACGAAAACGGGTATGATAAACATGCAGGTTTTTCTACTTCGTTGTTTCTATACTTGCCTAACACGACGAATACTGTTTAGAGAGAAGGAAAATAGATATTTTTACGTATAGAAAAAGAGAAAGATGCGCTTCTTTATTCTTGTTATGTTCTAACCTTAATGCCAGTTGTTCGTCTTCTTTTCGTTTGTTTTCATCCGGAACATTTACTTGCTGCGTTCTTGCTGGTTCTTTGGCTGCACTCGCCGGGCGAGATTTGGTTTTCGAGGGTGGATTATAATATTTATTGTTATTACGTAAAAATGAATCACCGTCACGTTTAACTAAACGTGGTTGATGTTCTTCGGGATCGGGTTGAGAGAAAAAATCCGGATGTTTATCAAGAACATCAGCACTGCTTTTGTTTCGTTCAGTAGACGTCATCTTTCCTAGCGCGGTCATGGCTGTCAGTGCTTGCGAAAGAACACCTCTGAATAGGATAGAAAAGTAAAGCCGATCGATTAATTACTCATTGGAAAAAAATTGTCTACCCGCCGAACAATTTGTTTGCAATGTCACCATCGTTCGAAACATTTCGATTAAGATTTTGCGTTGATCCATTCATATTCAAAGAACGTGTCATCGTACGAGCTGATCCAATACTTCTCGAACGTGCACGGAAAGTCGTCGGCTAGGACAAGACAAAATCGTTGGGAAAGCAACCAAAATCCTATCTACCTGAGATTGAACATTTCGACGTGTAGCACTCGCGCTTTGACTTGATCTTCCACGTGGTGTTGCTGCAAGGCTACCACCAGCTAATTGTCCGAGCATATTCTGAGTATACACCAACTGAGCCAATTCTTTTCGAGCTCGGTCGCGACATTTTTGACCTAAGATCATCGCTTTCGGTGGTTTAGAATCGATAGCAGCTAGAATAAAAAAACAAACTACATCGAACAAAAGAAATATCTTGGAGAATTCTTACATTTGGCACCATTCATTCGTCGATAATGGTTTCTCATATGATCGCTAACAATCGTTTGTTTGACAAGACTGTTTTCTGTTGGCTGGAGAACTATTAAATCAACTTGATCATTACCAATAGGCCATAAAAAATGAACTCACCACTACTTTTAAGCCCATACAACCCTTTGCCAGGCCAATTAACTGTACTACTGAGTAAATCTGAATTGGACATTTCGGATCTTGGACCGTTATAAGTAGAAATGAAAATCTAAAAATATAATTTATATGCCTGCATAGGAATACATCAAATTCAGTTGATTAATTTTCAAGATATATTCTGGTCATAAAATACGAAGCAAACAGCTCTCGAAAATATATTCGTACTTGAAGTATATCTGTGTGCGAGAGGAAAAAACGAAAGAAATTATTAAACTGATGACAATTGTGCATGTGATCTCACAATCATCATAAGGGAAAGGTAAAGCATAGATCTTTTTTACACGCAGAATTAACATTAGAGACATAGAATATTCATTGAAGACAGGTAAAAGCGCGCAGAGGGAATGACTGTGCAAGCGTGAAGAATCTGCGAGCAATTACACCTGTGAACTTCAATCACAGACGAAAAGTAGGTGATTTCTATGCCGAATTTCATCGGCAATTTAGACATGCGATGTTTCTTACTTCAATGAATTTTTACATCTTCTTTTTTCTTTTTCCGAACAGATTAATTAAATCATCACTATGCACTGCGAGTTACTCACTTTAGTTTACAGAAAGAGAAAAAAAACATCGTGATCTATGTCTCTAAGGAAATAGCCTCTTTGATGATTCGTTGATTTCATTGGATGTATGCTACTAGCGAATCATGTCGAAACGAAAGGAAAAAGTGTGACCAGCTGAGCGGAGTGATCATTCGTTTGAAAAAAAAACGAACAGAAGGTGTTCTTGACCAACGGACATATGCATAAGTTAATGACAGATTGATGTATATCCTTCTTTTTCTTTTCTCACCTGCCATTTCCGTCTTCGACGTTGACACATCTGAATAAATTATAGCTTTTCATCGCACATTGTTTTTTTGGTCATTTTCTCGTCATTTTAAGATACAGGAGAAATCTAACAACACGTGCTGATATCCTACTGAACGGACGTGATCGATGAGTAACAGCAATCGTTCATCGTATATTCGTGTCGAAGATCAAAATCAATCGGCATTAAACGAGCTGTTCTCAGTGGTGAACAATCCTGCACAATACCGCGCACAACTCCTATCGAAACCGTTCCGTGATCGAGGTCTACCCGAATCGTTTTTCCAACCGCCATCATCGTCATCGAACAATAGTTTGCCGAAATCTGCGGCCACGTCATCGAACTCAATTAACAATGATCAAAAACAAGAAGAAGAATCACCCACTGTACAACGTCATCATGCGAAAAATCAACTCAGTTTACCAAATATTCCATCACAATCGACAACGCTATTGCGAACTATTATAAATAATAATCATGTCCAGGGCCATTTACGAACTGTTAGTGATACAGCTGTGCTTGACGGACAAGGGACAACTATGACATCGACAAATTCCACATTATCACAAATAAACTCTCAAGTATCATTACTTCCTCTACCCGATGGATGGGAAGAAAAACAAACACCCGATGGTCAAGCTTATTACGTAGAGTAAGGCGCATTGTTGTTTTTCCTGAATCGAAGATTATATTCAACTAACAGCCGTTTAAAATCGCTTTCTATCTGTTTCGCTGCATGAGATGATCATTTCATTCATTAGTTACATGACTAAATCGGCTTTTCTCTTTCTTTTTACTTCAGTCATATGACACAGAACACAACATGGATGGATCCTCGACCCAATCATTACGCAGCGTTTCAATCATTTTGTGCAACACTCCCGTTACCTGATGGTTATGAACAATCACGTGATGCACGCGGCAATGTTTATTTTATTGATCACAATCATAAACAAACTTGTTGGGACGATCCACGACCAAGTATACCAAACTTTTTTGTTCTACTCATTCATTTGTGACCATGTTTTTTTCACTTTCGAATAGATTATTATCGTTCAATGATGACAAAACGACTCGATATACCGACTCCGCCGACGCCGGTAGCTATTCCGCAATCATCGCCCTCACCGATTCCAACGTCATCATCTCCATTTCATCAACAAAGACTTTCTACAGCAACGCTTTCGCCAACAACAAGTATGGCTCAATTATCAACTAATTCACCGCCCGTTGATTCACATCAGCAAGATCGTTTGAAAAACAAACTTTCGGAAATTTTAAACGAACAACGTATGCTACAGCAACGAAAGGAAGAACTAGCACGCATGGTAAGCAAATTCTTGTCAGTTCTTCTTTCTTATCTCTTTTCTAACTACTACTCCATATACACAGATGAAACGACTAATAATAGGTTACTAACGGTATGATACACGCTTGCCACATATATATATATCTATACATGTTTTTCTTTGTCTATCTACATGTGTACTTTCGTTTTCTTTGCTCATGGTGATAGTGTGATATATTTTGTGCCCATAGTGTTTCGTTCATTTTGATCACATGAATATCTTCAATTCTGTAATTGTCGTCGGATTTAGGAAGCAGATGTACGAAAAATGCTCAATCAACAAAGTCATGCTCCCAACGATCATAGAGCACTGGATTCGTTAATCGATGATTTATTGCATCATAAGCGACAAAATAGTGAAGACAGCGGTGTTGGTGAAGGTAGTTTTGTTATAACCTATTCGTCTCAGAGAAAAACACTTGAAGAAATCATTTTTACTTTCAGGTCGAAACAGTGTCAACCGTACACCCGATGCGTTGAGCTCAATGGATTGTAATGACGATCCACTTTTTCCTAACCAAGCAGGTACGTATAACGAAAGTACTTAGCTAGTGTTAAATAAGATTCGATTCGTTTTGTTACAAATATATCCATCATTGCACAGGCGTTCATCGTCGTGTCACATGGTCAGGGTATGTGTTCTATACATGAGCTGCCAACGGAAACGGATAAAACTAATATTCAGTTGCTTAATGAGGATCGAATTTTACTCGAAATACGTTTCCTTTAGATTACGCCACATTTCCCGTGGAAATGGATCATCCGGTGCAGGATCCTCGACCAGTGGGAGTATTGGGTGGTTCACAACTTAAAGTACGCTTCGTCTTTCTTTTATCAATACGATTGCTTTCATGTGTTTTTTTTATTGTTTTTTTCCCAGATGAAACCAATCAAATCAAATCATCCATGGCTCTATCACAATAATTAATCTTTAAGACAAACTCAACATATTCGATTTAATTGATCTGTTTTACTTTCTTCAACTGAGTATTTATACTGAAAATTATTACATTTTTTTTTGTTTTGTTTCTTAATTGTTACTGTCTATGCGCGTATCTTGTATAAAGAACAAAAAACAACGTTCTCCTTTTTTTCAATTTTTTTTTGTCTTTTCTTACTTCATTATTCGCTCATTATGGTATTCATTCTCCGGTCGTTTTTTCATCGTCATCTTCATTCGGTGCTCTTTATCTTTTGTATAAGAGAATGAATCGTACTTTTTTTGCGTTACTTAAGGTCCGGTGTGTGCTTGTGTATCGAGATCTGTTTCTTTGTTGCGCGCTCGATTCAATGAATGTAGCTTGATTCGTTTTCTGCTAGTTGGATTGTTTCTCCTTATTGCTCTATTTTGTACTATTACTAATACTATCTATACTAATATCATGATTATTATTATTACTTCTTTCTATAAACAAAAGGTATTTCTTTAGATACGTGCACGTTAAACACGAATATTGTTTGGGGAAAAAGAGAATGAGTCTAGCTGATTCGAAAGCATTTCGATTGATTGATGAGTAATGGAGAAAGATTAAGCATATCAGAAAGAAAAAAAAACATCATATATCTATCTGTAGATGTCTTTTCGTATTGTTGCTCAATCAAATTTGATTGATGCATGTTACAGTCTCCGTTATTCACCTCATTTAGTCAATCAACTAGCCGTTGTTTCATGTGAAAACTTCGGAATTCGTGGTCGTAGTACTATACAATTAATTGGCAATCATAATCAGATATCTTTACAATGGTCGGATGCATTGTTCGATATCAGCTTTGTTGAAACAGATCCATCACTGATTGCTTGTGCTAGTGGAGACGGTTCTATTGTTATCTGGAAGATAAACAATAACACTTCTACTCCGCTATTATCTTTACGTCAGCATCAACGCGAAGTGTGGTCTGTTCATTGGAGTGAGAGTCGGTCGTCAGATGCTCTACTAAGCGCATCTGCTGACGGTACAATTAAACTATGGGACTTTACTAGGTAGATAAATTTTCTCTTCGAATTTTAGTAGTTCAGATCCTACTATTTTGTAGATCACCAAACCTCCAGGCAACTTTAACCGGCCATGAATCTATAGTATATGAAGCTCGCTGGCATCCACGTCGGCCTGGACTGATTGCTTCAGTTTCAGCTGATTGTTCGTTACGAATATTCGATACGAAACAAGCATCGAATATAATGAATCCTCGTGCACATCCCGCAGAAGTTTTATCGGTTGACTGGTCCAAATATGATGATCATCTGTTAGTTACTGGCGCATGTGATAATCGTCTTCGCTTATGGGATATACGGATGATTACAAGCGCATTAAGCATATTCGAAGGACACGAAGCTGCCATTCGTCGCGTTAAATTTGATCCACACCGACGCGATCGTCTTGCATCGACCGGTTACGATGGTCTTCTAAAGTTTTGGAACATAACACCAACAAATAGTAATATCAATATACATACGGAGCGTATTTGCAAGGAATTTATTTATGGGCTTGATTGGAATTTGTTTGAGCGGGATAAATTAGCTGTAGGAGCCTGGGACAAAACGATACGTCTATGTGAATTTGCTTCGCCATAGCCACTAACAGTAATTTTATTCTACATTGTGTAATGACCTTGTGATTTATTTGAATGAACTAAATAGATTTTTATTTCATTTTTGAGAATGTGAATCTGGCAAACAGCGATATTAGACGTCTAATCCTTTAGTCACATTTTTCCGATATAGATCTCATTTGTTCGTGATTAGCTTTTTTATCACTTGTCCGATTAAAAATAGTACAAGTAAATTTCGTTTCAATCAAATATTATAGAATTAAAATCTACTATTATCAATCTTTTGACATAGATTCAATCTATTTTAAATGTGACAGCATCCTCGTGTGCCTATGTGTCTATAAAATTTCGAAATGAATCGACTAGACGATCATTATAGATCTAATCATAAGGTGAGGCTCAAATTCGTATGCAAGGACACTAATCAAGCGTCAAATGCGTGTCGCCAAAACAAAATGAAAAATGAACACGTGTACGGAATGACTACTACTCGTATCCGTCAATTAAACAACAATTAAAAGCAGAGTAGGTTGAGAGTGAACTTTGTTTTCTTTCTTGTGCCATACTTTTCGACATCTAAGAGCATACAGATCATTTTTCTTGTTTGTATTATCTAAGAACGATTATTAAATATAGAGTTGAGCAAAATGAATAGTAGGAAAAAAAATCTTGTAACAAAAAACAAATGTGTGAAAAAGCAAAGATCAAAACGAATGTTTATCACTGTAACGTTCTTGGCAAATCTTCTTCACATCGATATTTATACAAACTCAAACCTTGATTTAATTGAGGAAATTTTAATTCCTCAGAACACAAGTTCGTTGTTGCATTACGTTCTGATCTCACAAACGGATAATTTCGATGTAGTTCTTTACATGGAACACGCCAATTATCCGTTGATCCACGATTATACCGATGTAGAAATGTATTACCTTCACAGACATGAAACAAATTCGATCGACCTAATCGTACCATGGCTTTTAATGACAAGCGAGGCTGTCGTGGACTCGGTACAAGTAATGGTCCTAATACACGCAAGTATACCGGTTCAACATTGCTTTTCGCTAAGTAACTCATGGTACCAAGATTGTGTTGATGCTTTGGATACGCATAGATATGTGTGGCGTTTTCTTCATAAGGAAAAATATCGATTTTTGGCCAGCGGTAGTTGGTTCGATTGACAATTGGCGAACGTAAGGAAAAGATCTTGTATGATGTCACCTTGTGGACGTTCTTGAATTGATAAACTACTAAATCCTTGTGGAACGATGGTCGACTAGAATATTTCAATAGAAAGAATACCGAAAAGCAGAAAAGAATTTGAATTTACTCTTTCGTCAGTCTTTTTCTGCTATTTTCCATTGTTGATGAAGTTGTAGCTGATGAGTTTTTATTCAATGACAAATCCAATCGACGAAATGATTGTAGAATTTTCTCGGTAGCTGTTGATGGAATAAACAAATCAATATCCGTATCCCATGGTATCACATCATGATGTCGCAGAACTCCAATCAATGTTCCTTTCGTCAGAAAATACTTAATTTGTGCTTGATGCAAAATCAACTGAACATTAACCATCAGTTGTAACATATGAAAATAATCACATGCAGAGACATCGGTCGGTAAAATCGAATTATTCACTGCACGTAAATGTTCCAAGTCAAAGTAATAGAAAAGACCCATTCCAACTGGACGTTTGATTTCATTGATCGGATAGAACGATTCGTTGATGTAATAGACGTACCGTGTGACATCAATGGATTCGTAACAATACGATCCATTGTGATGACATAGACTACAAGCATCATGCACAAACTTTGTTAGAATTTGTTGCCATATATTCATTAATTTGTTCCAGATCGATTGGATATCCGTCAATGAAACGTGAGTATCAAATAATTGATCTAATAGGAATTTTACTTCGTCATATGTCAACGAATTGGCTAATGGAAACGGAAAAGTCTTTGACGGTTGGGTGGAAACATAAGTTTCAATATCACGGTTCGTGTTGTCTGATTCATGTAGGAGAAGAGTAATGGCACATAAACCGACGAGTATCATGCAAGGAATCCATAGACGGCGATTGTTAATTAACAATCGAGCTAATATGACCGGTTTGGCGTACATTGAGGAAAAAGAAATTCTCAGAAATTGACGATATATATCTACATATGTCCGGAGAAAGATCAAATACAAAGAAGAATTAAATTTAATAAAAACATAGTTTTTAACTAGGCGCAAAATCAAAAGAAATTCGTATTTCATGAAAGTATTCGTTGATGTTCTATGGCACTAAGACGATATCTCAGGTCAAACTAGTACTGCAGCCTGGATTTTCAGACAAATGGTCTGATGTGGAAAAAAGTGGGCGAGCGAGGGATAACAGACTTTTATATCGAGAAGCGATGCAGAGATAGCAAAGCATAAGAATAGAAAAAATCAACTTCTCTTGAAAGATTACGATAAAAGAATGTGGGTGTTTACATATGAACTCTCACACCGACGTCTATTTGCAAACTTTTAGTTAATTTTTCTACTTATATATGTCATATTTATTGATAAAATCAAACTGTAATCTAAATGAAAGCAATAGTCTTTCACAAAATAATTTCCTGATAATTCAAAAGAAAATTCCAACTAATCCAACTATAATAGATAGACATTCCCTCCTTGACTGGGCTACTGGACAGCACTAATACAGACACACTAGATAGAAGAAAAGCTGTAGCTAATCTTGAGAGAAAATTACCTCGAATGAAAACTAACCAAGTCTTCTATCCTTCTCTTCCTTTTGAGCGAAAACTGTCGAGTGGGAGAACAAGTATCTCAACATAACTTTCAGCAGGTCTAATATATCACCCAAGAAAACATCCAGGCGATTGCACTCGGAAGGATAGATGAAAGCTGAGTACAGTTTCTTCTCTGATGGTGTACATATACATAAACGATAGAAGCAGGAGGAAATAACAGTTATAGCAACAAGCACTTTTTTCATATTTTCTTTCTTATGATGCCATGTATTAGATCTCTGTTCTTTTCTCTCTCTCTGTCTCTCTTTCTTTCCTTCCTGTACGATGTAAGAAAAAGATAACTGAAGAGAAGAATAAGAAAACAGAATTCTTACTTGTTTATTACATCATTTCTGACGATATGTGCGGTTAATGATCATCATCCGGTATTTATCAGAACATACCATAAGCACGACTGTGGTCTTTCTTTTTCCATGTATGTATATATATATATTTGTCGATTCTGCAACAGCTTACAACCGAAAAAAAATGATATAAAAAACCGACGAGAAATTTTAGAACACACGAAAGAAGTTAACTTCTTTTCTCGAACAATCGGTAACAAGAATCAGAGTACAACATAGAAGAACATTGATAAAACAAAGGAGAGAGAGAAAACCGAAAGAAGCATTGAAAGAAGAACAGAACATAAAAACAGGTATTGCTAGTAACTGAAAGTATTTTATTCGAATGTGCTCAAAGATTATAAAAGCTTTTCTCTATTCAGAATACTATATAGATTCATATATGCGTAAACTGTTATGGAAATCTGTATATACTATCACAGTTTACGCCATGTCCAAGCTTCATTGGCGCTAACCTAAACAGTAGAATCGAGTAAAGAACTTTTGTTGTTTGTGAAATATTTTTGTTCATACCTTCTTTAAATTACGTCGTCTGGATGTAACTCGATAATCTCGGTCATCGTTGTCTGAATCACTATTTACAGCATGCAATGAACTGAAACGAGTTCCTCCTGCCGTTACATAAGTTGCTGCAGGTGCACCAGTGATGATATTCGAGCCTAGGAGATTGCCACCGTTGTTGGCCCGATAGGCGATTGTGTAAATAGGTTGAGTGGGATTTGATACGACTAATGATGGTTGTGCGGGACCATAGGTTATCATACTTGTTGCTTTTGGCTAAATCAATCAAAACGAAGTGTTTTGCTCTAGTGAATAATCAGCTGAAAGTGTCAATTGTATTTTTACCTGGGATTGCATAATTTCTTCCACAAATTGTTGTTTCGACGGTGGCTGGATAACATATGCCATTGGCTGTTTGTTATTAGTATTGTTATTTCCATTAGTATTATTCGACGAGGTGTTGGCTATCTGACTGGATGGTTGTGAGATAGGCTGCATAGGAGCTGTTGGTGGGGCAGGAGGTGGCTGCGCCGGAGGTTGGTAGTAAGGAACAGGTATCGGAATGAATTGTGGCTGCAGCTGCTGCTGCTGTTGCTGTTTGTTGTTACTGCCATTGTTATTGCTGTTGCTATCGCGAGGATTGTTTCTGTTGGATGCATCATCTCGCGGACTGCGCGATCTCGAACGATGAGTAGAACGATGACGAGAACAAGAACGACGACGTGAACGACCCGTATGTGGTAAATCTTCCATTTCCGAATTCTAATTAATGCGCAGTATTGTGTGCATGTTAGTGTTTCATCGGAAAACTTACCTCACTGACAAAATGTCGATGATGAAAAGGATCCATCTAGACAGAGAAAACTATCAATCGATATCGGTCATTTTTTGTTTTGAAACTCACATTCGAATGTGGAAATAAGGGACTAGGTGGTCGAGAGTATCCAAATAATCCAGGAGTGTGTTGAAATGCTGGGTTTACTATCCCATTACTACCATGTTGATTTGATGGTGTAGCGTAGCTGGGGGGAGCTGGATAACCTAGAGGATTCTGGTTACTGCTTGAACCATTGATTTGAAAGCCCGAATTTGGATAGTCCTGCCCAGATATTGGTTGTGAATAAATATATTGATGAATCTTTTTCATTCCGGATGTCAAATTACTAGTTAGAAAATTTTGAAATGAAAATTATCATTGGATATATGTCATGAGAATCAAATTGTGTTTTTACCTATCGGACGGTGCTTTGAAAACACTTGCAGCATATTTGTCAGCGGAATGATTAAGAATTCCTGTTACTTCCATATTACGATAATCACACCAGTTGAAGATTGACGCAAAAACAAAACAAAGTGACGCAAAGAAGGACAAGACGATATTAGGAGTAATCAACCACATTCCCCAACGTCGCGGATTATCATTATTACTTGTACGTAAGCGTTC
The DNA here is from genome assembly GCA_905250025.1 of Adineta ricciae. NCBI lineage: Eukaryota > Metazoa > Rotifera > Eurotatoria > Adinetida > Adinetidae > Adineta > Adineta ricciae. Next base: position 230,539 of record CAJNOJ010000007.1, read on the forward strand.
AACATAAACTAACGATTCATTTGCAAAGACAGTCATGCCAATAGTTGTAAATATGACTAAAACAAATGTATAACAACCCTCTTAAGTTTTTATTTCAAATGAGATTATTAATAGCGGAGAGAAAACAGTGTTTGTCACATCTATTGACACATTTTTTCTATTTAGATTTCATTACATTGAACGAAGATATAGGACATTTATCTTCTTCGTCATTTACAGGTTAGAGTTCTGTGCAATTTGTCATTTAACGGTATTGAAATCGACCTGTGACAGCCGTTTCATTTTGACCCTGAGTTTGGTCAACCAACCAAAGGGTCATTTCGATAATAAGCGTGACCAAAGTCAACCTTTCTTCGCACTCTCTTTCTTGTGTATCTAGTTGAAGTCATTACTACTATATCTCATATCTAAATACAATCGGTGGTCGATCGATAAGTGTCAAATTTTAAGTATATTCAATGAGGGAAAGCCGAAATTCTCCCTTCGGTTACACTATTGACGACAGTAATAGACACTCATATCTATTCACCTTAGCTCAAACAGTATAAACAATGAAATCCTAGCAATATGTTCAAATCAATGTCGGAGGATCTTGAGGGTGTGTGAAAAAGGAAAGAAACAGAATACTCACAGCTCAAAAATGCAAATAACGCCGCAAACAGTGCTGCGGTAATAAACGTACGTCGAGATAAAAGGCCCACAATAGCAGCCAATAATGAAAGACATCCCAACGATAAACCGAATGGTATAAGTACTTGAGCAACTCGTACGAAACCTGATGAATTATAAAAAGCAGAGAGCATTTTCTCAAAAAAAAGAAGCAAACATTAACAAAATATTACTAGGTGCATCCTTATTCCACAGTAGACAAATAAAATCATTTGCATCTTGTGAAAATATACATTTATACCAGAGGCCAAATTTTTTAAATTCAATATTATCATCATCGACATTACTGATATTTCTTATTGAATCTTTCGCCAAATTACGTTCACGAAATTGTAGCCAATCAGGTACGGAAAATGAGATCCATCCGAGCACGAGACTAACGATGAGAAATCCAACGCCAGTGGCCAGAAAAATTCGTGGTGGTATAATACATTGATACATTGTTCGAAGTGTAATACGTCTCTAGATGTTGTTAACCTGTGAACGATGCTTTTCGAAGAGGAAAATAAGAAATGAGACTGATCACGCTATTGTAATTGGCAAGTGTAGAAGAGGAATATGCATAATCGTCGAGGAACAACGAGGTAAGCCGGCGTACGTCAGCGTCTATACGTATAAGTTTCTTATTTATCACTAATTTTAATTCATTGAAGTGTGCAGACGTGATAGAGATGAGAACGTCGAGACGTGAAAACGATTGGATTGTTTGTTCTAATAATTGCTTCACTAACTTTAAATAAATGAGAAGAAGAAAAAAGTATACATATATCGGCAAAGAAAAGATGATAGAATATATACAACGACGGTCACACGTTGATGAATAGTGAAGAATTCTTTTCTTACTCTTTGTTATATAGATAGATTGACAACGAGAATTGTGTCTCATTCTTCTTCTCCTCCTCTAACTCTATCGTCTCATTTTTAAGTATAGATCTATGCATGTATGTATGCATGCATGCATGCATGTGCCTACATAAACATTTGTCTATGTAAGATGCGCCCCTTCGATTATTATACGTAAAAAAATCGTTCATCATTCATTTTTCAACTTCGCTTCTTCCTATGTTCGTTGGCCATCGTACGGGGAGACACTGGCCATCGCATGAGAAGTTCGTATATTCGATGGTCATGCTCACTGAACCAAAGAATTCTTCTTTATGTTCTCACCAGCGTTTCTCTTTCTCTCTCTCTCTCGGTCCCTCTGTCCACTTTTTTCTATCAACCGATGCAATAGTATAGTGAACGATGTACATTTGAAATTCGTATGTGTCACTCTCGAATTAAAAAAAGAGAGAATGAGAACTTTTTCTAACGTACATCGACAATGACAAATAAAATAGAATATTTCTAAAGATCCATTATCTACATACATATTGACCTTGCATTATTATTGTATATTATATCATTCGAAATGGTCAAATGTTCGAACGACAATGAACTAAACATTGACCTTCTAAATGGACCCTCAAATGATCAGGAAGTGATATATAAAATTTGTTTGATTGACTTTACTCGAAAGAATAATGAACACGCTAATGCTTAGTTTTAACATCGGATAATTGTTGAAATTAAAACTGAAATATTCTTTGAAAATTATCGCGAAGCTAATGTAAATAACTGAGCTTTTATTTTCACATCTACTCAAATAATGAATTAAATATGAAGATACACGAATACCTAATACATGGATCGATGTCAAACCAGTCTTGTCTGTTATAGATGGTAAATGCCAATAACTATGTGTTAATAGCTTTGGTAATCTTCAAATTTACTTTCACTCTTATAGTTAACGCAAAGGTCTATTCACATGTTTGTGTTGGTTCACTGTCATCTATTGACGTTTTTTTTTTCAATTGTTTCACAAAATCCAAGCAAAAACCCTTCTATGCACATCTGCTGCTGTTGTTGCTGATCGACTCTTTCCTTTTCTTTCTAATTGACATTTTCCTGCTCGTCTTGATCGGCTGATACATAAGGCTGTATACTGCTCCTCTTTCAATGCTTAATTACTGTAAACGGTTCCAACGGATGAGTATACATTACAATGTACTGAGCCATTTATAACAAATTTATCATTACAATGATTTAGGCAAACGAAAACATGTGTCTTAGTTTGGAAATGAACAGCAATACATTTTGGTCATACGTGAAGCAATGATTCAATGAAAATTTAGTACGCCATGAGTTAGATGAAAAATCGATTGAAATATCTTTTGTAAATGAAAGTGATTCAGAATCAATCGTATTCAACAGTCTGCAACACTTTCCGCGAAGAAGTAATTCGGTTGGCAGAGAGAGAGAGAGAGGGCGGGAGTGTTTTGGTAAGTTAATGAAGAAAAACAACTGCATTGTTGTTTTTACTTTTAGGAAAACCTGTAGTAAGTGATATTACAGACACTAGAATTGAAAATAAGGAACAAAAGTCGAATAAACGAAAAAATGCTGATACGGCTGATGCAAAGGATCAGTCAGTTAAACGTCGCAAATGTGGAGTAAGATCTAATTTCTACAAATAAACTGAACAGTTGAAATAAAATCTCTCGGTTTATGTTCTATTAAGCGGACATAATAGAAGTAAATGGTTCGTTCATATAAGGAGAAATATTACTTCACTTGTAGATCAATGGTCGTTTTCTTTCGGTGAATATATTTTTTCAACATCGAGCTCAATGTCATTTACAAACGCATCGGGAGAATCTTTATGAATATTTTAGATACATACAAAATAATGATCATATTATGTCAACACTTAAACAATATATTGAAGAGAAAAATTTTAAATTGCATGAATAATAGCATTCTAGCGAAGATTCTTCTCATCATTGATAAGCCAATCGAAATCCGTCAACAATTTGGTTTTGTATGCCTTTCGTCTTAAAGTTTATTTTCTTTGTCATAAACAGTTAGTATAACTCAATAAGTCTCAAGCATTTTCTCTTTTTTCTGTGTGAGCGATGTTGTTATCTCATGAGTATAAAATTATGGAAATAGGTTTTTCAATATAATCCTATTTTTCTGAATGCTTATTCATGTCGAACTGTTCTAAATAACACCTGAAATGTTGTGAATTGCATAGAACCAATCAATACATAGCCAGATTTTCATTTATTTCTCGAACAAGAGCTAATATCTTGACAACAAGAGAACAGATTTCTTTCGGTATTCATTGGTTCATAAAGATCTAATGAATGAGATCAACATTCAGGTGATTATATCTCAGAAATCACAAGTTAGTAAAAACATGCTAATGTCACAGGTGCATTTTCATCATTAAGTCAAATGAATTATATAATTGATCAGATATGCGACACCGCCTTTTATCTTAATGTGCTGTACGAGATTTGATTTTTATTTCATAAAAAATTCGATGTTCATCCTTTTCTAAACAGAAAGTATTGATGCAAAATATACTCTGATGACTTTGTTGGTTTCCGCAGCATGCCCTTGTTTACAAGATGGTCATACGAATTTCCATTAGAAAAAAAAAGAAATAACTTGCTGATTTCTGTTCTTTTTATTATTCATTTATCAACGGTTGAAATCATCCATCTTGGAACACGAACAACAAAAGAAAGACATCATATCATTCCATGATCTTTCGGTTATTTCCTATATGATGTCACAGTATTGTCGATAGTTGTCTAATGCGGTTTGCCAGAAAGTCGTCGATCACGTTCTTCTGCAACGCTTAAACGCAAACCTTTACCAGCTGGAAGTGACACCCAAGATTTGTGACCTTTGCCAATGACAAATACATATGCCAAACTAGAACAAACGTTCAATGTATAAATAAGGAATTCTCTCGCAGAAAAGCAGCTGCTAGTGATCATACCGAGTAGCAAATGTGTGTCCATTTGCATCTTTAACATGAACAATATCAAATGAACCTGGATGACGTTCACGCGATTGAATTATACCAACACGACCCAAGTTGTGTCCACCAGTAATCATGACAATGTTACCTATACAGAAATACGTGAGCAGTTCGCTTGTTTGAGAAGTAAAGAAGCAAGACATACCGGTATCGAACTTAATGTGATCTTGAACTTTTCCACTAGCAATATCGAGTTGAATAGTATCGTTTGCTTTGATGCGTGGATCTGGATAACGAATTGTTCGTGCATCATGTGTGATTATATATGGTACTTTCTTTGGGCCCATACATACAGATTTAACTTTACATAGTTTATACTAAAGCAAGATGAATAGTTTCGTAAACTTCATTTTTGACGCTTACTTTAGCTTCTTCAGCTGTAATACGATGAACACAGAATCGACCTTTAACGTCGTAGATTAAACGGAAGTGTTCACCTGTTTTTTCGATGGTAATAACATCTAGAAAGGCAAATCTTCATCATTTTAGAATGATTTCTAAACGTGACAAACCCATGAAACCGGCTGGAAAGAGAAAATCAGTTCGCACGCGTCCATCGATCTTAATGAGACGTTGTTTACAGATTTTTCTTGCTTCAACGTAAGTCAAGGCGTATTTCAATCGATTACGTAAGAAGATGATCATGGGTAAGCATTCACGTGTCTTATGTGGACCAGATGATGGTTTCGGAGCGAACACACCACCCAATTTATCGAGCATCCAATGTTTTGGTGCATGAAGTCGTTTCAAATGTTTACGAATACCACGATACTAAATAAAATCCGTTAGAATACAAGTATCGGAAGATCAGAACAATTGAGCTTACACCCATGTTTCCTTTTTTTTAGTTGTTAATAAAGATCAAGATCTTTCTGACGATCTAAAACAATTCAAAGCAAAGTAAAAACATGGAAAATCAGTATTTTATGTAAAAATTTCAGCCAATCGGCGACGAGTTGGACTAACTCCACTCTGATCAGACTTGGTTGGAACTGATTTCCGAAATCATTTTATGAACTATTGGAATTCTCCGAAAGAAAGTCAAAATTCAAATGGAATCGACATGATCCTTTTCGGCAAACGTATAAGTGTGCTAACGAGTTCAATGTAGAGGCTTCTTCAATCAAAAATCAATATGGTTGATTTGTTCTTTCCTTTAACTTCACTTTCATCGCCTGTTGTGTATATATAGTGTGATATTTTGAAAATTTAAATATCATGTCGATGTCTGCAGGTATTGAGTCTCTCTCGTTTCGTTTGAATTCATTTCTTTGTCTTATTTCCTAGTTGAACTCGATCTTATTTGTGCAGAAAGTGATGCCGATGACTTCTCATTATCAACAAGTATGTTAAATTGCATCAAGTATTGTGAGAAGAGAGGAATCAAGAATTCATTCGTAAGAGAATTCTAGAAGAGTTAACGATTGTGAAGGAGGATCGCGGCGGTTTGTTTGTCGAGTATTGAGCTATTCCTAGATGGAAAGACTTGTTCTTTAGATTGTATGCATATTAAAGTTGAGATCGACGCGTCGAAGTTCATATCGTTGCCCTCGGTCAGCGATGAACGCATTGTTATGTATAGAAGCTTACGTAATCGAAATTGCGTCTGTATGAGGTGATCGAGACAAAGAATATATGCATCTACTTATATTTTTAATTTAACTGATGATCAATATGAAATAAACATGACACTTTCGCTAAATGGAAAACAGATGTTTAACTCTGATTGATAAAACGTGAAAGTGTTACCAATGAATCTCATTTCTCATTTCTCATTTCCTAGAAAACAAAAACATTCGAACCGTATCCATTGAAGAAGATCCAGTAAGCTCAAACTAACAAAGAGATGACCATGGTCTTGAGCATCTATAATTCATTTAGATAGTCGAAGATATCAACGATGACAACAATCCAGATGACGATGACATAGCGATCATCGAACCTACGGAAGTGGACGCTTCCAATGACAACATTGAATTAACTAAAATAACGATTGAAAACGCGTATACCAGCACAAATGAAACAGTACTCAGTGATAATACAACAACTGATTCCAATGAAAACGGTAATCGTCGAACAGCAGAGAGAGTTTCTTCCGCTTCATCTTCCTCCTCAAGCTCCTCGAGTAGAAGCAGTTCCATCACCGACACTGGCAAAATTTCCAACCATCGTTCGACACACGGTAGTTATTTCGGTAGTACAAGATAAAAACTAGTTTTCTCTTGTTGACTAAAACAAAACATCTCTTTTGTCGATTCACTACGATGAGATATCCTACAAGACATTGTTGGGTTTATTTTTACTCTTAGATTCGAATGATGAAATCTTTGATCACGATTCCAATAGCATCCAGATAGAAATCTCAAGTGACAGGCCAAAACGAACAAACTTTATCAATGGTACAGAACGTCAAAAACCATCGGGACTACCCACATTGATGATAACAGTGAAAAATGAAATGGCTCAACAGCCAGCAGATGAACAAACAATTCCAATAGCCGGTAAGATCAGTCGATCTCGTGTATGAGTGTATTTCGCTAGCTGATTGCCCTTTCAGATCCTACAGAAACCGCAACTCTTCGTCACATATTCAGTGATGCTGTTTACTTTCTGATTAAAAGTGGTAATGAAGAAAATATTTCATTAGCAAAAAGCAAAGTAAAACTAACGTATAAATATGTTTGTACATATACTATTTCGCATTATTCTTCAATAGGGTGTGTGGTCAACGCCACCGGCCAATGAGAGTAAACTTAATCGAGCTTTTCGAGTAAGTCGTTTTCTCGAGGAAGAAAAAGAAAGAAACTATTTCGAAATGTTTTCTCGACTATTTAGGAACATCGAAATGTCATCCTGATATTTTCTGTTGCGGAGAGCAAAGCTTTTCAAGGTTTCGCTCGCATGTCATGTGAATCCCGTCATGATAGTCAACCAGTGAATTGGGTCTTACCACCCGGCATGCATAATCGAGCTTTTTCTGGTGTTATCGATATCGATTGGGTCACACAGTAAGAGTTTTTTTTTCTGACAATCTTCCATCTTGGAAATTCTTTTCTTTACAGGCGAAGCTTACCATTCAATAAAACATCTCATTTGTTCAATTCATGGAATGAGAACAAACCGGTTAAGATAGGTCGTGATGGTCAGGTAAAAGAATTTTCAATTGAAAAAAAATCAAACTTTGCCCTTTTGCATGATAAAACATGATTTTTTTATATTTTCAAAAGGAAATTGAACCACGTTGTGCCGAAGCTTTATGTCGCTTATTTCCATCAGATTCATGTATCGATATTATGTCTATAGCATTAAAAGCAAAGCGAAATAAAAAGCGTTATTCGTCTCGTTCACAATCACGTTCACCCGTACCAGTAAATATGCTATTACCGACATCAACGTCATCACTACCTATGGGATCTCCATCGCCGTCACCATCGACAACGTTGATAATTAATCGTCGATTATCCAAAGAACGTTCTCGTCGTTCATCATCAGCTAGTAAATATCGGCCAACATCGTCATCACATGTGTCATCTCGTCATTCACCAGCGCGTTACCATCATCATCATCACCGTCGTCGTCGATCATCGTCGACAAACGATCGTCATAGGTCAGACGTGGCTCTTTATTTATTTCATATTCGTTTAATGAATCTGGCGATTCTATTCTTTACTAATAGAACTTTTAAAAAAGGTGTTGGTTGATAGAGGTCTCCTTTCTTTTTTGCGCACATCTCATGGACCATATCGAACATTCGACTATTACAAGATGCACCTGCGAAATGAATGATATGGGCTTTAATTTAATGAACTTTTGCACAAGAGAAAAGAATCGCATGTCGAAGAACTGATATTCATTATTTTGCTAAAGAAAAAGACTCTCTCTGTCTGTCTGTTTATTCAACAGACTGAAACGAATATTGATGTCGTTATTCTTCGTACGAAGAATCCGAAATAACGAACAAAATACGACTACGCTTCCCCGGTTTGCCCGCTTTCGACAGATATCTGATTCTTTTCTTAAATTCGAGGACCAGATAGACGATGATATCTGGAAAAAAAACTAAGTGCATTGACATCTACGCATGCAGAGATATATAAAAATGAATAATAAAAACCAATTGCTAGCTAATATCAATAGTTGAAACTTTCTTTTCATTTTGTTTTCTTTTTGTTCATCTTAATTTAGACGTGAGAAATCAAGAAGTCGAGAGCGTACAAGTAGAGATTCACCAAGAAAACGACGGCGATCAGGTATGCTTAGCAATTTCATAACTTATACATAAGATTATATTGGATACACCTCATCATGTGTTTTGCATTTTCTAGGATCATCAATACATTCTCGTCATGCTAACAAAAGTACATCCAATCGAAAACATTCACATCGTAGTAACGGCGATCAATCATCTTACAGTAGTTCACACAAATCGATGTCAAAAATCATCAGTACAGGAGTGCGTCGTTGCCAATGGATATCTTTCCTTACAAAACATCTATGATTTATTTTCTATGTAGACCTATGAAGATTACATGAACCATCTTTTCACTACCCATGCTCAATATTCTGGTTTTAGTGGATCAATGTTCCCATCCGCAGTAAGTGACACGTATTGCCAGCTATTTTTCTTGCCTTATTTCTGACTCAATGATGGATGCCACACCTGCATATCATTAATCATTCAAGAAAACCTAATTGATTTTTCTGTTTTTAGAGTTATCCGATGTCATATGACCTAAGTGGTTTCTATCCAATGGGATACGATCATCGTGGTGTACCAATATCAATGCACGGGGGAGTTTATGATACTCCTATGGACATGTACCCATCTCAATCTACAACTTCTTCGTCATCACGTTCTCGAAATAATGTAAATGTAAAGTTTCGATAATTGCATCCTTACAGATTCATTTCTTTTCCTTTCGATTTAGTACGAACAAGAGATAAATGCTTTCCTTCGCCATACAACTGTGCCCAGTACGTATCATCCATCGAATGACAACGGTGCAAAGTTGCATCGAAACCATCGTTATAATCGAAACGAAAATGATTATCGACACAGAGCATCTTCCCGACATCGTTCAAAATCGCGTGAACACCATCGTTAACTGAAAATTTGTTTTTCCTTTTGTTTTGACAGTTTTTTTTAATTAAAGAATTCGTTTTTATTTAGTGTGTTCTCCTTTACACAGACATTTCCTTGGTTTTTCTCTTTTTTGTGTGTACGTGTGTAAACGCGAGGGAAGTTTGTTTTCGAAAAATTGTATCTACTTGCGAATGGAACCTACCAATAAGTGCGCGAGTGCGAAATCCATTTTTATGTGCCAGCCTTGCATCTTTTTTCCTCATATTTCGTTTTTATGTATTCACATTGCACATTCAGTTTGTTCTGTGATATATCATGTTGAGCACGGCAGGCATGTTTGTCGCTTTTATTCGATTAGCTATGCGAAACGAGTATATATACATGTAAACAAGAGTGAACAAATAAATTTTTGTGTCGAATTTAATGACCGAGAAGAAAAACACGATATCGAATTAGACTATCTCGTAGTTTTCACTCGTCTTGGAGCGGTTAAATGCGCTGGCTGGAAGATATTTATTGGAACTGATTTGATTGTCTGCGGTACTTTTATATGGTTCAGAGATTTGATATTGAAATTCGACTGCTGTGTAGGAGGAATTAGTTCTAAAAGATTTGTATGTGCTTGTGATCGTTTGAGAAAGAGCAACGTCAATAGACTTCCAACAATGAGTACACTGGCAAGGCTGACGGTTACGATGGGAAAATAATTTCGAGAGTTCGATTCTTCTCGTGGTGCCATACGTCGCTTTCTTTTATGCTTGCAATGAATGTCATGGACCTGTTTCGAACAGTAAATACATTGTATCGTACGAATGTAGACAAACGTCTCTGTAGGACATAGATTCGGTTTGTATGTATCAATTTGAATTACGAACGGTTGATCAGATCGATTCAAAGGAAAGATCGGTAAACAAATTGATCCTTGCCAATTGTCTCGACATAAGTCATTTGTTTGATATATCTTATAAGTAATCAATTTCGAGTGAATATTAGTAATAAAGAGAAGAAAATTAAGAATTAAATTCATGCACATATTTGCAAAATAAAACTATCCTATTGTAACTTAGTTACGAATCTTTTGAGATTGTAATTCTTCCTGTTGAAAGGTCAGATAGTCGAAGACATGGGATTAGATTACGCCAAACATATGTCTTGATCAAATAGTTCAAACACAAAGAATCAATTGTAATCAACAAGAAGTAATTCACGTTTGCTTACATAAGTTTGAATAGGAAACAAATAATCGAATTATAAGACTACACATTGTTCATTGAATCCGAATGAAACCTCACGAAGACATACGCTTTGATATTCAAATTCAATGTAAAGAAAACTGTCAAATTTTCTTTGAAATCAATCTGATAATCTAAATAAACTGTTGATAATTTCATACTTTAGCACACTATTGAATCACTTCAGTCTTTGTTTGTTCGAATTTCAAAAGAAAAAGAAAAGATCTCATCACACACAACACATGTTGATCAAACAGGAGGCTACACTGTTCTCCAGAGATAATAGAACAATTTAGCCAGATGATGAGAAAAGACGACAGCAAACAAACATATTCTTGTTCGGTATACAGCACAGTATATTTATCTACTGTAAATGAATGTCTCACACATTTACATGATTGCGTATAGACAATGATTAAACAATTTCTATTTCAATCGTAGACATTCATTACATCGTCTAATCTATAACTTTGTACAATACAAAGTACCCTTGAAAACGATGATTTAAGATTTAATAATGGAGAGAAAAAAAAGTGATGTCCTTCATGTTTCAATATGAAATATCTTCATTGATTTCATAACAATCACTCAGTAGTTTACCTTGCGGGTAAAAACCGAGACAAAATCAAGAAACTTTCCTTATTACAACAGCTATTACATCACATAGACATATACAATTAATTTACTAGTCTTTCGTTCTTCTTCTTCTTCTCGCAAATCATCTGTTGTTGTTATTTGTGTATGCATTGTCGTCGTTTGGAGATATAGAGAAAGGAATAGATCAGTTCTTGTTTAGCCAGGCATTAGGATAGGACGAGAAAGAGAAAAGGAGTGAGTGAGAAAGGGGGAGGGAAAGATAGACTCTATTTGCGATTTCGTCGTTTTGTCTCTCGTGTACGAAAGAGCGTACAAGCGCGAGCGTACGCACACGCATATACATATTCTATACGGCTCGAAGAAAATGAAACCTTTTCCTTTTTTTCCCCCCTTCATTCTTTTTAACATGTGACGAGAAAAGATGGTAATACAGATGTGCTCTTTTGTCATCATCACGTTTGACATCTCAGCTGGTCAAATTCAAGACTAAACCAAAGGTAATATTTCATATTTTTCTTGATATTTAAAAGCCAGTCTAAATGAAATCGAGTAGAAAAACGCATAGATTAGATGACTTGACAAGTTTTTACTTTTAAATCACGGTCAAATTTATGCATATATATGTATATATTTATATATAAATTTCAAATAAATGAACTACGTATTTGAAGAAGAAACCAAGAGGAATTTCATATTGAATAACAATGATTTTGATTGACAATTGAATGAACAGGTAATACTATGTAAAGAAGAATCTCTCAATGTCAACTCTGCAGGAATTTAATAAAGCTGAAGGAGAAACTAAATCGCACTTCATTGAGTATAACACTCGTAAAAAAAAACTATTCTAATATCTGCCATATTAGTATATGTCGTACGCACTTTATGCGCATACTTATACTTCCTGGAAGAAGAAATGTCGCCTTCTCTCAATTATTGAGGCAATGAAGAGAAAGAAGTAGATGGTTATACATATATTCTTCCCGGGATTTTTTTCTTTCTTACAAATCAATGCATCAAAATCGTATGTGTCGTGTTCTATACAGCATATCATCTCACCTACATCGCGATCAGCTAGCTCTATGCATCGTTCTTTCTCTTTGCACATATCATTCTTAATTGTTCTATCTTTCTCATCGTATCTAGTCACTAGCCTTAATCATATCTTGATTTCAAATATTTATATGTCATCTATACATATATATAAGCGTATATTCCTTCAATGATCACAAATAGCAGAGCAGTGATTGAATACATATCGATGTACATCTTTCAATCGAGTGTTTTGTGTGACGGCCATTTCTATCTGCTGTGATTTTTTTACATTTCGATTTTTTGATTTTATTTCTTACTCATCATACTCTCCGATTGAAATCAACAAACCGACATCGACGAGAAAAGTGTTAGCATTCTCGTTCTCTTTTTCTTTTTCTTCTTTCCTCTTCTTTTTCCTTCTTCTTCTTCATCTTCATGTCTATTTCTTTTTCATTCACATTAAACTATATGTATATACGTTGAACTTTAGTTTTTTTCACTATTTTATTTCATATCTTGCACACTTAATGTGCAGCAAAGTACATTCTTTGACGAGTATCTACGACAATTATAATTGACTTGAAAGGAAAAGAAACATTTCGATCAAAAAACAAATAGAAACCGAGCGCTAAGAAATGCTGACAATGGCCGTTCCTGCTCCTTCGATCTATGAAAACGAAACCGTTGATCTCATACGTTGGCTTTATTGCACGATCGTGTATTATACATTACAAATTACTTGTCTTCTTACTGTACGTATAATAGAACAACAAAATAACAACTAGGACAGACTAATAATTTTACACTCACTAGAACACAAAACCAAGTACTTCCTAATTAGAAAACTATTGTTAAGTTGTTTTCTGTCCGTAGAGAAGTCATGCTTGCATGACTTGGACGACTAGTATACACATTGACTGATTGTCATATGTTTCTCGAGAGACTATTCGTTTCGCTAGTGTATTTTTTTATTTATTTTCTTTCCTTTTTCTTGCTAGTGATACGCACACGAAGACATAGAGGCTAGATGTTTGTTGTCTATACTGTCTGTCGTCATCGGCATGTAGTAATGGTGGAAAAAAACGGGAGAACGCAGTAAACACACAGAAAAGAAGAAAAAGAGAATTGGACGGAGTAGGAGAAAAAAAATCAAGGCTATTCTATAACGTTAGACGACAAGACGAATGTTGCATACACGTTTAGGATCAAGTAGTAGGAGACTGAGATCTTGAAGGACAAACCTATTTTAACAACATCATCGATGTCAAAATAACGTGCGCACTTCTATGTTTACTTTTTTACTTCATAACGTCTACAAAGTTAAATACATATCTTAACATTAGTTGTTAAGAACTATTACTACCTTTATTATTATTCTTACTATATTATACTTATTAACTTCTTTAACATCGTTCCTTATTTGAAACGAAGGATCTATCATGCAATTTTATTCATGTCCATATACGAATGCTAACTACTGGGTGGGTAAAATGCCTCGGTCGACTCAAGTATGCACTAACAGGCATAGATGAATGAACGAGTTTTCGACGAGTACATCTACACATACGCATTCATATACTTATATATATGCGTAGATATATCGATGTATATATGTATGTCCTACAAATAATTAACCATTGATGATGAATCAGATAAAAACAATATGTTCATATATGTAAATTAACTATGTCGATTGACATTTTTTCATTTTTTTGCCTAGGCCTTTCTCAATGTTCAACAATATAAGCATCCAGATCAACAAGAGACTGTTTCAACAACAACAACAACAACAACAACAACAACGACATCATCGTCGACAACGCCCGCTGGCATGAATGTTATGGGCCAATTGTTTGATAAAGCCAAACGTGCTATTGTCATGAGAACTACTACAAGCGAAAAATCTCACCAAGATCATCAACAACACATTCAACATCCGACAATACCATCGAATTCGTCGAAATCGATATTACCCATTCGAATCCAGGAACTCGAAGCGAAAATTGAAAGTCGTCCAACAATTATCGATGAGAAAAGTTCAGCTGTGTTAAAATATCGCACACCACATTTTCGGTATTGAAAACGAATTTCGAAAAAAAACTTGAAAAACAAACAACATATTTTTTGTTTGTTTTCTTTTGTCTAGGGCAACAGCAACAGTAAAATTTCCTCCATTAGCCGAAGGTGAACATTGGAAAATTGGCTGGATTCAATCATGTACTCGTATGGACTTCTTCAATTCATACGGTGATTGTGGTTACTCCAGTTGGGAATTTCCTCAACTCGTGTCTGGTCAAAATCCAATGATCTCGGATTCCGATGGACGTAATTATCCATTCTACGGTTCGAAATCTGAAGTTATTGAAATTCAAGGACCTTGTACAGATTACACAACATTAAAAGTACTTATGAACGATAATTTTTATCCTCATATAACATGGGATATTCCTACAAGTAACGAACGTTTATCACGTTTAACGAATGTTAAACGTCATCAAAGTTTTTACACCTGGTTAGTGGCAATGAATGCACGTAACGGTTCGATTCTCGTACTGAAAACGATAAGTTGGCAAATGAATCTTGAGATCAATGTGGATCCCAGCAAACCTCAAGGTTCACGCGCTGTACTTGTTTCCGATCCAATGCCTGTTCAACCCGAAGTCCTCAAACAAAATATTCGAATACCAACATGTGTACTTTATCCACCAAACGTAAGTTTGATAGTCTCAGACTATTCATGTGAGGCAAATTTGACATTGATTGTCAATATAATAATCATTAATTTCAGGGTTCTTGCACATTAGACATGTTGTTTTTTCTTTCAGGCTAATAGTGCACAAATACTTGTTTGGCATCCAGGTTGTCGCCTCCACGAAACAAGTAAACGACCTGAAATCGTCGTTCCACCGAGATGCATGTTTGTTCTACTACAAAATCCATTCTATTCCAATCATATTCGACACAAAACACATACTTCGGTTCAAAATAAATTAAACGGTGGAAGTTCGTCATCATCATCATCATCATCGTCGTCATCATCTTCATCACCATCATCTTCACCAACATCATCTCCGTCAACATCATCATCTTCTTCACCGTCGCCAACATCTACAGCTTCCTCGTCATCAACATCAGACACTAGGACCAATATGCCTCAAACATTAACAAATAAACCCTATTCTCGTGTTATATTTCCACAAGTTCCTCCTCCATTATCACCAACATCGGCATGTTCTATACCGCCTGGTAATCGTTGTTATAATGGCATGAAACAGATCCTACACAACCATGCAAGACTTGCTCAGGGTGTTATGGTTCGCTAGTCGATCTCTCACATATGTATAGATATAGGACAATATGTATATGTATACAAATATAAATAGAAGCGGTGCATATGTTTTTGGCTATTTACAAGGTACAGTGAGGAGTAGAACGTTAACAAAGTTTGATATTGATTTCAAGTTTGTTTGTTATTGTTCTTCTTGAGCGAAAAACTAATGAGTGTCCAAGTTTTTCATTACTCATCTTAGTTGTGTGTTTCTTTTTGTTTCTTCTCGAAGATTTCCTTTTTCGTATATATTCTTGTGTGTGTCAGTGTGTTTTTCGAGGAGATAGAAGAAGAGCAGATAATCCGTTCAAGAAGAAAACCTGTGGTGCTATATGTTTATGTTCGTTCTTTTAAATATATCTTGCTTGTTAAATCTGATCTTTGATTATTATTATTATTATTGAAAACAGAAGAGAAAAAACAGCGAGTGACATATAGAAGTCGTTTAAACAACACAGAAAGGACATTTTGCGTTTTGATAACAAGTGAAAAGGGAGAAGGTGAATTGAAATGATATTATTATTTACAGAATAATGGTGATATTTTATCAGTGATATTTTATACGTTGATGGATGTTATTTTTAAAAGAATATCTCGAAGGATATTTGATAATCTGAGAAAGGAAAAATGTTCAAGGCTTTTCGCAAGGATAACTCATCAGATCTGATCGATTCGAATTCGCACATCGAATATTCTCGAAAGTTTCCACCAAGCAAATGTAACATAAAATGATAGAGTTTCAATCGTTATAGACGCACATGCCAAGGATTTTGTCATCGGTAAAAATGTTGTCGTTTGACGCAAGTGAGCAATGTCGATACTTTGTGACATGCTAATTCCTTCATAGTACGATATAACAATAATAGAACATCGGAAAAACAATCTCAGCATCATATATGCTGAAAAGGCAAATGCTTTCGAAAAGAACTTCGTTATCTCGGAGATTAGATAAAGATAATTAATATCAAATATGGAAAAACACCAGTGTTGATAACATGAAACCTTCCTCAATCAAGAATAATGAGACATCAAATGCATCGGCGATATTCGAGGGAGAAATAACTACATCGTCTCAAATATTTACATGATTGTTTGACTCGTTTGTTTTTCTATTAGCTATTAATAATTGCTAATGCTGTACATATCGGACGAACTCCGATCAACTGAAAGTATCAACCGAGAACGTCAATGTTTAGATTTATTAATTGAATATGAGACGAGAGATAAACGATGGACATAAACAGCGTCTGTTACATTATTTAAACAAAGAACAAAGGTGGAATTCACATTTTGTTGCCTTTTATGATCGAAGGTGTCGATGCAATGATCATGTCATAAATGTATATGGAAGTTAGTTATATATTTACGATTCTATCAAGAGAGAAAAAAGTATCTTCTATTCGTCTTTGGAGATGAGCGATAAAGTTACTCAATAGAAAACACTGAGAAAGTAACCTCGGATGTTTTGACTCAAATTTAGTTTGGAGAGTTCGGCGGGCCCTACGGAAAAGACATATCTGCATATTAGAATATTTTATAAAAACGATAATTAAATGAAGATAAGTACGATGAAATAGAAAAATACAGTAGAAATGTGTCCAATCTATGTGCGATCTGGCGAAGAAAACGACAGATGCGATAAAAGGGCTTGATACGCATAAATACAGATGCACGAATCAAGGGGGCAGACTGACTTTGAGAAACGATATTGTTGATTAATGATCGTTGTATGTGTCGAAGATGGAAAGCAGCAATGAAAAGGCTTGTTTTATTAATTAAAACATTTCAATCCATGACACAGCGGCATCTCCCCATTTCTACCTATATTGGTCAAAACGACTAGTTGATGGGTACGGTACGTACGTACAATCAATCGTTCTCGCATCTCATCGCATCGCTTTCATACACATACACACACGTATTAGCACTCCAATTCTTTCTTTCTTTTTCTTTTCTTTTCTGCTATTCTAACAACTAAAAACAGTCAAAAGGCTAAATGGTACTCATCATCATCAGCAGCAACATCCTGTTCTTTGTCTGTCTTCTCTCGAACATTTATGTGTATGTAATCATGAAAAATTGTTTCTATTAGTTTTTTCTCTTGTCTTGAATGTTTTATTTGCAATATCAATGCATACATATGTATACGTGTGTATTGAATACCATTTCATGAGCAGTCAGTCAGTCATTCGGAAGAGACATCAATATCGAATATAATGACTTTTGAGCAATACTTGTCTCAACGAAATAGAAACGGTAACAGCTGCTGTTATTCTTTCTCTCGTGAACAAATCTGACCACTAGTACTATTGAGTGTACATAAACATTTGTATATGTTTGCTATTAATCAGCTAAGAAGAGAGAGAGAGAGAGAGAGAGATTTGATTATGCATAGTTGATTCCGTTCGATGTTTTGTCATTGTTCCTGTCTTTGAGAATTAATAAAATAGAAAAGCTCATTTTCTATAATGATCGATAGTTGACAGTTGTATATACTGTATACAGGAAAAAAGAAAGAAGAGCATTTATCTTGTCTTGGAGTTCACTTCAGAATCTAAGAGGATTACATCACACCAATGATGACGATAGAATGATGAAGTCAGATCTGTTCACGTTCATCTCCTGGGCTATCTTTTTCTCTTACTTATCCAAGTCAATATACATGTATGTATATATTTCATTTTTATTTCTGTATTTCTCTACACTAAGTAGGTATATAATCGAACAGCTTGGAAAGATTTCTCATGTGAAACATATGATTGCAATCAGCTGGAAGCACAATCATTGAGCTGTTAGCATTGAGATGAGAAACACGCATATATACGCGTGCGCAGAGATAACGATAGATAGAACAATTTCTTTACTAATAACATTATAACATGTGCACGCATGTGCAACAATGAATGTAATTAAGAAAATCTCTTCGATTCTCATGTAAAGTGAATGAATAAAATTTCTCTTTCAGACAAATCAAAGTCTGCGCTTTTTTATCCTTTCCATTCATGTGACGATGAACGTATGAAGTATCATCACGTTCAATTATTGTTATACTAACAAATCTCTTTCTCTTTTCTCTTCTTTGTCTGTCTCTGGTTCTGTCTTTCTTTCTGCTCTCTCTCTTTTCTCCCTCTCCCTCTCTTGTGATCGTAACACATATATCAAGAATAGACATAATAACATCTAGCCAGCACAAAAAAAAGGGCAAAGCACTTTTTACATTGCCAATAATATCCATCTCACATAGCCGTACATATATGCGCGTAAAAAAATGCCATTGACTTCATCTGCTTTCTTCTTCTTTTATCTTTTTAGTATAAACATTGAAAGCATCTGTGTCGCATTTCATCTACCTGTATGTGTGTGATGATCATTTTAGAATTGAATCGATTTCGATAGAGAACGCTATGTCGATCGATACAATTCGATGGGCAATAAAAATTCATCCTCACATTTAACAAATCATCGTTCGACTCATCAGCAAAAATCAGCTAATTACATAACAAACGACGACGTCGACGACGACGATAGCAACAATAATATTCCTGCGTCATCAGATCGAAATCTCAATAGTAAAAAGCATGGTCCATCACCTCGGTTTCGTCGACGCCATGCACGACAAGTTCATCTCGATAAGAAAACAAAACGACCGCAAGTATGATTTATATTCTCAAATCATTTCAGTTACGTTTACATTTTGCGATCAATCTACATATTGAATATTGATAACAAAAAAAGAGAAAGAAAACGAATGAAAGTTGTCTTTCAATGTTCAATACTCTATCTATTTATGACATAATAGACGAGAATGTTATCTTTATTAACATGTACATGACTGTATCGTGAAAGAATTCGAGCATGTGATAATGGAGGACTCTCTGAAGCTGAGGAAAGATGGTGAAAATTGAAAAAATCGATTGTTTGATAATATTCGAACACATTGGCCTTTTCTCTCTCGTTAAATGTCTTTGCGCTTGTTCAGCTTCTTGAAATTCCTTTACATCTTAAGTCTTCACTTTCGAAGTGTTTATTTTGGTATGTCACTTAGAAAACATGGGCACCAGTTCCTATTTGCTGAGTGATGATCAATTGAAAAGGTTTCGTGATTATCATCCATACAAATAAACACTCCGTTCTTCTTTCGGTTTAAGTCATGATTAAAATAAACTTCGACGAAATATTACATCTAACACTCTGCTTTCTATCTAGACGGTTTCGTCCTATCTCAATGTTAGTCTGCAGTCAATTGGTGGTCAAACGCTTAGTTTATTCTCTCGTAGTTTTAATTTTCTTCATCCATCATCGTCGTCATCACCACCCATTGATGTTCTCGAAGCAACTCGTTCTAAATTACCATTAACCAATGGTAATCATCGAGTGTATCACCTCGGGACACATTCAGGTGTCTATAAAAATCAATCACGTCGCAAATATCAAACATCCTCTTTACGAAATCCATATCGACGTTCAAGTACAAACTTTCCTGTTCATGGACATGAAGCACTCTTCTTACCAGAATTTTCTATCAAAGGCAAAATAACTGAAGCTGACTTCGAAGTACAAACAAACCGTTGTCAATGTTAATGTTCTTCGTTTTCACTCTTAGGTAATTGGTATTATAGCACGCGGTGCCTTCGGAAATGTGATACAAGTATGTTCGATACATGACAAACAAATCTATGCAATGAAAATTATGAGTAAATCACAAATTGTGAAAGATAATGCTGTTCAACAAGTCAAAGGTAATTATCTATTCATTGAAAATTCAATTGAATGGAGAGATTTAGACACTGTCCTATGCAAATAGTGAGGTTTGTTTTGTTATACTAAACCTAACGCTTTCTTATTCTGTCTATCGAATGTTATTTTTCGCGTTGAAATGAATAACCGCTTATAGTAAATGATGCTCATTTGATAAACGAAACGAATTGAAAGTGCCCAATGAGATCAATCAGCTTCTACGTATCCTATTTCTTCTTTACCTACGATTCTTCATATCACTTTCAACATATTCAATATACACATCTACACTTCAACTTGTCACATGTGACAGTCTAATATCCTCTTAATTATAAAGATGAAGAAAACAAAAACGTCAAGTTGCTTACTATGCTAAACGACTTCGAACGCCTGAAGTATAAACTTTTTCTATTTAGACGAAGTAACGATCGCACAATCATGTCTTTCTTATCCATTTATTGTTCATACACATTATTATTGGCAATCTCGTCGTTATTTATATATAATTACTGATTACGTCGAAAATGGTGAATTATTATCTTTGTGGTTACGTATACGTCGGTTTCCTCAATTAATTGTACAAATCTTTATCGCACAAGTAGCCATGGTGCTTGACTATTTACACACCAAAGGTATCATTTATCGAGATGTCAAAATGGAAAACATTCTCCTGGATGAAAGTGGAAACATCAAAATCATCGATTTCGGTCTATCCAAATGGCTTCCTTTAGGTCAGCGAACATCAACAATATGTGGAACATTACAATGTAAATAAGGCCAATTTCAGTTTCATCTTCACGTTTTTCTTTTCTATTTAGATATCGCACCTGAAGTACTTAGTGTTCGACCGTATGACCATCGTGTTGATTGGTGGAGTTTAGGTATTCTTATGTATGCCTGTCTTTTTGGTGAATATCCGGTGTCAGCAACCAAAGACCATGTAACAATGGCAAATAAAGTATTAAATCATACATTTAATCTGCCCTCAATTGCCTTGGAAAATAAAATTCAAGTTAAAGAATTGTTATTACATTTACTCGAGAAAGATCCGAATCAACGTCTATGTTCTCTCGATGAATTACGTCAATCGTCTTTTATGGCTAAACTTGATTTCAATCGTGTTTACACCAAGTCATATTCTCCATTGGAAATCCTCATGTATATGAAGTCCGAGTGGCGTCATGAACTTCAAACGCATTACAATTACAAGCGTAAAGATTTGAAAAACGGAAAACATCCGTCAACATCTTCCTCTCCTCGACAGAAAATCCCTTGTCACACTTTCGACAATCACGTTTTCCAGAGATTTTCGGAGTGAATTTCAGTCTATTTTTGTTTTGCCCTACACATACTTATATACATATATCTATTCTTCTTTCTTTTTCGCATTGTTTCATAAGAATTTCTGTCTTGTTTTTATAAGATATTTCGAATATTTTTTCGTTTTTTAATCCTGATATATACAATAAATGAGATTAGTTTCAAGAAATTTGTTGTCGATTTCAGCGCGTAAGACACCATTTCAACCCTGTTCTGCAAATACGTAATTAAAAATTAATATTATTACAGATGGTAGCAATCAAAGAAGGCCATCTGTTTTGAGCTGTTGGCGCTTTTTTATCAAAAGAAAACATAATTTAATAAATAAATACACAATACATCATTTGCAGCGTTCTGACGATTCACACACTTGTTTAAAAGGAACTTCAAAACGAATGTTTCATGCATGGATTCCTTGTTTTACGACAGAACCGTTTTTCTCACGAGTTGTTGAGGAATATGAGTAGGCTTTTGAAATATTTCACTGAGAAATTGACGCAATTGTGAGAAAAGCAAGGAGAAAAATTATTTTTCCTCAATGTGCTCGGCTTTATTCAAGAAAAATATTGACAAGAATAAATATGTATACGTTTAGTTTTACTGATTTAATATTAAAAAAATTTCTTTGTGGTATTAGTCATGTTCCCTCCAGAACAATAATAATAAAATGCAATGGAAAAAAAGGGTTTTATAGATTTATGTCAACTATACTCAATTAATCTTCTTTGTTGAATGTTGACAAAAGGGGAAAATATGAGAATATGCTTCTGTAGTTGAACATATTTTTGAGTTCTACATTTAACACAATCATTTGCTTTGCCATTCTAGTCATGCAGCGACGCTTATCGCCCATTCTGCTGTTCGTTACAAGTGTCATTGTCGAAGCTTCGACAATGAGTATGATGGAAATGAAATTGAATATATCGCATTGTCATGATCATAATTGTACACACATGACTATACGTTCCCAAATATGTTATCCATCCACACCTAAGACTTATTATCTTCTCAAAGGTAATTTTTTGTCTGAAAATGTAATGCACGTTACGCAGATTAATTTCATCACTGCTCAGCAACGCCCTCCAAGTTATGGAGCTCAATCAGGTACCGCGTTTCGTTTGTCTTCGATTTCGTATTCCCTTTTCCGTTTTTTAAGAGATCTATTTAATGTTTCACCATGCACCACATTTGGCAAACACTTCGTTTAGAATAAAAGAACAGAGGGCAAAGCTTCAACGCTTATTCGACCAGATACAATCTATTGATATGAGCAGATCGATAGTTATGTGCTCGTTTTTATCTGGTTCTTCGACACTACCAAGTCGACCGATCGGCTCATATCTAAACCCGCTATCGAATACGAGTCTTTTCGGTATCATTTTCCTTAGTGCATGTGCTATCCTTATCTGCGGTCTTTGCACGATCTGGTTTTCAGTGCTTTATTATCGCCGTTTTGTACAGGAACGAAAGCATAAAAAAGATCGTCAAGCACTAGCCAAGTCAGCTGAAGAAATACTTGCTAAATCACCTGTTATCATCTTCGACGCTGCGAATCAAAATCTTGAATTTCGTGATGAAAATCCCATGTGTGCAATTTGCTTGGAAACATTCAGCAATAAAGAAAAAATCCGTAAACTTGGTAAATTAAGAGATTTTTCTTAAGTTCGTTCATGTATATTGTTTCTCTTTAAAGCCTGTACACATTATTATCATATCGACTGCATCGATCCATGGTTATTATCTCATCAAAGCTGTCCACTCTGCAATCAAAGTATTCTGCAAACTGCAATACCTTCGATATCATCGATAATTGAGCCACCCAGCACTGGCCAACCTACCCCATCGACTCATTCAAATTTATAAATCCGAAAATCAAGACGATGTGCATTGTTGTTGTTGCCTTTCGCACTGCTTCGGAACATAATTTTTGTAATACTCTGCTGATTTATCATCATGCTCTAATGTTTACATTTCTTGTTATTCTTAACACTTCAATCCTTTTCTTTTTCTACTCGTATATACAATCTCGTTTTATAACATAGATGTCAACAAAATAAAAGACGCACTATTGATTCTCTTTTTTTCTTATGAGAAAAGAAAACCCTTGCTCATGGTTATTACTCATAATTTGTTCACTATGATTATCCTGGTTTGATCGGAGGCGTTTCAAACAACAGCTGCATTATATAAAATTCATTTCAATTGGTCACCTGTGCAATACGTGACAATTATATGAGAGTGAAAGAGACAGAAAGAAGAAAAAACAGTGTCCTTCATTCTTCCTCCCGTTTTGACAAATTACACAGCAGCTAAAGAACAAGCATCCATCTCTAATATGTCTATTTTGGCTTGCATTCAATGAGCGAACTCTTGACCTTCGATGTATATGTATACATTTTTAATAGAGGCTGGAATATTTATTTCTTTCATGCGTTTTCAATTGTTTCAAACGTAGGATTCAACGTTCTGACATTGTATATAACAGAAAACAGAACGAACTACCAAAAGAAAGGGGAAAGAAATCTCTGGCAAATATATACTATTACACCTTGCTCGAACTCGCTCGTTTTCTTTTTCGTTTTCTTTCTCTTTGACATTGATGCCGTACATATTTATTTTGTAGGAGATGAAAAAAAATTTGATTATTATGAACGCTATCGTTTTCTCTGTCATTAAACTAGACAGACAAACGTAATCCGTGCATATATGTACATCTCTTTTCTTATTTCAGATTCGTATTATATGATCCAGTGTTGTCATACTACTGGTCGTTATATATAGACATATTTGATTGTTAAAAAATAATGGTTAAATAGAGCAGCGGAGTTGGATTTTATATAACCAACAATAAAAGCAAAAACGAAGAAGAATCATAAAAAACAAGGATTTGCTTTTTTTTCTTTTACATTGGTCCACTTCAGAAACCGAATAAGGTAAGATGATAAAAAACGAAGAAAATATAACCGATAGGCAAAAAAACGTCAGATTTCTTTTGCTCCTATGAAAGAAGTAATCGGATGTCAGAATACATTAGTTTTATTGAAAGTGATTTGAAGGCATTATGCGTAAGTCAGGTAGGTAGAAGTTCATTGGACACGTTCTCTTTTCTACATAGAAACAAGTTGTTTCGTGATCTCATGGGAAGATGGGAGTGAAATGTGTCGAATAGGATTGCGCACATAAGTTTCGAAGCGTTGCTTCCTTTGAGGTATTTTGAAGACAAAAATGAATTTGTGTTACTTTTAGTCAAGGTCTTACACTTTCATTCTTTTTTCGCTCTGTCGTCGTGTTTAATTTGTTCGTCAAACAATCCACCATCGACATTCTGAACGAAATGAATTGACCTTTTCCTCATTCGTATACGTATGAAGAGAAGCTACGTAGATCCATATCTAATACAATGTCCAATGTCTTGTTTCGTTCGTCTTTATTTTGTGTCTATACAGACTCGATGTTCACTTGAGAGATTAGATGACAACGACAACATCGTCGTCTGCATTGTTTAATTATTTTGTCATTGAAATACAATCTGAAGAGGACTAGTCTAAATCAATAGTCCTCTGATATCACTTCTTTTTTTTTTCTTCTTATTAGAATTCAAACAAGGTAAGCAACTCTCAAGTTCTTGTACTTTCGAGGTCAGATATACCACTGATTAGAATATAATGAGTTCATCAGTTAGATACGCATCGTTAAACGTATGTATTCATGTGTTCCTTCATTAGAATGTCTGAATAAATATCGACTAGACAAAGAATACTGTCTGTAGTTAAATTCGATTAGCAAAGAATCGTTCGAGGTGAGAAGAAGAATTGTAGATCTTTCAGGTTTACTTTGATTTCAAATCGAATTAGTCGAAATTCGACTGTAAGTATGTAACCTTCATTCCAAGTCAATATTTTCTTTATCAAATGGATTTACTATTTTTCTTCTTTTTATGATTGCTTATCGAAGTATGAGGACAAATGTATAAGAAAGGAATGCATCATATATACATAATTGCTTAATAAAAAATATTTATATTCATTCTTATTGGTGCACTATTTCTTTGAAGAGCAAAAACGAAAGAAAACATCTCTATCGAACCCATCGAAATCATTAACTATACGCGTGATTCGATAGGAAGAGGAAGAAGAAGAGGAATAATATTTGTTAAATTTTTTGTTCACACAAACACATCTAAGATGTTCGACGACGGGTGTTAATCGAAATAGATCCTCTCGGGGTGATTTGTTTAATATATCTATCGACACAATACAACTAATTGAGGTTCTAAGCTCTTTTAGTCTCTTTTTCTCAATTTCAAATGAGCGAAGTGAAGAGAAAGGTGTGTATATATATATGTGTGTGTATGAGCAAAGCAGCCTAAGGGTAAAAAGTGAACAATCGATGACGATACTTCTCACTTGATGATATCGTCGTGTGAATAGATCTTTCGCATGCTGATAATAATGATTTACTTATCTTGACAAAAATTTAATCGCCTTAGATGGGTTGTTTCGCATAAATATTGGCATATATCTCATTTGCATAGACGCATGTACACACGCACATTCATCTCTAATACTATTTTTCTATTCATTCTAGTATCGAACGTTTAAACAATGAAAACACAACGCGAATTGGATACAAATGTTATACGTTCAGATACACGTCTGCGCGAAAGTGTACGTAGTTTACCTCGCGGACACTTTCAACAGATAAAACAAATGTTTGACAAACCATCATGTTCAACGAAAAAATTAGCAACTATTTATGAACAACAACAGCAGCAACAGAAATCATTTCCATCGCATGTTCTTCTCCGATTACCTGTGACTGATGACGAAAAATTAAAACATGCAACAAACAATGATGAAAACAAATTGACTGTGAATAAACCATCCGTCGAAGATTTATATCGAGATTATCTCGCTGAATATCAAGCATTTCGTTTGAAACTTACAAATGAATATCTCGAACATAAAACAATGTATCCAACAAAACAAGATAAGCTTCTGTTAACACAATCGACATCTCTGCCTCATGAGAATCATTCAAATAAAGGTAAAATACATGAGGGTATGCGTATGCGTGTGCATATATATATGTATTTCTCTTCGATGACATAGAACATAGACACGAAATCTGCTTTATTTCTTTTTTCATAAATCATCAGGGAATGATGAATAGTTATAGTTAAAAAAAAACAGATATAATCGAGCGAAGGTCGCCGCTTTCGTGTTCTCACTTTTTCTTCATGTATGAATTTCAAGCAGTCAGATATGTTGTCTAGAAGAAGCAAAAAAATGTCAGAAGAATAAACATCGGAACATTTCGAGATAACGAAAAACAATAAAATGAAAAGAAGAGAATGGCTTAGACTATAACGCTAAACGTGGGCGCGTAACATCAGTATTTCATTAGTCATTCTCCGCCTCCATATTTTCACTTGACTCTACTGTCGTTCTTTTCTTTTGTAACTCTTATATTCGTATGCGAAACAAACTGTAAATAACTACTTGTCCATTCTAGAGACATTGTCCTATTCTTCGTCTTTACCTCTGCACTCGTCTTCGTCGGATACCGAAGAATCGATGTTAATCACATCCGAACTCAATAAAAAACCTCGTCAATTGTCCACATCAACGGCGGTCAATTATACGGACAGCTATGATTCATCTCCATCAAATCATTTGAATCGCGCTGGAAGTAGTCGACAATACGTATCGAGTATACAACGAGCTGTTGACATGAATGCTAATCCCAGTACTATCACACCTTCAGCAATATTCAGTCCATTGAAAGTGAATCCTTCAACAACTTTTCATGAACCTTATGATACAGTACAATCCTCAAGACGTTTCCATTCATCGACATCGTTGTCATCAACTGGTTATGATTCAAATTCATCACCGTCGATGAAATCTAAACGAAATTCTATTGCAACTAATAATAGTAGTAACGATTGTTTAGTACATTCAACATATTCATCATCATCGTCGTCGTCTCCATCCAGCGATGATCAGCAACAACAGGTATCGAAACCTTGGGTAAGTTCTTTTTCATGACTGAAATTGATCCTACAAGTTCAAATCTACTTTCAGATCCAACAAACCAGTCCAACGTCTTTTACTCGAATTCATGACGAGACTAATAATGAAGCAGCCGACGAACCATCGCCGCTAATAAGTCGTACACAAATCAAATTGAACCAACCAGTATTTGAACAACGTCCTTCTCCACAAGTTCGTTATGCAGTTGTTCGTAATGCAACGTTTACTGTCGAGTCGCCATCAACGTCTTTGGCTGTTCACGAACCGGTCATCGGAAACAAGAAAGCACATAACTCATCGTACACAGTTCAAACTACATCATTCGCTGATAGTCCCGACAGTAGCATGGTAGACAAGAAGATCCGTCGATGGAATAACGTCTATTCCGATCGTCGCGAACTTGTCAGTGCATTGAATAAGACTAAAAAATATCCATTGGCAACAACGGCGTCTACAGGTTTCGCCGTAGTACAATTGGATAACAGTCAACAACAACAGCCACAGAAATCGATTGTATCTGATCCGATTAATGAGCGAGACGAAAGTCCTGTCTCTGCACCAAACGATCCCGTATTTGATCGACTTCCACCGAAAAAGCCACCAAGAACGTTCAAAACTGAGAATAAAACTGAACGTAAACTACAAGCAAACGATCAAAAAGTTCCAACATCACTGGATAATAATTCCTCGTTATTCGATCTCGGTATGAATACTTGTCTGATTTATTCATTTAGAAATTATTAGTAGAACGTAGGAAGTGAGAGATCACGAATAACAGAACAGAATAGATTAAATACTTGTGACAATCTG
Organism: Adineta ricciae; assembly: GCA_905250025.1. Taxonomy (NCBI): domain Eukaryota; kingdom Metazoa; phylum Rotifera; class Eurotatoria; order Adinetida; family Adinetidae; genus Adineta; species Adineta ricciae. Next base: position 259,259 of record CAJNOJ010000007.1, read on the forward strand.
GTATTCATATATTTCTATGAGTAATCATTCAGGAAGTATGTTATGAATTGTTCGGAGATTATTTCCCATCGATAGTGCAGATAGTTATTTTATGAGAGCTGCATTGTGTAAATCGTATACTTGAATTGACACATGCAATTGTGGTTCAAATGTCAAATATCAAGTGTTGTCCTTTAGTCTTTATCTATCTGAATGTTAAGCTGATGACATATTTCTGATTGAATGCTTGACGCAGAAATTTAAATCTAAAAGTCCATGACACATCGAACTCTGCACGAACATGAACATTTGATTATCTTTGTTGTATTTAGGTGCACGTTCCATTAGTTGCATGAATCTAACTGCTGGTGCTACGCCAACTGGCCTGTCCTCACCATTGGGTGTTCTACCATCGAAACATGATCATTATCAAATGCCTCGTCGATCCAGTGTGACATCGGAGAAAATATCGAGTAACACCAGTCGAAACGGTAATGTCTATGAAGAACTACGAAATGCGTCATCGTCAACAACATTGATTAAAATAACCGATTCACCACAAGTATTGGTGAACAGTTCTGAATCTTCGAAGGCAAATGCTAACCATCATATTCTTCGTACGCCAACAACAAAGTCAAAAATGGCACAGCCATCACTCACAGTGAAGTCTGTTATGAAGAAAGGTGTGAGCGAGCCTAATCTTGCTAAAACATCGTCAAATAAATCAGCATTCTCTCCACGTGGCATCCTTGAACGTTTTAGACGTCTACTTCCATTATCATCATCCAAACAATCATTAAATGAGAAGTCAAATAATCCAAATGATAGCGATGATTCAACTAGTACATCATCGGAAACGACCGACAACATTCGAACGTCGAGACTCGATCATGTCAGTCGAGTAAAAACTGTCTATGATTCACTAGGTAATACTAGTCACATGTCAAGTTTATTAACCGATCCTAATTTGGACAATTCAGTCAATGAATTAACAACTCTTTATGAATACGTTGTTCATATCGTACCTGAACAGGAAATCGGGTATTTCTCACATGGCACCGGTTGTTTATTATCGTCAAATTTTCAAACATTACAGCAAATGTCAACATCAACATCAGTACGTTTTAAGTATCCGCCGGATGCAAATGACGAAGCGAGACTGAAACATTTCTGTTTTCCTGATCAACACGATGCAAATAATAATCCATTACTGTTGACCAAAAAGACAACGCAAGAATACTTTCGTTTTATATTAACCAACATGCATGGTACGAGACAATATGGTTATTGCTCACGATTCTTTCACAAGGGTACTCTGAATGCTCTATGCATAGTTTCGCCGTATGACATGATTGAAATCTATGAGAAAATACTTTCGACAACCACCGAATTGTTCATTTCGTATAAAGATGATGATGCCAGAAGATTCTTAGAAGAAATCTATCCACATCAATTACCTGCACGTGGCGATACCATTCATATCGATACCACAACCGTTGGATTGTATACATTGAGATGTGAAGAAGATAGAAGAAAAGAATTGATCGATTCCGTAATACTACTCAGCTTATCGACAGGTATGCCATTTTAATCTTGAAAAAAACAAATTTTGAATAAAATATTTTGTCATATTTAGAAACAATCATCAAAATCTTCTCTGCAATACTTTACGAACAAAAACTAATCTTCATCGGTAATGAAATTGGTCCACTGACACGTTTGATCAATACATTAATTTGTCTTATGTATCCATTTTCATGGCCACATACGTACGTACCTATTCTTCCGGCATTGATGCTCGACATCATTCAAGCACCAACACCTTACATTGTCGGCATTTTACGTTCTTGTGAATCCTATCTCTCGGCTAATGACGATCTTCTCACTCAAGATAATTCCGATATAATTATTGTCGATATTGATCATGATCGTATACGTTCGATCAACGATTATGCAACTGGTGGTTCTGTAGATACTTTGCATAGTCTTCCATTGGCTCATGCTGAACCAGCACGTTTTCAAATTCTACCGAAAATTTTCAAAATCGAATTAAAACAAGAAATATCCTTATTACGAAAGACAAAATTAAGTTTGTCGTTAGATGAATGTCAACAGCGATTACGCGATGTTTTCATGTCCATATTTGTTCAATCGTGTTATAACTATCGAGAATATTATTATGAAAGTTTTCGTCGCGAAGACTTTCTCCAATCAAAACAGCATACAATCGAATTGTTTCTTGAATGGTTTACGCGTACACAAATATTCGAATTGTTCATTCGACAAAAATTCGAATTCAACCAGTCAAATCAGTTCGGACGAACATTTGACGTCGCTTGTGAAAAATATAGTAAGACAATGAATAAACAAATATCCACACAGCGTATTACCGCCAAATCAGTCAAAAGAAAATCGGCAACCCGAACCAATAAACAAGAAAATCGATTTTAATCCACCACAAGCAACAATTAGTCAGTCAGATATCATCCATTTTTGTACAAAGTTTCATACGAGTGTTGGCGCTCTTTGATTATATGTAACAGTCATTGGATATAAATAATTGAAGAAGCAAAATTGAAAAACAATTCTTTATGTGCGTGTGCTTGTCGTTATGTTCGTTTCTTTTCAATATTAATTTATTTGTGTTCTTGCTTTTCATTTTCCATTGAATATAAGATAAAAAATAACTCTTTGATGATAAACAAAATGCTCGTTTACTCTCGGAGAAGTTTTATTTCATTCGACAAAAGAAGCATAGCCTTTTTTTTTCATACCAGTTCATGCAGATGCATTTGGACTTATGTTGCATCTAAAGCAAAATGAATATTTTTTATATCAAAAGGAAATACAACGTAGATATTACAATGCAGTATCACAGAAGATCCATACAGCTTCCTGTTCATAGATTAACGTGTATGGAAGTTTTCGCTGCATGAATCCATATTCCCATGAACAACCACGGAACATTTCTATACCGAGAAAATCATGTTTCAGTCCGAGAAAAACAAATTTTAGAAGTAGAACATACGATTCTCTTTTATGCGAATGTAGCATTGTCCATTACATGGAACTCTCATATGCGCCATAGCAGTCGGATCGAGATTCAGCAGACACTTGGGTTCTCGATAGTCACATTGATAACACCAACCAGCAGCACTCGATACTAAATGAAGATTGAGGAAAAACTGCTCTGTTATCAAGACATCTTTACCAGCTTCTATAAGACATATCCAAGTAATAGCGAAGGTCAAGAAATAACTAGCGATCATTGTATGACAACTGCTCGAATGAAAATGGAAAATGAATGATTCAAATCGATACTGTTAGATATTAAAGTCGTTTACATGTGTCATCAAATCCTTTATGGAGTTTAAGAATATTTCAATTTGGAATTTGGGTTATTTTAGAGAGCATGGTATCCTTCGAAAATAATCTTTTTTAATTTTTCACAGATGTGAGCAATTATCAGATCGCATTCTTCGATATTTACGGTTTTATTATCCTTTTCAAAAACATTTTAATTCTTTGCATAAAGAAATAGTATCTCTGATAAGATATTTTCTTATCGAAAAGAAAACAAAATATCATCGTTAGTAGACTAAAAGAAGGTTTTATGGCGAGTGCGTCGTCATATGATTTATGTTCAAGATGTACAAGTAAATACAATAGAAATCAACTGTCTCTATGCCAGTGCAAACATTGCTCGCAATCGTTTTGTTTCGATTGTTTCAAAGAGCATCGAGACGAAATCGATCACGACTACGAGGAACTTTTAAATCGTTGTAACGAAGAAGACGTTGATTGTAAATGAAACCAGTCACGCCAAGAGACAGTTGAATGAATGGCTTCAGAATTACATTAAAAATTTAACAGCAGAGAAAGTCAAAATTGACGCCGAAATCGATGATGAAAATAAATGCACACAGGTTCCTCACTCGGCGTACGTTCTATGAATGGTGTTCATTTACTTTATTTTAGGCATTCATATTGGAACTTGAAGCGAAACTACAAAGTTGCACTGCCGATTTCAAAAGTTCTGCAAAAGAGAATATGTATAAAGCAGAACATTTAAGAAAGCTTCTAAACGATGTTGAAGAGCTTAAACAACGAGTTGAGTCATTGACGCTCGTGATAGAATATGATCTACCATCGGCCATGCCAAAATGTACATTTAAATTTAAGTGTTGCTCGAAAAGCACGATTGATGATGATCAACAAGATCAACAAAAATATGACACTAAGGAACGATGTCCACCATCAACCGAAAATGAAGATACTGATACTGATGATAGTGATATGTCATTTCCCGACGAAAATTACTTTTCTAATCGAGATAAACATGAGGCAACATCCTTCGTTGTTAATTGTATGGCAACCGATGGAATAAACATCATGTATTCTTCAATTGCAGATCCGCACCAAGAATTGATAGCATATTGTTACTTACAAACGTCTGATGTTGGCTATAGAAAGGCTGACCCTAGCCGATTATGGAAACAATCACGTATTATTGATATGATTTGGTGGGATGCCATTGATAAGTTTGTCTGTGCGACAGATAAAGGAATTTATCTAGTGGAGTTTACAAATCCATTGTTTCGTATTTCGCATGTCAAACAAACTCCATTGCCGCAAGTGCGAATTGCAGCGACTGCTCATCATATACGGATCCATACACTCACACAAATGATGATTTACGATACAAGTTTTCAGCTAATACGATCATTCAATTTTAGTTTTTCACGTTCTTTAAGAATGGCTAGTTTCTGTTTGACAGACAGCGTCGTCGCTTGTGCTTTGATACGTCATATAGAAAACGCCAAATATGTATTACAAGTTGAACTCTACAACCACAATATGGTAAGGGAAAAAAGAATTCGTATAGGAATAAGTGAAGCATCATGTACGATTCGAACGGATGGTAGTGACAGATTTTACGTGGCCTTTGGACAACAACGATTTTGTATTGTTTCGTCCAGTGGTAGTGTACAAACAGTTAATCTAGGAAAACAAGCTAACAATCTGGCTGTTGTGAATAGTCACAACGTCGTTTTAACGAAAGTACGCTCTGATGTAGAACTGGTGCGGTGCTAAACATGTTGACTTAAGTCCTCTCTTTTGATGTAATTTTTCTTTGAAGTACTTGTGCACAGTTTTAACGTATTTTCAAAAATTATAGCATCATGCACACAAGCCCTCTGCATACACGCCACGTTCTTTCACAATTTACACAAACATCCTACTCTCGTTGTTGTGAGAATTGTCGCTTTTCAGCTTTTTTACAAGGCTTCTGTGCTGACTGAAAGAACTTTTTTTTTCTCATATAACATCAGGAAGCGTTCCGTGACTTTGTTTTTTTATTTCTCGAAAAGAGCGAAGAGAAAAGGGTTTGACACAATCACACAAAAAAGCTATGGCAACTGCGGCAATACCACCGAGTATCAATGATTCCAAATCGTGTCTCTTCTGTTCTACCAAATATGATCGTTCAAGACCGTCAATTTGTCTATGCCAACATTGCTCTATTCCGCTATGTTTCGAGTGCATGAAACAACACCATGATGATATTCTACAGGACACCGCTCAACTATCACATCAATATAATGAGTTGAGGCAACTTTTCGAAACGAAAAAGAAAATGATTGTTGATGAAACAGCAAGCACAATTGAAACTGTTAACAACCACTTCAACTCTTACATAAATGAACTTCTGGATGCGCAACATCGAATCATTGAAGAATTAAAGACAACAGAACAACAAGCAAAAGTAATTACACTCAATCTATTGCAAAACTCATTATTTGTTAATATTCTTCTAGGAATCTTTAGTAGATGTCGATTCGAAGTTGCAATCGCTCAGTACTGATATTGAAGCTTTGTCCAAAGACGGTATTGTTCAAAAAGAAAGAATGACTATTTTATCGACAGGAATGAAAACCCTCGAACAGCGACTGAATAATTACCAAGTGATGAAAACTGAAAATCTTACTCGAACACGACAAATGCTTACGATGTCTTTTGGTTATTCTCCAACAGTAGAAGAGATACCATCCTCACGCAATCAAACAAATGAAAATACCCAAAATAAAGTAAAGACGGAAGAAAACACTTCTTCAGTGAATGCAATGGTCGTTTCAAAATTAGAAGTTGCGACATCAGACAAGCCTCTGGATAGCGTACAATCGGTCTCGAACGTTATACAGCCATGTTACGCCGTATACGGCTATGCTAGCGACGAGGAGGACGAAGATGAAATCAATATAAAGATTAGCTTTGATCAAACACCCCATAATATTGATCGAATTGCAAGTGATGGAGATAATATTCTTTATACAAGTTACTTTGATGACGGATGTGATACTATAGAACACTTTATCTTAGATTACAAAGATGGTAGGTCCAACATCTGTCGTGATTGGAAACAATCACGAATTATAGACTTAGTATGGTGGAATAGCATTGAGAAATTCGTTTGTGTTACTATGAAAGGAATCTATACAGTACAACGTAGGGCTGAGACACTGAAGATTATGTGTACTATTAAAGACGACTGGTCATACGCTCGTGTTGCGACAAACGACTACACACTTTTCTTGTGGATAAACAGTGTGGATAGTGGATTTAATGGAATTGATGTGTACTCAACAAATTTCGATCGTCTTAAGATAATTGATTTCAATAATAATTCGCCTGGATCTTTTATAGATAACAGCACTAGTTTCTGTGCGACGAACAATACAATAGTGTCATTATGTACTCGTACACGACGCAATCGCAACGTGTTTCAGGCCACCTTTTGCAATCTACATATGAATAGATCGCATTATGTTATTCTTGGCAAATACAATAACGAAATAGAAATTCGTAGTGATAGTGAAGGCCGACTTTTTATTACAACAGGTCTGAATCGCCTACATATTATCTCTCCTACTGGGCAGAAGCGAACGATCAGATTGAGAAGCAATGGTGAATCCATTGCTATTCTTAACAATCGACGCGTGGCAATCGGGAATGGAAGTCGACAAATGCAAATTATAGAATATTGACGCTGAAGTCACACGTATAAAAATTTTATAGTGGCCATTGTTTACTTCACATATATACATGTTCTCTCACTAGAAAACGTAGATATAATCTTTGAATAAAAAAGGCCAAAACAGCAGCTCACTATTAAGACTACACGATGATAGTACAAAGAAGAAAGGAGGAATCTTGAGTCCCTTCAAGCAAACAGGCAACTATCGACTTTTCCAAGTTTTTATGTAGTAATTTTGCTGAAATAGCTTGTATGTTATCTCATAATTGTTATAAATTGTTTTCACGATGCATGACAAGCTAGTGAGATCAATCTTACTTGTTATCAATGAAGATACTGTCAAATATAGCTGAATATTAATATCCTACGGAAACAATATATGCTCTGGATTACGATCGTTGATCTGTTGTCAAAACATTCAACTACATAGAATCTCTTGTATGAGGTCAAAGATGACAGTTTAGTTCTCCAAACATCTGTGTGAGTGACCAACACGAGCTGATCAATTTGTTCTTGTTTTCATACGCATAGTTTTAGTGTAATTTCTTTCCCTTTTAGAGGAACACACTCTAATCGAATGATGCTCTGATTAATACATAGAAAAACAATTTTCGATGAAAACTAACTGCAACTGTTACCAGCAGAGATATTAAGCTTGAGTCAAAATACAAAACGATCTTCGTGAGACAATTTGTTTATTTAACAAAGTTTGCATCTGAATGCAAATATAATCATCATTTTCTTCCATTCACACTGCATTCTTCTGTAACAGCTGTAGATACATATTCATATGCAATACTTGATCTAAACTTTTCTTATCATTTGGGAAGAAACCAACTTTCGTGAAACCTTTATAGGTCAACTTCATCCAATCTGAGCTACGATACAGATCGCAAGAACTCTGCCGATCTAGTAGCAGAATAAACTAGAAATCATTCAAAAGAGAATGCTTGTTATCTTTACATAACAACATTCTTTACTCTTAGAATTGACGCACAGTCATGAAGCATTTATTTTTTCGTTTCTTCGTTTACTTCATATAATAAGCATACATGTCCATCACAGGTTACCAAGAAACATTCAACATCAACTGATCAAGCGTAACCCTTTTCGCTTTTTTCTCTCTCTTATTTATAACTGTGTGTCTCATAGGTCACATAATCATCGACTAGTATTTTATTCGCAAAAAAAAATCGCCACAGCTACTAGTGTATTCATTTGAAAATAATCCTCCACTGTCTAATTGACGCGATGGGTGTATGTTAAGCAAGATTCGTGATTATGATTCGTATTGGTCAGAAGATTTCTATTGCATCGATTTAATGTAATGCTATTGACGAATATGTTCAAGATTCTATTTATATTCTTCTTGGTTGGTTTCTTGTTGCTTCTCTTTCGATTATTTTCAACTAATTCACCGTCGCAATCAATCGATGCGTTCAATAAATCTCTCGAAAAGAAGATTCAAGATGATAAACAGAAATCTACTCCCCCGATAACACATGTTCGAGTTATACCGATGCCATATGATGTCGAGCTAAAGTCGTCGAGTATTGTCTTGTCACGCGATTTACATATAGCAACGAGCCAGAAGCAGTCGAAATATCTCCAATCTGCGCTGACTCGCTATTCTAAATACATCTCTGAGCTAACAGGGATTTCAGTCAAAATCGATAAGTCTCCTTCTTCGTCTGGTAATCTGTTAACTATTAGTTGCAAATCGAAAAATTGCAATGATGACAACTATCCTGAACTCAACGAAGATGAATCTTATATACTCAATGTCACAGAGACTGAATCGTCGCTATCAGCAATTACATTGACAGGTATCGTTCGAGGCCTTTCAACATTCGTCCAACTGATCGAACGAGACAAGTCATCAGGCACAGTTTTTATTCCCTGTGTGAATATCGTTGATCGACCCCGATTTCCATGGCGTGGTCTATTGCTGGATGTTTCTCGACATTGGATGCCGATACCAGTCATCGAACGAACATTGAATGCAATGGAACTGAGTAAAATGAATGTTCTTCATTTGCATCTGTCAGATGATCAAGGTTTTCGTGTTGAAAGTCTGGTATATCCATTATTACACGATCGAAAAGATTACTTTAGTCAAAAAGATATTCGATATCTGGTGGATTATGCTGCCCAGCGACGTATTCGTCTGATACCCGAATTTGATATTCCAGGTCACACAACGACGTACGTATTTCCACCATACAATGAACGTTTTTGTTTATTTCTATTGAGCTATCTGTTTTAGTTGGTTTATTGGCTATCCTGATTTAGCTACAGAGCGAGGTCCATATGAAATTGCTACACATTGGGGTATAATGAAAGCAACTATGGATCCGACAAAAGAAAGCACATATACTTTTATTGATAAGTTCTTCGAAGAAATGACACAGTTATTTCCTGACTCATATTTTCATATCGGTGGTGATGAAGTCGAGGGTAGTCAATGGAGAGAATCATTGTCTATTCGGAATTTTACTAGAGAACATAATATGGCAGGTAATCAAGATCTGCAAGCTTATTTCAATAAGCGTATTCAAAAAATTCTCAAAAAATATGGAAGAGTTATGATTGGATGGGAAGAAATTCTGGAAAATCTAGTCATTGACCGAGATGCTGCAATTCAATCATGGAAAAGTCGACAATCGTTGGTAGATGCTGTTCAGAAAGGTTACCAAGCATTGCTCTCTCATAGCTATTATCTGGATCATATCAACACAGCGTTAACCTACTACCGAGTGGATCCTATTCATGATCACGAACTGAAAATGCTCAGTAAAGACCAGCAAAAGCGAATTCTTGGTGGAGAGGCTTGTATGTGGAGCGAATTCGTTTCAAACGAGACAGTCGATTCTCGCATATGGCCACATACCCTACCCATTGCTGAACGGTTTTGGTCACCGCCATCGACAATCGATCTAAGATCTGTTCACGAACGCCTCTTTCGTATGAACCATTTACTCGATAAGATGCAAACGGGTGTGACACATCTGTCGTCATATAAATCTCGATTGCAAGATTTGATCATCGACACTGACAAAAAGAAGGACCTTCTTCATCCTTTAGTGATTTTAGCTGATGTTTGTGAACCCGGCGGTATTAATGATCGGGCTAAAACAGGAAAATATAAAACGAATACGCCTTTAACAACCTTCGCTGATATTTTACAAACTGAAAGCGAGCAAGTATGGAAAGTTCAACAACTTTCCATTGATGATCCAAAATTAGCTGAAATCTTCAAAACATGGTCTCTCATTTATGTTCGTCTGCGGACTCTTTTTGATGGCAATGAAATTCACAAAAGTAGAAAGCTCTGGGGACAGGATATTGAAAAATTGTCCAAAAATCTCGCTCATGTCGGTCAAATCGGCCTAAAAATACTTGAATACAGTGGTAATAAAACATTCAAAGACGAAAAAGCCAATAGTACAAATTCGTGGAAGTTATCAGAGTGGATATCAAATCAGCGAGCAGCATTAGACGACTTAGAAAACAACGTTGCTGAAGTACGTCTAGCAGCTGCCAGACCAGTTCGCCGTTTACTTGATTCCGTAAAGACAGCGAGTTAATTTTGCTATCTATTGTTTTTTAATAAAAGAAAAAATGACGTATGAAAACTGTACGAAGGTTGCAAAGTTTTCTGATTATTGCGTTGAACAAACATTATTAGATTTGATACGCTGATATTGTTGTTAATAGTCATTTAATGAAGCCATTAAATACATATGTAAAAGATAAAATATGAAATTAAGTAAATGGGAATCAAATATAGATCTAGATGCGTATGAAACCAGAACTTTGTTATCAAAAACTATAGAAGTTTCTTTTCTTATCTACGCTATTCTCTAACAATGTGCTGTTCTCTGTTATTATCATTAAAACCACACAGAATTAAATCTATTCTCCCTCATCATGTATTGCAATGAAAAAACATGACTAGTACACAGAACTACGACGTCGAATCTTGTTCTTTTTGTTTGACTACTCACAGCCGGACTCGGCCTTCGTTTTGTCAATGCAAACACTGCTTTATTTCTCTGTGTCTTGAATGTATAAGTCAGCATCATAATGATATCTTACAAGAAGTACTGCAGCTATCACATAAATGCAATGAATTACAAGAACTCGTGTTGAACAAACAAAATATGATTGTTGAAGAAACAAACAAGACTATCGAAGATACGAACAGCTATTTTGATTCGTACATAGACGAACTTCGTGATACACAGCGCAGAGTTGTTAACGATCTACAAAAGACAAAACAAGACGCACAAGTAATATTATACGATGCTAACGAATAAATACCTTTCTTTATATCTGATTTGTAGACATACATCGCAAATGTGAATTCAGAAATACAATCACTGAATGGTGATGTTCAAGCATTAATTAAAGAAAACGTTGTTCAGCTGGCAAAAATGGCTCGTGTATCAATTGCGGCGAACAAGCTCGACCAACAAATGAACAATTATCAAATGACGAAAATTATCGATTTTGTTAAAGTAAATCCAGTGATAGCTATTAAATTCGGTGATATACCGACAGTATCCGAAGCACAACAAGATCATGTTATCACGGATCGAAGTAAAAGTTGTCTTCGAAATAACGAAGAATCAGAATCCGTCGTCGACGAGTCCGAATCACCAACTGAATTACCAGACGCAGAAGAACATACAGCAAATGCAACAGGAGAAGATGATGCTGAATCATACACGACATGTCTTGACACGATGATTATAAAGCAGAATCGTATTGTAACCTCGTATAACGTCAATCGAATAGCAAGCGACGGTAAAAACATTCTCTACGCCAGCTATGTTCAAGATGCGCCTGATATCATCGCATACTGTCACTTCAATGATGACGGGAGACAGATTGATGAACATCGAAATTGGAATCAGTCCCAAATTGAGGATCTGATATGGTGGGATGAGATTCAGAAATTCGTTTGTATAACTGAAAATGCAGTTTATACAGTTGAATATGTCAATCGAACATTGAAAATTATACTTGTTATCCATGGCGCATGGTCGTACGCTCGAGTTGCAACAAATAAGCGCGAACTTTTCTTATGGGTGGATACTACCAACAGGAGATTCAACGGTATAGAAGTGTATTCAACAAATTTCGGTCGAATACGAACGATTGATTTCAATTGTGGTCAAATAGGACCTTATGCTGATGAGAGTGTTAGCTTTTGTGTAACTAACAATAGTATAGCGTTGTTGTGTGTTCGCACTAGACACAAACGTCACAAGCTTAGTGCTAATTTCTGCGATTTTGAGATGCATAGATTAAATTTATTCCGACTTGGCATATGCACTGGCGATGCAGAAATTCGCAGTGATGGCAAAGATCGACTCTTCGTTACGACCGGTAAACAAAAACTCTACATATTTTCATCGATGAATCAAATGCGATGGATTACATTAGAAGATCCTGGTGAGTGTATTGCAGTTCTCAATGGTCGACGTCTTGCGGTCGGCAATGGTGGTCATGAAATTCAAGTCGTACACTACTGACGAACTTTGTAAAGGATGTTATTGAATTCGATTGTTTTATTTCATGGATAAAAGGGAAAATCGAAATGAATAGATTGAAACTAAAAACAATGTAAAGATGTTCCGAATACAATTTGTTCTGATTTCATGCCGAGACTTTGAAATTGATTCATCATTAGAGTACATCATTTCTAATTCATTCTATTCGTTGGATTCTGCGATTATTCTCAAATGATCAATCAATTCTCGTAGTTCTAACATTGTTTCACTTGGCTGTGCTTTGTACACTAAGCGATGGTCTTTGTCAATAATATAGATTCGCACCGGCCATGAAGAATATAACTTTTCAAATAGATTTTCATCAGGCTTATCAATCACAATTGGCATTTCGAGATTAAAATCACGAATGAAATCTCTTGTAACTGCTATACGTTCTTCAACTGTCCGAGTTTGATTATATTTTATTGGCATTTGTGTTGGACTCCAGCGTGCACTACTAATTGGCCACTCGTCTTGTGCATGTGCTTCGAGAATATAAACAAAGCGAAAATTGATCAATTCATAATAAGTTCTATACAAGTCAGATAATTGAGTCATAATCGCTCGTAGTGGTGGTCATGAATATGAACCGCCAATTAGTACAGTTGATGACGACGATTTCAATCCATCGAATAATTGACCTTCTTTTCCATCGACTTGAACGATGGGAACATTGGGCACGATGTCTCCGATTTGTAAATTTCCATCGGTAGCTCGATTGTATTTTGTATAGAATGGAATTTCCTTCAAATCAGGATAAATTTGGGTGGCACATCTTAAACATAGCAATGCAGCGTCCATTTCTTCATCAAGGTGAAACTCTCGTATCACTTGTTTTTGTAATTCATTCACGACGTCCAACCATGATGACGAAGAGCTTTGTTCGGCTTCACTGAATTGCTTTTGATATTCATCGGATAAACGTAATTCATTTTCTCTTACAAGCATCTGCTTGAGTAAACTCTTCGGAATAAATGACTGAGGCACTGGCACCGACTAATAGAAATGCGTAATGATCATCAATTCAATAAGATGCATCGAGAAACACTTACGTTTGATTTAATCAAATCGTCATAGGTGAAATTCGCCCGACCACTGGTTACATGAACCATGCCCATTTTTAATGAAGTCGTTGCTTTGCTCTGCTCTCACATGCTTTTATTATGCATTCGGCTCGCTACGGTATGTCGCAATAACATGAATCACTTTGAACCGTACACGTAAGTGATATATTTGTCTACGTCTACAGATTTTTATATTATCTTCATGAGACATTCTTAGTCAGGATCGATATTGACTAATGTCTGTTTATATTCCGAAGAAAACTATATACCTGAATTTTTGCGTAAAAAAATTTGTTTTATCATTTACTATTCTGTTTCATTAGAAATGTTTATCATTACATGTTTAAATCAGAGACCTTGTCCTCGCATATAACAGATACATAGTGGAGAGAAAAAAAATCATAATCATGAATATTTTTCCTTGATCAAATGTTAAACAAGTATCAGCAATAATTGAAACAGTGTTTGATATTATTTTCTCATTTCGTTGTACAGACAGAATGAAACTTGTATGAGCGAATAAGTAGACAGACAACGAACGAGTCGAATCTATTTATTTCTTCATTCTAAACAATAGACATGTGGCGCTCTCTATGATGATCTAGACCTATAAAAAAGAAGGTCAATGGAAAGAGATGTCACTGAATGTTTTCTTTTTTTTTGGGAAGTCATCATTCATCAATAGAAACAGAGTTGTGTTTTTCCATTCGACGTATCTTGATAGAGATATTGACAGTTGCTTGTTTATATTTACATCTCTCGTAGGTGCATGTAAAAGAAAAACGAAACAGCAATGACTTTCGAGAGCTATTGTTCGCCACCTGAAGCACCAGTCTTCTACCCAACATGTGACGAATTTGCTGATCCACTCGAATATGTGGAGAAAATTCGGCCGATCGCCTCACGCGCTGGCCTTTGTAAGATTATACCACCAAAGGTAAATACGAAAACACGATCGTGTAGTTATTTTGAATAAACAAAACAACATGCTCTAGGAATGGCAACCACCGTTTTGCGTTAATGTTGATGAATTCCGTTTTACACCGCGCATTCAACGTATCAATGAACTAGAAGCTGGTACTCGAACGAAAATTAAATTTTATGAACGTTTAACAAAATTATTCGAGTCTCAAGGAAACAAACTGAAAATTCCTACTGTTGAAAAAGAAAGTTTAGATCTCGCAAAGTTACACAAAGTTTGTTCGATGAATTTTCGTTGACAATCAATATATTTTTTTTTCGATTGATTTTTACCAATAGATCGTTAAGGACGAAGGTGGATACGATATTTGTTGTTCACAAAAGAAATGGGCTCATGTCGCACGAAGAATGAACTTTCATGACACGCAAACAAGTCGTGTTTTAAAACAACATTACGAAAAACTGTTGTTATCTTATGATGTTTACGAAACAGGCGTTTATGAAGAACATGCAGATGTACCGAATACAAATGACTCGAAAAAAGGTAAAATATGAAGAGAATGCCTTCAAAGCTTTCTATATGCAGTCGTTCTAGTTGAATCTAATGGAACGTTGAAAAATGGCAATAAACGAAAGGATAGTTCGTCAGCCACGGGCACAAATAATCCAGATCCGGTACGTTATTTTGTTGTTATAGTTAAGATAATCAATAGGTTTTTCCGTTCGATATAGTTCGCGAATTTCATCTGTAAATCTTGTACGCGTGGTGATGATGATAATTATTTATTAATTTGCGACATGTGTGATAATTGCTATCATACATATTGTCTTATTCCAGCTCTAACGGAAATTCCTCGAGGTCAATGGCGCTGTCCAAGATGCGTTGCACAGGTAGATTGCTTCTGTTCTAAAAATGTCAAGAGAAACATGTGATTTTGTATTTAGCTGTATCACTCAGCAACGCCATCGGATGCCTACGGATTTGAACAATCGCCGAAAGAATATACATTGGGAGAATTTGGCGAGATGGCAGATGAATTTAAACGCAATTATTTCAAGAAACCTCTATCAGTATGTATTGAATTTCGTTGTCTTTTGTGAAACAAAGGAAATATTTATGAATTGCTGCAGGAAATCACATGTGAAGATGTTGAACAAGAATTCTGGCGTATACTTTCATTACCTGATGCATCAGTAAAAGTCGAATACGGTGCAGATTTGCCAACAGGTGACTTGGGAAGTGGATTTCCATCAGCAAAAACGAAAGATTTGACTGAAAATGACAAGGTAAATTATTTGACAACACATAAGCTTGCATTAATCAGTTGGTTCCCTTTAGAAGTATCTGAATTCTCCGTGGAATCTCAATAATTTCGCATGCCATTACAAATCTGTTTTGCGATATATCAATGCTGATATATCGGGAATGAAGGTAAACCAAATATAAATCTATTTATGTTTCTCTTATGGTATCACACAGGTGCCTTGGGCTTACGTTGGTATGTGTTTTTCATGTTTTTGTTGGCACGTCGAAGATCATTGGTCATACTCGATCAACTATCTTCATTGGTATGAAAAACAAACCGTTAATAATCAAATTTTCATATTCTATCAACGGATTTGATTTGTAGGGGTGAACCAAAAACTTGGTATGGCGTTCCTGGCGAAGGTGCTGAAAAACTGGAGAATTGTATGAAATCTTATGCACCTGATTTATTCGCTAAAACACCTGATTTACTCCACCATCTGGTTACAACTATGAATCCATCTGTACTACTACGTAGTGGAGTGCCAATCACAAAAATAAATCAACGAGCTGGCGAGTTTGTGATTACATTTCCTCGCGCATACCATGCAGGTTTTAATCATGGATTTAATTTTGCTGAAGCGAATAACTTTTGTCCAGCGGATTGGGTAAATCAGGTCGATCAACTAGAGTCGAAAAAAACAGCGGACTTTTTTCTGTTTAGCTTCCGATGGGTCGTTGTGCAATCGATCATTACAAAGAAATGAAACGATATAGTGTGTTTTCTCATGATGAATTAATCTGTAAATTAGCATCAGAATGTCAATACCTTGATCCAGCTATTGGTGATGCAACGAAGTTCGAACTGGATTGTATTGTTCAACAAGAGAAAAATGGCCGTAGATCAGCTTATGAACAAGTATGTATACACGAGACGTTGTATGTTCATATAAGGTGAGATTTTTAAGGGGGCAGCGGATGGTGATCGAGTTTGTTTCGAATTGATGCCGGATGACGAACGACAATGTGATGCTTGTAAAACAACGTGTTTTCTCTCGGCTGTCTCTTGTTTATGCAAACCAAGTATGTTTCAGTACATGCGTCAATCTTTCTCTCGAATTTAAATCGAACTACTGTAGATGTTCTGGTCTGTATCAATCATATCGATCAATTATGTTTATGTTCGCCAAGAAAATATTGTTTATGGTATCGGTATACACTCGATGAAATGGCCGATATGCTTGATGCATTGCGTGAACGGTTGAGTTTGTGTCAGAATTGGAAACTACTTGTCAATCGACTGATATCAGCTGATCATCAAACGCTTATCAGTATGTTCTCAATTATTTGATTTTGATTTACTTTGTTTGTTTTTTGTGCGATAGATTTTAGTGACATTGAAAAGCATACATCATCCGGTGCGTTGTGTTTACGTGATGATATCCGTATAAAGATGGAAGAAAAATTAGCTGAAGCTACGGAATGCCGGCAAATGGTCAAGAATATTTTAAAACGTATAATGTGCAAGTAAGAGAAGAACTCAAGAGTTGCATTCTCGTCTTATTTCTTTCTTCGAATATTCAGAGATGAACCTATGGAAGTTTTGACTGAAGACGGTGTAAATAAAAAGAAAAAGATTTCCGATCACGGAAATAAAGTTTCATTAAGCGATATTAATCAGTTGAAAACACGAATCAAATCACTTGGTATTACATTTGATGAAATGAATACGATACAAGTAAAGTTCCTCGCTTTCTAAATCATGATCTCTCATTGTTGTTATTCTCATAGGAAATTCTCGCTGATTGTCTTCGGTATCAAGATGAGATTAAGACATTACTCCAATCAGAAAAACTTCAATCACCTGATACTTATTCAAATCATATCGAACGAAGTGATCAATATCAAATTGAATTGCCCATCGTTGAACGATTGAGATTATTCTATCAAGCTAGCCTTTGGTATGAACTTGTACAGAAAACATTGAATCGAACTATCCCGCCAAGTAAACTTCGATCGTTGATTACATCTGGACAACCATTTCAAGCTTTACATCAACAAATACAACAAAAAATCCATGAATTACAAGTACAATTGCAACAATTGGAATATTGGGACGAGAAATGTCGACAGTTAACCAAAGAAGAGTCAGTTATTCAGATTTTTATCGTTGATGTTCATAACAAATTCTTGTCGTATATTTTAGACCACGGCCAACATTGAACATATTGGAGGAATTTATTAAGAGTGCTGATGAAGCGAACATTCATTTGAGTTCGATTGACAAAATTCGAACATTGATCATTGATTGTCATGCTTGGATTGAACGATTCGAAGAAATGCAACAAGGCAAACACTATCCATTTTTATCATCATACGAGCAATTATACGAACAAGCACGACACTTTCATATTGACTTGGAACCGTTGAAAATAGTTGAACAAACGATTTTACAAGCGCGAACATGGTTAGAAAAGACTCAAGCAGTGTTTCGTCGACCAGAATCAATGCTGACTTTGATTGAAGTATGATTCGTGCGATTTTCAAATAGGAGAAATATATGATTATCTTTAGATGATCACACCACGAGTTAATGTTGCACCTAGAACGGCAACAAAGAAACGACAAGCTTCGAAACGAACTACAGGTGATGGACCAACCAACGAATCGATCGGTGTTCTCGATGATACTATAGCGAAAGTGTTGTCAAGTGATGAGAATGATCCCGAAACTGTGGTATGAGTCTAATGAACATGTCAACGTTCGACTAAAATGTTATTTCCTATTTATTTAGTATAAAGTGTATCGTGATGCAACAATGAAAGAAATCGAATGTCTCAATGAATTACGAGAAAATAATCAAAAGAAACGCTTGGATTCATCATCTACTTATTGCGTATGCGAAAAACCATACTCGGATACTATGCTTCAATGTGATTTATGCAATGAATATTATCATCGTATGTGCATGTATTCTTTGAATTGCTATTTTCAGTTTGTTATAAACCTAGGCCATTGTTTACCGTATCATGGTACTGATGTAAACACATCTGTCTGGTGGATTTGTGACTTCTGTATACGATCGCGACGGCCACGTCTGCAAGATGTTGTTAAACTTCTTGCGAATTTACAGAAGTTAACCGTACGATTACCGGAAGGTGAAATCTTACAATGCCTAACAGAACGTGCTATTACATGGCAAGAAAAAGCCGAGTAAGTCAAGACAAAAAACAATTCGCCAAGATTGTTATTCGCTTATGTTGCATTTTAGAGCATTTCTGGAATCACCCATCCTACGAGAACTGAGTACAGTCAAACAGGAAAACAGACCGTTTAAGGTAAATATACCTAGCTTATCATGAATGAAGGAAACAGATGTTCATGTAAAACTTGTTTATTTATAGCAAGAGGAATTTTCAAACGATCCAACAAAGCAACAAGGCCGAAATTTAGAACCAGAATGTAAGCGTCTTTCTTCTGATCTTATTCGACATTAGAACCATTTCCTATCGATAGCCTCTCGTCCAGTGAATAATCTAGCCGAAAGTCAATTAGAAAGCCTATTGATCGAAGGTGGCTTACTTGAGATTTACGTTGATCAAATAAAACTATTAACAAAATTAGTGAACTCATCACGACGATCACATTTATCATCAGATGTATGTCGAGAGAAACTTTTTGCTTACTTTTTTTTTAAACGTGTTTCTTGTGTTTAGAAACCAAAAGTTGCTCGTGTTCAGCAAGGAGACAAGAATAAGTCCCATACAATACGAAAACGAAAATCCTATGAAATTATTGCAAAAACAGGTTTGATGAATTCAAACAGAAGTTTTTTTTTTCATATTGAAACTTCCACATTCACTTAGAAAAAACGATACGCCGTAAACGTTCGCGCAAATCCTTTCTACCGGATCAACGCTCATCCGAAAGTCAGCTTACTTCAACCGCAGCACCTGTCGTATACGTTTCATCGATGAGCGATGTTCAACAAACATTGATTAAATCATCGCCTAAATCCGATGCCGATCACGATAACAATCCATTGCTCATATCCGATGATGAAAATGATCAGAGTAAAAAAGGAAACATTCTCGGCGGTGGTGAAGATGAATGTGCTGTCGACAGCGGTGCGTGTTTACGACCAAGTGGATCATCGATAAAATGTAAAAATGAATTTCTCAGATAGTAAACTTCCATTCTCGATTGCGCTTTCTCTAGGGGTTTGCTGTGATGCGTGTGAACGATGGTTTCATCTTGCTTGTGTTGGTTTGACGAGTGTGAAGAAAAAAGAAGAATTCAAATGCTCGCGTTGTAAACAGTCATCCATATCGTCTTCGACATCCACTCCCACCATTGCTTTGACGTTGTAAAGAGCGAGTTAAGTATAGAATATTTGCAATCAAATAACAAATCTCTGTCTGTCTGACTGACTGTATTTTTGTTTTCGTTTCTTTTCTTCATATATAATTTAAAATTTCCTTTCGCATTTCGTGTCAGATAGACAAACAATTCTAAGCGTACATGTTCAAAAACGGGCCATATGAGTAGTCAACATTGATCTTGTCTTGTCTGACTCGAGAAGTGAAAAAGAAACGGGAAAATACGTATTGGATATTGATTGTTTTCTTTTTCTTTCTCGTTCATTGTCATCTGTCAGCTCTATCTTTATGTTTCGGCTTGTTTGTTTTTTCGTTTGTTTTTCGGGATATTGACAAAAATCGTTTCTTGTAGATAGAAATTCTTTATTTGTTTGTGTATGCGTGCATGTCTCGTATATGTTGTTCAAGCGGAAATCGAAATACAGGCAAACTTCTTATATACTGAGAAACACAATAAATCACATACTGAAACTTGTCGCTTTTTCAATTATTTAAATCGAAGGAATAATTTGCATTTCCTTCAAGCGATCAAAACATCGAATGTAGCTCTCAACAGTATTAACCGTTGTTTTCCAACCGTATTTTCGAGCTTTAGACATGTCACTGTGATCATCGAATGCTCGACCAAGAACAAAATCTAAGAAAGATAATAAATAGCATTCATTGGATATACAGTTGATAGCGACTATTCACCAATGAAATTCCACGTTGCATAATTGAAAGCCGATGAGTCGAGTTGCTTGTGTTTTGTCAGTCGGTTCCAAGTTTCAATATGTTTTGGCATAAGTTCAGCAAGAGAAAATTGTGAAATACCAATCTCACCTGTTTGAATATCGTCGGCATCGAACATTTGTTTGTGTGGTGCGAAACCGAAGTATCTAAAATATATGTCAGAAGAATAAATAAAAATCATATATACATATATTACCTTTCGAAATATGGCCACAATGTACAAAATCGAACTTCATCCCCATTATGTATGTTGAACACTTCATTATGAATTTCATTATTTGTCGATGCCCATATTTGAAAACGTGCAGTGTTCATTGCATCGGAATGATCGACAACGGCATTCCAAGCAACTTCGTTACCAGGAAACAATAGTGGTTGTCCTTCTTCCTTTTGTAGAGTGGCATACAGAGCAAAGCTGAGCGCAAAATTCATGAAATTGCCACGGGATACACCAATAATTATATTCGGCCGTGTAACGATATACTTCCATCCATGTTTACCAGCATATTCTTTCAACAGATCCTCTTGTGTGTAATAAAAATTACTACCTTGATGACGCGGAGCATCTTCTTGATAAGGACGTGTTGCAAGATATTCACCACCTTTGTGTACACCATAATACTACAAAGAAAGGGAAAAGAATAGTTGTTTGGTTCGACCGTTGAAATACTACTTTGTAGCCAGTTTGAAGTGTAACACATTTTATATGTTCACCAGCGACTTCAATCGAAGCATCCAATGCTTTTTGAAAAAGGACTTTATTAACTTCGTCCAATTCATTTTCATCCTGTTTTTCGATGTATGTAAAGTGATAAACATGTGTTATGTTTTTCCCACCTGCTTTTTTCAGTTCCGTAACGATTTCGTTAACACTAGATTCAAGTAAATCGATTGAAATAAAATAAATTCGATCATCATCAACGTCTAATTGCGTTGGTCGTCTCGATATACATATAATTCGATTCCAGTTACTTCGATCCTGTTCGATTAATGCATCGACCATAGCTACACCAGATATCCCATTCGCGCCCCAAACGCACGCAACATTTACTGGAGATGACGACGCAGCCATAGTTTTATTTGACGATGGTATACACTCGTTGATGGTTGTTACTTTTATCTGTATACTTTCTCTCGTTATGCTTGAATAGCTTCACTTGTTCTTCTTTCTCGTGAATATTCTATTCGTATCTCAACATAGAACAAGCGCTGTATGAATATTTTCCCAATTCGAACAACAATTTCGATTCCAGTGACATGCGTTCATTCCATCTAAAATACATTTGTTGTTCGAAATCTTTTGTCCATGTGACGATTCTATGGCACAGACGAGGCGACGCTTCTCTTTTCTCTCATTCCTCGTCTGTCTGACTATGTACATGTGTATATAAATGTAGATAACCAATGAAGAAAATCATTTATTTCATTTCTACAAAATGGTTCAAAGTGTGTAACTTCGTATCGTTGAGAGCGTCGTATCTATTTTTCTCTTATGAATAGGTCCGATTTTGAACAAAAGTAGTGCTGTTAATGGAGCTGCAATTGATAGTAAAATCAAACATCGTTTGGAAATGTCTGAACATGCCCCAGATACAACGAAAATCTCGCCTCGAAATAATCTACGATTGTTTCTTTCGTTGACATTTGGTTCGCTTGGAATTATATTCGGTGATATTGGTACAAGTCCATTGTATGTCGTTCATACAATCTTTGCTGAAAATTTAAATCCTACACGTGAGCAATGCATTGGAGCGATATCATTAATTATTTGGAATTTGCTCATTGTTGTTACGATTAAATACGCTGTTTTTATTCTGATGGCCGATAATCGAGGTGAAGGTGGAACGTTTGCTCTTTGCGGATTACTAACAGGAGATCAGAGTAGGCTGCGTGCTCGTGCGAAGCATGCCATTAGTATTGTTTCAATTCTTGCTGCTTCATTGCTAATCGGTAAATGAAACGGTTTGAATTATCGATGGCAAAATGCAAGAATCTGTTTGTTCTAGGCGATGGAGCAATAACACCGGCGATTAGTGTATTATCAGCTGTCGAAGGTATCACAACTTCGTCAGAATCACTAGCTAAATGGATTCTTCCAATTACCATTGTCATTATTATTGCTCTATTTTTCGTGCAAATGTTCGGAACATCAAAAATCGGTAGAGAAGAAAACGTTTTATTTATATGTCAAATGAAAGCTTTACTCCTAGGTTTAACTTTTGCCCCGATTATGATTGTTTGGTTTGCTGTTCTATTTGCAATTGGTATATGGCGAGTTACATTTGATCCAGTTATTCTACGAGCATTCAATCCTTGGGAAGCGATATCCTATTTAATTCGTGAAAAAAAACAAGGCTTTCTCCAAATTGGTATTAGAAAACCAGTGGCGAAAACCAACCGTTATGTATTCTGTTTTAGGTGGTGTCTTCCTTTCTGTCACAGGTCTCGAAGCACTCTATGCTGATCTAGGTACAAGAAACTGATGAATCAAAAAACAAAGAAGAAAAGCTAATTTCCTTTCGTTCAGGACATTTTGGTCGATGGCCAGTGAGAACTAGTTGGCTATTTATTGTTCTACCATCGGTTATGGCTAACTATCTTGGTCAAGGAGCTTTAATCATGAGCCATCCGGACACGATTGCTAATCCATTCTATAATGCTGGTCCGGCATGGGCACGTTGGCCGTTGATCGTCTTATCAACACTCGCCACAAGTAAATAATCTGTTTTTGTTTGAAAATTTCTTCTATCAATGTAATGTCGGAATCTTTAGTTATTGCTTCACAAGCAATTATAACAGGTGTGTTCTCATTAGTAAGTCAAGCATCTGCTCTTGGCTATTCACCACCATTACGCGTAATTCATACAAGTAAAAAAATAATCGGTCAAATATACGTTCCAGTACGAATTATAATCCAGTTCAATTCTCACAGTTCATTTCTATCGCATCTTTAGGGTATTAATTGGATAATTATGTTGCTAACATTGGCAATTACTCTCTTTTTTGGTAGCAGCACCAATCTAGCACATGCTTGTAAGTCAATACATACGACAAATATCACATAATGACGAGTTTCGTCTTCTAGATGGTGTGACTGTCTGCTCAGTTATGTTCGTAACAACAATACTCTATATGTGTGTAATGCGCTACGTTTGGAATCAACATTGGATACTAGTTCTCCTGTTCGGCATCTTCATCGTCATTGATCTATACTTTTTAGCAGCTAATGCGATTAAATTTCTTGAAGGTTCGTTGTATTCACAGAAAAATCTAACTACTAATAATCTCTTTTGTTAGGTGCATGGGTGGCAGTGCTGATTGCTCTAGTCTTCTTTATTATTGGCTTTTGCTGGTATTACGGTCAAACTACGCTTCGTCGGTATCTCCATACGAATGCTCAAACAACGGCTCTTGCACAATTGCCTCGCCGTCTTGGTATTGACACTCCCGATGAACCAATACTGGAAGCAAATAATCACACCCATTCACGTGAAAATAGCCTACCTGTCCAACATCAACAAGCCAGTAGTGATGAAGATGATGACGAGAAAACAGATCCAAGAAGTAACATACTTCCGCCAATTAGTAATGGCAACAACGGATCGACGGGTCATCGAATATCATTTGTTAATGCAAATGATGAACATGAATTTCATATCAGTTCTACAAATCACATTTCCTGTACAGTTACACCTGGCCTAGGCGTTTTTCTCACGACGTCATCCAGACATACACCACACGTTTTCGAACGTGTCTTAGCACGTATGCATGCAGTAAGCTTACCTATCGATCTCCTTTCATCTTGAACAATCAATTGTGGTATGTTCTAGCTTCCGCAAGTAGCGATCTTTCTTAAAATGGAATATGCACGTGTACCCACCGTTGATGTTAGCCGACGATTAAAAATTCGTACTTATGGAAATGCACAAAGACATATTTATCATATTACAGCATGTTTTGGTTACTCTGAACATAAAATTCGACTACTTGATATGTATGTTAATACCTAATACTCCCACTATTACTAGTTCTTCGTATTTAGTTTACAATTGGCTGCCACAGAACACAATGTTCCAGTTCCTGAAGACAGAAACATAACATTCTACATTCCAGCTATATCCATTCGTGTCAAACGGAAAGGATGGCGTGTATTCTTCAGTAAATATATATTAGTTATCTATTCAGTGATAAAAAATATGTTTCCATTCGGCCAAAAGAACATTCAACTACCACCTGATCAAACAGTCAGCGTTGGAATGCTTGTACCTTTATAAATATCAGAAAACGAGTATTTCTTATATCTTTTCCTTTATTAGTCATCTGTGAATTCTTTTTCCCTTGATAATGTTATTATTCGTATGAATAAAAAGTTATTTATTCTTCTATACTTGACCACAATCCATAATGACAACATTCGCTAATGGTGTGCCTTCGTCCGTGCCACAGCTTTCCATTTTTTTCACAATATCTTGACCTTGCAAGACACGGCCAAAGACAACATGTTTATTATCAAGCCTAAAACGAAGAAGAGTAGACAGAATAATGGTTATATAGAACAAGTCAAACTAGACTTCACCATGGTGTAGGAGCAACAGTAATGAAAAACTGTGAACCATTTGTATTCGGACCTGAATTAGCCATGGACAAGAGAAATGGTACTTCGTGTTTGAAACGGAAGTTTTCATCTGGAAAATTCGCACCATAGATGCTACGACCTTAAAAAAAAAGAGCTTTACATAGTTCGAGAAGGGCTTAGGTAATCTATTTACCTCCTGTTCCGTCACGTAAATCGAAATCACCACCTTGCACCATAAATCCAGGAATAATTCGATGAAATGGACAACCGCGAAAGCCAAAGCCCGGTGCACCAGTGCACAATTGCCGAAAATTTTCTTAACAGTAACATTGCCTTGCTTTGAATATTAGATAACAGGAAAAAGATTACCTGCTGTTTTTGGTACAACATCAGAAAAGAGCTAAATATGATATCTAATGAAATTGAGAGAAAAGTAAAGTCAAACAAACCTCGAAAACAATGGCACCTTGAGGTTGTCCATTGATTGCTATTTTGAAAAAAACTTTTGGTCGCTGCATGATTCAACGGTTGAATTGAAGTGCAAATGGAGATATAGGATTAAAACTTGCCAATACACATTGATGCGCTCGAGTGATCTTTCGACTCGTTTACACAAAGCAAGTCAATAGCTCAATATGATACTGATCAGTTCAATGAATATCTATATGCACAACCAACTATTAACACTTTCATACCTGAAGATTTTACAATCACATCTTTTATATTGAGAAACGACTCAAGATGTTCTCTTGTCTTTGATGCTGTTCGATTCGATTCGATTAATTAAAGTATGAGCATAACAATCTCACAAGAAGTGAAACATGCCGTGCATTTGAATGTGTACTACTTAACATATTGCCGTTCCTTACGTACAATCTTCAATGTGATTACATTAGGTTTATTCAGTCCAGATCATTGAACTATTGAAATTGAAAATATAGAATATGCCTATTATGGGCATTCATCCTACTGCAGTGGTGTTCTGTGCGATACATCGAATCGACTCAGAATGGTGTTGAATTATAGTAAAACGTATAGGAATAAATTCCTTTTTAAGACAGAACTTGAATGCAAAACACACGATTTGGGTTTTGTTGGTATAAAATGCAATCTCTTTCAATGCAATTGTAATATATTTGCTGATGTCTTTCTTTATACGTTACCAAATAATTATTTACCTAGTTGGATCAATCGACTAGAACTTTGCCTGCAGCGAGTCCAATGCATGCAACGACTATTTCAAGAAGACGAAGATATTAGTGCAAAAATCATAATGGCACTGTATATCAAATCTGCTGATAATCAAACATAGTAAATCACATTTGCAACGGGAAATTTTCATTCAAAGAGGTATTCTTTTTAGCGGATAATCAAAGATTAATAACAATCTATGAAGTGATGCTCGAAAATCATATATCTCGTGGAATCATTCCTAATTTTCATCATCTACGTCAATCATCTGAACCACGAGTTCAAACTCGATTAATGTATGTTGAGCATGATTTTCTTTCTGCGTTTCCAGCACAACAATTCATTACTTTGAATAGGCTCTTCGACGTTCTGACTTCGCTTCAACAACAAATTCACCGACTAGAAAGGAAATATATTCTGATTGAAGAGAAAAACTTCTGTCAGGTCATATATGTCTCGTTTTTGCAAAGCTGACGCGTTCTGATTGTTTAATTATTGCTGTAGACATCGGTTTTTTTCTTCTTGCCAAGAAGGTTGTTACTAAGAAACAAAACTTCTAAATGGACTTTTTTTTTATTTGATGCCTGTATGTCTTGTTATTGACATACGCACAACAAGCAGCTGATTCATTGGAGTTGTATGAAATACAAACTCTGTTATTTTTTCTCCCCTCGTCAGCAACTCTCCAACTCAATCGAAGAAAAGAATTCGCTCTTCAGAATGATGAAGACTATAAAAATGAATAGAAGGATAGAAAAGAAATTCTTGACAAATCACAGTATTCATTCGTGCTTCTTTACACAGATTTCGAGAAGCGTGCCCAATGTACCTTTCTTATCAGCTTTGTTCGGTATTCCCTATGGTATCATTTCTTTAGATTATTTTGATTGCAGTCATATCAATGAAGGTCCTTACCCGAGTAAGTTCATCTTCGAAAGTAACTGGAGGACTTCTCAAATCGAACAATTGTTAGGTGCCGTTGACGAAACATCCGAATGTCGAAGAAAAGCAAGACTATGCCGACTACAGCCAAACAAGACTAAGTAAGACCGGTCGTTTTATCTCTCGATTGAATTAGTTCTAGTGGAATATCTTCTTTCGACATTAATGTTTATCGATGAAACTGTAGGATTGAAATTGATTCCTGTCAGATATTTTTCTCACGGTTCTTCAAAGCTGAGCTAAATTTAAGTTGAGCGATGTTTTTCTTCGCCTAATCAAATGTGTTTTTTTTCCTCCGCTGTTACGTTGCGCTTTGAAGTGTATAATCGAATTAATGCGAAGTTTTTCATTCATTCGGGAAGAAATTGATTGATAAAGATTTTCAAGTCTGTTGTTTTAAAAGTAAAGTTTTCTTTAAGAGAATAAACAGCACGTACTAAAGTATGTTTATGTTCAAGAAATCATCATAAAAATCCGAAATTCGAAATTTTACGGTAGAGAAATAACAAATAGTACCTTCAATTTGTTAATTGTAAACAACTTTTCCAATACAACGTTCTTTATTTAGTCACTCTGCTTCAAATACCTCATTACGAACATTTACAAATTCTTATCTGCAATGGTAATTCGTTGACCACATTGGCCGGTATTGAAAATTTGAAACATTTGTGGAAACTGGATGTTGGAAATAACCAAGTGCTTACTTTTCTTGTAGTTAGATCGATTGACAATCATTTCGATTGATTCTAGATTCGAAGTCTTCAACATTTAACACGCTTTATCGCATTTGGCTCATTAATTCTTTCGAATAATCATTTAACATGGTTCGAATTTCAACATATTCGTCATATGTTCATTCTCGATCTCCGCACCGATGGAAATCCTATTCTTGATTCCGATCCGAATTGTCAGTTTTAAATTAAGGAATAATCGCTTCCGAGTCCTTTATTTATCTAGATCGTCAACATGTGTTAGATTGCTTACCTCGAGTATGGATGTGTGATGGGGTCTTCGTCTCAAGTAAATCTACACGAATCGAATTCATTGCAAAGATACGTTTTGATATCTTTTTAAGCTAACGAACGTAATCAAGTCGACGAATTCTTCACACAATCATCATTGACCCAAAAACCTGTGGTAAAACATCGATTTTCGGTGCGAATTTCCAGTTCGTGCTTTTCTATTTCTAGCGACATAAATTAGCTCGTGATATGTTCATGCCAACGAATTTAAAAGATCGTTCAGTGAATGGTTTATTTGGAAGCAAAGTATGACCAATAATGAATAGAAGTCATCGGTAAAAGTTTACTATTCTGTAGACAACAGAATTACTGGCGAAGTTTCCATCGAATGCATTCATCAATGCAGGTAGAAAACGAATGATTGTCAATTCCAAATATTGTTTCTCCATTTCATCCCAGAACTTGATCGCAAGAGAATCAAGCACTTAGCTTCAACGATCCAAGATTTATTTCTTATAGAAATGAAATATGATGTCACGAAGTACATTGGCGTATGTCAAACAATTGAATCTCTTTGTATGAGTTTCTTTTAGAAAATACAACGAATTTCTAACTGAGAATCGTCATAATTTCTATCATTTGACCGATCTTCGACAAGCACACATCGAAGAATTCAACATGCTACTAATTATACTTTTAGTAAGCGACTTATTCTCTTTAGATTTATGGTGGTATTGAATTTCTGATTAGACTGATCTTCTATTTAAAATTCCTGGTGATCTATTGGACAATATTATGGAAGTAACACGCATTAAAACGATCGAGTAAAATAAATTCAAATGTATTTCGATTTCAAATTGAATTTGTTTGTTTTCTCGTAGAACTTTAAATGTTTCTCAGATATTTTCTGCTAGCAGTCAACTAAAATGTTTGATTGCATCACTCGTTCATGCCGGTGCTCGACTCGATCGCGATGAAAATCATGTAAATGAAACTTTTTCCGCTCGATCGGAAAAATTTCATTCGTTTCTGTGCTTAGCCTTCAGCATTCTATGACAAACTTTTCAGCAGTCTTTCAATTGTCGTCACGAATCAAATGCGACAATTATCACCCTCGATTACAAATCAAACTTATCAAAATAGCGGATTGTACGTTATGAAATATTGTAGAATCTTCTCTACTTTATCTGTTGTGATTCAGAGTTTCCGAAGCAAAGGCAATGGTTTGCCTGGAAGTCATGCAAGTTTTCATCATGTGCCCAGTTTTTTATACACTCGTCGATCATCCAAGTATGCTGTCATCTCCGTGAATGAAGTTAACACTGTTCTTTTATTTGAAGATGTGAATGCTATCTTACAGCAAGCATTAGGTCGATCACCTGCTTATGGAAGTATTCGGGATGTTTTACAAAGTTTTGTTGCTGATCAAGTGAACGATTCATTTCAATTGTTGAGTAATTCGCTCGTGTTATCTGTTTAGAAAACTGCTGAAGAACAAAAGGATTTGCTCAGCCCGATACTTGGTAATATTTTGAAGATGACTATTCGAACATTGTCTACGAAGCGAATGAAAAAATCGAAGGCACCGTCGCTTGTTGCTAATGTAAGAGATCAAAACGAGAAGGATTCATATTTCTGTTGTTCTGATAACTTTGATAGGAACCATTACGAGTGGAAAGTACAAACTCAAATCAACACTCGCAAGAACATAGTGCGCCTTCATCACGATCATCACAACGTCCAAACACGCATCGTGTACCGAGTACGTATCTGAATAGTTTCATCTACCTTCAAAGACATGCAAGCGGTACTGTTGCTTGTCTTCTAGACATTGGTGATCGTGTTCTTACAGCTCCTCAACGTATTGGTCGCATTGTAACAATACCAGATACCGAAATTGCTATGGTACAATTCGATCACATTCTGTCTGCATATGGAGCGATGGTAAGCAATGGTTCGCTATCCGACCATACAAACTATATTCATCTGAGTGACTTTGAATGGGACATTGTACATGAATATTGGAAACCTAAGTGTGCATCGGGTGATAAAATAACTCTACAAATGACAACAATACGAAATGAAACAACCCGATTGCCAACCCCTCCACAACCGTTGCTACAGCCCTCGCCACGAACATCACCACCACCACCGCGAAATATGACGCGATCAAAAGTAAGCAATCCAATGATTCGTACCATATATTTGTAAACTTTTTTCTCTATGTTGAAATAGACGCCTGAATCAGTAGAACGAGAGTGTCTTACACCGAAAATTTTTGATATGGGTAAGAGCATACTATAGTTTTTTTTTATTGCAAACTAACATCATTCTCTGGTATGTGTTTTCTTCTATAGATCTTCACGAGCCAATGTATGTAAAAGTCTTTATGAACATTCGATATTATTCTATTGTAAATTTAGCGAACCTGCCCTTGATGTTTCTCGTGAAGTCACTCCACAACCTTCACCTGTTCCAGCTATTGAAAATCCTACGGATAATCACGAAGAAACAGTTTTCAGTCCTCACGAAGTATCCAAGTCACCATCACCGATTCCTCCTACTCCCGAACCTAGAGTAGTCACTCCAGACGAGTACACGCAATTATCTTCATGTTCCATCTTTTTAATAAGTTCTGTCGTTCGCTATTTCAGACCTTCCAATGAGCGTCCGTTATATGTTCGTATAACAAAGCAGAAACAAGAACAGCAGCCTAAGTTGTTCTCGAATCGTGAAATAATAATTCCGTCACCGGTGCTTATTGAATCGACAGTTGTCTTTATACCTGAGCGAATTCAGACACCTTCGGTAACAACTGAATATATACAACAGCCAACTACTAGCTCTAAAGCACATATCAACGAATCGAGATCATCGCGTATCAGTTCAACGTTTGAACGTTCACCTATTCTTCGCTCTGCAACAACAGCTTGTCCTCGATCGACGACACATCGCGTTCATGTACCAGTACACAATGCATCACAATGGTTCAGTGGACCAGACATGAAAAATGAACGAACAGGTCGAATGGAACGAGTTGTCGCTGCACTTGTACATCGATCATATCGACCGCCTGCTACATATGGGTATGCTTTTCAAGTTGTATCAAAAGAATTTTCTAGTTTCCATTTCATAGTATGCGACGCGTACCAACATTAACATCTCCGTCCTCGAAAGATCATGTCCATTCGAAAGGTAAATATATTGCTATCGAGAAAGTGTTCTATTGCTCAATTTAGGAATTCGTCCGGGAACATCTTATGATTTTCACATCGACACTCATCGAATGACACCAGCTCCATTGATTGCTCCTCGTCCATCACAATCATCTAAAAACTACCGGTAAGTTATCGCTCTTTTCATCACATACATTCGAATATTTAACATCGTACAGTACTGCATCGATGCATTCTAATGGTGTCAATCATTCGACACCTACGAATTCAAATATCAATCGTGTTAGATCATTGCTCAATCCACCGTGCCCATCACCTGCTTGGATGTGATCGATATCCTGTGCCTTGCTCATCTGTGATAGACAGTCTACAGAGAAACATGAGGTTTTTCCCTTCTAATCGAAAATGTATATTTTTGTTCGATGGATTTAATCCATAGATTTGTTGCGCCTATTTTATACCGTTTTGCATTTTTTTTGTGCCTTTCTTTTTGTGAAATTCCTTCTACTTCCTTATCTTTCACCTGAATACAACTGACTCATAATGCGAAAATGACGCGGGGTTTTTTTCCAAAACTATGCGATTGTTTTCTTCCTACATGAGTCAAGGGACAGAAAGGAAAAAATTGTGTTAAATACATCTATGAGATCGGATACATATAGTACTGGATAATTTCATAGGGCAAACTGCAATGTCTACTGTCAACGAACTAAACCAATGTACATTCTGTTCTCAATTAAAAGTAACCCCGCCACACCAATGTGTTCATTGTTTATCTTTCTATTGCACTCAATGTCTAATCAAACATCACCATTATGCTGTTAAAGAAGAATTTCTGGATTTGATTAAACAAATTGATGCCATTCTTGGACGATACCTCTTTCATGCACACAGCGATACGGAATGGACTAATCATCTAACTCAGGATTGCCAAAGATTGAAAGATTATGTCAAGTTTATAGAAAATTACTTCCCCAACCAGCCAATTGTCGCACTTCCGAGTTCAGAATGGATGAATCATGTCAAAAGACTTCTATGCAAACAGACCTATGCTGTATATGAGGACTGTACGAAAATTTTCTTTTCTTATGTGAATAACTTTAATAAGTCAAATAAATGAATAAAATTCATCAAATCATGTTAAATGGCTGAAAACAGGTTCATCCACCATTGATTGTTTCATTCCTACTTCATAAGCACCACAATAGCCATTTAAAATTGGTGCAGCTGGAATACCACGTCTACAAAATAGGAAATCTTGTTAGTTGATATTCGACGAAAGATTAGTTCTAACCTGAGCATTCGACAGCGATGAACGTCAAGTCGAAATTGTGCATCTTCTGGGTTCTTGACATCGATAGAACTCCATAGACGTTCAGCAACAGCAGATGCACGTGGCCAAAGACGAGACAATGTATTCGTGCCATCAACAAATTCTGCCCACAGTGCGGCTTCTCCACCAACCAATCGTTCTCGAGCAGCTTGGTCACCTTTAAATAACGACAAGTCATATGTTTTTCTTAAATCTACTATATATTACCAGTAAAGTTAGCGAATAGATCGATATTATACCATTTGAAAAATTCTAAATTCATTACTGAATCATTGGTATTATATTTTCCATATTCGATCCTAAATAAACAATCCAGTTCACTCGTATTCTCCATTTCATTGACTCACATATTTAGATAAAATGGCGAAGCGAGAACGGCATCGTAACCTTCACTTGTTGCTTTGGATAGATAGTATGACCATGGTTGACTTTCAGATACAAGTGTAGTATCTTTCCAGATTTCAATGACAGTTCCTGGTGGCAATTTCACTCCATCATCCCAAACATCTTGCCATACCATTGACTTCGCACCGATCGATCTATTGATTTCTAAGATTTTACTCGAGTAATAAGTCATTAAATCCGTCGAATTAAACATATTATTTTCTTCTAAAAACTTGCGAATGTATGGATTTGATAACCTAATAGAGAAAGATCTTTTTTCTTTAATTCGTTTTCGGATTTTGTGAAATTTCTTACCAACAAGCAGGATACACTTCATCCATTCCGAGATGAATATAAGGTTCATATTTAAAAGTATATTTGACTTCTTGAAGCAGTGCTTTCATGAACTCATAGACTTCTGGATTTGTCGGATTGAGAATTTCTCGTGCGGCATGAACACCATAAATAGCTTGACGAGGAACAGTACCATTGTAACAATCAGTTAAAAATTCAGGAAATGCACGTCCAAGTGCAGCAACATGACCTGGAGTATCGAATTCCGGAATAGTACGAATGCCACGAAGACGGGCATGTGTAATGATATCCTGAACATCGGCAGGAGTATAAACATGATCAGGTGAATAAGCTCCCTAAAACCGAAGCAACATATACGTAAAAAACAGAAACATGTTTATATGACAACCTTTGCGCTTAGTTGTGGAAATGTTTTCGATACAAATGGCCATGATTGATCATCCGTGATATGCCAGTGAAACACATTGAATTTGTTATAAGCCATCGTATCCTACTCAACAACATAAGTTATTTCGATGAGCTCATTGGAAATATGTACACGAACTTACCAGATGTTGTTTCAAGATTGGAACTGGCAAGTAATGACGCGCGGTATCTAAAAGTACTCCACGATACGGAAAACGAGGCCAATCTTGAATACTGATGGATGCATTAGTTGCTAACTATGAAAATAGAAAACTTATGACATATTTTCGTCTACATATCTCAAATATTTCCTACGTAATTGTCCTTTGTAATGAAAAGTAATTGAGAAAATGTTTCCAAGCCATTCAATGCACCCCAGACATTTTCAGCAGTAATTTTTCCATAGGAATCTTCGATTGTTATATTATCTAAATCAATTCGCTTATTCCATCTATCGAAAATCAGTTTATTCGTAACATACACGATTGATCATCACGAAGTTCAGGATAGACAGCACATGTTCTTAATCGAATGTGTATTAAAACTGAAATGAGAACGCGACTGTCGTCGAACGAATTTGGGCTTTGTAGTGGTATTTTCGGAGGAAAAAATATCGGTTTATAACGTTCGAGAGCTTGATCAATGATATCGCAATTCTTCAAGTTCGAATAGATGATAAAAAAGTTTGGATCGATGTAGACATAATCCGAACTAGCATTTAACATTTGAGGCTGTGGCCATGGTGCATTCGGTGCAGATGGTTTCCCCTAAACGAACATACAGTCGTTGGATTTGCTCAATCCAAAACAGATTCGACATACTCTTAGTGGATATTTTGCTTCGATATAATCTATGAATGCATACGTACGATGTATGCAGACAGTGAACGTGAACAAAATCACAAAAACATGTGCTAGTAATGACATGATCGACGAGAAACGTACAAGTAAGCAATTGAATTTTGTCGACAAGTTTAAATACACATCGAAAAACAAACGAATAAAAATAACTAGATAGAAGAGAATGAGGAGAAGAACGCTAACAGATCATATACGTTTGTATTCATGGATTATGTCGCGACTTCAGTCAAATACATTATAAGACCGACGATCTTTACCATCTTAGATTTTCTTCTTTGGTGAGTCATCGATCAATTCTCGAGATTTAATTATCGACATTGGTATTGCGAAATCAATTCACTTAGAATTTCTTTCTCTCAATCCATTGATTTCAATAAAACAGTTCGATTGACACGCGTAACAATTTGACTTACAAATTCATTTGCTTTTTTGCATCATACTTGATATTAAACAAAAGAATCAAATGTCTCTTTCGCTTTTTCAATCATCTCCAAGTGCAATCTGTTGTATCTTTCGACGAAATATACTGAACACATTGAAGGGAAAAAAAAAAGAAACTCATCTTCTTTATGGTCATATCAATTCAACATAAATCAATTCACCAATCATTGTTAAATAGAAAACCAATAAGAATCAAGCAGACCAGCAATCATTTCGATTGACACATGTAATCCAATTACGTGCTCAATCAACCGATCGGATATATATTCAAACTGTTTATACAATTATTCATATCATTTCTTGCATCTCCATATGAATCGTAAGTATCACGAATGAATTCTTTCTGTGTGAGACGTCATAAATCAGCTGATCGAGTCAAACGAACTCGTATTTCTTCTTATAGTCATATTTAGTACAAATCTTGTTATGATTACTTTGACATTGAGAATTATTTCTAACCTATGCGCACTTCCACATGTCGAATACTTATGCTCATCGTCAGATAAACATTCGCAAGTTGATTTGTTGTTCATTAGACTACATGAGCTCTCATTCCGCCACCGTTTTGAAGATTATGTTCATCCTTGTTGTATATATTCGTTTTCGTTATTTAAGGTCATATCTCAAGTGCTATGTTTATAAGTGAAATACCTGTTCGTTGCATGCAGAATGGTGAAAAATCTATTAAATGGATCAATAATTTAACTTGTCATACAACTGCACGCGACATTATTATTTCGTTACTGCCAGCATGTGATTGGAGAAATTATTCGTTGTACGTTCACATCGATCAGAAGAAACATGTTTTAAAAGATTCAACAAGGATATATAAAGTTGTTGAAAAGATCAATCGACGAAAAGCATCCGGAAGATTACTGTTTGAAATCGTATGTAACAAACGAGTGAGATTTGCAGACGAAATCATCACTCGAACGGTTCGTCAAGGACAGTCGATTCTATTAGAACAATTGAAAGAAAATGTTGAGAAACATCTTATTCGACAAACAAATACAAAGCGGTGAGTCGAATTGAGGCAAATCAGTGAACATCAATTGTTTCATTCCATTCGTTTAGATCATCGTTGAAAGTAATTAATAAGAATGTTCCACATTCGTCGAGTGAATCCGGCATCAGTTCAATATCCTCAACAGATGATTTGTACATGTGGACCAAGCCAGTCTTAGAAACACTTGTATAAAAGTGCTCGAATGTTTTTAACTTTTTCTTTTACATTCTTATGAATAAAAAGTTTGATGCACGACCACATATTCTCCCATGATGTAATTCGAGGTGGAAAGATGTTTTTCTCGAGATTAATATCAAGAGTTGTATACATATATGTCGATTGATTTTACAGATGAATACTCAATTTTGATTGAAGTATGTTGTCAAATTTCTTTGATGAATTTATTTATTAAAAGAAAACAATGTGAAACGACTGAGCTTTCATTTCTCGTTCGCTCTGTCTGTGCCGATCGATTTAATAAGGTTAGAAATAGGTCAGGAGATTTCCGTTGTTAATTAAACAGACAATTAAATAACAAAGAGACGTATGTGCATGTCAGTCATCTAATAACGTTTATTTTCCTCCTTCTTGCTCTCGAGTTGGTGACGCAAAAAAAACAGCAGAGAACGTAGATAAAAAAATTGGTCTCTCTTCTCTTTCTCTCCTGTTTGCTGCCTTGCCTTCGTTATTTATGATCAACGGCAGCAGCAGGCCACCACGCCTTTGTCTGTTCTATCGTCTCCTAACATACACTATACATATCCGTCGAATTTCTTGTCAATATAGAAAATGAATTCCATGGAAAATCTTATACATCTACCAATCTGTGAGAATGTCATCAGGTGACGGAATAGTCGATGCAATCAAACGAAAGTTTCAACGTTTTCTTTCGTTTCTGCGTTCTAGGCGGTACGGTAAATACACGAAGAAGGTTAATGGTGAACTAGTGAAAGGTTTGTATAGATTCTTTTATTTGCTAAATGAGAGAAATTTGTAATGGAATTGATCAATGATGTCGACGTGGTTGACCTTGAGAGATGATTATTGTATTCGATGAATTGATGATAATCTCCATTTAGTGATTTATGATTGGTTCGAACGTGAAAACAGCGAGCAGGATAAATATCATGGTCATCAGTATAAATTAGGTTTAACTAAACAGCAATACGATCAAATGAAAACACTCGTTTTACCGATGGGTATGTGTGTGTGTGTGAGGATAATTAGAAGACGATAGTGTACTGTCTTGTAGGTTCATTAGGAAGCGATTTAACATTTGATCAGTTTTGCGATATACTTATACCGGTTATTACCGGTGGCGAAAGCGCTCAACATGATGATTATTCCATCTGGTTAGCATTTCGTTCGTTTGATAAAAATGGTGATCATTATATTCAAACAGACGAATTGGAAACATTAATGCGTATTATCGGTAAATCGATCAGTCGAGAGCGTATTCGATCACTTATCGATAAAGTCGATTGGGATTATAATGGTAAACTGGATTACAATGAATTTCGAGAATTTATTGTACGTGGTTATGCACGGGAACTGTTGATGATGGATATAACAAGAGAAATCGTTTATTCACATGATCAAATGAAAGTCCCAACAAAGGATACGACGTAAATGTGTCTTTTCAGTATGTTGTATATTTTTCTTTCGAAATAAAAATAAAACCTACGGAGATCTTCACTAGTCTTGTAACCTTATAACCTTGACGAATTCGTTTGGATAATTAATGCAGCGGACTCCTAGAGATAGAGAAATATGTTGTTGTTCTAATAGAAAATAAACAATCGTTGATTACAGTTATCAAGAATATTTATTGAATACATCTAGATAAAAAATACAACGAAAATATTACTCAAAGATTTGTACTTGTTTTATTATAATCGAATAGGGAGCTGTTTTGTTCTTCATTTCGACTGTACAACCCTCGATTTCCCGTCGCTGTCAACGAGACCGTTGCACCGATCGAAGATTCCGTTGTTGTTATCGTTGTCGATGTTGTTGTGTTTTTTTCAGGCCGTTGGAAATTCTTCCACAAATTTGTCAATATAGTCGATGTCACATCATCACCCACGTTTGAATGAATCAAACGTAGAATGAAAAAGCCGTCTTGTTGTAAATAATCGTACACGAATGCGCGCATACTCGTGCGGATCGTCGCAATACTTTGCTGTGTATGAATACGTTGGGTAAAGAATGAATAACGAAGTCGTGGAAAGAGTAAAAATATGCACCAAGAAAGAAAATCATAAACTGTAATGACAAGAACGATGTTCATCCAAATATATAGAACAGTGAAGATTTGTTCATTGTAAACATTAATCGTCAGAACACCTAAAGCATCAAATAGAGATCTTTATATCTCTCGTACATGCGATATTTCGTCTTTACTGATTAACAGATTTCCCTGAAGTTTTGTGATCTTATCGAATTCTTCTTCCTTAACTAGTCTCTATCTAAACATTTCTGCGATTACTTACACTGTACGGTGTATTTATGTCCATCATCGCTGTTCGGTTCGATAATACGAAAATCACACATGCTAATTTTAGGGAAATATTTCGAGAGTGGATTCGTTTTTAAGATTCCACCTGAAAATATTTGTCGGAAACTTTTCATCGTTTCGTTCACAGTCCATTTTTGTTCCAGTAGAAGACGTATGGCGTACAACTGAACGAATGTACTGATAATAAACAAGATTTTAATAAATAAATAAAGTAGAAATAAATAAGAATTAAATGTATTCGTTGTGCCAATGATACAATGAAGAATGCCTTGTATATAAGCGTTTATTCGACTATTTTCTTGCTTAATTTTCTTTCGTGGATCGCCAACGTATTGGTGAATCAACGAAACCAGATAAGTCATGATCGTCTTATGCTTATGAAATCGTTTAACTGTTTTTAAATTATGTGCTGCGTCCATTAGATTTCGAACGTCAAGTCCAGAATGACGACTAAATGAACGCCAACATAAACGTGGAAGTAAATATAATAATGCTTGAATAAGTAGAATAAATGGAACAAACTGATAGTATCTCAGAACGTAATGCTTCTCATTCGATCGTTGAACGCTTGCTTCGCTTATATTTACATGATACGTCTATAATAAATCGATCGGATCACTCATCATTCGTTTTCACTTCACTTACATTGTGAATCCAACAGTAATTTGAAACATAGATCTCGTAATTTCGAGTGAAGATTGCAGGAACCCAACTAAATAGAAAGTGCTCGAGAATATTTTAACGAATATTCAAGATAGTTGCCGTTACCATTGAATATGGTCGTTGGAAAATTGTTTACTAGCGATGATAATAGAGAAGAATATCAATAGACCAACAGTGTATTTGTAGTTTAATCGATCAGCAAAGTCGTCATCGCGTCGAACACCGAAATAACTGATTTGTGGTAAACGATGAAATGCATTGAGAATGTCCATTCTCAAAACAGAAAGGTAGTTTTCTTATTTACTTTCAAGTGACAAACAACTAATCATGTAGAAATCAATCATTGCAGATTCATGCCGATGAAAAGACTCGTTTTCTCTTTTCTCGTCGACTTACTCTTCTTTCCGGAAGAAAGAGAGAGAATCAACCATACACAACGACTGATAACAATAAGTATAAGAAGTACATTGCTTATTTGCCTTTAAGCCACGAGGAATTGCAAGTAATGCAACTATACATATATGGTGCTATTTTCTTAGTGTTCTGTTTCCGTCTCATTCTCATTTACTGCATCAGTACAACTGTCTATCATGGAGAGGAAATAGATAAATAAATCCATCTGTACAGTATCATCAATGATAGACTCTTCCCTTTTGCTTTTCTTCTTATGATTATTTCTATCAGTCGACATTAATAAGAACATCTTCTCTTTAGTGCTGCGCTTTTCTCTCTACCGTAATTTATGATTGGCATATGCTCGAAAGAGACAGCTCGAATGGTATGTTTCAATGGAAATATGACGGATGATTGCTGAAGATGACTTTGTCTTTGTTGAATTAGAACAAGTGTTCTTGATTTCTCATAATCATCAACCGAGTAACAGTAGGAGGAAAAAACGTCGAGAGCACAACTGATTGTTATTGTAGATGTTCATATCAATGACTATATAAACTTGTATGCAAGTAAACAACTATGTTATTGTCTGCGGAACATCAACGGGAGCTCTTGATGAATGAATACGGATCCAAAACGATAGAGTTGATATAAGAATGATGCATATTTGATGAAAAGAAAGAGAGAAAAAAAACAAAGTAAAAAGTCACATTTGTACATACAGAACAACAAATCTGTTTTGATCTATTGACTCGCTTCATTCACGTCAAGGAAAAAGACGAAAAAAACTATGCAAATTCTAGATGTCAAATAAATATGAATTACAAATGTGTAGAAAAAGCAAAAGTTTATCGAGTTTATAAAATTCACCGGGATTTGGTAGTTATTTAAGCACCTAGAATAATCCCATAGATAGAAATTTTTCGAACGAGAACACTATGTAACTTACTAAGTTCACAGAAACGACCGACTCGTCCAGATGGACAACGGCATTCTGCTGTTGAACCGACAAAGACACACAGACCACCGGCTTGACATTTGAGTGGACAGTATTTTGCATTATCTGATTGTTCAACTGCAATGGAAAACTTCATGTTAGTGATCTACTGCGTAAAACTGAGAACAACTTACTTCGCTCACATAAAACACCTGATGTACCCTTTTGACAGACACATTGTGCACCAGCACTTGCCGTTATACATTTACCATTGTTCATACATGGATTACTTGGTGAACAAGATTTGGGTCGATTCACTAATGGAAAAGAATGTATGTGAAGATCAGCGTCGATTTCGAACAAAACATCGACTTACTAAGTTCGCATCGTTCTCCGTAGTATTCGTTTGGACACGAACAACGAGCTTGTCCTCCTTGTTGTTCATCGGTATAGCATTCACCGCCATTCAAACAGGTTAAGTTGCAACGTCTTGATGTCAATGATCGGGCTGCTCGACCTGTGAACAAACGATGAAAAGGATTTTTAGAGAAGAAAACGAGTGTCGGTTTTCTTATTGCAACGTACGGAATTGGCAATAGTATCCTTGGTAACTATCTGGACACCAACATTTAGCTGCATTATTCTGCACAGAACATCCGCCCATGTTTTGACTGAAAAAAAGAAACACTATTTTCTCTTGTACTAGAATGAAGAATGAAGCAAACCATGGATTTGGTGCGCATGGATTCGTAATCACTACCATCGGACATGGAATCACAACACATGCACAACTACCTCCACATGGCGCGCGTGTTGCGATAGTTGTTGTTGCTGTTGTAGTTGTACTAATTACTAAAAGAATAAATAGAAAAAGATTAGCAGACAAAATGATCAGATAAAGGAGTATACTTTGTTGACAATTAGTGCCAGTGAATGGATACGAACATGAGCAAATATATCCAGCCGTTGTTTGTGTACAAATGCCATTGTTAGAACATGGATTGGGCATACAGTAGTTACGCGACTCACAGCGAGTACCATAGAAACCGGTTTGACATTGACAGAGATATGCTTGAAAGAGACGAGAAACAGACATGCGAATATATTTCCAATTGATCAATTTCAACTTACAATTGCCATTTGGAATGCACTGACCGCCGTTTTGACAGGGCGATTGAGCACATGGGTTGTATGGTGTAGTTGTTGTAATACGATTTTCACAGCAGAGACCGTTGTACATTGGCGGGCATTGACAGAAGAATGAAGAACCTTGTGGAATGCATACACCACCGTTTTGACATGGTGACTGAGCACATGGGTTGTATGGTGTAGTTGTTGTAATACGGTTCTCACAGCAGAGACCGTTGTACATTGGCGGGCATTGACAGAAGAACGATGAACCTTGTGGAATGCATACACCACCGTTTTGGCATGGAGATTGTGCACATGGGTTGTAAGGTGTTGTGGTGGTAATACGGGTCTCACAGCAGAGACCATTGTACATTGGCGGGCATTGGCAGAAGAACGATGAACCTTGTGGTATACATACACCACCGTTTTGACATGGTGATTGTGCACATGGATTGTAAGGTGTTGTGGTGGTAATACGGGTCTCACAGCAGAGACCATTGTACATTGGTGGGCATTGGCAGAAGAACGATGAACCTTGTGGAATGCATACACCACCGTTTTGACATGGATTTGGTTGGCATGGTGTTCGAGCTAATAGAAATCAGTTGGAATCACCTATCGAATACGTCCTGTGAATAACATACCTGGTGCTTCACAACGATTTCCAGTATGTGTTTGTGGGCAGTTGCAGATAAATCCTTGTCCTGAAGGTATACATTGACCACCGTTGAGACCTATGAAAATAAATATGCCATTTTAAAATTATTTCAATTCGCACAATTCAGGATACTTACATGGGTTGACTGCACACGGATTGCGTGGTTGAACTACAAGAAGAAGAATTCATATAGAAAGATGAAATATGTCGTCGTACTAGTTGGTGGTTGAGTAGGTGCTGGTGGACATTGATTGTTACCACAAATGCATTGGATTGTATTAACAATGATACCACAAACGCCAGTACCACAAAATGAGCATCCGTATTGTTTTGGTGTAACAATTGGGCCAAGCGCGCGAGCTTCATCTAATGTTCGACCGACAGCAATGTTGTTAAGTGCATCTTCATCAGCATCGTAGATGATCATGCCATTGGTAGTTTCGGTTTCAATATTACGTTGTTGGTGAACACGTTTACATGCTTCAACTTGTTCTGTCCATACACATGTTTTCAGTGAATTTTCCCAAGCTGTACCAGCAGCACATGTGAATCGAATTCGAATATTACCAAAGCATCGTATGAATTTGGTGCAGTTATTTGCATCCGGTGCAAAATCTTCGCATGCTTCTATATAGAAATTGGAAAATAATTCAATTCCAGAAATATATCACCACTCACGTTGACCAAGAACAGTAAGACCAATTGTAGCTAAAATACATACAGTCAGGGACTGATGTGCAAATACCATCCTAGTTGTTATCTGTGGGCAGAATAAGATGAAGATCGAATGAGTAGAATCCGAAGAAACACTGCCTTTATATATGAACCACAGAATCGATGACTTTTACAAATAAAAATTAATGCGTGGTAGTAATGTTAGTCATGTGTGCCGTACACATACAGATTGAGTTTAACACCACGCAAAGATCATCTTGATCCTCTCGATTTTTACTTTTGTCGTGTTTTTTTCTTCTTGTCACTCAC
Source organism: Adineta ricciae (assembly GCA_905250025.1). Classification (NCBI taxonomy): domain Eukaryota; kingdom Metazoa; phylum Rotifera; class Eurotatoria; order Adinetida; family Adinetidae; genus Adineta; species Adineta ricciae. Next base: position 303,049 of record CAJNOJ010000007.1, read on the forward strand.
AGATCGTGGGCGATATTGTAATCTTCTTGTTGCCTATTTTGATGTTTTTCTTGCAATTGTTCTTTTTTATCATAACGAAATCAAAGCAAAGGATAAAGATGAGGGACGCGCACACAAAGAGACTTGTGGGTCGTAGGATGATATTTGAGTAGGACGAGCATCGATCATTCGATAATCCTTTCCTTTTCGATCATCAATATTATTATATTTTCAAATAAGATAAAGAATGTGTATAACAGTATTATTCAAAACAATAATACCACCACAAGGGTTGATACTGACATGATTAAGCCGAAGCCGAGGAAGTCATGCTTTGTTATTCGACATGATAGTATTAAAAACTTCTACACAGGAGTGATGGGAATTTTCGATCTAAGATCGTATTTGCAACATTGTTAGTCCAATGATTATCCCGTAGGGTAAACAACCGATTATTCTGTATTTCCAACAAGGTACAAGATTGATTCTAAGTGAGATGTTCAATTGAATAGTGCCTTTAGAAAATCAACTATCGAGTCTTCGTAAAAATAGAATCGAGTGAGGTGATTCTGTAAATATTATCGTCCTTGAGAATGTACTTTCAAATTATTTCATTAATTGTATGCCTAAAAGATGATAACATGACTCTGTAATAATATGAGACAGATTATAGAACGTGACATTTATTTTTTTGTATATAATTTGGCTTATTCTCCCGTTTTCCCTGTGGCATTCTTATAAAAAAAACACGAAAACTCAAATCACGGTATTCATCAATATAAAATTCAAAAACTTTGATTCATCTTGACTAGCTGTCGAATTTTAATCGATGCTTTTCTCCGTATTTAATTAACAAACAACGTCATTAAACTTCGCACATTACCGATGCCGCATTTGTTTTGTCAACTTTAACAATCATTAATATCTTTCACATTATAGTAAATACGTATATTTAATTATATATTCGGACGCCTTTTTTTCTATTTGAATAATGGTGACTGTAACAATTCTTTTCATTTATTATCAACGACGTTGACAGAACGGAAAACGGGGTTTTAGTACAAGCATCACAATTGCTACTCTAAAATTCTTTTCGTGTTTTCTTTTTTATTTCTAAAGAGCATGCTCGTCGATAGCATTATAGTCTTTTGTCAACGAAGAGCAGTGAGCGCGCACACACACATATATATATTTCTCTGCGATAAAAGAGAAAAGACAGTCGAGCGAGAAGAGAGTATAAAAAAAAAGATAATTCAAAAAGGCATACTCCTAACACAAGGACATCAAATGAATAATAGCTAGTCTTGTCTTTCATCTTTCTTCCTATAGGCTGTCGTATGAGGTGTTGATGTGCATAGGTTACTAGTAAAGTGAGTGTCACTTGATTTCAAGTATATAACCGTTCATTCAATATGATAGATAAGAAGGTAAAGAAAACGCCTGAAGCTATCATCATTTTTTTCTCTTTTTTCAGAGCTTTGCTGATCTATCTCTCACTCTTTCTCTTCATCGTTTTCTTGATTGCATCAGTGCACATGCACGCACAGGAAATTTGCTACTATGATCATCTATTCTGACTGTTTTTCTCCTTCTGTCTCTCTCTCTCTTTTTCCCTGACTATAAGCTGTTTCACCAGCGAAGGGCATATGTGCATACAAGGTCTCTGAAAAGACAAGTATCATCTAATCTTCTCGATATGAGCCCATGAGAGCATACTAGAAAAAAATAATATATATATATGTGTGTGTGTGCGTAAGTATTGGTAGTTTTCTTTCTCTTTTGCTTCTCCGAATTTTTCGATGTGTTAAAGTCGTTCATCGTTCCATTGTGTATGTTGACAAACAATCACAAGAAATTGGTTGCCTCGTCTATTGTCTTTTGTTAGTCAAGCAGATTAGACAAGGAACAAGAGAGGGAGAGAGCATCTTTGCTAATGTGAATCAGGACTGGGCTTATTCATTCAAGCAAATGAAATCGAAACCAACCGATGAACAACCTAATTGAACGCCATATGAGTAGATAGAAGGAAAAAAAGATGCAACATGACATTTTGACAGAAGTTCACTCATCATCATCAGCGTCATATAAACAGAGAAACGTACTATTTATCGTTGGCTATAGTAATATATATGTGTAACAGCCGACATACGTCTTGATTACACGAGAAATGGAAGAAAACGAACGTTAGGTTGCATATTAATGGCAATAATTTGCCTTTTTTTCTCGATCGTACAAGAAAATCTTTGGCTTTGAATAGAACAGACTGCGAATAAGATCATTATCTCCGTTGTACAGTAACAAAGCAGTATGTAGTCTGATGCTATTTAGTTTATACTAGTATTCTTATTCTTCTAATCAAATAAGAACGAGGAGAAAAATCGGCTAACGACAAAGAAGAGAAAGAGGAAAATCATTTCGGCTTGTTCTTCCTTTAGCATCTCAATTACATCATGACAAAAGAAAAAAAACAGATGAATTATGCTAGAAGGAGCACAAAAAAAGAACGATGACGAAGAGAGAAACAGGGAACAAGAAGAAAAATAAGTATGTATTAGTTGATTCTTTAGATGTCCTATTGAATACGGAAGAAAGAGATTAGCACAAATGAATCCATCGCATCTGCCGACATGTGACCGAGGAAATCGAACATTACGTTGGTCCCAATTTTGTGATGGAATATTTGATTGTCAAGATCGTTCTGATGAAGAAGGTCAATTTTGTAGTAAGTTTCAACTAATTGCATATTTATTCTTTTACTTTTCTTTAAATAGAACTCTGTATCAACAATCTCTATTCATGCTCATCTGAAGATGAATTGCGCTGTGATTTAGCATGTAAAGCACTTCATTACGTACCATGTCAGGTCATACAAGATCGTCGTGCATGCCTTCGTCTTCAACAAAATTGTAAGAGGAATTGAATCGAACGAAGACAAAAGTGAACTTTGTCTGCATTCATAGATGATAACTATTCGCCTTATCGATTTCTCACAGATATTAATTTCTACATTGGTAAAGACAAACCCCTGACAATTCGACATGTCTAAATGATTCTTTGTCTTTTCTCAGCTGTTGCAATAGCTACAATTGTTATTCTTCTCGTCGCTACCGGTATTGCGATACTAATCAAATATTGTATTCGTACACAACGGCAGCGAATAAGCAGATTTACTCCTAAAGTATACCTTTTTTCCAAACAAATTTGTTACTCAAGATTAGATTCCTTTTTCTCACTTCCAGAGATTGCATCTTCCCACAGCACCACCACCTCCGTATTTTTCAACTCCTCATCGATCGCCCGAATATGATCGAACATCGAATCACATCTATGAACAATGCTACGAACCGCCACCGTACAAAGATGTGCATAAATATCCAATGACAAGAACCCACTATGAACATGTATTATGATGCTTGAAAGCAACGAACGCCTTCGCAGAGTTTTTTTATTCGCTATTCTAATACGGCAAAGCACAAACATCTGTCTATCAAGAATCCAAAAATTCTTTTTCGTTTGTACCAGTAAATATTCGAATGGCGTGGATATTAGGTAATTGTTTGCTGATTGCATCGGACACTAAACGATGTTGATTCACAGTGCGCATTTTGGCAAACTCATCGGTGACAACAACGATTTCATAACTTGCGCCACAGCCAGCTAAAAAAGAAAAAAGAAATTCGCATGATTCTTTTCTATTATTACGCTTGATTGTACGTTAAATTTATTTTATTTATTAATATATTCCAAATTTGATCTCTGTCAGTTTCGACGACAATCATAATCATCTTTAGCTGTCGATCAAACAATATATCAGACGTAGTTAATTGTCTGTTGACATAGGCAGTGATTTAGAAACCAGTGAAGGTTGTTTCCTCACTCTCTCAGCTGATAACCAGAAGAAATTTTTCCGAGACACATGAGTCCGACTGTTGACAAACTGATTATTCTCTTAGAATCAGTTGTAAAACAATGATTAGAAAGAAAATCTATTGGATATTTACATGAAGTATCTTTTACATTAACAAGGCGTGCGTTTGCAAAGCGACTTTTCAAAACATCACTAAGTTTCTTTTCACCCTCCGTCTGTGATTGTGTGTTCACATTGGCACATCGTAAGAAATTGAGAGTCTTCTGACTTGTTAGCAAATTCGAAAGACGAACACGATTCATAGTCGATAGAAACATCTACAATATGATATATATGTACTCAGGAGAGAAATATTTTGATATTTATTTGGGTTTTTGGCCAAAAATCAGGAAAACAAACGCAAAAGTACATCTTCACGCTAAACATAAGTATATGTAGAATCTATTTATATATAAATAAGGAAAGCCGATCAACAAGCGAAAAACAAAACAACGACTCTTCACGTTTCTTCATTGTGCTGGTCTTGTTTCTATACAAAGTTACATATACGCATGAAAAATAAACTTTCATAGTGGAACAAAAGAAGACACAAAACAAAATTGAATTTTCATATGAGATATTTGGCATGTGTGCGCGTTTTGCATGATGCTAGTTACTATTTTCTCAAATGTTGGAGATAAGTTAGATAGATCAGAGTTTAGTCACTTGAACAAGTGGATTTGCCGGCGAGTGAAGTGAATTCGTATTGGTATGAAGATGAATTTTACTCGATAATCTTCCGAAACGTAAGTCAACGCATAGTTCTTCAATACGTTCATTTTCATTTTCGATATTACGTTTAATCGCTTCGATTTTTGTCTAAAATAAAGGAGATGTTGCAATGAACTACTATTCTGCCAAGTTCGATCTCATACCTCTAGTTGATTATTTAGTTTGATCGTATTTAACAGTTCTTGTAAAATATCTACAGTTTGACTTGATGATGTTTCATGATCCGCACTCGCTGTTGTCATGACTGGAGTTATATTTGATAGATCTAATGGCTTTTCACTCATTTGTTGTTCTAGTTTAGTTAAGTTTTCTTTTTCATTCATAAATGAATTGTATATTGTTTTCACTAGAAGATTCGAACGTGTATAACGAAATACAAGGAGAGAATGCTTACATCGAGCTATAAGACGTGCTTCAATGATTTTTTCTTTCAATAATTCTTCTTCGAATACACCAGGAGTACCATCCATGGCTCGTTGTATCTGCGCAAGAAGGTCATCATCATCGGTCTCTACACCACTTCGTTCACGTTGTCGGACAGGCTTTGGGCTTATCGGACCAGGTGTAGTTTTCGTTGTTTCATCCGCTGTACTTGGCGTTTGTTGATGTTTAGATGCGTCATCGCGTTTATTAACGATTAAGATGACTTCTGGTTGATGCGATGGTGCTAAAAGAAGATCGACGCGCATGTTTGAGATGTTTTTTTTTCTTAGAAACAGAGGAAAAAAAGATTTTACTCGATTGAGAAACGGATGCACTAGCTGTGGTTGATGCTGAATGTTCAAGAAAGGATGAGAGACGATTTTGTTGCAGTCGACGAGTTTCTTGTTTGATCTGAATTTGAATAAGAACAATGATATTCGTGTTTGGGAAATATTGCAATTACTTTGCGTTTCAACGCTGTGACAAGCCGTTGTTGAGCCCATAATTGTTCTTCTTTATCTTTATCTACATTAGTTGGTGTTGTTGTCCCGTACGTTGATGAGACTGGTTGTGATTGTTGCATTTCTTCGTGCATTTTATTCAGTAATGCTTCTTGTTTGTTTAATTCGGCCTCCAATTCTCTACAAGACGAGTTTTAAACAACGCAATATTCTTCTTTTATCAAGCAACTTACTCAATCGTTTCCGAATGAAGGGAAGAACGTGAGACATTCTTTATTAATGAAACTCTACATTAAATAAATCATACCTTCGTTTTACTACGAAAAGGAAAGTTCCCTATTGAACATACCGTGATGTCGATGAGGTTCGTGGTCGTTCGAAAATATCTGTTGCATGCTGAATTAGATATTTAACAGTACGTTCTTTACTCTTGATCAATGCAGCTATTGTAACAGGTATAGAAGATGAGTCACTGTTTTTCGATGACGGCGTTTGCGATGGTGACATGGTATTAAATCGATGGATAATATCGTGAAGATGAAGAAATAGTAAACGAATCGTATCTCGATTAGGCTTCGGGATCTTCTGAATGAGATTACGAATTTCAGCGAATCGCGTTGCATCAGCACCTAAAGAAAAATAAAATGAAAAGGTGTCAAAGGAAAATCGAAGTGGAATACAAATCTTACTTGGATCGTTTATTATTTTAAACATCCCTGTGCTTTGTTCAGGGGGAATCAATTGTTCAGGTAGTTCTTTGAGAAAACGTTTTAGTAAACTGACAGCAAATGCGGGTGTTAACGGTTGTTTTAAAGCGTTTTCCAGATCAGCCGGTTGTTTGATTTTCACTGGTTCTTGCCGATACACATTATCCTGCCCGTGACCTTTTCAAGAAAACAAATAAGAAAAAAGCCGTTGTTCCAATAAGAAAAAAGCCAAACGAAATACCTTGTTCAATAATATGTATACAATCAACAAGGAAACGTGGTACTGCAAGATCATCATTTTGAAGAGGATTGTGCTTAATCGCTTCATCTAATGTCAGACCAAGTATTGGACGAAGTTGTTCGACTAAAGCTAAACAAAAAATCGTCAAGTTCTTCGCGATCAGTAATGTAATAAAACAAACCTGCTGTGCTTGCAATACTATCACGATTTGCCTTTGATTTTCGTTTTTCATCTTTCAAACCTAAACGAAGATAAATTGGATTTTGTATCAACAGTCATTTCGCACATTACTTGTTCGTCTTTCTTTTTGTTCGGATGAAACTTTCGTTTTTGTTTTTATTAATTTAAAGCCATTCTTTTTCTTTGGTCTTAGCAAACTTTTGAAATCTTGCGCAGTTGTTAATGCTTCTTCGCTTGCTTCAGCGCCAATCAACAATGTACTACTTTTCTCTTTCGAAACATTCGATTTTGTTGAAAATAACTTTCGTTTACGATCGCGTTCGTCTTCACCTAAAGAAGAATTCTCGTTCTCTTCCATCCAAATTCCATTGATATCAAAAACAAACCTTCATTTGGATCTCGATCATCTGGCAGCGTAGTCATAGTTGGCAAAAGTCTAATAGAATAAGTTCGTTGAAATGTATCACATAGTGTTACATTGCATTCCAAGTAAATACAAAATTTGTTATTCTTACCACTAGCCAATCAAGTAAATGTCGCTAGTGTAGTTCAATGTTGGAGAGTTGCGTTTTATTTTTATATATTCAAATGAGTAGAAAAAGAATTTTTAAAATTAGTTTTCCGAAATCAGAATTCTGGAAAAAAGGACAACATGGATGCATGAGCGAATCTTGATTGGTCCATATGTTATTGGTTGCTTGCTTGTTGTACTGCTTTTGATTTCCATGTTTTTTTTTCGTAAAACCTGAACTTCATCGCTGAGAATTGACTCTTTCAGTCATTTAAATTAACACTTCGATTGAGGGAAAATTCCGAGTACGAAGTCTCGAGATTGTCATTGACTGAGATCCATGAAGATTTTCTACGAAATTCGAACATAATATCTAATTTTATTTCTAGATTACATTTCTATTAGTTCTCTTGCAACAACATAATGGCAGCACGTGGATCAGCACGTAATACTCGTTTGAATAAAAAACCCAAAAAGACCAAATTACGTGGTAGGTTAATTCATTCGCTAAATCCAATTAAGTGATCGTTTTCGAATTTTACCAAAGGTAACGTGTCCCATGGTCATGGTCGTATCGGTAAACATCGTAAGCATCCAGGTGGTCGTGGTAATGCTGGTGGTCTCCATCACCATCGTACACTCTTCGACAAATATCACCCGGGTTATTTTGGTAAAGTTGGTCAACGTGAATTTCACAAACTCAAAAACCGTCGCTGGTGCCCAACCGTCAATCTTGACCGTCTCTGGTCATTGTTAAGTCAACGTACACAAGCAAAATACTCGGAAGGCGAAGCTGCCGTAACGCCTGTTATCAATGTTGTCCGATCGGGCTATTTCAAGGTGTTAGGCAAAGGTGTTCTACCTAAACAACCACTTATCGTAAAGGCCAAATTCTTCTCAAGAACAGCCGAAGAAAAAATCAAAGCTGCCGGCGGTGCTTGTGTATTAGTTGCATGAGACATTTCAATATCTTTTGTCTCGCAGAAAAGAAGGAAAAATTAAATAAATAAATTATCATCATCGTTTTTCGTTTGGTATTTCAACACGAACTGCTTATCTCGTTCCTTTCCTCTTCGAATAGGAAAATCTTTTATTTAAATGAACACTCATCAGAGAACAAAGTATATGAACGTGAAGTGCTATCAATTAGCCATGAAATACAACTCTAGTAATCAACGTTCGTATCTGTTCTATGCGCATAGTTGAAGTATAAACATTATTTGTGTGAACAAGTTAGTACAAAGCAGATAGACAAGCACATACATTTTCGAAATTCATTCATTCATTGGAGAATTTCTTCTACTATATGTAAGATTTTATTTCTTGTTTGGTTATATGAATACATGAAGAGAAGAAAAGACCACGACAGTTGATAATAATTGTTAATGTAGTTTTCATATCAAAAGAAAACGAGAGAAAACAACAAGAATAAATCTCACTAATTTCAACTAAGAAGTTCTGCTTGCTCCTTGATATAGATCAAATCAATAACAAAACACGTATACATGTGTAAACGATCAACAACAAATGACTTTATCACACGAGTATTATATAAGAGAAGAAAATCAACTCACAAAGATAGAGACAGCAAGAGAGAGAGAGAAAGAAAGAAAGAGATACAAAAAACACCGATCTATGAGAAGAAGAGAATAAAATGGATTTTGGAAAGAAATACTTGGTCTATGGCAGAGAGGGATCAGTGTATGCAGTAGAAAATAAAAACTCGTTTACTATTTTTGACGAGAAAACCAAATATGTGCGTTCGAGCAAATCATATAGAGGACATTTAGACGCGTCCAAGCGTAGTACAATGATATTTTAGTGATTATATTGTCCAGGTACTAGTTAGAAAATAACAACGAGCTACTCATTAGATATTTTGTGACGTTTATTTGATGTTGCCGTGGCAGAAGCCGACATTTGCCCGTTGATATACCTTCCGACCAAACACTTCGTGGGTGACAGTTGACTGTAATCTGGTTTATCACTTGCTTTTGTTGGCAGAACTTTTTGCTGTTCGGTCACAGCGATAATAATGTCACCACACTCTAATTGTCGACACTTTAAACCACATCGATGATATGTATGTTCAGGGGATATCGATGACCAGCATGAATGCTGATGAACAAAAAATGGCATTTCGGGTTGCACTTGATAAGTTATCTGAAATTGAACGTGATTGAAGTGAAATAAAATGCCACTATTAAGCGTACTGTTTTGTCAATTTCATCGATTGAAAAACGTAATTCTGTTTTACCAGTTGTTTTATCTATCGCCCCAATGTGTTCCACCCGTGCTAGAATGCTACATAAAAGAATGAATCGTTTTGTTTTTTCGAAGATTCTGAATACATTACCTTGAATATTGTTGATTTCGTTTAGCACTTGTCAGAAAATCGTTGGTCGTCAATTGTTGAATATTCTTCGGTTCACCTGAATCTAAATTAACTAATGTTTCGTGATGAAATTTATTTAGAAAGATTTCATCATCGATTTGTTGCTGTGAAGGTTTGGGTAATAAACGAGGACAATATTGATGAAATGATCCATTCCGTGGATGATAATCAGTCGGTGAATTATCTGACAATTGATCATTCGTCACTGTCGGCCCAAAAAATCGTTGATAATTCAAAGTACGAAGTAGATCGATGTAATTCAATGATGCTGCAGAGGCTGATGCAAGGTCAGGGTAGGAAAAATGATAATTCGAATTAGATCGAGCTAGACTTTGTGCAGACACATGTTGATTCATAGCTAAATTGGGATTTGAACCACCACGAACAAATCCCGACGATGTTAATGGTATTTCACTCGTTGTGTGTGTTGTAGATGGATGCATCTAGTTTGACTTATCTAATCACTCCGTATTGTTTGTTCCACGTACTATAAGAGAAGAAGAAAAAAAAAAGAACTTGCTTTTTTCACTATAAAGAAGAGAGGGGCTTGAAAAACTACGTAATATACTCTACTCTCACTAGTTGATGGCTTCCTGTGCCGATTGACAGACGAATAGTCAACGAAAAACGGGATTCTCTCGAAGGAAAAGACAGGGGGAAAAAAGAGAATGAGAAGAAATAAAAGACATGCTTTGTAATATATTGATATATATATATATCGATGACTCTTATAAAAAAAAAACGACCATATGCATACAAGAACATGCACGATCAACAAAGAACAAAATCTACTAGCATTTCATCATTTTCTTCACTTCACGTTGAATCATAGGTCTTAGTCATATCGAAGTTAAAATTTGGCAAACGTCGACTAGAAAAACAAATTTCTTCTCCCGCGACTATATGAGTTAGTAAAAAAGAAAATCGACCACTGTCAATTTTCTCTTTCTTATTGACTTAAGATCAATTGACTGACAAGAATATATTTAGCCTTTTACCCTCGATTCTATTCAGAAGAAAAATAAAAGTAAATAAAACTCAACTTCAGATTCATTTCACTCATTGTGCATATATGGACATCCACACACAGCATACGACTGTGTGTGTGTGTGTGCGTATATATATAATAATACTAACAGCATCAACATTATTTATCAATTCTCTAATCTTGCAACCCACTTACCTTAGCTTCTTTGACATTTGCTTGCTACTTGTAATATTGACGATGGCAATTCGTAACTACAGAGAAAAAGAGGAAAAGGCCGCCGATGTCGTCGCCGTCGTTACAACTATCTACCCTCATATTTTCTTTTTTCCTCTTCTCTTTCTTATTTTTTTTTCTTGCCGTATTATTTAACGAAACCAGAGAAAGAACCGATGTACGCACACTTTCACCCACTATTTTTCTCTGCGTACTGTAACGTATTCGCCCATTTGTAGTTTACAAACGCGCGTTGGTGCTAAGGGAGTGTGAATAAAAAGAAAGAGAAAAGGTAGTCAAAGAAAGGAAAACATCAGCTGCAAAACACATGAGAACAATAGTTGTCGATAAGAAGAGAGAAAAAACACTTTGCAAGATTTTATTCCAACGTAGAGAAAATACCACAAACAGAAAAAGATAAACGAAAAGATATTTCAGTCAGGTAAAAGTTCAGCGGCGTCATCGTTGTCATCGAATAGAGCTTTATTTAATTCTTTTCGTCGTATAGCTGTTTTCGGCCGTCCATCGGCCATATCTTGAGGAAATTCATCAACAAACGGTTGAATCGAAGCTGGTTCTAAAGTTCAATACAGATATCGTTTTCTTGCCTGATCAATGAAAAGCCTAGTTGTAATACCTGGGCGAGAGAAAACACCCTCCGTATTGCTCAGATCAATTGGTGTTCGTTTACGACCGCTCGATTGTCGAGTATCATCACCTCTGAATTGAGAAACTAGGAGAAGAAACAATGAAGTTAGCAACAAAGCGTTCGTTGTCTTACCATCTTGATCAGCGTGAGAGACCTTTCGACCTTTGACAATTCCACGACTTTTATCTGCACTTGTTTGTCGCTATAGAGAAACATTCGCGCTTATCTGGTTAAGTTAGAATTTTTAAACGTACTTGAAGTTTGATTTCTTTGATTTTATTCGCTTTTTTCAACTCCATTTCATAGTTTTCACGTTCAGGAAGACCAAGATCCGTTGAAATCTTCACCAAAAATTGTATGCCTAGATGTTCATTAGCTAATTATATATCTCTTACGACGTCACTAACCCTTGATTAGAAAAAACAGTGTATCCTTATCAATTCTTCAGATAAAATAGAGAGAAGACTAACGATATTTGCATATTTCAATTACTTTATCGTGAAGATCAAACATTTTCCTTTTTTTTAAAAACTATAATATAACATTCTTTACGATTGTCCAATATATCAAACACTTTGCAGGGAAAAAGAAAAATTCCAGCTAATAATCAGAACGTTCTCACAATATCATATCGCGATCCTTCCGAGAATCTAATAGTAAATTCTACTACCAGCCATGTTTCTCACCTTACTCGGCTAAGTAAAGCTAATTGCATCTTGTAAGATATAAAACTTCTTTCTAGGCACAGAGAACATAGATAATTATAAGAATATGTTATCACAATCATGTCAACACCATCTGGTACTTTTCCTGTCATTAAATTGAATACATTAACTACATTTGTTCGCACTATATTCGAAAAGCAAAATCTTCTTCGTCGTTGCAAAATATACATTACTTATTAAGCCTTTTGTCTCTAAAAATATGCAACTTTCTATCTACAGACATTCGTAATTATTATCCTATGCGTGTTAGCCCACCGTTGACAGATGTTCTTCGTAACCTATCTATATATATCTGACTGAGTAATTTCTATTGAAATTCTTACAGTCGATGTCATCAGGAAAATGAATATGAATCCATTTATATTTCTCTAGAGCAGCTGTATAATCACCATGACGGCGATAACATGAAGCGACCATTAAATGCCATTTGATTTCTCCAGGCCTAGAATAAACTTGTTTTTCATTAACGAAAGTCATCAAAATTCTTCAATGTACTTGACTAATGCAGCTTGTGCACAGAATTCGACAGCTTTATCTGGATACTGTGTTTCCAGGTAATAAGATGCAAGCCATTCTAACGTTTCGATGTCACATGGATTATGTCGAAAAGCCTGAACAGAAAGAAGAAGTCAAGTTTTCACTAAGTTCGATTTCAAAAAGAATTCATACGTCGAAATAGTACTGTAGCGCCTCTGATTTATCTCCTTGCATGTCTATAACTTCGCCGATTCGTCGGTGTAGATGACCGTCGGTTCGATATTTACTTAGCGCTTGTAAATACCTTCAAAAGAAACACATTTGCACACGAATGAACCTTTGTTCAACAGACCAGCTTTTCGCATGTTCGGAATCGTTCGTTTGTTGCAAAACTTCTCCCATAAGACAAAATACTTGAGCATTGGCCGGTTGAATGCTTTCGTACTTATGGAGAAGATCTTTAACGCGTTGGTACTGATTTGATTTCTGCAATGTTAAAACTAAATATGGAAGAGAGCTTGTTATGTAAATAGCAACGATCATCGAAACATTACTGAGATTATGAAGAGCTTCTACAGAGCCGGCATCAATATTCAATGCTTCTTCATAATAATACCGTGCTTTGTCATAGTCCTCTTGAGCAAAGCAGCAATTGCCTTTATTCGTCAATGCTTTGAACAAAACAAAAAGAGCCCAGGTGAATGATAAAAAGACTAGCGTCACATACAAGCTGGATTGAATTTGTCAGTTTTTAAAGCTAAATCAGCATATTTGTGTGCATTATTCAGATCCTTTTCCTATAGTTGAAATAGTAGATCTCAAATACTATTTTACAGACTAAAACGCTTTAACTTACCAAAAAGTACAAAAATGATAAATTCGTTGCCGCTAAGAACAAAACATTCATTCAATCAATTGCTGATCAACTATTTTCGTACATACCTGCACTGGCTAATTTTGCTTCAGCTTTTTCGAATTCTTTCAATGTTGAAATGGCCTGAAATAGTCATTTCTTTTCTTTATTCTCTTATTTCAATCTCGTTTTGCTTTACTTTGGCAAAATTGTTTTCTCGTAAATAAGCAATTGCTTTCTGGATCTCCAGACCACTTGCTAATTCGAGATAGGTCGAATTGCGTACTTGATCGATACACCATTCATAACCACCAACGAAATCTCCATCGAAATTGTTGCCAACTATTTTCGCAGCGGTGACAATGACATGTTCAGCAAAGCGACGACTAAACAAAACCGAAGATAAAAACATTAAACAGTCCAATACTCGTACCGTTTTCGTTCGAATTGCCTCAGCCGATCATCTCTTGTCGCTTCAAGAACCAGGTTGGCTTGTTTATTCTCTTTATCAACCTAGATGAAAGCATTTACGCATATAAGCAGTCATTATTGGATTTGAATAATTACTGAAGGCTGGTAATCTTCATCTGAACTGAGAAAAGGTATTTTTAGAAGATCAGTAAACACTCGTCGAGTTTTATCACGTTGAGTCAATGCATGATAGCACAGCAGAAGATTTAAGCCGCTACGATAATTCGGGCGTTCTTGCATAATCGATTCATATGCCTGAGCGGCTTCAGCATATTGACCCATGAGAATATGTGTCGCCGCTATATTCTCACGAATTTTAAACCTAAAATTGTACATTTGACTGTAATGAACCGGAACTGAACAACAAATAACACTTTACTTCAAATCAGCATTTTGTTCGGGGATTTGATCGAGAGCCATGCGATACATTTTTAATGCTTTAGCATACTGTTTCGAATGTAGATATACATTTCCAATATTAATTCGCCTGTCCATGTCAAAAGATAGGGGATGTATTCGGTTCATTGGAAAAACAACAAGTTTGACTTACAATCGATGGGGAATAGGTAGGAGTTTGCTTTTTAACAACGTATTATAATGATTCAGTGCTTCGGAATTCATTCCACATTTAGTGTACATATTGGCACAATGGAGAATAGTCTAAAAAATAAGTGAATACTGTAGATATATGTTGAGCTTAAGCGAAGTTCTAAAACAGGACGATCACAATCTCCACATTTATAAATCGATACGTACAAAGCCAGCCAGACTCATATCTGCTTCGCCAAGGTTCTGCTCTTCACGATAACGTGTCAGACTCTTTTCACTTCGCATAGCTTCTTCCGCTTTTTCCAACGCCTAACAAAATATTTCTAAACATAGACAACAGATTCAAATATATTCCCTACCAATTTTGTATCATTCTTCTCATCAGCTAGACAACTTTCTCCGACGAGATCAATAATTGCCTTCTCCATTTTTCTCACTTTATCTTCACTCCTGAAATATGCAAACCAATATCAACGATTATTTTAAAACTAAAAATACGCACGTTTCTTCTTTCTTTTCGAATACTGTCGGTCCCGATACGGTCGTGGCACCACTCAAACCACTAGCCATAAAACCTGCGCCTTGAACGGCAGTTGTTGGCCGTTTTTGACCTGCTGCACCTGTTTGAAGACGGCGAGATGCAGAGCCGGGCGGCGCACCCATCATACCGTTCTGCTGGGCTGCACGTGATGCAGTTCCCAATCGTCCCGAAGATGTACCCGGTGGTGGAGCATTTTTCTGCCGACTGAAAACATTCTTCATTTTCGAAAAGAATCCACCCTGAAAGGTATTCACATAGACTTTCAAATGTTCGAAAAAATATCATCTCACCTTTTGTGCCGCAGTACCAGGTTGACCAGTCTAAGAAAAATGCGAATATTCTATCGAATTAATTTTCAAACAGAGAAAAATTCTCTACCGGTGGAGCTCGTCGGCCATGGCTAGTCTTTAGTACTGCTTGTTGCAAATCGTTATCATATTTCAGACTCTTCAAAGAAAAGCGAATCGTCATGGTCCACTTATCATCAAGATTAGACTTACATCAGTATCTAGCAAAGGATTGTAGTCATTAAAGCCAGAGTACGAATCAGGTTTATCAGTCATCGTGATTATCTGAAAGAAAAATACCGTCGATATATTTCTTTTAATATTTTTTTTGCTTTATATATGGTTAATTTAAAGATAAAATATCTATACATATATAGGATGTCTATGTTTTTTAAGATGCGTAGAGTCCTGTGCGGTTCATCTGACCTTCAGTCAGATGATTGCGACGATATTGTTCAACATCACTTATTAACTAAACGAAAAGCGAAAGTTTGAACGACTGTATTCTTTAATTAATTATCTATAGTTTACTTTTGGCATTCGAGTGGCGTTTGTTTCCAAAAGGTAATCTCGGAAAGCATTCACACCGTGTAATGGAGCCAGACGAGAATTCTACAGTGAATAAAAACAATGCAGGACAATTTTAGCAAAATAATTCACTCTATGCCTTACAATCTCTTCTTCGCGTTTACGAGATGTATCTTCTCGTTCAGCTCTAGTGGCTTTTGGGTCAATCAATTCCTCTGTTGTTAATTTACGATGCCAGAGAGTTTTTGGTAAATACCATGCGCCGTATCGATACTTTTGCGTATGTGGCCGTTGATTGATAAGTGCAGTGGTGATCTCTTTCGCCTTAGCACTACCGGAACCCATACGCTATTGGTTCAACTGAATTAATTCATACTCTCAATAACTTCTGGTAAAACTTACCATTTCTGATAGAGTTCCTGTTGGTTGTTGTGGTTCGGCAATCATTGTGTCTTGTGTGCCATCTCGCAAGTCAACTGGAATCTAGTGAATATCACAACAGAGTCAGATATAGTAAAGATTTGTTCGACGAACTCGTGTCATTTCCACCACTTTGATTGGTACACTTAACGATGGTTTTGTGTCGTAAGCAGTAGAAAAGAGATTCCTGACTACAGCTGGATCAATATCTGTATTTGTTTCTCCGCCTAAATCGTATAACCAGGCACAAAATTGTTCTGATACATGACGTAGTTTTGTTTCCTGTACGGAAAGGAGAATTGAGCGAAGAAAGAACAACGAAACTTTTATTACCATAGCTGTAGCTGCTTGTTCATCTTGACTAGGACCTTTTGCACGCTGTTTTTGACGTTGCTTTTCAATATACCATCGGTAAGGATTCCGTTGTTTTCTATCGTATTCTTCAGCATTCCACTGATTACCAGCATCATCATAAACAACTCCATTGCGAGTAATTCTTGGTGGATTTGGTTTATTCTCAGATAATTCCGGTAATTGCTTGCTAGAGTCAATGCGTGCTTTCGTAGCTAAATCATTGGATAACTCACTAATGCCTCTATCATTTACAAATATAGATTAGATGGTCACATACAGAACGAGCTAAAGTTTGTATCTTACATTTTCTCTGTTTCTTGAGACGCATGTTCAAAACCACTCTTATCACTTTCAACCGTTTCAGCTTGCGTTAATCCCTCCATTCCTGACGATAGGAATGTGTCATTCTGTCCATCAACAGACGGAACTGGATCCTCCGCATCGTAACGTAATAGTTCCGCTTCAAACAATCTTGTCACACGATCGTATGTCTATCGAGATGGAACTTATCATACGCATCGCTGGTAACCACAATACATACTTCAGGTGTTAATACTTTACTAAAATGTTCAAAGAAGGCGACTGGATGTTCCAATAAACTTGATATATAATGATCAATAGTTCGTCTTCGTTTTTCTGCAGCAGGTATTTCTCGACTGTAGTATTTCTGATGTGCACTGAGCCGCGATTGAGCGTTTACTACGCAAGATTTGACTCGGCGCGGCTCAGCTAGTAGTACTGGCCCAAGTCCTTTTTCGGGCTAAATGATTCAATGTTCAAACAATACTTGCTCAAAGTTCTCATTACCTGTAACATAATATCATCATGGCATGGGGGTAAACCATCGCGAAAATCATCGAGACCATCCTTAACAAATTTCCAATTTTTCGTGTTGATATTGCTCGGATATTTCATCCGAATTCGTTCACGGTACCTATAGTGAATAAAAGCAAAGTTTTTCAATCGATACCATATCTCCGCATTAAATCGCATGCAAGAATTTAGCATAGCAAAAAGTAGCTAATTATATGCATAGAGAATCTATCTCACTTTTCGGAAGAAGCTGTTTTCCTAGATTTAATTTGACAATTTAGTTTCATAACAAAATAGGAAATATATGACGAAAAATATACCATGGTTGAAATTTCGGTGGCCGACGTCGATCATCGATAGTTGGTAGAAGAACATATTTCAAATCGTTACTCATGCTGATGCACTCGATCGATCGATGCAATGAATTCTAACAAATTTGATCGAGAACCATTAGAGTATCCTATGCAAGTTTTTGCTAGGGTAACCACCAATATCAGTTTCCAAATGAAACTTCCGGCGAAAACAAACTGATTTTCGCATTTAATTCTACATTCAATTAGTACAATTGAAATATCAGTGAAAATACGTGAGCAAATTCGAGAATAGATGCCGCCAGTTACCACTACCATTAAGAAAAGTCATATATATATATATATATATGGTATTAAAATCTTTTCTGCATAAATTTTTATCAATCAGCGAACATCGGAAATAAATGAAAGGCCTATTTTTACCGAACAGCCCACCTATCGCGATCATGATTTCAGTTCATTCTTCTCTATTGTTTATGAAATTGCTTCTGACCTACTATTGTGCTCTACTTTGAGTATCTCATTAACGTTTCAAGCCGAACTCAAGGTTGTTTTTCATCGAATTCTAAGTATAACATCTCTAATGCATTCTTATTTTAATCAAGATTGAAGTTTAAATCCGATTCCATTCAATTTGCCTGTATCCAATTAAAAACTTTTGCTATCCGAAAGGTCATCGTTTGCTTCGACTAGTTTTTCTTCCTATAAAGATCATTCATATACGATGCTGAGAAAGCAGAAATGGCACCTAATTACACCACTCAGCGTTCGTTACCGAATACAAATTTATTTGACAAAAGACTAATGTTAATGGCAACTGTCGGCCGATTTGTTAAGTGTCACATCATTATAATTTCAAATTAAATTTTCGTTTCATTTTACAATTTAATCTAACAATCGTTATCATTCATTTGTCACTCATCAAAAAACAATTTACTAATTAATTCATACACAAAAACAAAATTTTCTCTTTTATTCATTCCTTATTTCAGATGTTATCTTTTCTCCGCACATCTTGTATCAAAACAACTAAACAAGAATGCTAATTGATCCAAGGTCCGTCACTTTCTCCCTGAGTTTCCACACCTATACAGTTCGCTTCCCTTCCTCCCTCTCTCTCTCTCTCTCTCAATTGACACAATCAGACATCTGTTTTTCTGAGATAAAATCTTTTTATTCATTTGTTTGCCGTTTTCTGCCTCTTCAATAAAAGAAAAACAACAGATCGATCGATATTCTTTTTTAGCAAAATGAAAAG
Source organism: Adineta ricciae (assembly GCA_905250025.1). Lineage (NCBI taxonomy): Eukaryota > Metazoa > Rotifera > Eurotatoria > Adinetida > Adinetidae > Adineta > Adineta ricciae. The sequence goes on from CAJNOJ010000007.1 coordinate 322,022, forward strand.
AAACGAAAGTAAAAGGCATATGTAAAGAAAAACAGTTGACGATGAATAAAAAACCAGATAATGAATAAACTTCAAAGCAAAGAGAATCAAACGAAAGAAGAAGAAAAAGAGAGAAACGAGAACATGAATATTGAACATAAGAGAAGTGTACTGTGCACCGGGCGATCGCATATACACACACACGCACATACATATGACATATAGAAAACAAAGATTAGGAGAATGTGTAAAACCACTCATACACACACGCATACATAGAATGTACAAGAGCAAGAAAGAACACACAGAAGAGGGTGTCGAACATCCCATGTAGAGAACTATGTATAAAAAACAATTAATAAATGAGATTCACTGTTATTTCTCTTGTTCTAATGCATATGTTACAAAGAAAAAAGAAACTTCAACTGTCAACACACCTGACCGGACATAAAAAAAGAAGAGATCTACGAGAATACTGTTGATAATACTGTCTGCGAGAAAATTGAGTTGTTTAGAATCCAAAGCACCACGAATCACATTGTATTAGTCAGCAAAAACGAGCGCCTTCTGTGAGTTATCACTCCCATCGGAACTACATTCATCGTCAACATCATCGACATTATCATCATCATCTTCTTTGATATCTAAACGATCAAATTAGTTCTCTGTAACACATGAAAAACAATAACGAAAAAATATTTACTTAGATATTCACCATTATCAGGTGACAGTTGATCATCGTATGGGCTATGTTTTCGTTGTTTCAATATTTGTTTGTATTCCGACCTTTAGGAACAGAAAAGAAAGCATTTGTTAATTTAACTATCTATCTAATTATCTATTAGCTGATGATAAGATCGAAACTTACCAACGCATTTTCTTACCGTCGATCACACAGGTTCGTTTCGGTCGGGGTCTAAACAAAAAAGAAATCGTCAACAAAAAAGTAGAAAAAGACGTACAATATCATACCGATAACGATAGTCAGGATACTTCTCCATATGAACTTTACTTAAACGTGACTGTTCTTCGTAATACGGTTGTTTCTCTTCATTACTCATTGCTTTCCATCGGGCACCCAGGATTTTACTGATACTTGAATTATGCATATCTGGACAAGCTTTTAATATCTTTCGTCGTTCTTCACGAGCCCAAACCATAAATGCATTCATAGGCCGTTTGATATGATCATTAGATGATGATGAGGAAGATGTGGAAATCGATTCGTTATTTCCATTGTTATTTGGTACTAAGGATAGCGCATTCGACGGTGAATGATGATGGTGATGATGACTTCGATCTTTTCGATTTGTTGAAACATGACGAGCTACAACGAGATGAATTGATCTGTCATATCGATCTTGATATTTCAACGAGAATCTCATTTGACAAGTGAATCGATAGTCGATTAGCAATGAGTTCTCCCAACAATGATTATTCGATCAATACATTCGTTTCAAATCTCATTTAAACATCTGCATCTGTCGAAACATAGAACATATTTTATTTACTTTATCAATCTCTTTCTCTTTCGTCGTCTTTTTTAAATGAAGGCTTTAACATTATGTATTCATTAACCCATCTAACAAGGTTTCTTATTTAATTGCAAATAGATTTGATATTAAAACATATCAGACATCGATACATATTTCGATGAAAAATAATATTTATTCGTTACAATGCTTCACAAGAAAGACCAATACGGTACATTAACCAATAACGTATGTAAAGTTTGTCTACGAGAGCGCTATTCTCATCATCATCATCATCATTATTAGTGGATATCAGAGCCTTGTATCTTTTCTTCTCTCCTTCTCTCATCCTTTCTTTCGTTTAAATATGTGTATAATCGACTCGGCTCGCTTTTTTTCTCTCTCTCTCTCCTTTCTTTCGTTTGTTTTTGTTCGGTGTCTTTTTTTCGTCGTATCATTACCAATCAACCCAATCGGAATGTGATTTGGTTGGACGATTTACATTTCTCTTTTTTTCGACCATGGAAGACTCGTTTTCTAACGCACAAGTACACGCAACTCACCTAATGATGCTGATTCTTTGTCGGTAGACAAATCGCGATGATGGTGATTACTGTTGTTGTTGTTGTTGTTATTATTGTGATGGTTATTATTATTTGTAGTCACTGTTTCATGTAGCGTAGATGATAAATTAGAATGATGGGAGAGATGATTTGATGATTGCGGAAAACCATACATATTTAAACCTAATTAAAAAACAAATAAATTAGCATACATAGTTTTAATTATTAGTTAAGATTTACCTGCAACGAAAGGAGATGGCAATGAACATCGCGAGGTACCATTGTCTCCATTTTTCACATTCTAAAATATCGATTTAGCTATCGAATTTCGAACGTGATAATCTACGTTTACGTACGATTGAATCATTAAGTACTCCAGCAGCTGATAGTTTTAAATAATTTTGTATGTGGGTCATGTTTGGGACTAATAGAAAGTATTTTATAAAAACAAGATCGATTTTATCTGTCAAAGAAAAAGACGCTCACCTGAGAATGAAGGAAAGAATGGTTTTTCGTAAAACAAGGCTTGTGATGGGAAAAGTGCTGATGGTAATGATAATGTCGGTGTTGAAGGCGAAGGTGAGCTGACTGTTGTTGTGCTTGGACTCATATCATCACTGTTGGTTGATGCTAATCGAGTTTGTTGCCGTTTCTTTGGCTGGGATAAATTCAATGGATGAGAATCGTCATATTCAAGGGTTGTTGTCAGAGAATTTCTCTCGTTATTATTACTTTCAAGTGTTTTTATTCTTTCACGTAAATGTTGTAAACTATCGATGAGACAATCAATAGTTAATAATAGATTTTCATCATTGTCTGCTTTTTTCTCTTCTAATAATGTTCGTATTGAATTGAAGATCATTGTAGCGTTGGTTTTCGTTGTGGTTGAAGATGAATTAGATGAAACTGTTGGGATTACAGGAACATTTTTCTCGAGTTTTATATTATTTGTTAACACTGAAGGTGATGGTATTGTCGCTGTTGTTGTAGATGGTCGAGAGATTTTCGATGATGGAATATTCTTACGACGTTTTCGTTGCGGTTGCTGTAGATTAGAAGGCGGTGTGACTTTAGTTTCCGTTTCCGGTTGAGATTCATTAGCAGTTGTTGGAGTGCATGATTGTTGTTCGGCTAAATTCGTATTATCGTTCGACTGTGACGTAGGTGTAATAGATTCGTCATGAATAATATTGGAGCCAGACCGATCACCATCTATCTCTTGTTGATGAGGCAAAGGTGAGCCATTAGTTGTATTGACATCTGTCAAAATTCAAATGATATGTTATTCGTGTAATTGCACTTATTCCGTTTTCGAAGATTACAGCAATAAAAAGAAAATAACTTACGTTCGTTATGTTCATCCGATGGGGAATTGCTGTTCGAATAGATGTGATTTGACGATGTTCGATCGAGAAGTTGTTCAGTTTTAACAAATTTCGTTGGCGTTGGTGACGACACTATCGACGATCTAGCATCAACACATAATGATGGTGTTGATGAAGATGTATCGAACTGATCAAAATTACACTTTCGTTTAAGTGACATGAGTTCGAATTATAATCTAGAAAAGACAAGCAACAAAATCATTTTTGATTGTCTCCTATCGAAAGGAGACTTGTTCAGTCGAACGAGGAAGAGAGAGAGAGAGAGACGTATATAACTAATGTTCGGTATGTTGCTATTTATACGTCTATTCATGTTAACCATTGTATCAATGATTAACTACCGTCAATAAGAACGAATAAAATAGATAGAAAGCAAAACAAAAGAAGCGAAAAAGGACAAGACAATAGCTGCCTCATCGAATCAAGTTCATTGATCAAACTTAACTAGCAGAAAAGCGTGTCGATTGTTTAGCAAAGATTTGAATTCTAGACAAAGGAAAGACAAGCATAGATCTATAAAAGGAAAACAGGCATCTGCGCGCATTGTATTCATCTTCAGTCGTTTCTCAGTCATTTTTGGACGCTGATTTTGCGACAGCAGTAAAAAACAAAAGAACAATGGAAAATGAGATGAGGGTGTAACAAGCGAGAAAATCTCTCTTACTCTTTTCTTTTCTACTCGATGTTAATCGGCGCATTCAAGTGTCATGTTGATCATCACCGACGGACTACTACCACTACAACAACAGTCACAGTAACACTACCCGCAACGATAATACTTACAACAATACAAAGGTTCAGTAATAGTTGCCATATATATATATATATATAATATATGCGTAATATGAAAGGGTGCATGCACATTTATATCAATCGATGGATGAAAATGAATGAAACCTTACTATTGCTCCTTTTTTTCTTTTTCTTCTCAATTGAAATCGATAGATTTGAAGGTAAAGATTTGTTCGATTGCTCGGACGGATAATTTATAATACGTGAGAACCACTTTTATGAATATAAAAAACGAGTAGAAGAAAAGAGAAAAACCTTATGTATGTGTGTGTGTGTGTGTGTGTGTTCGTTTTGTCTCTGTTTCCTCTTAACTTATATTAAAGAGAATAAGTAGAAAAAGAAGACGAAGGAAGAAAGTGGCATTACATGGCATTATTATACCAAGCTAGAATCAGCAGGTGAAGACAGGAGACATAATAAAATGACGGTGTATATACATGTGTGCGTGAATATATAATAATAATTTAACATGATCATAATAGACATAAGAAAGAAAGTCCAAGAATAACAATCAAAAAGTAAAATAACGAAGCAAGGAAGAAAGACTGCGATCATATATCTATATTGAATATAGAAAATTGAATCATCATCATCAACATTATCATCCGGGTTGTATATGAATCTATATGCGTGCGCTTTGATGATTGGCCTTGGTTGTTCGATACACAAGCATAATTGTGAAATGATTTCAATCTTTTCCTTCTCTTTCTAATTACCTGTGTCCACCATGTAGTTGACAGGAGGAAAAAAAGTCGATTTAGGACTATTATTGATCTCCTTCTTCTTCTGCTTCTTCTTTCTCTTTTTTCTCTCTTCTCTTCGAGTTACTTGACACAATACGAGGCCGATCAAGTGAAACAAATCTAGTGAAGCGAGTAAAGAAACAGAGGAACGAAAGACATAAAGAGAAACAGAGAGAAGGAAGGAGAGAATGGGACAGAAAGAGAAAATCTTCACACTTCTAATGCACACCTTTATTGAATATATATATATTTCGTTATACAGAAGTGTTTGGCGTGTGTATATACATACTACGTAAGAATAATATTCTGTACATTTTAATACTCATTTGATATATATACACTTATACATACATTTATATATGGCACTGACAATGACTATTGATTATTTATACGGGAAATGAAACCGTATGTGAAACAACATCACTCGCCAAAGGACAGAATAAAGAAAGACTAGAAATAATAATAATAATAATAAAGTTGTTGCAATTATGTGCAGGTGTATGAGAAAGAGGAAAAAACGAGAGGAAAGAAAGAGAACAAATGATCGAACACGATAAGTAATATGTATATGTATATGTCGTGTCGTTTTAGATATTCAATGAAGAAGAGCGTTTTTTCTTTATTCATTACCTGTCTGTCTATCCGAAAGAATGACAAGGCAACATAGTAAAACCTAATGGAGTGTGAAAGCTATGGAAAACGAATGAGATATGTCGTCTGCTTCTCAGTTATTTCTTCGGTGTGGAACGTCGGATGTTTGTTATATGTGCATAGTGTTCGTCTTTCATGTTAAACTACTCTCCCGGATTTGAGTTTTTACTCACATAATTGATATTGTCACACACAAGCGCACCCTATTGTTTTACAACTAGTAATAGTCAAGTAATGGGTATATACGACTACGTCTCTTTTTGCATTTTGATTGATGAATTTATTCTTTTTCTGTCCCCCCCTCTCTCTCTCTTGTTCTCGCTCTGCCACTAATAATATGTTCAAACATATACATGTATGTACACACACACACACACACGTATATATATATTTAGAATATGAGAAAAAGAAAAGTTAAATGTAGGCAATAATTACGAATATAATATACATATACTATTTAATGTGAACATCTCGAGCCGCAAAGACATAAATCCTCTTGACATGATGACGCGACAATGGTTACTTACTTACTTCGTTATACAACGTCTTTTGTACTTGGCCCTTGCCTAACGAAATGAATGAATATATATGTGACTGTCCGTTTGTTATTGTCAGCGAAAAATAATTTTGCATTTCTTTTTCTCTTTCTTGTGCTTTACTTTTGTTGTTGTTGTTGTTGTTGTTATTACTGCTGCTGTACGAATCGAACGTCAATAGAACGCACAAAGAAAAATTATTACCACTAATAGCAGTTATGCATGTAGAAGTGACGTCGGATACACCTAGGTACTGTGATTATGTGTGTGAGTAGTCGTTCTTTCTCTCTCTCACTCTCATTCTCTCTTCCCTTTCTTTTCTATTAAGAATCTATTGTTCGAAGTATGTGTAGAGCGCACTATACGACGATGACGCGCAAGAGTTATTCTTTACCGCTCCTGACACAATACACTCTTCTATTTTTCTCTCTGTCTCTCTTCCCTTTTTACGCTCGACTTCACATCATCATCTATATTCAATTGCACTGTACTATATGTATATACACATGCCGAACACAATACACATTATCGCTGCTTTATGCATCGCTTATATATATGTATATGTATATTGTATATACAAACTGATTTGATACATAAGACATACTCACTATTGATAAACTTCACTACTCACTCACTCACTCACTCACTAGCGCGCGCACACATATAAAATCTCATCTTCAAGTGAAAATCGCCTGACATACTATGATAATACGACTCGTATTGTTTCTTTCATCTTCTTTTCAACTTGAAGAAAGATACCTTATTCTTCTTTTTCTTCTTCTTCTTCTACTTCTTCTTCTACTTCTTCGTCTATATCTACTTTTTCTTCTTTTCCGACTTAGCACAACACGAACAATAGAAAGACAACGATCTTCTCTTCGCCCGTCTGACGAACGATGGCATTATTAAATCTCTCTTGTCATCAGGTGTCATGGAGAGAGATACAAAGACGTTGCAAGAGGGCGACAGAGAGAGAGAGGGAGTGTGTGTGCAAAAGAAGGGAAGTAATTTTTACTGAAAAGACAAGCGGAATGAAAAAAGCCGTCACTACCATCGTTACCGATTTTATTTATTCGCAACAATGAATAGACAACATATGTGCTGTTTTGCGGGTATATAGAACAATCAGTTTTAATCGGCCTTTACTACCATCATTTGTACATCGCTGCTTTTCTCTCCTCTCTTTTTTTCACTCATCGATAGTGAGTGTAAATGCATGACAGCTTCAAGGATATATATATATGGATGAGAATATGTCAATTGTCAAGTAACTTCTAATAAGGAATAAAAAGAGGAGAGAGAGAAAAAAAAACGAGAGGAGAACCAACATACCTGTCTTCTTGTCACAATAGCAGATTTTCACTTGAAGATGAGATTTTATATGTGTGCTCGCGCGCTAGTGAGTGAGTGAGTGAGTAGTGAAGTTTATCAATAGTGAGTATGTCTTATGTATCAAATCAGTTTGTATATACAATATACATATACATATATATAAGCGATGCATAAAGCAGCGATAATGTGTATTGTGTTCGGCATGTGTATATACATATAGTACAGTGCAATTGAATATAGATGATGATGTGAAGTCGAGCGTAAAAAGGGAAGAGAGACAGAGAGAAAAATAGAAGAGTGTATTGTGTCAGGAGCGGTAAAGAATAACTCTTGCGCGTCATCGTCGTATAGTGCGCTCTACACATACTTCGAACAATAGATTCTTAATAGAAAAGAAAGGGAAGAGAGAATGAGAGTGAGAGAGAGAGAAAGAACGACTACTCACACACATAATCACAGTACCTAGGTGTATCCGACGTCACTTCTACATGCATAACTGCTATTAGTGGTAATAATTTTTCTTTGTGCGTTCTATTCATGTTCGATTCGTACAGCAGTAATAACAACAACAACAACAACAACAAAAGTAAAGCACAAGAAAGAGAAAAAGAAATGCAAAATTATTTTTCACTGACAATAACAAACGGACAGTCACATATATATTCATTCATTTCGTTAGGCAAGGGCCAAGTACAAAAGACGTTGTATAACCAAGTAAGTAAGTAACCATTGTCGCGTCATCATGTCAAGAGGATTTATGTCTTTGTGGCTCGAGATGTTCGCATTAAATAGTATATGTATATTATATTCGTAATTATTGCCTACATTTAACTTTTCTTTTTCTCATATTCTAAATATATATATATATATATACGTGTGTGTGTGTACATACATGTATATGTTTGAACATATTATTAGTGGCAGAACGAGAACGAGAGAGAGACAGAAAAAGAATGAATTCATCAATCAAAATGCAAAAAGAGACGTAGTCGTATATACCCATTACTTGACTATTACTAGTTGTAAAACAATAGGGTGCGCTTGTGTGTGACAATATCAATTATGTGAGTAAAATCTCAAATCCGGGGGAGTAGTTTAACATGAAAGACGAACACTATGCATACATAACAAACATCCGACGTTTCACATCGAAGAAATAACTGAGAAGCAGATGACATATCTCATTCGTTTTCCATAGCTTTCACACTCCATTAGGTTTTACTATGTTGCCTTGTCATTCTTTCGGATAGACAGACAGGTAATGAATAAAGAAAAAACGCTCTTCTTCATTGAATATCTAAAACGACACGACATATACATATACATATTACTTATCGTGTTCGATCATTTGTTCTCTTTCTTTTCTCTCGTTTTTTCCTCTTTCTCGTACACCTACACATAATTGCAACAACTTTATTATTATTATTATTATTATTTCTAGTCTTTCTTTCTTTATTCTGTCCTTTGGCGAGTGATGTTGTTTCACATACGGTTTCATTTCGCGTATAAATAATCAATAGTCATTGTCAGTGCCATATATAAATGTATGTATAACTGTATATATACATATATACCGAATTAGTATTAAAATGTACAGAATATTATTCTTACGTAGTATGTATATACACATGCCAAACACTTCTGTATAACGAAATATATATTCAATAAAGGTGTGCATTAGAAGTGTGAAGATTTTCTCTTTCTGTCCCATTCTCTCCTTCCTTCTCCTTCTTTCTCTCTATGTCTTTCGTTTCTCTGTTCCTTTACTCGCTTCACTAGATTTGTTTCACTTGATCGGCCTCGTATTGTGTCAAGCAACTCGAAGAGAAGAGAGAAAAAAGAGAAAGAAGAAGAAGAAGGAGATCAATAATAGTCCTAAATCGACTTTTTTCCTCCTGTCAACTACATGGTGGACACAGGTAATTAGAAAGAGAAGGAAAAGATTGAAATCGTTTCACAATTATGCTTGTGTATCGAACAACCAAGGCCAATCATCAAAGCGCACGCATATAGATTCATATACAACCCGGATGATAATGTTGATGATGATGATTCAATTTTCTATATTCAATATAGATATATGATCGCAGTCTTTCTTCCTTGCTTCGTTATTTTACTTTTTGATTGTTATTCTTGGACTTTCTTTCTTATGTCTATTATGATCATGTTAAATTATTATTATATATTCACGCATACATATATATATATATACCGTCATTTTATTATGTCTGTTGTCTTCACCTGCTGATTCTAGCTTGGTATAATAATGCCATGTAATGCCACTTTCTTCCTTCGTCTTCTTTTTCTATTTATTCTCTTTAATATAAGTTAAGAGGAAACAGAGACAAAACGAACACACACACACACACATAGGGTTTTTCTCTTTTCTTCTGCTCGTTTTTTATATTCATAAAAGTGGTTCTCACGTATTATAAATTATCCGTCCGAGCAATCGAACAAATCTTTACCTTCAAATCTATCGATTTCAATTGAGAAGAAAAAGAAAAAAGGAGCAATAGTAAGGTTTCATTCATTTTCATCCATCGATTGATATAAATGGGCATGCACCCTTTCATATTACACATATATTATATATATATATATATGGCAACTATTACTGAACCTTTGTATTGTTGTAAGTATTATCGTTGCGGATAGTGTTACTGTGGCTGTTATTGTAGTGGTAGTAGTCCGTCGGTGATGATCAACATGACACTTGAATGCGCCGATTAACATCGAATAGAAAAGAAAAGAGTAAGAGAGATTTTCTCGCTTGTTACTCCCTCATCTCATTTTCCATTGTTCTTTTGTTTTTTACTGCTGTCGCAGAATCAGCGTCCGAAAATGACAGAGAAACGACTGAAGATGAATACAACGCGCGCAGATGCCTGTTTTCCTTTTATAGGTCTATGCTTGTCTTTCCTTTGTCTACAATTCAAATCTTTGCTAAACAATCGACACGCTTTTCTCTTAGTTAAGTTTGATCAATGAACTTGATTCGATGAGGCAGCTATTGTCTTGTTCTTCTTCGCTTCTTTTGTTTTGCTTTCTATCTATTTTATTCGTTCTTATTGACGGTAGTTAATCATTGATATAATGGTTAACATGAATAGACGTATAAATAGCAACATACCGAACATTGGTAATATATGTCTCTCTCTCTCTCGTTCGACTGAACAAGTCTTCTTTCGATAGGAGACAATCAAAAATGATTTTGTTGCTTGTCTTTTCTAGATTATAATTCGAACTCATGTCACTTAAACGAAAGTGTAATTTTGATCAGTTCGATACATCTTCATCAACGCCATCAATATGTGTTGATGCTAGATCGTCGATAGTTTCGTCACCAACGCCAACGAAATTTGTTAAAACCGAACAACTTCTCGATCGAACATCGTCAAATCACATTTATTCGAACAGCAATTCCCCATCGGATGAACATAACGAACGTAAGTCATCTTCTTTTCATTGCTAGAATTCTCGAAAAAGGAATAAGTGCAATTACACGAATAACATATCATTCGAATTTTGACAGATGTCAATACAAGTAATGGCTCACCTTTACCTCATCAACAAGAGATAGATGGTGATCGACCTGGCTCCAATATTCCTCATGACGAATCTATTACACCTACGTCACAATCGAACGATAATACGAATTTACCCGAACAACAATCACACACTCCAACACCTGCTAATGAATCTCAATCCGAAACTAAAGTTACACCACCTTCTAATCCACAGCAACCGCAACGAAAACGTCGTAAGAATATTCCATCATCGAAAATCTCTCGACCATCTACAACAACAGCAACAGTACTACCATCATCAGTATTAACAAATAATATAAAACTCGAGAAAAATGTTCCTGTAATCCCAACAGTTTCATCGAACTCATCTTCAACCACAACGAAAACCAATGCTGCAATGATCTTCAATTCAATACGAACATTATTAGAAGAGAAAAAAGCAGACAATGATGAAAATCTATTATTAACTATTGATTGTCTCATCGATAGTTTACAACATTTACGTGAAAGAATAAAAACACTTGAAAGTAATAATAACGAGAGAAATTCTCTGACAACAACCCTTGAATATGACGATTCTCATCCATTGAATTTATCCCAGCCAAAGAAACGGCAACAAACTCGATTAGCATCAACCAACAGTGATGATATGAGTCCAAGCACAACAACAGTCAGCTCACCTTCGCCTTCAACACCGACATTATCATTACCATCAGCACTTTTCCCATCACAAGCCTTGTTTTACGAAAAACCATTCTTTCCTTCATTCTCAGGTGAGCGTCTTTTTCTTTGACAGATAAAATCGATCTTGTTTTTATATAAAATACCTTCTATTAGTCCCAAACATGACTCACATACAAAATTATTTAAAACTATCAGCTGCTGGAGTACTTAATGATTCAATCGTACGTAAATATAGATTATCACGTTCGAAATTCGATAGCTAAATCGATATTTTAGAATGTGAAAAATGGAGAAAATGGTAACTCGCGATGTTCATTGCCATCTCCTTTCGTTGCAGGCAAATCTTAACTAATAATTAAAACTATGTATGCCAATTTATTTGTTTTTAATTAGGTTTAAATATGTATGGTTTTCCGCCATCATCAAATCATCTCTCTCATCATTCTAATTTATCATCTACACTGCATGAAACAGTGACTACAAATAATAATAACCATCACAATAATAATAACAACAACAACAACAACAACAGTAATCACCATCATCGCGATTTGTCTACCGACAAAGAATCAGCATCATTAGGTGAGTTGTGCGTACTTGTGTGTTAGAAAAAGAGTCTTCCATGGTCGAAAAAAAGAGAAATGTAAATCGTCCAACCAAATCACATTCCGATTGGGTTGATTGGTAATGATACGACGAAAAAAAGACACCGAACAAAAACAAACGAAAGAAAGAAAGGAGAGGAAAAAAAGCGAGCCGAGTCGATTATACACATATTTAAATGAAAGAAAGGATGAGAGAAGGAGAGAAGAAAAGATACAAGGCTCTGATATCCACTAATAATGATGATGATGAGAATAGCGCTCTCGTAGACAAACTTTACATACGTTATGGGTTAATGTATCGCATTGGTCTTTCTTGTGAAGCATTGTAACGAATAAATATTATTTTTCACCGAACTATGTATCGATGTCTAATATGCTTTAATATCAAATCTATTTGCAATTAAATAAGAAACCTTGTTAGATGGGTTAATGAATACATAATGTTAAAGCCTTGATTTAAAAAAGACGACGAAAGAGAATGAGATTGATAAAGTAAATAAAATATGTTCTATGTTTCGACAGATGCAGATGTTTAAATGAGATTTGAAACGAATGTATTGATCGAATAATCATTGTTGGGAGAACTCATTACTAATCGACTATCGATTCACTTGTCAAATGATATTCTCATTGAAATATCTAGATCGATATGACAGATTAATTCGTCTCGTTGTAGCTCGTCATGTTTCAACAAATCGAAAAGATCGAAGTCATCATCACCATCATCATTCACCGTCGAATGCTCTATCCTTAGTACCAAATAACAATGGAAATAACGAATCGATTTCAACATCGTCATCATCCTCTTCTAATGATCATATCAAACGGCCTATGAATGCATTTATGGTTTGGGCTCGAGAAGAACGGCGAAAGATATTAAAAGCTTGTCCAGATATGCATAATTCAAGTATCAGTAAAATCCTGGGTGCTCGATGGAAAGCAATGAGTAATGAAGAGAAACAACCGTATTACGAAGAACAGTCACGTTTAAGTAAAGTTCATATGGAGAAGTATCCTGACTATCGTTATCGGTATGATATTGTTCGTCTTTTTCTACTTTTTGTTGACAATTTCTTTTTTTGTTTAGACCCCGACCGAAACGAACCTGTGTGATCGACGGTAAGAAAATGCGTTGGTAAGTTTCGATCTTATCATCAGCTAATAGATAATTAGATAGATAGTTAAATTAACAAATGCTTTCTTTTCTCTTCCTAAAGGTCGGAATACAAACAAATATTGAAACAACGAAAACACAGCCCATACGATGATCAACTGTCACCTGATAATGGTGAATATCTAAGTAAATATTTTTTCGTTGTTGTTTTTCATATGTTACAGAGAACTAATTCGATCGTTTAGATATCAAAGAAGAAGATGACGATGATAATGTCGATGATGTTGACGATGAATGTAGTTCCGATGGAAGTGACAACTCACAGAAGGCGCTCGTTTTTGCTGACTAGTACAATGTGATTCGTGGTGCTTTGGATTCTAAACAACTCAAGTTTCTCGTAGACAGTATTATCAACAGTATTCTCATCTATCTCTTTTTTTGTGTCCGGTCAGGTGTGTTGACAGTTGAAGTTTCTTTTTTTCTTTGTAACATATGCATTAGAACAAGAGAAATAACAGTGAATCTCATTTATCAATTGTTTTTTTGTTTTTCTTTTTTTTTTCTATACATAGTTCTCTACATGGGATGTTCGACACCCTCTTCTGTGTGTTCTTTCTTGCTCTTGTACATTCTATGTATGCGTGTGTGTACGAGTGGTTTTACACATTCACTTAATCTCTGTTTTCTATATGTCATATGTATGTGCGTGTGTGTATACTATGCGATCGCCCGGTGCACAGTACACTTCTCTTATGTTCAATATTCATATTCTCGTTTCTCTCGTTTTCTTCTTCTTTCGTTTGATTCTCTTTGCTTTGAAGTTTATTCATTATTTCGTTTTTTTATTCATCGTCAACTGTTTTTCTTTACATATGCCTTTTACTTTCGTTTCTTTTCATTTTGCTAAAAAAGTATATCGATCGATCTGTTGTTTTTCTTTTATTAAAGAGGCAGAAAACGGCAAACAAATGAATAAAAAGATTTTATCTCGGAAAAACAGATGTCTGATTTTGTCAATTGAGAGAGAGAGAGAGAAGCGAACTGTATAGGTGTGGAAACTCAGGGAGAAAGTGACGGACCTTGGATCAATTAGCATTCTTGTTTGGTTGTTTTGATACAAGATGTGCGGAGAACAGATAACATCTGAAATAAGAAATGAATAAAGGAGAAAATTTTGTTTTTGTGTATGAATTAATTAGTAAATTGTTTTTTGATGAGTGACAAATGAATGCTAACGATTGTTAGATTAAATTGTAAAATGAAACGAAAATTTAATTTGAAATTATAATGATGTGACACTTAACCAATCGGTCGACAGTTGCCGTTGACATTAGTCTTTTGTCAAATAAATTTGTATTCGGTAACGAACGCTGAGTGGTGTAATTAGGTGTCATTTCTGCTTTTCTCAGCATCGTATATGGATGATCTTTATGAGGAGAAAAACCAGTCGAAGCAAACGATGACCTTTCGGATAACAAAAGTTTTTAATTAGATGCTAACAAATTGAATAGAATCGGATTTAAACTTCAATCTAGATTAAAATAAGAATGCATTAGAGATGTTATACTTAGAATTTGATGAAAAAACAACCTTGAGTTCGATTTGAAACGTTAATGAGATACTCAAAGAAGAGCACAATAGTAGGTCAGAAGCAATTTCGTAAACAATATAGAAGAATGAACTGAAATCATGATCACGATAGGTGGGCTGTTTGGTAAAAATAGGCCTTTCATTCATTTCCGATGTTCGCTGATTAATAACAATTTACACAGAAGAGATTTTAATAGCATATATGTGACTTTTCATAATGGCAATGATAACTGGCGACATCTATTCTCGATTTCGTTCACGTATTTTCACTGATATCTCAATTGTATTAATTGAATGTAGAATTACTTGTGAAAATCAGTTTGTTTTAGTCGGAAGTTTTATTTCCAAATTGATATTGGTGGTTGCCCTAGTAAAAACTTGCATGGGATACTTTAATGGTTTTCAATCAAATTTGTTAGAATTCATTGCATCGATCGATCGAGTGCATCAGCATGAGTAACGATTTGAAATATGTTCTTCTACCAACTATCGATGATCGACGTCGGCCACCGAAATTTCAACCATGGTATATTTTTCTTCATATATTTCCTATTTTGTTATGAAACTAAATTGTCAAATTAAATCTAGGAAAACAGCTTCTTCCGAAAAGTGAGATAGATTCTATATGTATATAATTAGCTACTCTTTGCTATGCTAAATCCTTGCATGGGATTCAATGCGGAGATATGATATCGATTAAAAACTTTCCTTTTATTCACTATAGGTACCGTGAACGAATTCGGATGAAATACCCGAGCAATATCAACACGAAAAATTGGAAATTTGTTAAGGATGGTCTGGATGATTTTCGCGATGGTTTGCCCCCGTGTCATGATGATATTATGTTACAAGTAATGAGACCTTTGAACAAGTATTCTTTGATCATTGAATCCTTTAGCCCGAAAAAGGACTTGGACCAGTACTACTAGCTGAACCGCGCCGAGTAAAGTCTTGCGTAGTAAACGCTCAATCGCGACTCAGCGCACATCAGAAATACTACAGTCGAGAAATACCTGCAGCAGAAAAACGAAGACGAACTATTGATCATTATATATCAAGTCTATTGGAACATCCAGTCGCCTTCTTTGATCATTTTAGTAAAGTATTAACACCTGAGGTATGTATTGTGGTTACCAATGATGTGTATGATTAGTTCAATTTCGATAGACATACGATCGAGTGACAAGATTGTTTGAAGCGGAACTATTACGTTACGATGCGGATGATCCAATTCCGTCTGTTGATGGACAGAATGACACATTCCTATCGTCAGGAATGGAAGGATTAACGCAAGTTGAAATGGCTGAAAGTGATAAGAGTGGTTTTGAACATGTGTCTCAAGAAGCCGAGAACACGTAAGATACAAACTTTAGCTCGTGCTGTATGTGACCATCTACTCCATATTTGTAAATAATAGAGGCATTAGTGAGTTATCCAATGATTTAGCTACGAAAGCACGCATTGACTCTAGAAATCAATTACCGGAATTATCTGAGAATAAACCAAGTCCACCAAGAATCACTCGCAATGGAGTTGTTTATGATGATGCTGGTAATCAGTGGAATGCTGAAGAATACTATAGAAAACAACAGAATCCTTACCGATGGTACATTGAAAAACAACGTCAAAAACAGCGTGCAAAAGGTCCTAGTCAAGATGAACAAGCAGCCATAGCTATGGTAATACAATTTTCATTGTTATTTCTTCGCTCAATTCTCCCTTCTGTACAGGAAACAAAATTACGTCATGTATCAGAACAATTTTGTACTTGGTTATACGATTTAGGCGGAGAAACAAATACAGATATTGATCCAGCTGTAGTCAGGAATCTCTTTTCGACTGCTTACGACACAAAGCCATCGTTAAGTGTACCAATCAAAGTGGTGGAAATGACACGAGTTCGTCGAAAAAGTCTTCACTATATCTGACTCTCTCGTGATATTTATTAGATTCCAGTTGACTTGCGAGATGGTACACAAGATACAATGATCGCCGAACCACAACAAGCAACAGGAACTCTATCAGAAATGGTAAGTTTCACAAGAAATTATTGATAGTGTGAATCAATTCGATTGAACCAATAGCGTATGGGTTCCGGTAGTGCTAAGGCGAAAGAGATCACAACTGCACTTATCAATCAACGACCACGTACGCAAAAATATCGATACGGTGCATGGTATTTACCAAAAACTCTCTGGCATCGTAAATTAACAACAGAGGAATTGATTGATCCAAAGGCCACTAGAGCTGAACGAGAAGATACATCTCGCAAACGCGAGGAAGAGATTGTAAGATATAGAATGAATTATTTCGCTGAAATTATTCTGAATTCGTTTCATTCGCTGTAGAATTCTCGGCTGGCTCCATTACACGGTGTGAATGCTTTCCGAGATTACCTTTTGGAAACAAACGCCGCTCGAATGCCAAAAGTAAACGATATACAATTAATTAAAGAATACAGTCCTTCAGACTTTCGCTTTTCATTTAGCTAATAAGTGATGTTGAACAATATCGTCGCAATCATCTAGCTGAAGGTCAAACAAATCGCACAGGACTCTACGCATCTTAAAAACACAGACATCCTATATATGTATAGATATTTTATCTTTAAATTAACCATATATAAATCAAAAAAAAAATTAAAAGAAATATATCGACGCTATTTTGCTTTCAGATAATCATTATGACTGATAAACCTGATTCATACTCTGGTTTTAATGACTACAATCCTTTGCTAGATACTGATGTAAGTCTAATCTTGATGATAAGGGGACCATAACGATTCGCTTTTCTTTGAAGAGTCTGAAATATGATAATGATTTGCAACAAGCAGTGCTAAAGACTAGTCATGGCCGACGAGCTCCGCCGGTAAAGAACTGTTTTTTCTTTATTTGAGAATTAATTTGATAGAATATTCGCATTTTTCTTAGACTGGTCAACCTGGTACTGCGACACAAAAGGTAAGATGGTATTTTTTCGAACATTTGAAAGTCTATGTGAATAACTTTCAGGGTGGATTCTTCTCGAAAATGAAGAATGTTTTCAGTCGGCAGAAAAATGTTCCACCACCGGGTACATCTTCGGGACGATTGGGAACTGCATCACGTGCAGCCCAGCAGAATGGTATGATGGGTGCTCCACCCGGCTCAGCATCTCGCCGTCTTCAAACAGGTTCAGCAGGTCAAAAACGGCCAACAACTGCTGTTCAAGGCGCAGGATTTATGGCTAGTGGTTTGAGCGGTGCCACGACCGTATCGGGACCTACAGTATTCGAGAAGAAAGAAGAAACGTGCGTATTCTTAGTTTCAAAATAAGCACATCGTTGATATTTGTTTGCGTATTTCAGGACTGAAGATAAAGTGAGAAAAATGGAGAAGGCAATTATTGATCTTGTCGGAGAAAGTTGTCTCGCTAATGAAAAGAACGATACGAAATTGGTAGGGAATACGTTTGGATTTGTTGTCTATGTTAAGAAATATTTTGTTAGGCGTTGGAAAAAGCAGAAGAAGCTATGCGAAGTGAAAAGAGTCTGACACGTTATCGCGAAGAGCAAAATCTTGGCGAAGCAGATATGAGTCTGGCTGGCTTTGTACGTATCGATTTAGAAGTGTGGAGATTGTGGTCGTTCTGTTTTAGAACTTCGCTTAGGCTCAACATATATCCACAGTATTCACTTATTTTTTTAGACTATTCTCCATTGTGCTAATATGTACACTAAATGTGGAATGAATTCCGAAGCACTGAATCATTATAATACATTGTTAAAAAGCAAGCTCCTTCCTATTTCAAGTCGATTGTAAGTCAAACTTGTTGTTTTTCGAATGAACTGAATACATTACCTACCTTTTAACATGGATAGGCGAATCAATATTGGAAATGTATATCTACATTCAAAACAGTATGCTAAAGCATTGAAAATGTATCGCATGGCTCTCGATCAAATTCCCGAACAGAATGCTGATTTGAAGTAAAGCGTTATTTGTTGTTCAGTTCCGATTCATTATAGTCAAATGTACAATTATAGATTTAAAATTCGTGAAAATATCGCGGCGACACATATCCTCATGGGTCAATATGCTGAAGCCGCTCAGGCATATGAATCGATTATGCAAGAACGCCCTAATTATCGTAGCGGCTTAAATCTTCTGCTCTGTTATCATGCATTGAGTCAACGTGAGAAAACTCGACGAGTGTTTACTGATCTTCTAAAAATACCTTTTCTCAGCTCGGATGAAGATTATCAGCCTTCAGTAATTACCTAAATCCGACAATGATTGCTTATATGTGTAAATGCATTGATTTAGGTTGATAAAGAGGATAAACAAGCCAACCTGGTTCTTGAAGCGACAAGAGATGATCGGTTGAGGCAATTCGAACGAAAACGGTACGAATGTTGGGTTGCTTAATGTTTTTATCTTCAGTTTTGTTTAGTCGTCGCTTTGCTGAACATGTCATTGTCACCGCTGCGAAGATAGTTGGCAATAATTCCGATGGAGATTTCGTTGGTGGTTATGAATGGTGCATCGATCAAGTACGCAATTCGACCTATCTCGAATTAGCAAGTGGTCTGGAGATTCAGAAAGCAATTGCTTACTTACGAGAAAATAATTTTGCCAAAGTAAAGTAAAACGAGATTGAAATAAGAGAATAAAGAAGAGAAATGACTATTTCAGGCCATTTCAACATTGAAAGAATTCGAAAAAGCTGAAGCAAAATTAGCCAGTGCAGGTATGTACGAAAATAGTTGATCAACAATTAATTGGATGAATATTTTCTTCTTAGCGGCAACAAATTTATCATTTCTGTACTTTTTGGTAAGTGGAATCATTTTTTCAATATTAAATATTATTTGAAATATACTATTTCAACTACAGGAAAAGGATCTGAATAATGCACATAAATATGCTGATTTAGCTTTAAAAACTGACAAATTCAATCCAGCTTGTATGTAACGCTAGTCTACTATCATTGACCTGTTTTTGTTTTGTTTTGTTCAAAGCATTGACGAATAAAGGCAATTGTTGCTTTGCTCAAGAGGATTATGACAAAGCACAATATTATTACGAAGAAGCGTTAAACATTGATGCCGGCTCTGTAGAAGCTCTTCACAATCTCAGTAATGTTACGATGATCTTTGCTATTTGTATAACAAGCTTTCTTCCATATTTAGTTTTAACATTGCAGAAATCCAATCAATATCAACGCGTTAAAGATCTTCTCCATAAGTACGAAAGCATTCAACCGGCCAATGCTCAAGTATTTTGTCTTATGGGAGAAGTTTTGCAACAAACGAACGATACCGAACATGCGAAAAGCTGGTCTGTTGAACAAAGGTTCATTCATGTACGAATGTGTTTCTTTTGAAGGTATTTACAAGCGCTAAGTAAATATCGAACCGACGGTCATCTACATCGACGAATCGGCGAAGTTGTAGACATGCAAGGAGATAAATCAGAGGCGCTACAGTACTATTTCGATGTATGAATTCTTTTTGAAATCGAACTTAGTAAAAAACTTTACTTTTTCTTTATGTTAAGGCTTTTCGACATAATCCATGTGACATCGAAACGTTAGAATGGCTTGCATCTTATTACCTGGAAACACAGTATCCAGATAAAGCTGTCGAATTCTGTGCACAAGCTGCATTAGTCAAGTACATCGAAAGAATTTCGACGACTTACGTTAATGAAAAACAAGTTTATTTATTCTAGGCCCGGAGAAATCAAATGGCATTTAATGGTCGCTTCATGTTATCGTCGTAGTGGTGATTATACAGCTGCTCTTGAGAAATATAAATGGATTCATATTCATTTTCCTGATGACATCGATTGTAAGAATTTCAATACAAATTACTCAGTCAGATATACATGTATAGATAGATAGATAGATAGACAGGTTACGAAGAACATCTATCAATGGCGGGGTAACACGCATAGGATAATAATTGCATATTTTTAGAAAGAAAAGACTTAATAAGTAATGTATATTATGACGGAGAAGATTTTCATTTTTGAATATAATGCGAACAAATGTAGTTAATGTATGCAATTTAATGACAGGAAAAGTACCAGATGGTGTTGACATGATTGTGATAACATATTCTTATAGTTATTTATGTTCTCTGTGCCTAGAAAGAAGTTTTATATCTCACAAGATGCAATTAGCTTTACTTAGCCGAGTAAGGTGAGAGACATGTCTGGTGGTACAATTTATTATTAGATTTTCCTAAAGATGGCGATATGATATCGTGAGAATGTTCTCATTACTAGCTGGAATTTTTCTTTTTCCCTGCAAAGTGTTTGATATATTCGACAATCTTGAAGAATGTTATATTATAGTTTTAAAAAAAGGAAAATGTTGGATCTTCGTGATAAAGTAATTGAAATATGAAAATATGATTCATCTTCTCTCTATTTTATCTGCAGAATTGATAAGGATACACTGTTTTTTTCTAATCGAGGGTTAGTGACGTCGTAAGAGATATATAATTAGCTAATGATCATCTAGGTATACAATTTTTGGTGAAGATTTCCACGGATCTTGGTCTTCCTGAACGTGAAAACTACGAAATGGAGTTGAAAAAAGCGAATAAAATCAAGGAAATCAAACTTCAAGTACGTTTAAAAGTTCTAACTTAACCAGATAAGAGCGAATGTTTCTCTATAGCGACAAACAAGCGCAAGTAAAAGTCGTGGAATTGTCAACGGTCGAAAGGTCTCTCACGCTGATCAAGATGGTAAGACAACGAACGCTTTGTTGCTAACTTCATTGTTTCTTCTCCTAGTTTCTCAATTCAAAGGCGATGATACTCGACAATTGAGTGGTCGTAAACGAACACCAATTGATCTGAGCAATACGGAGGGTGTTTTCTCCCATCCAGGTATTACAACTAGGCTTTTCATTGATCAGGCAAGAAAACGATATCTGTATTAAACTTTAGAACCAGCTTCGATTCAACCGTTTGTTGATCAATTTCCTCAAGATATGGCCGATGGACGACCGAAAACAGCTATACGACGAAAAGAATTAAACAAAGCTTTATTCGATGACAACGAGGACGCTGCTGAACTTTTACCTGACTAAAATATCTTTTCGTTTATCTTTTTCTGTTTGTGGTATTTCTCTACGTTGGAATAAAATCTTGCAAAGTGTTTTTTTCTCTCATCTTATCGACAACTATTGTTCTCATGTGTTTTGCAGCTGATGTTTTCCTTTCTTTGACTACCTTTTCTCTTTCTTTTTTTCACACTCCCTTAGCACCAACGCGCATTTGTAAACTACAAATGGGCGAATACATTACAGTACGCAGAGAAAAATAAGGGGTGAAAGTGTGCGTACATCGGTTCTTTTTCTGGTTTCGTTAAATAATACGGCAAGAAAAAAAAATAAGAAAGAGGAGAGGAAAAAAGAAAATATGAGGGTAGATAGTTGTAACGACGACGACGACATCGGCGGCCTTTTCCTCTTTTTCTCTGTAGTTACGAATTGCCATCGTCAGTATTACAAGTAGCAAGCAAATGTCAAAGAAGCTAAGGTAAGTGGGTTGCAAGATTAGAGAATTGATAAATAATGTTGATGCTGTTAGTATTATTTTATATATATATATAAGCACACATACACACACACAGTCGTATGCATGTGTGGATGTCCATATATGCATATTGAATGAAATGAATCTGAAGTTGAGTTTCATTTACTTTTATTTTTCTTCTGAATAGAATCAAGGGTAAAAAGCTAAATATATTCTTGTCAGTCAATTGATCTTAAGTCAATAAGAAAGAGAAAATTGACAGTGGTCGATTTTCTTTTTTACTAACTCATATATTCGCGGGATAAGAAATTTGTTTTTCTAGTCGATGCTTGCCAAATTTTAACTATGATATGACTAAGACTTGTGATTCAACATGAAGTCGAATAATGACGAAATGCTAGTAGATTCTGTTCTTTGTTGATCGTGCATGTTTTTATATGCATATGCTCGTTTTTTTCATGAGAGTCATCGATATATATATATATATATATCAATAGAGTACAAAGCATGTCTTTTATTCCTTCTCATTCTCTTTTTTCCCCTGTCTTTTCCTTCGAGAAAATCCTGTTTTTCGTTGACTATCTGTCTGTCAATCGGCACAGGAAACCATCAACTAGTGAGAGCAGAGTATATTACGTAGTATTTCAAGCCCTTCCCTTCTTTCTAGTGAAAAAAGCAAGTTCTTTTTTTTTCTTCTTTTCTTATAGTACGTGGAACAAACAATACGAAGTGATTAGATAAGTCAAACTAGATGCATCCATCTACAACAATCACAACTAGTGAAATGCCATTAACATCGTCGGGATTTGTTCGCGGTGGTTCGAATCCCAATTTAGCTATGAATCAACATGTCGCTGCACAAAGTCTAGCTCGATCTAGTTCGAATTATCATTTTTCCTATCCTGACCTTGCATCAGCCTCTGCAGCATCATTGAATTACATTGATCTACTTCGTACTTTGAATTATCAACGATTTTTTGGGCCAACAGTGACGAATGATCAATTGTCAGATAATTCACCGACTGATTATCATCCACGGAATGGATCATTTCATCAATATTGTCCTCGTTTATTACCCAAACCTTCGCATCAACAAATCGATGATGAAATCTTTCTAAATAAATTTCATCATGAAACAATAGTTAATTTAGATTCAGGTGAACCGAAGAATATTCAACAATTGACGACCAACGATTTTCTAACAAGTGCTAAACGAAATCAACAATACTCAAGGTAATCTATTCAGAATCCTCAGAAAAAAACAACGACTCATTCTTTTATGTAGTATTCTAGCACGGGTGGAACACATCGGCACGATAGATAAAACAACTGGTAAAACAGAATTACGTTTTTCAATCGATGAAATTGACAAAACAGTACGTCTAATGACTACATTTTATTTCACTTCAATGTCGTTCAATTTCAGATAACTTATCATGTGCTACCCGAAATGCCGTTTTTTGTTCACCAACATTCGTGCTGGTCATCGATATCTCCTGAACATACATATCATCGATGTGGTTTAAAGTGTCGACAATTAGAATGTGGTGATATTATTATCGCTGTGACCGAACAGCAAAAAGTTTCGCCAACAAAAATAAGTGATAAACCAGATTACAGTCAATTGTCACCCACGAAGTGTTTGGTCGGAAGGTATATCAACGGACAAATGTCGGCTTCTGCCACAGCAACATCAAATAAACGTCACAAAATATCTAATGAATAGCTCGTTGTTGTTTTCTAACTAGTACTTGGACAATCTAATCGCTAAAATGTCATTGTACTACGCTTGGACGCGTCTAAATGTCCTCTATATGATTTGCTCGAACGCACATATTTGTTTTTCTCGTCAAGAATAGTAAACGAGTTTTTATTTTCTATTACATACACTGATCCCTCTCTGCCATAGACCAAGTATTTCGTTCCAAAATCCATTTTATTCTCCTCTTCTCATAGATCGGTGTGTTTTTTTTTGTATCTCGCTGTCTCTATCTTTGTGAGTTGATTTTCTTCTCTTATATAATACTCGTGTGATAAAGTCATTTGTTGTTGATTGTTTACACATGTATACGTGTTTTGTTATTGATTTGAACTATATCAAGGAGCAAGCAGAACTTTTTAGTTGAAATCAGTGAGATTTATTCTTGTTGTTTTCTCTCGTTTTCTTTTGATATGAAAACTACATTAACAATTATTATCAATTGTCGTGGTCTTTTCTTCTCTTCATGTATTCATATAACCAAACAAGAAATAAAATCTTACATATAGTAAAAGAAATTCTCCAATGAATGAATGAATGAATTTCGAAATGTATGTACATGTCTTTATGCTTTGGACTCACTTGTTATTACAAGTAATTTTATACTTCAACTATGCGTACAGAACGAATATGAACGTTGATGATTAGAGTTGTATTTCATGGCTAATGGATAGCACTTCACGTTCATTTACTTTGTTCTCTGATGAGTGTTCATTTAAATAAAAGATTTTCCTATTCGAAGAGGAAAGGAACGAGATAAGTAGTTCGTGTTGAAATACCAAACGAAAAACGATGATGATAATTTATTTATTTAATTTTTCCTTCTTTTTTGTGAGACAAAAGATAGTGAAATGTCTCATGCGACTAATACACAAGCACCGCCGGCAGCTTTGATTTTTTCTTCGGCTGTTCTTGAGAAGAATTTAGCCTTTACGATAAGTGGTTGTTTAGGTAGAACACCTTTGCCTAACACCTTGAAATAGCCCGATCGGACAACATTGATAACAGGTGTTACGGCAGCTTCGCCTTCCGAGTATTTAGCTTGTGTACGTTGACTTAACAATGACCAGAGACGGTCAAGATTGACGGATGGGCACCAACGACGGTTTTTGAGTTTGTGAAATTCACGTTGACCAACTTTACCAAAATAACCTGGATGGTATTTGTCGAAGAGGGTACGATGGTGATGAAGACCACCAGCATTACCACGACCACCCGGATGCTTACGATGTTTACCGACACGACCATGACCATGGGACACGTTACCTTTGGAGAAATTCGAAAACGATCACTTGATTGGATTTAACAAATGAATGAACTTACCACGTAATTTGGTCTTTTTGGGTTTTTTATTCAAACGAGTATTACGTGCTGATCCACGTGCTGCCATTATGTTGTTGCAAGAGAACTAATAGAAATGTAATCTAGAAATACAATTAGATTTTATGTTCGAATTTCGTAGAAAATTTTCGTGTATCTCGATCAATGACAATCTCGAGATTTTGTACTCGAAATTTTCTCTCAATCGAATTGTTAATTTAAATGACTGAAAGGGTCAATTTTTAGCGATGAAGTTTAGGTTTTACAAAAAAAAACATGGAAATCAAAAGCAGTACAACAAGCAAGCAACCAATACCGTATGGGCCAATCAAGATTCGCTCATGCATCCATGTTGTCCTTTTTTTTGAATTCTGATTTCGAAAAACTAATTATACAAAATTCTTTTTCTATTCATTTGTATATATAAAAATAAAACTCAACTCTCCAACATTGAACTACACTAGCGACATTTATTTGATTGGTTAGTGGTAAGAATAACAAATTTGGTATTTACTTGGAATGTAATGTAACACTATGTGATACATTTCAACAAACTTATTCTATTAGACTTTTGTCAACTATGACTACGCTGCCAGATGACCGAGACCCAAATGAAGGTTTGTTTTTGATATCAATGGAATTGGTTGGAAGAGAAAGAGAATTCTTCTTTAGGTGAAGACGAACGCGATCGTAAACGAAAATTATTTTCAACAAAATCGAACGCTTCGAAAGAGAAAAGTAGTACATTATTGATTGGTGCTGAAGCAAGTGAAGAAGCATTAACAACTGCGCAGGACTTCAAAAGTTTGCTAAGACCAAAGAAAAAGAATGGCTTTAAATTAATAAAAACAAAAACGAAAGTTTCATCCGAACAAAAAGAAAGACGGACAAGTAGCGTGTGAAATGAGTAATAATACAAAATCCAATTCATCTTCGTTTAGGTTTGAAAGATGAAAAACGAAAATCGAAGGCAAATCGTGATAGTATTGCAAGTACAGCAGGTTTGTTTTACTGCTTTACGGATCGTAGAGTACTTACTGAGTTTTCGTTTAGCTTTAGTCGAACAACTTCGTCTAATACTTGGTCTGTCATTAGATGAAGCGATTAAGCACAATCCTCTCCAAAATGATGATCTTGCAGTACCACGTTTCCTTGTTGATTGTATTCATATTATTGAACAAGGTATTTCGTTGATTTCATTTTGATTAGAATAGTCTGTTGTTCCGATTTTTTTTGAAAAGGTCACGGGCAGGATAATGTGTATCGGCAAGAACCAGTAAAAATCAAACAACCGGCTGATCTTGAAAACGCTTTAAAACAACCGTTAACACCTGCATTTGCTGTCAGTTTACTAAAACGTTTTCTCAAAGAACTACCTGAACAATTGATTCCTCCTGAACAAAGCAGTGGGATATTTAAAATAATAAATGATCCAAGTAAGATTTGCATTTCACTTCGAATTTCCTTCAATATCTTTTCATTTTGTTTTTCTTTAGGTGCTGATGCAACGCGATTCGCTGAAATTCGTAATCTCATTCAGAAGATCTCGAAGCCTAATCGAGATACGATTCGTTTATTATTTCTTCATCTTCACGATATTATTCATCGATTTAATACGATGTCACCATCGCAAACACCGTCGTCGAAAAACAGTGACTCATCTTCTATACCTGTTACAATAGCTGCATTGATCAAGAGTAAAGAACGTACTGTTAAATATCTCATTCAACATGCAACGGATATTTTCGAACGCCCACGAACCTCATCGACATCACGGTATGTTCAATAGAAAACTTTTCTTTTCGTAGTAAAACAAAGATTTGATTTATTTTATGCAGAGTTTCATTAATAAAGAATGTTTCACGTTCTTCCCTTCATTCGGAAACGATTGAGTAAGTAACTTGATGAAAGAAGAATATTGCGTTGTTTACAAATCGTCTTGTAGAGAATTAGAGGCTGAATTAAACAAACAAGAAGCATTACTGAATAGAATGCATGAAGAAATGCAACAATCACAGCCAGTCTCATCAACGTACGGGACAACGACACCAACTAATGTAGATAAAGATAAAGAAGAACAATTATGGGCTCAACAACGGCTTGTCACAGCATTGAAACGCAAGGTAATTGAAATATTTCCCGAACATGAGTATCATTCTTCTTATTCAAATTCAGATCAAACAAGAAACTCGTCGGTTGCAACAAAATCGTCTCTCATCCTTTCTTGAACATTCAGCATCAACCACGGCTTGTGCATCCGTTTCTCAATCGAGTAAAATCTTTTTTTTTTCGTTCTACAAGAAAAACAACTCAAACATATGTATCGATCTTCTTTAGCACCATCGCATCAACCAGAAGTCATCTTAATCGTTAATAAACGCGATGAGGCATCCAAACACCAACAAACGCCGAGTACAGCGGATGAAACAACGAAAACTACACCTGGTCCGATAAGCCCAAAGCCTGTCCGACAACGTGAACGAAGCGGTGTGGAAACCGATGATGATGATCTTCTTGCTCAGATACAACGAGCCATGGACGGTACTCCTGGTGTATCTGAAGAAGAATTATTGAAAGAAAAAATCATTGAAGCACGTCTTTTAGCTCGATGTAAGCATTCTTTCCTTATGTTTCGTCATTCACGTTCGAATCTTCTAGTGAAAACAATATACAACTCATTTATGAATGAAAAAGAAAACTTAGCTAAACTAGAACAACAAATGAATGAAAAGCCACTAGATCTATCAAATATAACTCCAGTAATGACAACAACAAGCGCGGATCATGAAACATCATCAAGTCAAACTGTAGATATTCTACAAGAACTATTAAATACAATCAAACTAAATAATCAACTAGAGGTATGAGATCGAAGTTGACAGAATAATAGTTCATTGCAATATTTCCTTTATTTTAGACAAAAATCGAAGCGATTAAACGTAATATTGAAAATGAAAATGAACGTATTGAAGAATTATGCGTTGACTTACGTTTCGGAAGATTATCGAGTAAAATTCATCTTCATACCAACACGAATTCGGTCCACTCGCCGGCAAATCCACTTGTTCAAGTGACTAAACTCTGATCTAACTAACTTATCTCCAACGTTTGAGAAAATAGTAACTAGCATCATGCAAAACGCGCACACATGCCAAATATCTCGTATGAAAATCCAATTTTGTTTTGTGTCTTCTTTTGTTCCACTATGAAAGTTTATTTTTCATGCGTATATGTAACTTTGTATAGAAACAAGACTAGCACAATGAAGAAACATAAAGAGTCGTTGTTTTGTTTTTCGCTTGTTGATCGGCCTTCCTTATTTATATATAAATAGATTCTACATATACTTATGTTTAGCGTGAAGATGTACTTTTGCGTTTGTTTTCCTGATTTTTGGCCAAAACCCAAATAAATATCAAAATATTTCTCTCCTAAGTACATATATATATATATCATATTGTAGATGTTTCTATCGACTATGAATCGTGTTCGTCTTTCGAATTTGCTAACAAGTCAGAAGACTCTCAATTTCTTACGATATGCAAATGTGAACACATCATCACAGACGAAGGATGAAAAGAAACTTAGTGATATTTTGAAGAGTCGCTTTCCAAACGCACGCCTTGTTGATGTAAAAGATACTTCATGTAAATATCCAATTGATTTTCTTTCTAATCATTGTTTTACAACTGATTCTAAGAGAATAATCAGTCTGTCAACAGTCGGACTCATGTATCTCGGAAAAAATTTCTTCTGGTTATCAGCTGAGAGAGTGAGAAAACAACCTTCGCTGATTTCTAAATCACTGCCTATGTCAACAGACAATTAACTACGTCTGATGCATTGTTCGATCGACAGCTAAAGATGATTATGATTGTCGTCCAAACTGACAGAGATCAAATTTGGAATATATTAATAAATAAAATAAATTTAACATACAATCAAGCGTAATAATAAAAAACGAATGATGCGAATTTCTTTTTTCTTTTTTAGCTGGCTGTGGCGCAAGTTATGAAATTGTTGTTGTCGCCGATGAGTTTGCCAAAATGCGCACTGTGAATCAACATCGTTTAGTGTCCGATGCAATCAGCAAACAATTACCTAATATTCACGCCATTCGAATATTTACTGGTACAAACGAAAAAGAATTTCTGGATTCTTGATAGACAGATGTTTGTGCTTTGCCGTATTAGATTAGCGAATAAAAAAAAACGCTCCAAAAGCTTTCGTTGCTTTTAATCATCATAATACATGTTCATAGTAGGTTCTTGTCATTGGATATTTATGCACATCTTTGTACGGTGGTGGTTCGTAGCATTGTTCATAGATGTGATTCGATGTTCGATCGTATTCGGGCGATCGATGAGGAGTTGGTAAATACGGAGGTGGTGGTGCTGTGGGAAGATGCAATCTCTAGAGAAGAGGAAAAGGCATCTAATCTTGAGTAATAAATTTGTTTGGAAAAAAAGGTATACTTTAGGAGTAAATCTGCTTATTCGCTGCCGTTGTGTACGAATACAATATTTGATTAGTATCGTAATACCGGTAGCGACAAGAAGAATAACAATTGTAGCTATTGCAACAGCTGAGAAAAGACAAAGAATCATTTAAACATGTCAAATTGGCAAGCGATTTTCTTTACCAATGTAGAAATTAACATCCGTGAGAAATCGATAAGGTGAATAGTTATCATCTATGAGTGCAGACAAATTTCGCTTTTATTCTTCGTTCGATTCAATTATTCTTACAAGTTTGTTGAAGACGAAGGCACGCACGACGATCTTGTATGACCTGACATGGTACGTAATGAAGTGCTTTACATGCTAAATCACAGCGCAATTCATCTTCAGATGAGCATGAATAGAGATTGTCGATACAAAGTTCTATTTGAAGAAAAGTAAAAGAATAAATATGTAATTAGTTCAAACTTACTACAAAATTGGCCTTCTTCATCAGAACGATCTTGACAATCAAATATTCCATCACAAAATTGCGACCAACGTAATGTTCGATTTCCTCGGTCACATGTCGGCTGAAGCGATGGGTTCATCAGTGCTAATCTCTTTCTTCCGTATTCAATAGAACATCTAAAGAATCAACTAATACATACTTATTTTTCTTCTTGTTCCCTCTTTCTCTCTTCGTCATCGTTCTTTTTTTTGTGTTTCTTCTAACATAATTCATCTGTTTTTTTTCTTTTGTCCTGATGTAATTGAGATGCTAGAGGAAGAACAAGCCGAAATGATTTTCCCCTTTCTATTCTTTGTCGTTGGCCGATTTTTCTCCTCGTTCTTATTTGATTAGAAGAATAAGAATATTAGTATAAACTAAATAGCATCAGACTACATACTGCTTTGTTACTGTACAACGGAGATAATGATCTTATTCGCGTCCTGTTCTATCCAAAGCCATAGATTTTCTTATATGATCGAGAAAAAAAGACAAATTATTGCCATTAATATACAACCTAACGTTCGTTTTCTTCTATTTCTCGTGTAATCAAGACGTATGTCGGCTGTTACACATATATATTACTATGGCCAACGATAAATAGTACGTTTCTCTGTTTATATGACGCTGATGATGATGAGTGAACTTCTGTCAAAATGTCATGTTGCATCATTTTTTCCTTCTATCTACTCATATGGCGTTCAATTAGGTTGTTCATCGGTTGGTTTCGATTTCATTTGCTTGAATGAATAAGCCCAGTCCTGATTTATATTAGCAAAGATGCTCTATTCCTCTCTTGTTCCTTGTCTAATCTGTTTGACTAACAAAAGACAATAGACGAGGCAACCAATTTCTTGTAATTGTTTGTCGACAGACACAATGGAACGATGAACGACTCTAACACATCGAAAAATTCGGAAAAGCAAAAGAGAAAGAAAACTACCAATACTTACGCACACACATATATATATATTATTTTTTTCTAGTATGCTCTCATGGGCTCATATCGAGAAGATTAGATGATACTTGTCTTTTTAGAGACCTTGTATGCACATATGCCCTTCGCTAGTGAAACAGCTTATAGTCAGGGAAAAGAGAGAGAGAGAGACACACACAGAAGGAGAAAAACAGTCAGAATAGATGATCATAGTAGCAAATTTCCTGTGCGTGCATGTGCACTGATGCAATCAAGAAAACGATGAAGAGAAAGAGTGAGAGATAGACCAGCAAAGCTCTGAAAAAGGAGAAAAAAATGATGATAGCTTCAGGCGTTTTCTTTACCTTCTTATCTATCATATTGAATGAACGGTTATATACTTGAAATCAAGTGACACTCACTTTACTAGTAACCTATGCACATCAACACTTCATGCGACAGCCTATAGGAAGAAAGATGAAAGACAAGACTAGCTATTATTCATTTGNTACTAATTTATGTCACTCAAATTTGCGCGTGCACAATGACAATCTATGCAACCTTTGGCCACACATACATAACCATCATTCGATATATCTGTGCGCACTCATTAGCTGTCTGTCAATGAGTGACATAATGGGTAACGGAAAGCCAACAAGCGAAGGAGAGAAAGTCTGATAGGAAAAAAGTGTTGTTCTTATCGCGGGACATTTTATGCATGATGGTCGACGGATGGAACAAAGGCGATCGCATTTCTTCTCTCAATTAGATCTGTGTGTCTGTAAGCGACCTAATCTGTCTACCCCTAGTGAATGAGAAGAGGGAGAGAGAGAGAGAAAAGATAAAACAATAACAACAACAACAGCAGCAGCACTGAGCAAAGGCATGTACTGCTGATCAAGGGAGAATAGATTCGATATCTCTTGTAGCCTGCAACAATTTCGCTTATGATGATTCCGATTGAATTATGACAACGACATTCCCTATTCAATCAAAGATATAACACTTTCTATTTTCTTTTTGATCGATTATTCATTGGAAATATCTTGAGATGTATTCATCTATCCTATCCTCGTGGTGATATGCTTTGATAATATCTTGAGAATATTAGAAATCACTTTTATTATCGGGATCACATATCTATGTATATATATATATATATTTTTCCACTGAACTAAGAATGAAGAATAAAATATATAAGTGTTTTTCTTTGATAAGATAAGAAAAATAAAGTAATTTATACAAAGAAAAGTAAAACGAGATTTAACTCGTCATTTTTTGTGGTGAGATGATGGTTAATGAATCTCTTCGTTGGGAACGAAACGACTTTCCAGGTAAAAGTTCATTTGTTGTTCGTGATTGAGAATGTTTTGCTAGTATCGATCGAGATTCATCTTCGAATAGAGGTACGACAACAACTGGAGTTAAATTCGCTTGTTCGAATTTCATTTTCACTTCTCGTGATGTTTGACGAACGGAACGTGGACGTAAATCAACTGAAGATCGTTGATTTTTTTGACCATACGTGAACGTCGTTCTCGATGATCGAACACGATTTGTTGAATTATTACTCAGACTTGCTAACATCACATTACTATTGCCTAAATCACTTGCCGATCGACAGGAGCTTATCGGACATGATACGTAACCATGTTTACAGCGTTGTTGATCGCGATTGTTGAGTGACCCAGAAGTTGCTGATAGTTGTCGTGATGACAGCGCTTGAGCTGAGATTGATGAAACCACACGTTTATATAGATGATAGTTTTGGCCGGGTGCACAATTTCCAAGACATGTAATACGTTTGCATTCATTACAACGTAATTCACGTTTGAGTTCATTCAATTCTCGACTATCTTTGTCAGTATTATTATTGTTATTGGTTTTATTTGGAAAATTTCCAGATAAATTTGTTGAACTTGCATCAAAAGCAGTGCTCTTCATTAGACGATTGTATGCAATTAGATTTTGACGTCGACGTTGTTCTCCTTTAATTGTATTTGTTTGTAATCTTAATTTTTAGAAATATGTATCTAAGTCTGATATCGACAAGAGAAAAAGCTATTTTACCTGGCTAGTTTAACACATTTCTCGAAAACAGCTTTGATATTTGGATTTGGGTCCGGTTTAATCTTAGTATCACGATACAGATCTCGTAAATTTGGTTCGATGTTCACATTATTCGATTGATATTGTGATTGGGCGGCAATCACTTGGTCGTATTCTTCCGTGAATGGATTTGGATAATCGTAGACATCTGTAGATGCATCAGGTGTTATATCGAAAGAATATTCATCGATATTCTTTTCACGTTCGAGAATATCTTCATCGTCTTCGCGTTCAGTTGGAGGTCGATCATTTTCTTCGACATCATCATCCGGAGATTGAATATTCGGTAAATCATCAACAGCTTCGACCTGCTCGTCGTTTACAGTCTGTTGAAAGCTAGGAAGACTGTCAATCTGAATAAAGCAGCAACCGAATAAGCAAAAAAGACACGAGGAAAAATCGATCTCTTACCCTGTTGTCCTCTTGATCACTTTCAGTTCTTTCGAACGAGTCTCGTTTGACAACAGTAGTTTCACTCAATCGACTACGATTGGATGTATCAAGAAAACTATCGCGACTGGTATTCAACTGTTCAAGACTATTCTCATTCGTATTCAGACATAGTTGATGAACGAAATGGCCATCACTTTTAAGAAGTGATGGTTTCAGACTACCGGGAAGAGGTTGAAATGTCGAATCCGATAGATTCTCAAAATTTCCCGAGGCTTCTGCTAAACGTGGAATTCGATATGGTACTGCTGTTACGGGAGAAGAAGATGCTGGCCCTGGTACTGATGCGCGAGGTGCAACGATTAGTTTCACTCGAGCCGCACTAATTCGCCGAGATCGTTTTTCAGTAGCTACAGGTGCTGTTGTTGGTCTACTCGTTTCTGGAAGACTTATCGCAGATACTTTCCGATCAGTTGACGAGGTTGGTAGTCGATTTCTACAAGAAGAAAAGCTGAATGGTTCTATCTACATCAGTGATTTACCCTATAATATTTGATTTGCCTGTGCTTGGTCGAAGTGTATTGTTCGATGAACGCTGATGCCAACGTGAGGAAAAGATTTCGTTTGTTTCGTATGCAGCTGGTTGTTTTTCTCCACGTGATATTCCTCGAGCTAACTGAAACAAAGACATGAATCGATAAAAATTTTGTAACGCTTTGATCTGCTTGTTTTAAACATAAAGGTCTTCAAGATTTGGAAATAAACACGCTTCAGGCTTCCTTTCATTCGAATTTCATTTTCGAAATCAAAAACAAAATTTTGTTTGCTTTTCAGAACACATAAAACTTCACATTCGAATCTTTACCTTTCGTTTTCCTTTGAAAAATATTCATTTCAAATCGTCATCGGTACACATACAAAAATACCGTTCAAAATCATCGCTGATTTATTCAATGGTTCGAAAAAGAAAACTTACAGCGGTCATGTAATCTTTGTTATCTCGAGTGATACGTGAAGTTTGGGGTCGCCAACTAGTTGTTTTCTATAAAAGAAAAGAAGGCGATGAATTAGAGATTAAAAAACATCATCATTTGTTGATTTTAAACACACATAGACACACCTTAGAAAGTGTTCCGACGTCTCCAGGATAGTAGGACCAAAATGAGTCTGGTTGAGGTCGTACACGTTGTCCCTGGACTCCGAGTGTCTCTGTAGGTGGAACATTGACAGCGCAGAGGAGACCAGACTGCTGCATACTTATATAAATATGTGTTCGACGCGTTTGACCGTCGATCATCTTTTTCTGTCTACTTCAACAGAGTCTTCTTATGGTGACAAACATATTTCTATTACGAATGAAACTCGTTCTGTTAAACAAACAGAATAAATTCTCTCGTAGTCGAACTGAAAAACGCTTTGTTCGCTTTTCGATCGAACTTTCCTTTCTCTCTCTCTCTCTCTCTCAGTTTCTACACGCGGGAGAATTCTTCTACTAAACTACACATTTGACCGCGCTCTCTGTGGATGACTAAAAAATGTGTCAATAAAATAAAATTTTCATCTTTTATAAACATTTTCTCAGATGAAACGATGAAAAAAATCCGAAGTGGAAAAGAAGAAAAGAACAACAATCATAGTAACCGTTTGTTACATAAACGAAGTTTTTCTTTCACTTACAATGCTTAAAATGGACAAATCATTGTTATTATTATTGTTAATCGACACTAAAGACTGTACAGGAGTTAAAATAACGAATGTGGGTGCACGTCGTAAATCAACAACGGGAGTCGCTGAGCGCGTCGTTGGCCGAGAAAGTTGAGTTAGTTTATTGGTATATTCATTACTACAAAGAAGAAAATTATGATCCATCCCTGGATGAAGACGTTGATCTTCTTTGAGTTTGTTCTGACGCGTAGGATAAAGAGATTGAATATACAACATTGTTCTTGTTTCCCGACCTTGCTCTAATTTCAAATGGCCCTTTATGATTTAAAGTGCGCTGCGCTATATGATTATAACTGGAGAAGAAAAAAACAGAAGAACGAAGTTATCGGAACAAATTGATCATGCAACTCTTAACGATATAAATATATGAATGACGTATTGAATCGAAAGAAAATACTCAGATTTCTCTCTCTTTTCCTGTATTGTCATGTCGTGTTTGCCTTGAAATTCATATAATCACTACTCTCGGTCGACTCTATCGAATTCATCATCGGCAAGAAAAAGTAAAAAAACAAAGAAAATTTAGAAGGAAAGAAAGCGATAACTTTTTAAGTAGTACTAAGTGCTATTACTGCTTTGTTTGTTACTATTAATATTAAATGACAATAAAAGATAAATCAAAATAATTGATATTCAAAAATCTAAACTCAACAATCTTTTCACATCATTCAATCTTGTTTTCCTCGTCGATTGCCATTCGTTTGTAGAACGTATTTGCTTCACAAGACCAATCGCTAGAAATTTCAAACACATTGGCTTGGCCCATATACAATTCGAAGACTTTATCCGTCAGACACTTATTAACTAAAAGATACTCAGGGATATGTAAAAGTGGATTTAGTTCGCGGTGATACGCTGAAGCTAGCATACATTCAGTCACCATCTACGAAACCATCGTACATCACATCACGTCGAAATACTGACCATAAACGTTTTCTTAAGGATCGAGAGAATGTTAGAAACTAGGTGCGCGGGAAACGAAAAAAAAACAAGGAGACGATCGATTCTTAATCAGATTGATCATGAAATAAATACAAGAACTTTTGTTGTGTTTGTTTTTCAAAGAAACGTAAAATTATCCAATGTAAATGTTTCTTTTTTTCGCCTAAAAACACACGTCCAGACGTTGAACACAATTGTTCACATTAGAGCGTTTAAAAAATACATGATGACATATTGCCTGTAAAAGTCATAATGAATATCGATCTGTTCAGAGATAATTTTATGGATATCAACAACATGATAGTAAACATCGTCGTGTATATCTAACGCTGCGTTTCATGCATAATGAAATTCTTCACTGAGATATTCAATGGTTTGTTGCATACGAAAAATCACAATGACTTGTAATAATCAGCAAATATGTATCAATTTATCCTGAATCGATTTATATACATATAAATTAATGAGTATGATTGAAAAAAAAAGTAAATTTATGCAAACTCTTTTCGAAAATGTTTGTTTTTCTTCTAAAAAATGTGAAATCACTATTTGATGAAAAGGAATAATTTAATCTTATTCACTGTCTGAAGAGGTCTTTGTCTTTGTCGATGATCTGGCGACCAGAAGAGGGATAATGTGGAATTTTACCGTAAGATGAAATATTTATCGTTTATCGGAGTTTCTTCGTCTGCCACACTGCTCTATTTCATTTCATTATCCGTGATTCTACAAAGTATAACTTCCTTTTCTTTTTCTGTTGGTTAGTTCCTCTTGTTATAAGATATCGATGTGATCTCTGTATCTGTGCGTAAAAATACTATTGTGTAGTTATTTTCTTCACTTTTCTTTTCTATACTCATTCTTTTCCCATTGATTCTTTAAAAGTAAAAATGAAGATGATAATGGATCGCGTATACTTCATGAATCTTAACAAGGAACATTCTTCAAGTTGTCTCGCACAAAATGCAATGCAATCCATAATAAATGCATCTACTACACATACAAATCGTCTAGCACCTCTGTCGAACTATTGAAGAATCGTAATCAAAGACATTGATTCGAAACAAGAGATAAATACAGTCTTACAGCCAGATTTATTTGGTATTGCTTGCGAAAATTTGTGAGAGCTATACATTATTCATATACACAACACGCAACTCCTGAGGACAACAACGATAAGATGATATTTTTTCAGTGCCATCTTCACGTGTTACTAAGAAAGAAATACTGTGCTATTTTTGCACATTCTATTTTTGGTCAGGAAACAGCTGGTACTGACAGTATGGGCAAGAAAAATGACTTCGTCTTGTTTTTCAATTTTTCTCGTATGCGAAACTCAACAATGGCTTCATACACGATAGATCATCTAATCTTTTTTCATCTTCTTTTGTCCTGCATCCTCTCTGTGCTAATGATGGTCACTATTGAGTAATAACGATTATTTCGATAAAGTAACCGTGTGATTTCACCGTTTCGAATGGATTACTTGGCGAAACGTAGAATACTACGCTGTGAACCCCTCACATGAGTTTGAGTACATATGTTGAGAAAAATCGATACGAAATAGAAACAATCGTTGTTTTGTAAACAATTCCGTTCGCTTTACAATATGAACTAACATGAAAAGAATATTTTGAAAATTTGTGATTTTCTAGAAGTCTGGTCATTCAGAAGAATGGAGCTCTCGAAAATCAGAACAACTGTGGAGACTATGCTTTTCAGGTTCAGCATGATCGATTACCTCCTATGGATGAAGTTTCAGCTCGAAAGCGATTTTAAAGTTGGTGATTCTCTGTCGTAAGTGAGCTTAAAACTACATCAAATATACGCAAATGAAGAAAACTGACAATATATTGGTGAAAGACGATTTGTACCGATCAGATAGGGCGTAGAAAAGTAAAAATACAATATATACCAGAGATTTTACTGAACAATATCGAATGTTAAGATTTTGAAAGTAAACAATGCTGAAAACAGTATAATTTAAAAGTATAAATCTTTCTTACCCTAGCCCTAACACCATCATGTACATTGCCACGATTGTTGACGTCTGCATAGTTATGTTTTATTTCATATACACGCCTTAAATCCCATGTATATATAAATAATTCTACCATTACTTTCTTCGACTGTCTGTTGTATATCTTAATTGATGGTGAAAATCGAATATACATTTTATATCGATTCGCAAATCTGTTCTTCCTGGGCATAGAAATCTACTGTTTACTCGTACATAGCGAGTTTTAGGTATTTCTCACGATATACATCATTCATACTTTCTGAGCAGTTTCTTGCATTAATTACCTCATTCTCAATGTACACCGTTCGCTATAGTAAATGGATTAAATAGTGAACAGATAAATATGCATTGGAATCGTTACTTTTCTTTATAGTTTGAAATACTGTTAATACTCAATGACAATAGAAGATAAATCAACAGAACTGAAGTTCAAAAATATAAACTCAGCGATCTTTTTACCGGCTCGAGCAAGTTAAATGTATTTGTACTTGGCAAAGTATCACACACACGCACATTAGTCTTGTGCTTGAACTTTCCCTAATCGGTCGATTACATAGTACATATTTTCACAGTTCAAAACATAATTACCTTTCTCATGGCATCCAACAGAATCAGAGACACAAAAAAGCAATCAGTAGGCTTTATGAAAACAAAAAACCTCGTTAAAATGTCATTTCAAATAACTATGAAGGAACGACATTGTCATCTATCAGTCCTTGTATTTCACAATTAATTACTAAACACTCCTATTTGTCAACGTATGTATATACAGATATTGATAGGATGAATATGGAATTAGATGGGAGGAGAGAAAAAGCAGCGTGTCTGAATATTTATCTATATATTTATTTTATCAAAAAAAAATGAACAATTTCATACATTAAAAAAACAAACTTCTTTTTTTTGAGTAGCTCTAATTCTTACTCAAAGATTGAGTAAATTTAAGTAATGATTCTCGTGAAAAATGTCGCTTTGGCAAGGCACTACCAAAGCCACTATCACATGATTTTTTCTTCTCATTTTCTTTTTCTTCTTCATCGTCTGAATAATCATCGAAATCGGAATCAAAATAATTTCCATAGGAAATCGAAAGGTCTTGAGTATTGCTATCTTCATCATCACTAACCGTAGATTTTAACGAAATATCATAGTTCGTATAATAATCTTGCCGTTGACAAAAAGATTTTAATAACCGACTCGATTTATCATCATCACCATACAGTGACGGATAAACTTCGTTATGTGGTCTTAACATTGAACGATTAAACGAACCATGGATGGAATTAATCGTCGAAAGTGCTCGATCAATTTCTTCTTGCTCACTTTCTAATGTACGTTTTTGTTGCATAACATTTCTCCACGTAATTTTCGATGTCAAAGGTACTAAAGCTTTACTAACAGATTGTTCTTCTCGTTCTTGAAGATAAGCTTCTGTTCGATATGTAAACTCATCATTAGCCGGAGAAACATTTCGAGATAAATTACACGGTGATGTCATATTCATCGGAGGAGTTTGGGGTTCATTAAATGAATTTCGACGACTAGAAGTTAACATAAATGCCATGTGAAGAGAGAGTATTTGCAGAAGAAGAAGAAGAATTAATCACTAAAGATGAGAAGAGTTTTTTTTTCGATATTAGTCGTCACGTTCTATGTACATCAACTATTTGTATCTGTCTTTTCTTTTACCTTTAAATAACGATTGCGTATGATCGTTACACATGAGAACACTCGCAAACCATTCTTTTTCTAATGATTGACGAAGACAAGAAGTGACAAAAAAAAAGAATGTACAAGGGCAATGACGCAAAATGATGAGAAATATTTCAAATCAAAAACACTACCATTAAAAAGTTAATTATTACTAACACTCGAAATTGATCAATTAAACTGTCATTTAACAATGGAATGTTGTTGAAAATGCTTAGTAATTAACTATAGTAGACGTACAATGAAGCCCACATGGTAACACTTCGAAGTTATCGATGATAAATTTCGATCGCTTGAAAATGTACAACTTTTTCTTCCTATTCAATTGAAAATTGAACACAATAGGAAAATAATATTTTCAAAGAAGGAATCGATTCAACCTTTTATGAAGGTTTAATACACATGTTCGAGAGTATAGTTGTCAAAGATTGTTTTTACGTAATATGAAGGACCATAACAACAGCTAATCTAGAAATCAAAGGAAAAAAAGTTCGTCTGACAGGGATTGATCGACGATATGGCGACATGCTATCCAGACAGAGTCTGATCATTACAAAGATGACTTTGAAAAATCGAAGAACAATGTCTGCTTTTGTAGTCAGTAGAAAAATACTTATTCAGTCTGTTTTATTTGAAAAAATAAAATAAAATTGTCATTATTATACTGATTCTGTCTGTCAATAAATAAAAAAGCAATCGAGTCCGAGAGAAAAATGAAAATTGTTCATATTCCATTGAAATTATTGATTGTCGGCATTGTCTGCCGGTCGACGATCATTGGATATATCCAGACTATCAACCGATACTCGATCTTTATCGATATGAGGACGTGTTGGTATTTCCTCTATTTTATCGTCCTTATGTTCGGTTTCAGTTGGTGTAGGCTCTGTTCTTGTTTGCGTTGGACCTTCGGTTGGATGATTCATGAGACTTGCGTCATCCATAGATGTGGACATCGGTGCTGTATCATTTGTTTTTTGATCGTCTTGATCTCGCGATGTGTCTTGATTATCCGTGCTTTCGGAGAGAGCTGGAGTGTCTTCTTTTTCAGATTTTTGATCATCCTTTGCTGGTACTTCAGGTTTCTCAGATGATTTATCTTGCTTCGCGGATGGTTCCTCTGATTTTACAGGTGTGTTAGCTAGTTGTGATGATTCTTCAATTTCTTTGGATGGCTCTTCTGATTTGTTGACTTCTTTAGGTGGCTCCTCTGGTTTTTCAGCATCTTTCGGTGACTCTTCTACATTTTGTTCATGTGGCTTTTCTTCGTTCTTCGAGGGTTCTTCAGTTACTTTAGATGGTTCATCTGTTTTCTGAGATAGACCATTTTCTTGTTCCGTTGTTTGAGTAGATTTTCTCGTAGATTCTGTCGATTGCTCGGTAGTTGCTTCAGTAGTTTTATCAGATGATTCACTTCGTTCTTTCGATACCTCTTCAAGTTGTTCTGTTGCCTCATCAATTTTTTCTTGTGATAGAGTAGGCTTGTCTGAGGTTTCTTCTGTTTTATCCTGTGTTTGATCTGATTTTTCTGTCGCTGTATCCGATTTCAGCAGTGATTCAATTGATTTCTTGCGCGTTTCTTCTGCTTTTTTGACTGGATCACGAGTTATTTCGATAGGAACCGATTGTGTCGACGAACAAAGACAATCAGCAATGAATGTCACGTAGAAACGACTGACTCCGACACGTGTCGGATGAAGTCGAACTCGTAAAACCGTCGATTCTTTAGGTGCAAATGATCGACTGGTAGAGAGCAAACAGTTAGTTTCCGTTTTTTCATACTCTCAGAAGAACTTACTTGACACGCATAACTTGATTGAGACCTAAACCATCAATATAAACACGTCCGTTATTCAATGGACGTGAAAGTGTATTAGTAACATAGATCTTCATCAAGACTGGTTTGCCAATTTCAACCACATCTTCATTGATCGTCTAAAGAAAGAAAGAAAGAAGATGCCAATACAACTTCGACGTATTCAAATATCTGACTAACTGGTTTAATAACGTCGTCTTTTATGAAAATAACATTATTATCCCGTGTAAATATTTGACCAGTTTCTTTAATTTTCGAGTAAATAAAATATTTTATAACAATATTATCT
The DNA here is from genome assembly GCA_905250025.1 of Adineta ricciae. NCBI lineage: Eukaryota > Metazoa > Rotifera > Eurotatoria > Adinetida > Adinetidae > Adineta > Adineta ricciae. The sequence continues at coordinate 364,475 of CAJNOJ010000007.1, forward strand.
TGCGGGCCGTATTTCATATATTGTTGTGGAAGAAGTTTAAACTGAACAAGTTTATCTAGACATGCAATAGGAAATCGTTCGTAAAACACTAAACGAAAACTAAGTTGAGAGAATCTTGACGAACCTTTGCCTGGTTCAAGGACTATTGTTTGGATCGGTTGATCAATGCAAGTACCTGATTTTGGACCAGCACCACTTGCAATACATATGGTCAGTGCTGTTGCAATTGTACGTGATTCATTTGATTTGTTATGCACATTTATATCTAATTTAACAACTTCTCCGAACTATACAAACCGAAAGAAAATGTCTTTGTTATGTGAAAGAAAACAAATCTCACTCGATTTTCTTCAGATAGAAGAATCTCATAATTGACATCGTTTCTTAATCGATTGTTTAGAGTATCCCTCTCTTCAGGTGGTTCAGCTGGATTTTTATAACGATCAGTTATGTCTTCAGGTTCAAATTCATTAGTCAATGAACGAGTAATCACTTTTGTGCCAATGGGATTTTCTTCGACATCTAATTTAAAGCAAGTCGATTGAAATTCATTTCAATCTAAGTAGACATCATACCTGATAGTTCCATATATCCATCTGGATAGACAACCCAATGTGATTTATGTCCGTTAACTGATGAAAAGATATATGGTGAATCCCATCGATAACCTAATTCACCTTTTTTCACAGTTGAAACCGGGCATGGACCCGTCCGACGTATTCCTTGGAAGAGATGTCAGTTTTAAATAGAGAAACTTTTTATTTAATCGATTCTACCTACCATCACACATAGGTACTGGTGTCGAATCAACAATTTGCCAATCTTGTTCATTATTCGGTAAATCCGATCGACGCATCCAACACTCATTCCAAACGCGAGCAGAACTAAACGAAACATTCTTCAATGAATCTCTTTTTCGAAAACTAAAGTAAATACCAAATAGTATCTGCATTCAGTTTTTGCAAAGGCCGCTGTTTTGTATCCCAATGTACATCATTGTTTGCTGTGCCATCCGTGCGACACGCTGAGTTATAAACCGTGACAACACGACACGGAATACCTAACGCTCGACTCAAAGTACAAAGTATAGCTGCATGTTGCCAGTTTGTTCCGCTTCCACCATGTACTGATCGACAATGTGCACCAAGATAATGTTTTAATATTGCTGTACTGCTTGTTAACCCATTTTTCTCCGGCGTGACAGGTCGAACATTAAACGCCGATGAAAATATACCATTATTAGCTCCTGGATTCGAACAAATTTTCGATGCTAGAATACGAAGAATAATCGATGGGTCGACACGATTTTGCGGTGGTAATTGTGCGTTGTCAAGCAACGTCAATGCTGTATGTAAAGCCGATCGTTCGAATTGACCGAAGTACCACGGAGTGGGCTGATATTTATCGGATGAACCGAGAAAGATCTGGCCATGTTCATTCAGAACATATTCAGCTATTTGCTCAGGTGACGACAGTGCACAAGCATCTTCTTTGTTCCACGGATTAAAAAGAAAATAGATGTCCACTTCAAAGATGAACAATTGTAAATCTTGTTTATCAATGGGTCCCTGTTCCTCTTTTTGTAATGGGCGAACTTCAAGTAATAACTAGAAAACGCCCAAATGAATTCAGTCGTCATCGATCGGTTGCAACTTACCGTATATTTTCCAATAATAGCATCGGAAGGTGATTCAACTTGAAGTGATATACGGTTATTTTTCTTTTTATCTTCTTCACCATCGGTGGGAATCTTCTTCGCCGACCAGCCATTACCGTTCGGTGGTCCATCTGCCAAAAGTCTGATTTGTGTTCGTTTCGATATCATCGACCGAGCACCTAGGAGAAAGAAGAAGAAGAAGAAGAAAGATATACGTGTTTGCTCTTTTCCCAACAGATAAACTGTACCTATAGCCAAACGAACATAGACTTGATATTGTTCCGCTTCGAAATCTCGATTGAATGTTACCGTAAATGAGAATGGCTGCCCTCGTCGTAAAACAAGTCCAGGAATATCGTAATGACTGGTGTAATGCTCATCCATATTCTTCTTCGTGTGTATGTCAACATCAATAGGGATCAATCGTGATGCTAGAATGATAAATAAATGCGATTGTTGAGTTTCCTTTTTCTTAAGTGATCTATTTGAAAAAAGATTCGCGTCGTCTCTCTCGTTGCTCTTCTGTCTCTTTCGATAAAACGAGAAAATCGGACAAACGTAAATATGTGCGTATATGTTAGTAGTTGAAATAAATTTTAACGTGCAATGCTAGAACATCACATCGGATGTATATATATTATATACAATTTTTCAAAAAACAAGATGAGTTTAAAAAAGAGATTTGCTTGTGCGATTTAAATTTTGAGAAATCATAATGAGCGACTCTCGGGGAAAACGTCGGCGTGGCATAACACTTCCATAACCACTATCATAAGACTTTTTCTTCTCATCATCATCAGCGTCATTTTCACTTGAGTCAGCGTCAGAATCGGTATCTTGACAGAATCCAAATGAATTCAATGTTTCTTGCGTGTGATCATGTTTCTCATCTTGCATGTAATGATGTTGACTTTGACAAAATGTTTGCATTAAGTGTGTGGATTTATCATCATCGCCATAGAGTGACGAATAGGCTTGATTGTAAGGAATAAATAATGAACGATTGAATGATCCGTGAATGGAATCAATCGTTGAAAGTGCTCGATCGATTTCTTCTTGATCACTGTCTAATGTTCGCTTTTGTTGTACAACATTCTTCCATGTTGTTTTCGAGGAATTCAATAAAACGGTTTGATCGTTGCTTTGCTTTTCCCGGTGTTGAAGGTAATCTTCTGTTCGGTAGGTATAATCAGTGTTTGGCTTGGCAACGATGCCAGTTTTATCGATGTGAACAACTAATGAAGGGACAGATAAGTGGTTTTCAAACAAAGAATGTTTCATGTGTGAACGTCGTGAAGAACTGATCTGAGCCATATCATATGATCTGTGTCAAGGGCTTGAATTTCTATTCTTTATTATATAGGTTCCTATTCATTTGTTTCATGCGCATCGCTAGCCCTTTCAACGACACAATATCGTTCACATTTACCCCTACACTCAAATGAGAACGATTGATCGTTACACATGACAACGTTCATAAACTATTCATTTTTGACAACGAGTCGTAAAAAGACAAGCGAGTAAAAACGAGTCGAGAAAAAAAAGATGTAAAAATGAAGCAATATTCTTGTTTAGTAGGTTGATTATATAAAAAAAAGAAAAGGAGAAACTGTTTTTATTTACCTAATTCGGATGAGATCGACGGTCGTTTCAAGAAGAATGGTCTGAAAGTACAAGGCAAAAAACTACAATGTCAATTGCTTCGGTGTATCATTACGTTGATGTCGCTTCGTGATCTTTGCGAGGTTTTAAAGGTGAAATGTTCGCTGTTGTCTGTTGCTTATTCATCGGAGTTGGACGTTGGAAACTACCTGTCGGTGTACGTAATGCCATTTTGTATGAGAAATACTAGAAAGAGTGTAAAGAAAGATAAACTATCTTTCTTTAGGTGTTTTATTTTTGATAAATAGCTAAAATGGTTATTTATATGTGTTTTTCTGTGATTTGTAAATATGTGGTTCGGTTTTCGAAAATGAATGAGTGGCGATATTAATTAGACGAAAATGTTTCTGAGTGTGTTTACATTTCTCCCTTTTTTTATCATTTGTTGTTTTTTGACCTTCAGTTATGTCTAATAATCAAAAGTTTTAATAGGCAAGCAAAACGAAAGACACAGTTATTAACATCGATGTACATGGACTTTTTCTTCTCTTGTTCTCGCTACGAATTATATTTGATTTTTATTGATTTTAATGAAATAGACCTTGTCAAATGATTTCTTCTTCGTCATCAATTTAATGAGAATTAATTTGAAAAGAAAAAAAAAACGAATAAGAAGAGAACTTTTATTTGTATTCTTTGCAAATAGGAGCAATTTGTAGATCAAGAAAGTAACAGACACCGATCAATATCAGCTAGGTGATGGAGTGAACCGATTGCATTGATTCTACCATGACGATTGTTTTAATAGTGATGCTTATCATTTTATATCCGTACCGTAATCATATTTTCATNAGCGCGCACAAAACCGGGTGACAATGTTAATGCATGATAATAGGCATCAACTGCTTTTTCACTTTGACCACCATTTGCTAATGCTGCACCCAACTTATTCCATAATAGAGCATCCTAAAACATAATCACGTCGTTAACATGCGTTTTCTCCTCATTTCACCATCTGTCAACTTCATTAGATATCAAGAACGATAATATGCACTACTCTTTTCTCGACGAACCTATTTCCGTTTTTACATACCTACTGCGCATGAAAGCTTCCTTTCTTATTAATTTACAATCAAATTAGTCCACAGAAACTTTCTTTGATTGAATAGCCTTTTCGTTTACCACTCAGTTTTCTACTTACATTGGGTTTAGCGAGAACGGCCGTATTGAAACATTCAGCTGCTTTATCATAATCGCCAGGTAAATGAAACAATACACCGAGACATACCTAAAACAAAAAAACCTCATGTTTCTCCCTGAAAAATACACACTCTCTCGTCGTTACTTGAAGATCAGAATCAATATCACTTGGACTACTTGATAATGAAACTGCTTGTAAAAAAAGCTCTTGCAATTCTTCGAATGCCAATCTAAAAATATCAAAGAAGAGAATCGATCTTTGCCAAAAGTCATTTGATAGTAAAAACATACTCATCGAGCAACCTGGGTTCCTCCACTGCTGCTTGTGGTCGACGATTTGACAAAAGATGAGAATATTTATCATTGTTTTCTAACCATTTTCGTAAAGAATCTAACGCTTCATTTGTCAACAATTCATTAGCGTAGCATGACGCTAATGTTAAATATGCTTGTAAATTTTTTGGATCGAGTTCTACACATCTACGAAACAAACAGCCCGTGTTTATTAAAACTTCATTGACAAGTTTCATTTTACTTTTTTAATGCGCATATAGCAGGTCCATCCTGTTCATTTTCACTTTGAGTTATGCCGAGATACAGCCATGCCTAGAAGAACGATACAATGTCAATGGAAACTTTGCAATATGAACAGTGATAGATCAGTACGAATTGTATGTTGAATTAAGCTTTTTTTCAATTTCACACTTTCGCTAGAGATGAAACGCATTCCGTCTAATTATCGGTCTTATCTATCGGATGATTTGACTTTGTTATCTGTTAGTTTTGCATATGATAAACAAATATACAAACAACGATGTTTCTTCTCTTCGTTTGAACTCTACTGTATAGAGGAGAAAATATGTCAATAAGATAGTGATTATACAAGACCATCCTATTCTGCTGACAAAGCTGTGAATTTCTCTCGTTCTTCGGGTTATATGCGGAATAACATGAAACACTCGAATAAAAACTCTATTAACTGTTCTTTCGTGTGATCATGAATGAGAAAATCTAATTAATAAGAAAAATATTGATGTTTTGATTTGTTATCCTTACATCAACATGGTCGGCTTGCTTTTGGACGGCAGCTTCAAATAATAGAACAGCATTGACGATATCATGAGCTTGTAAACGTTTAAGACCTTCTTCGAAAGGATTTGAATGATCGAGAAATGGATTAGTTTTTGCAAATTTATATTCTGAATAGTTATCGCCATTATCCATCAAATGACGAAGCCAAGATTGTGAACGTGGAATTGGACTAGAAGAATTCGAAGAAAATGTCTTCGATTCACATCATCAAGCGAACGTACTCATCTAGCGAGGATAGACTGACAGGATCGGCTGTCCAGTCTGGTTGCCACTGATTTTCATTCGATAGTTCATTAGAGAACTCATTAATCCATTTGTCTACTGTTGCATCCTAAATGAATGAAGATGTATAGTGGAAAAAATTGACTTGAGTTTTTCGTACTTTCGCGTCGCGTGTAGCCTCTTGCTTCTTGGCATCGACGGTGGATTTTTCTCCATTACCGCCAGCTACATGTTCAACGAAACTTTTAAACTAAACGAAAACGAGAAAGAATCAAGACGCTGATCTATGAATTAAATCTTAATTTTACTTCTGTATCGGCTGCAAATTGCGTTTCTTGTAGTAACGAGAGAATGTTTTGTGCAGCTTTGACAGTATCATTGTCAAATCCAGCATCAATTGCAGATGGTTGTTGATCAAGAAAAATAGGATTCGAATTCAATGGAAAGGATGCCGATGGAGGTCTAAAAAAAGCATTCGTAATCAGGGCCATGCTGACCAATTTTATTTCGATCACTATGTCACCGTCACTCTGACACACATTTTCTGTCGGAGCAGATGAACTAGGCTTTTGATTATTTGAATAATATATCTGAATGAATAATCATGTACTTTCGAAGGACGATTTATCGATGACTGAAGGTCATATTGTATATTACAAACTCACAAACACCTATCCTCGCCTTCCTTCTGCGAAAATCTGAATTCTCATGGACATAAACAGATTACATGCGGCTTTCTCTAATACGGTCTACTATTGACTGATTAGTTTTTCATATCTTACATATAAGTTTGTTCATTCCATGGCATCCATTGTGAATGTTGTTGTTGTTGCTGCTGAAGATGAAAATCATTCATAATTTGTGGCGGTGCTTGCATATGTTGATTCGGTGGTGGATGAATAACTGATGATGAAAAATTATTATTAATTTTTGGTACATTAGTTGCATGAGATGAAAAGTCATTAGTAAATGAATCAAGAAATTGTGTTGTCCATTCATATTCTAGGAAAATGAAACCAAAAGAGCGAATTGAGTTTTCTTACGAGAAGAAAAACTTCACAATCAAGATGTTCTTACCATGTTTATTCGTATTATCGAGAGCATCATCAGCTAAACGTAAACCGGTTAAAAGGCCTTCAAGATGAAACGTATTTGGTGCAGCAATCGGCCGATGATATTCGTTAACAAGTTCATCAATTGTTGCATTACTACCGCCAGTTAGATTCGCACTCTACAACAACGAAAAAAACAACACATCAGGATTAGTATCGATAACAACAACAACAAAAGAAGATAGTCATACAGTAAAATTATTTGTTGCTGGCTTAATGAGACCATCCTAAATGTAAAGGTAATGAATCACCGAGAGATTTGCACTGAAATGACTTACTTGGGTAACAAGTGTATTATCACGTGTATAGAATTGGCTTAATTTAATCAACGGGTTTGTTGTGCCACATTCGGCATCAAGGAGAGGTTTGAGTGCAGCCATCTATGAATTGTGGGATGAAAGGATAAGAATAAAAAATGCGAATCTAGAAATGTACGCGAGTGAGAAGAAAAAATAACAATGAAGACATCAACGTATAATCATCTGTATCTTTCGATATGACTAAGTGAGTTCGTCGCGTTGGCACAAGTCCAATTTCAACGTTGTCGTTTTCCTCCGTCTTTTTTTTTCTTCTTCTTGTTCTCCTTGAAACAACTGGGTAAATAATGGTTAGCCAATCAGATTCGTTGCAGTCATCTGGAGCGACAAACAAAGGGGAAAATAAATGGAGTTTTGTCAAAAAAATCCAATAATAAACTGTTGAGCAGGGAAAATGTAAAGTTTTAAGGAAAAATTGAAAATCTTTCTAAGAAAAATTCTTTCGATATTTTTCTCAAGAAAAATTTTTGTGTCTCTTCTTTCTACCATTTTTGTTTTTGCTCGCTGTCTCTGAAGAAATAAACATAAACGGTGTGTGTATGTTTGTTTGTTTCGATGTGCATACGGCGCTCAACCAACGGTTTCCAAGCGTATTGTGTGCACATTCGATTCTTTCGTTTTTTTTTCTTCTGTGTTGCGTTGTACTCGTATGCACATATATTCATACGTGTGTGTATATAACTGAAAGTGCACGAGGGCTAACAAAAAGGCAGAATGTGAAGAAGAAATCGAATATATCGACTACTAAACCAAGGTTTCTTTCGCTCTGCGCATGTATCTGTCTTTCCCTCTTTGCCCTATCTCGCCTGACTTCGTCGTCATCATCATTTGTATGTTATACAAAAAGTAAAATCGATATGTAATCTTACTTTGAATGTTTTAACAAACAAGTCGGTTTCTTCACAGATCTTCATAGAAATAGAGCAGATGAAAACGTGCTACACGAATTGATTTCTTCACAAGTTGAGCATATTTATTAGACATAGACTTCTACTCAGTTAGTTAGTTATTTTTTTCTTCTTTCGTTGCTATACAAATATTAGATGCACAGTTCAAGACATAGATTTTGTTTGAAAGTTATTTGTACAATCAAAAATATTCTTCTTAGTTTGTGTTTGTTTCAGATTTTGAGTGAGTAAGGGTGTAAGTTGGCCATCCTCCCACGATTAACGACGGAACATCATGTCCGCAATGACGGTCACAAGCGGTGGCGTTAGCGGCAATACTAATAATAATGGTGGAGGCGGTGAACCCACAGATGGTTTTACTTTATTTCACAGTCGACCACCAGTTTGGCCTACATCAAATCAATCCTTACTTGATCATCAGTGGAATGAATCGATATTTTCACCCGCTCATCAGCAACAGCAGCAGCATCGTTCATGGCCGTCCGAGCCATTCGGTAGTGATATCGGCGGTGATGAATTACCATATCCAAGGCAAACATCAAGTCATAATAATAGTGATTTCAGTCCGCTACCATCATCACCGGCAACTTTATTAAATGGTAATCATTTCGGTCAAGCAGGACGTTTTCAATTTCCAAATGATTCGACATCCTCACCATATGGTCCTCAACAATTACCATCGATGTCATCGTGTTTTAGTGATTCATTGTATGATCCATCACCATCATCCGTACTATTTTCCAATGACATAGATCGCCGTAATAATTCTCTATTAGACTCGCGTCAACAACAACAGCAACATCAACAACAATCATCATCGTTAGATAATCAAATGATTCCAAGAGATTCGAAATTAACATTAGATCAAATGGTTGGACATTTCGCTGATCTACAATTACAACCACCATCAATGCCACCCCCCTCATCAGCTTACCCATCTTATCAAAATCCATTTCTACCTCCATCAAATGATCAACAACAACAACAACAACAACAACAAATTCTATCACCATTTTATTATCAACAATCATCGCCATCGAACCAACAACTACCTTCATCAATGATGAATTCACGGTTACCACCACCACCTCCATTCGGTAATCATCTATATGTGAACTCACCATCATCTCCACATACTCAATATTCACTGACACAACAACAACCAAATGGACCGTTATCAACGGCCGCATCGAACATGTTTAACGATCGGTTCGAACGTAACGATGGTTGTCTACCTTTTTCAAACAATTCATCATATTTATCGGCAATGCGCTTTTCACCCAATCCAGCTTATCGCACAACCAAAAGTGGCAAACAACAGATCGGTCCTGAAAATTCCAACTTATTCATTTGTCATTTACCACAAGAGACAAATGATCAATCATTGATGAATTTATTTTCTCAATTTGGTAAGTTGCCATTAAAGGAAGTAAGAATATCAATTTCCTATTTATTTTCATTGTTTTAGGCAATGTTTTGTCAGCTAAGGTAAGAACCGAAGGGCATTTGCATTCTCAACTATAGAGCATTTTCTTAAAGGTGTTCGTTGATAAAAAAACAAATCAATCAAAATGTTTTGGTTTTGTTTCGTACGATAATCCGGCATCAGCTCAACAAGGTATGTCGAATTTTCTCAAATTCAGAGTAAAACATACGCCTACACCGGTTGATATGTATATGTCTATATAATTTTCATTGCATAGGCTTCGAATACCTATAGTAATCGAGAAACTATCGACTGAGAAAGTTTATTCCAACAATAGCTTGTTTTTGTCAGAATAATTTCATATGGTAAATCAGAGCGAATCATTCATTCGAAAGAAAAGACTCAAGTTTCGAAAACATCCATTTGATAAATGATCTGAACTTGTTGTTTGAAAACAAAAGGAAGAAAGTCTTGGACTTTTTTTTGCTATTTCTGGTGAAATACCTTGAGCATATATGATTAGTTATTAACTTCATGTTCTCAAGTGCGAGATGTAATTAGAAGAAATTTATTCAAGTGAAAAACGTATTTGATAAGCTTTTTGCCATTCAATATCCTCTCTCTCTCTCAGCTGTCAATCATCGAATAAATATACGGATACCCTCCTCTCATTTTGTCTCTCGGTCTTTTCTCCAATGTTCCCTCGAGATAAAGTCATTGCAATGTCAAAATTAATAAGGCATATAGCAGGCAATGATGATGATAAATTTTCATTGATAATATGTCGAAAATAATTATCACACTCAATCGAATCACAAATTGATCTGTCGTTGTTCTTCTAGCCATATCAAGTATGGACGGATTTAGCGTTGGCTCCAAACGGTTAAAGGTCGAATTGAAGAAACCACGGCGAAATTCGTAGTTTGACCAGCCAACAAACGAAAAATGAAAGAACAGTAAGAAAATTGATCACAACCATTCATCTTTCCTCCCTAAACCAACGTACAACAAAGATCTGTTAAATGAGTATAAGTTTTTAACTGTCTATTTCTCGTTTTCATTTCTATTTATCATTATCTCGTGTTTTTTTCCTTGGAAAAGAAAAAAAATTCGAACCTATTTACTTTCTCTTGTGTTGTGTGTGCATGTGTGTTTCTCAAAGAGACTTGTGTAGAAAAAAAACGCGAAAAAAATCGGAGATGGAATTCCCTGTATGTTCTCTTTTTTTTTCTCTTTATGTGTTTCTGGCACTCGATTTCTCTGTCGACTTTCTTCTTCTTCTTCTTTTTTTGTGAGTTGCTGCTGTGTTCCAAACTGTGTTTTCTGTTTTTTATGCTGCCACTATTACTGCCGCCGCCGCTCCTGTTTTCCTTTATTTATTTATTAAGCGATTGTGTGTGTGTGTGCCAGCTTTTTATTATCTGCTGTGTGCTGCGTGCGTGCGTGCAGTTCACTCATTTTATTTTGTTGTTCACTGTTTTTTCTTTCGTTTATTGAAGAAACTCCCTAATTTATTCACCACTTCAAAGAAAACAACCAACAGTTATATTATTCTTTTTTTTGTGCTTGTGTGCTCATACCTACACGGTTGTTGTGTGTGCGTGTGTGGTTTTCTTTTCTGTTGATTATCGTTGGGTTTCTGGATACCTATACTTTATATATTCGTGTGTATGTATGTGTGTGCTTATCATCGCCACCGACAAAAAGAAATATATCGGCAACTAACTTATTAATATCGAAACAAATGAAAGAAATCCTTTCTGTTGTGTAGTTAAGGACGGAAAACAGCAGAGTTAGACTTTTCTTTCTTTCAACGGCGTGATTATTTATCTGTATGTATGTGTGTTCTTTTCTGTGTATCTCTGTACGTGTTACTTTCAGTTTTGAAGAAAAAAAAACATACACAAACGATATATATAATAAAATATATATACATATATATATATATGAATCTGATCTCTTTTCAGTGATTAAAATGGCTGATTTATTTGTTTACGTGTAAAAGAATGATTAAGATATTTAAGTAGTTAAAACAAGCACGCGCACAACAAAGAGAGATTAAGTAGATGAGAAGGGTTTGAGATGTTGTTTCATCAATCGAACTTAATATTCTTCAGCTTCAGCTGGAGCATCGGTTGCTGAGTCAATACCAACTTCTTCGTAATCTTTTTCCAATGCAGCTAAATCTTCGCGAGCTTCGGCAAATTCACCTTCTTCCATGCCTTCGCCGACATACCAGTGTACAAACGCTCGTTTAGCGTACATTAGATCAAATTTATGATCTAGACGTGCCCATGCTTCAGCGATAGCTGTCGTATTTGAGATCATGCATACGGCGCGAGGTACTTTAGCTACATCGCCACCTGAAAACAAAAAAAGGAAAGCAGTGCAGTCAAGAATACTCGAGTTCATGATATTCTAAAGCTGACCTGGAACAGCAACAGGTGGTTGATAATTGATTCCGACTTTGAAACCTGTTGGACACCAATCAACGAATTGAATCGATCGTTTTGTTTTTATAGCTGATATAGCTGAGTTAACATCTTTTGGTACAACATCACCACGATATAATAAACAACAAGCCATATATTTGCCATTACGTGGATCGCACTTAACCATTTGATTGACTGGTTCGAAACAGGCGTTAGTAATATCTTGAACACTGAATGCTTCGTGAGCAGCTTTTTCAGCTAGAATAGAAAAACGAAAGAAAAAGATTAATCAAATCCGATTTGTTCGTTGTGTTTCCTAAGTGACTTACCACTACAGATTGGAGAGTAGGTAACAAGTGGAAAATGTATGCGCGGATACGGAACGAGATTTGTTTGAAATTCTGTTAAATCAACATTCAATGCGCCATCGAAACGAAGCGATGCTGTGATTGAAGATACAATTTGTGCGATCAATCGATTCAAATTTTGATAAGACGGGCGTTCAATATTCAAATTACGACGACAGATATCGTAAATAGCCTCTAGAAAACAAAATCACAATAGAAAAACAAGAGGAATATGTCTAACGAACCATTATCGACCATAAAGGCACAGTCCGTATGTTCCAATGTACAATGCGTTGTTAATATTGAATTATATGGTTCAACGACAGCAGTTGAGACCTAAATAATTTCTTGATTTGATTAACAATCAATAGATTCCTTTTCATTTAATTTACCTGAGGAGCAGGATAGACAGCAAATTCGAGTTTAGACTTTTTACCATAATCTAAACTGAGACGTTCCATTAATAGCGATGTGAAACCAGACCCTGTTCCTCCTAGTTAATTATAAACATTATTACAACTTTGTAAGCAAATTTAATGGTTAGCTGCTCACCACCAAAGCTATGGAAGACCAAAAATCCTTGTAAACCTGTACATTGATCAGCAATTTTACGTAATTTTTCTAGTACAGTATCCACGATTTCTTTGCCAATTGTGTAATGACCGCGAGCGTAGTTGTTAGCGGCATCCTCTTTACCTGAGATCAATTGCTCAGGATGAAACAATTTGGCGTATGGACCACGTCGAATTTCATCTAGGCGAGAAAAGAAAACATACGCACATCATTAGCTACACTTTCCTCATCAAAGCCAATCAGTGTTTACCGATAACAGTTGGCTCAAGATCAATGAAAACTGCGCGTGGTACGTATTGGCCAGTTCCTAAAATAGATTTAGTGGTTTCTTCACAGGAATATTCGAACAATCCTATGTACCTGTTTCACTGAAAAATGTACTGAATGAGGTTTCCTTTGAGTCTATACGATAAAACATCACGAAATGTGTTTTTTTTTTCTTTAGAAATTCTTCTACGAACCTGAGATTGACTCTAAACAATAAGAAAAAAGAAAACATAAGTATGATCGTATGATTAATGGCTCTTCTTACTGATAATATGACTATTATCTCGTTCTTTGCTAAATGTTCCATCAGGTTCAATACCGTGTTCAAGACAATACAATTCCCAACAAGCATTACCAATTTGGACACCTACGATATATTTTACAAATAAATCCAAGTTATCCTTTTTGGGACTAAGGTTTACCAGCTTGACCAACGTGAATACTGATACATTCTCGCTACACAAATGACGAATTTGATAATCAAATCAAACAAATTAGTATTTATAATATTAACCTACCATTTTGATGCTGATCGTGAATAATCAAACAGATAGAGTAAAGAAAACGGATAAGAGTGGAAAGAAAAAAAAGAAAGAGTGGTATTTGCTCGATTGCTTATGCCAAATGATAGATAGGACGACGACTATTCTCTTTACAATCGTTTTCTCTACTTGATGTACATTTTCTTCGTCGCTTTTTTTCTCTTCTTCCTCGTTACTCGCAGTTTTTTCCCCTTCTTAATATTCTGTTTGGTTACTTGTGCACAATAGATAGATAGACAGATAGACGATGGTACATAGTTCTTATTTGATCGCCCTTCTCATTTCTTCTTCCTTCCCTTATCCTTCTTCATCCAATCCCAATGTCGACAGATTTGGTATGTTCGATGTAGGACGAAGGAAAGAGAAGACACAACAAATCTTATGATAATATACAATCCCATGATTTCTCCGAAGGCTAACTGAATCATCATCATCATCGTCGTCGTCAATGAGAATTGCTCAAGATCCCGGAATACAAAGAGTTCAACCGACCGAAAAGAGGACGTTGTTTGTTTAAAAAAACACACGCATACACACGCACACGATAGATATACACATAAAAAAGAAAAGAAAGAACTGAATAAAGTGACAGAAAATATAACAAACAACACTCAAAAAAAAAGAAGATGAAGCAAGCGCACATCGGAGAGAGAGAGAAACAATATAAACGAGCAAAAAAAAATGACCAGATCTATATGTATGTACTATATATAGTTAAGACATTGAATATGAAAGTAGTTCATATAAATATGCATTTATTTGCGTTTTTTGTCTTTTCTATAAAATTAGAGGTTTTTTTGCTTGATATCCGTACTTTTTTTTATTCTTTTTACTTTTCCTCTCTCTCTCATTATGTACAACAAGCACAAACTCAAAATTCGCGATCTTCCAAAAATTTATATTCAAAGACGAAGTTTTCCCGTTTCCGTGTTTGCCAACGTTCATAATCGAAAAATATATATGTACCCTAAACGACAAAACACAAAGACAGCTTAAGAAAATGACTCCGACCCGAATTTTACCTGTTCGTAGTCATCTGTGATAGTCTTTGGTTCTTCATGCCGTTGAAACCACATCATATGTTTAGTATGAAAACGCCACGCTTGTCGCTTTAACGCCTTCGCAGCGAAATATTGTGCTCGAGTTCCCTATACAAATGCAAATGAACAATACCAGTTGATAGATTTTCATTCCTCATACCTCCATGTAATAAAAAACAAAGAATAATGTATCAGGCGCTAAACGATAATAATATTCCGGCGTGTCACTACCAGCTGGTGGTGTTTGGGGATAGTAGGGAACAATTTGTGAACTTGGAAGTGGACTTCTTCCATAGATCCGATTAGCATTTGTTCTGAAGGTACAAAAGACGATTATTTTCGTTCTGCAATGCAAGAGTAATCTACCTTTGTCGTTCAGATTCGAGTAATGACGGTAGTTTAGCATACGCCGAATTTAATCGACTAAGCATTCGCGTTTCTGCTGATGTCAATGGCACACGGTTCATCTGGATCGATTGTGAATTCGATGATGACGATAATAGGTATCGAAACGAATGATGATCTGGCAATTGACCGATGACACTAGCGTTCGATGACGACAGATCAGCTAGCGTATTATTATTATTAATCGATAGAAAGGATGACGATGTTGGGAGATTTGGGAGATTTGGAAAGTTGTTATTATCAAGCAATGAATGTCCGTCTGACGAACCATTAGTCATTAGTGATGTTGGTGGATTGACTGAACGATCGTTATCAGATATTGTACGAGAAAGTATTGAAGTGTGCGTTGAATCATGAGATGACGTCGATGCTACATCATGAGGAATGTTTGAAGATGGGAGAATGGATCCTGGACCTGAATATAGCGATGATGGAATTGTTGCCCCATTGGCTAATGTGATCGTTGACGACGATGCAGCTGGTGCATTGATTTGCGAGATATTACTGAGAATTTGTTGATTCAAGATACCTAGAAACCAAAAGATTTCCATTGTTTTACAAACGAACTACGTTGAAATTTCGTTCAAAGAGAGATTTTTACCTGTACGATCATTGTTTGCCGGTAGCAATGGTAGATGAGAACTATTTGATGCTGAATTAATAGTTGTCACTGTTGACGATGGTATTGATGAATTTGATGCTATACTTATTGTTGATTCATTGTTACTAACCGATGTTTGTCTTGACATTGATTTGCTTTGTGGCGAAAACATACTCTGTTGTTTCGAAGTCGACGTACTAGTGGCTGTTGTTGGCGTTGACGGTAAAGTTTTCTGTGAGACTATGGTTGAATACTGTAGAACAGGCTGAGTAGTTGTTGTACTCGTTGTCGTCGTCGTCGTCGGATAAGTAAAATGTGGTGGCGCACTGGCTGAAAGAATAGGTGCCGACGACAGTGGTGTTTTACTTGTGGATGACACAACATTAGGTGATTGCTGATGCAATGTAGGATTTTTCGGTGATGATGCATGAGAAGTGCTCGCTGTTGATGAACCATTGGCACCGGAGTTTGATCTAAATGGTATGAGAACATCAGAAAATCTTTTCGATGAACTTGTTAGATCGACGTACCGATTTCGTTGTGATTGGCTATCTTCTGATTCAGATTTATTCCGTTTTCGATCTTCAATTAACGACAAAGCAGGACTGGCACTCGGTGAACTCGGCTGAGTTGATGATGGCGTTGTTAAGCCCATGATTGGTTCACTATCGCCGTGATTTGAATTTGCAGTTGAAATCGGCGTACGTTCAGATCTATTTCAAAGATCAAAACATGTCTTTCCATTATCAAAGCAAATCTCTTACATATTGTTTGTTAATGAGTGTGAATGTAAACTCAATGATCCGACACCG
The DNA here is from genome assembly GCA_905250025.1 of Adineta ricciae. NCBI lineage: Eukaryota > Metazoa > Rotifera > Eurotatoria > Adinetida > Adinetidae > Adineta > Adineta ricciae. The sequence goes on from CAJNOJ010000007.1 coordinate 381,030, forward strand.
AAATCTAGTAATGTAGTTGTATTCGAATTCAAACTGCTACTCGCACCATTTAATAACGGCGACGGATGAGGTTGTGTCGTCGATGGCACAGCTATCACGGGTGCTATACTTGTCAATAGATTGTCCAAATCGATTTCTTCGTACATGGATTCATTTTCTTTGAAATCTATTTCGTGATTTGATTCAACATAGTATTCTACATCCGCACGTAAATTATGAATTGGTTTTAGATCAATGGCTTCATTATCGATGGCACGTAGAATCTTCTCTAATGATTCAATATGAAACTTATGTCTTTCAAGCGACTGTTTGGTCTCTTCCAGACGCTCTTGTTTCTACAAGCCGAATAATGAGAAGTCACCCTTCGAACCGGTCAACCAACTTACATCTTTATCTGATTTCTTCTTTTTCAAACATGCGGACAATGTTTCAATATCGGCTTCGCATTTATCAATTTGAAGATTCAATTCTTGTATTGCTTCCTGCGAAAGAAACAATGAAAAGTCTTCAGTGATCGTTAGTTATCTACCGTTATCCACTGTGTGCATTCTTCTTTTTCTTTCTCTCGTGGATCAAGCTTTTGTCCGGCTCCTAGCCCTTCTTTACTATATGCTTTGGTTTTGGTTTCTCTTTCGACTACTTTGAATCTTTCCATTTGCTAAAAACAAAAGAAAAGAAACACTTCGATTACGAACATTTCGAATCTTGTTTTTCAAGAACGAACTTGTTCGATATTCTTTCTTGATTCCTGCAATTGCTTTTTGTCTTTGATTTCTGTCGATGACATCCATCCTTTGATTTGATCACGTAAACGTTGTAGTTTCTTTATTTCTTTCTTTAATTCTTGTTCATATTTATCTTTCTGATTCTGATTAGGTGCCGAGTGTACCTAGATGAATTAGTAGAAAGAGTTTTAGCTGAATAAAGCATGAGTGTTGTTTTCGTTGTGTACCTTTTGCCATATGTCTTCGAATGTTTCAACACCTTCGGTTACTTTCTTTAAGCAGCGTTCGATTTCTCCTGAAAAGAAGAGACGTAGAACAATCGTTCTTTTTTTTCCAATGATCAATTTACCATGTAGTTTTCTCCTATCACCCATTGTGAATTGCTGAATTTATTTTTAATAATAATAATAATAATAAAAGAAACACACATAGAATACGATAGGAAAAAATCGTCTTCTCGTTTGAATCTACTAAACTGGCAATACTGTAAAATAATCTCTACAAAAATAAATAAATTTCTTTTTGAATGTTGTTTATCATTAGACGATAAATTGCAGAAATTGTGTGAAATAAACAAACAAAAACACACAGCGAATGCAGAATAGGCGCGCCCGGTTGGACGACCCACCAACCGATCGGCCTGATGACTCAGTGAGTCATATAACGAAAGAAAAACATGTTCGGCGTCAAATCACATATGGCAAATGCAGAGGTCGTAGGAAAGCATCCATTAGTGTATGGCACTACACGAAGGCGCTCTCGTAGAATAACTTCTATACCTGCAATTCGTTCAAAATGCTCTAACGGCTTTTTTGCAACAACGGTAAACTGAAGCAGGTGTCTCGAAATGGTTCAGTCTAATCAAAGTGACAAGTTAATTTCGTATTATGAAATTTCTCACGTACTCAGATGGCCTATTTCTAAGACAGACTACCTATATCTTGATATGCCTGATTGTAATTTATGGCCGGTTGAAATTTGTTTCAATTAGGGTGTACTATTCGAATATGAACAATGTCCGTTAGATTGAAACGATAAATTCCATAGTGATAAAAATAATCATAGACAAACATTCGAAACATCGACCTGCTAGACATGGTTCTCCTTTTCGAAAGGAAATCTATCTGCATACGTAATAATGTGTTAACCGCGCGCTTCACAAAACACCAAAAGAAGAGATATAAACGGTGTTTATACGAACGATGACCCATTCAATTAGATGGGTGTTGTCGGCTCTCTTACGGACTACTGATTAGTCGATATCTAACATGACTTGTGACACAAAAGAGTGAATTGAGTATATATAGTGTGAAAGATGTTTCCGGTTAAACATCACTCCCTTCTTTTTCTTCCTTTCGCTTTTTTCGTTATCTATGTGTGAGCTAAATTTTTGATCTTTACTCTTTGGTCGGCAATCGACATATATCATTTGATGTTTTCATTATAAGGCTAATTAACGAAGAAAGAAAAAACAAAATTATGTTTGTAACTTAGTAAAATTTTGTTCAAAGGCATGTCGTCACATGAAAATACACACGCAATAATCAACCTAATTCTCCCATTCATTCTTAGTTTGAACCGATTTCGAAATTGTATGATTCACTATTGCGATGTCGTTAGAATTTTTTCTTTCACATTGGATGGGCATGGGATAGTCGTTGAATTCTGTAACGAACGATAATACTGTGCAAGTCTTTTCGAAGAGAAAAGAAACAAGCGAATTGTCATATGAAAATTTATCTTATCTATATCGAGATTTATCATAATCGTTCGTTTTAGATAGAGCCGATTTTTCGTCGTCTTCTTCTCTCTCCCTCCCTCTTCTCCCTTCTGCCACGTGAGCTAACCAATGATGTTCATTCTATATCCGCGGCCTATTCATTCTCTCTCCTCTTTCGCTCTCTCTCTCTCTCCCCGTGCGTATATTGTGGTAGATCGTTTTTCACGTTACGTTCATTTCATCTCTTTTATTCATCATCTAATCCACTTCAGATACATCATGCCTAAATCAGCATCGCATCGTTATCCAACTGATAAATCGTCACCATTATATCTTCGACCAAGAAAATTATTTGTTGATGATGACACTGCTGATAATGATCTCACTATACGGAATTCGAAATCTTCGAATCATATCATAACAACAGCATTGGCCCGCTTAACAACACGCACACCACCATCGTCATCCTCTCATCACACAGTTGTTATTCGAACAACAGTACAGCAAACGCCATTATCTGCAAATAGAAAACTACAAATGATCGATGTTAATGTTTGCCAACAAGAAAATCATCTTTCAATCAAGCGTATCAAACGACAGGCAGTAAACACTTGCTCACCAATATTCAACAAGTCAACACCGGTGCCAGTTCGTCGAGTAAGATATCATGGATCAAGCGGATTAATTTGTAGAGAAGAATGTCGTTTCGTTTAGGAATGTAATGTCAATCCGTTTATGACATTGAACTCAACAAATGAAAGTAAACCACAGAAAAGAAAACGTTCATCACTAAAGCAAATGTATGTCTATTGAATATTGAAATCACGTATGTTTTTCTTATATCTCATTTGTTTTCAGAGTGTTCGATGAAGAAAATCTCGAAGAAAACTATCGAAGAAAAAAGGTAAACTACTCAATAAATGTCTCTTTTTTACTCATACGTTCTGTTTTTCGTTCAATAGCGATTAGCTTTAAAACAATGCAATGTTCATCGTTTCAATGAAGAGTTTCATACCCAATCACTGTTAGGTTCTGGTGAATTCGGTAATGTCTATCTATGCGTCAATCGTCTCGATGGTTGTGCATATGCGATAAAAAAATCCAAGCGTCCAATCGCCGGTAGCTCATTTGAGTATGTCACCAGTCACCTTTCTCGTCTTCAACTTCGGTAATGTCTTTCATTTAACTAGAATGCTCGCTTGGAAAGAAGTGTGTGCTCAAGCTGTGCTTAAACATCCCAATATTCTTCAATACTACTCAGCATGGGCAGAAGACGATCATATGTACATTCAAAGCGAATTTTGCAATGGTAAGAAAAAGACTAATCACATATGTTTCACACATGCTTTATTCACACTTAATTTGTATTCAAACACGAACGTGCGAAGTCATCAAATTCGTTTTCGATTTTTCAGGAGGAAATCTAGCTGAACGTATACGTGACAATCATCATCGACATTGTTACATGGAAGAAAGGGTTCTCCGCAAAATCCTATTACATATCGCTAATGGTCTAGCGTTTATTCACTCGAAAAACTTAGTCCACTTAGATATTAAACCGGACAATATATTTATTTCAATCAACGAAGAATTAACGACAGAGAAGAATGTTACGTATAAAATTGGTGACTTAGGACATGTGACAGATATTTATGATCCATTTGTGGAAGAAGGCGATTCAAGATATCTAGCAAGAGAAGTTCTGCAACAAAAGCATCAATGTCTACCAAAAGCGGATATCTTCTCGTTAGCATTAACGATATACGCAGCGGTAAGATTAGACAAGTTTGGAAATCAATTCCAACGTTTTCTTTTCAGGGCACAAATACTACACTTCCGAAGAATAGCGATGAGTGGGATCGAATACGTGATGGGAAATTACCGGCGATAAAACACTGTTCAGACGCATTCAACGGATTACTTCTCGTAAGAAATAATTTCATATCATCGAATTCGAATCATTTTGTTCATACTAGGCAATGATCAAACCTGATGTCAGCGAACGGCCATCTTCATCTGACCTAGCTGAACATCCTGTTGTCTCGCCTGTTGGTGAGCGTACTAAAACTGAACTGTTTGATGAATTACAAGAAGAACAAAGAAAGAATTCTGTTTTAACAAAGTAAATTTCCAAGCACAGCTGTCAACATTGAAATGATGTTCATCTCTCTTTCAGGAAACTTCTCGATTACATGCTATTGGCCAATGAACTTGAACGTGTTTGCTCACAAATCCGTGCTGTTGACATGAACAAATCTCCTCCACAAACCTTATCTTTACAACGTTCAAGTAGTGTTAGCGATGTTCGACTAACATCAGTGGTATAGTGACAGACAGACAAACAAACAGATATGTATATAACTCGTCCAAGACAATCAAGAGTATTTTTTTCTTCTTGCTTAACTTATTTTTGTCCAAAGGAAAACTTCTCTAATTATTTTTTTTGTCGAATTTGGTCAAAGAAGAATGAAGTCCAATGAGAATTGCCCATAAAAGAAGAAATAATAATGCGATTTTAACTTTGTTCTGATGTGTGTGCGTGTCTGAATTTTACGCTTTTATCTTTCTTTGTTCAATTTGTTACTCTTCATGTATATTATTTCATCTTCCTTAATGCCATTGATCAATTGATGCACAGACTGTTTTTAATCACATTATTCGTATCCGTTCTTTGTTTAACTAAAACCAACAAATGTGTGTGTGTGTGAAAAATTGAACGAATTGTTATCTGTGTCCTTTTTCCTTCTCTTCTTTCTTCGTAATTGATTTTCTTCTATGAAGATAATCGAAATATTTTCTCTACCTATTGATGTTCATTGTTTTCCTTTCCCTTTCTCTCTTCCTATATTGATTATTATCTAGATGATATTATATATACACCTGTGACATTGTCCTTTCTCTCATTATATATATGTATTACTTGTTGTTCTTTTTTGCCTCTTGAAAAAATCATTCGAATAAAGATTAAAGAAAGATTTCTATAATTATATGTGTGAAAATGAGTCGTTTGCTAGCAGTAGCGGCATCTGGAGGATATTGGATCAGTGAGTGATTTTACAGATGATTAACTGCTTGTCAAAACGAATCTATTGCTGAGAATGAAACGATGATCGACATCGAAAAATATGTAAATGTTTGCATTGTTTGTATCCGTCAAGGTGGAAAAGAATAGAGGACGCTCTTGCAAAAGTAAGGAGGAAAAGTCTTCTAGCTATTGGTGTTTAGAAATATCCATTAATAAAATACATTGACAAGTTTTTTGTTTTGCCTTCCACTTAGGTAATACCCGAAAAGTTTCTTTTCTAATCATCCTATTTGATTGTTTTCCAGATATTTCATTGTTTCTAGTAATGCTAGAATTTGTTTAACTATCTTGTAACTTATAGAAAGAAAGGTAAAATAGTTTTCAAGTGTTCATCTGGTATTCGAAGATTTCCCGTTAGGTTGAAATTTAGATTTTATGAGTAATCGATCTCATACTCGTTGGGGTGCTCGACAACCACCGCGTCGAGGTGGCGGTGGCGGCGGAGGTTATGATCAAAGTTATGATGATTACGGTTACAACCAGCAACACTATTCTGCAAGTGGCTATGATTATGATCAGTATGATCAATCTCAGTCAAATTATGACCGGGGTTCAGCGTCATCCAAGCGTTATTCATCGAATCGCAATAATTACGATGGTGGAAATTACCACTACAATCCTCCACCACGGCATGCAAAGGGGAACTTTGTTGAAAATCAGAATCAGAATCAGAATTACAGCAATAAATCAAATACACCAGCAACGAAGAAACCGTCAAAGAAGCAAGAACTTGAGTCAACTCCTGTAGTGCCTGCCAAACCAGAAGAGACAGCCACCGGTAAGGATGACTTGCATTTTTCTCTAGCAAATTTCGAACAATAAAATTCTATTAGAGACACCATCACCACCAGCACCACCGCCTCCAGTGAAGCCAGCAGATGAAACGCCTGTTGTCGCAGGGCCTGTCGAAGAATCAAAGCCAGTAGAAGTACCTGTAGAAGAAGCACCGGTACCAGAACCACCTCCTGAAGAAAATCTTGATTTACTTCGGCAGCAAGTGGCAAGCTATCTAGCTGAACGACAAGATCGTTTGAAACAGCGACAAGAACTCCGTGAGCAAAACATACAAGCAGAAAAGAAACGTCTCAATGCTGAACAACAAGAAGCGGCAATGACACGGCTAGATTCAAGTATCAAACGTATTCCGCCATTTATCAAACGTCTCCGAACATTAACTGAACAGCAACGTGATGCACTTTGTCGAGACATGCAGGGATTAAACTTAACGCGTTATATATCCGAAGTTGCAACAGCGTTAACCGAAGCGAAATTGAAAATGAGCGATGTTTGGACATCCGTACAGATTTGTTCGTTGTTGCATCAACGTTATCCAGATTTCTCTACGACACTCTACGATAATTGGTTAAAAGTTTTACAGAAAGAAACGTTAGCTGATAATTTGTCGAAAGTTCGTGTCGATTTACGTTTATATGCTGAATTAATCACTGTACATGTTTTACCAATTCAACAATCAATCAATCATCTTCTATCAATTTTAACAACGTTAATCAACAACGATAAAGACTTTTCCAATCTAACTATTTTGATTAGTTTCTGTCGTCTGTGTGGAGAAGATTATGCTGATATATTTTCAAATAAGATACGAAAGTTAATAACGAAATTGGATGAAAATATCGAAGAAACGAACAAGAGTATGTTTCATTCGAATGAATTAAAACAACAAATTCGGCAAATGTTAAATGATTATTTTCAAAAGCTGTCCGTTTACCTTGTCGATGAACATAAACAATTGCAAAAACAAGATCAATTGATGAAACGCACTATGGAAGTAAGTTTAAAGTCGATGATGAACGAAAGGCGAATATGATCTTTTCAAATTCATCTTTCTTATCTATTGAGATTTGTATAGATAATGAAAGAATCTCTTTGGGTTATTCTATGATTGCATAATTTTATTATTCTGAGACTTTAAATTTATCGAAAGTATTCTCTTTCAGAATCGGGGAGAAATCAGCCAAGAGATCAAAGATAAATATGAACAAGCGAATACCACATTTCAGAAATTATTACAGAATACAGAAACAATGGCCGATTTGCTCGAACAAGTGATGCCGGAACTACCGATCGAGGGTTTGTTAACTCTCTTTCTCTCTCATTGGATACAAAGGTTTATTATTGGTCTTCTGTTTCTCTTCTAGAAGTTACTAAGAAGACCAGTGATCGTACTGGAATTGATTTCTATATACCTGGCCGATCGGATGACGTACGTCTTCTATATTTGAAACAACCTTTAATAGTCTATATACTTGAAGGATCTCGGCGGAAATACAATGTGGGAAGACAGTGAAACGAAGCAATTCTATGAAGAACTTCCTGATTTGAAACTTTTTCTTCCTCATTACGCATATCGCGAACCACTGACACCAGCAACTCCAACAACAACAACAACTACTACAACTGAAGAAGCCGATACACTCGATTCGGTACAAATCGAACAAGAAATTGAAAAAGAAGCATTAGAAGTCACATCTGCAGCAGCCGATGCCGAAGAAGAAGATACCACATTGGCTGATATCGAAGGTTTTGATCGCAAAGATTTGAAATTACGTTGACATACTTTCGTTCTAGATGGACCCGAGGAAGATGTTGGAGCAAATAATATCAAATTGATGATGGATGTTTTTGTGACTCAATTACCATCGTGCGTTAATCGTGAAATGATCGATAAAGTAAAACAGTGTCAATTTCCGACAGAAATTTGACTCTTCGATCTTTTCAGGCAGCGCGCGATTTTGCAACAAATCTAAATACCAAGCAGAATCGTAAACGACTAATAAAAGCTCTATATACAGTTCAACGAACATATTTACATTTGCTACCGTTTTATTCGCGTTTAATAGCTCAGTTAACTCCCGTGATGCCTGAAATTGGGAATGAATTAGTTCGCTTACTGAAAAATGAATTTCGTGCTCATATTAAACGCAAAGATCAAATTTACATTGAATCGAAAATCAAAACTGTCCGTTTCATTGGCGAATTGGTGAAATTCAATGTTTTTCCCAAGGCTGAAGCAATCAATTGCTTGAAAACATTGCTAAGCGATTTTCGTCATCATAATATTGAAATGTGCTGTAATCTTTTGGAGACATGCGGCCGATTTCTTTACCGCAGTCCGGATTGTCATCGACGAACAGAAATTATTCTTGTAAATGAAGATTTGAGCTTCTTTTTAGCTTCATCATGATTTTTCACTTTGCAGGAAATCCTAATGCGGAAAAAGGCAGTGTTGAATTTGGACAATCGATATACAACACAAATCGAAAACGCTTATTATTATTGTAATCCGCCCGAAACTCGAGAAATTGAGAAGAAAATTCGATCACCGATACAAGAATACTTGCGGCGATTACTTTTCAAGGATCTGAATAAAATGTCTACCGAAAAGGTCAGATTTTGATGAACAAACAAAACTTGAACGTCTCGATTTTTACTCATAGATTCTTCGACAAATTCGTAAATTCAATTGGCTTGACGCAGAATTTCGTTTCTATGCAAGCAAATGTTTAGCAGCGCCATACAGCATGAAATTCAATTCGATTCAATGTCTCGCCAGTATACTCTCTGGTCTATCTCATTTCTATGTAAGTCATGTCAACGTAAATGATCTAGCGTTCAAACTTTTGCGTTTAGGATGATGTAGCAATTGAAGTACTTGACAATGTGCTTGATGATATTCGCTTAGGTCTTGAGGTATTGAATGACTTCAGAAAATTTTCTGCTAAAATGTGCTCTTTAAGATCAATATTCCAAAATTTAATCAACGTCGTTTGTGTATGATTAAATATCTCGGTGAAATGTACAATTATCGAGTTGTTGATTCATTGATTATCTTTCGTACTTTATATTTATTAATTACGTATGGTGTTAATCTTGATAGTAAATCGACATGGTTGCCTTTCATATGCACTCATTGAGCCCTTCCCTTTTTATTAACAGATTCGGAGCCAAATGAAATTGATCCACCTGAACACTTATTTCGCATTCGACTTGTTTGTACATTACTCGATACCTGTGGCCAATACTTTGATCGGGGTACAAGCAAAAAACGACTTGACTGTTTTCTCATCTATTTTCAAGTGAATATCTTTTTTCTTTCTAAATATTCATAACGACAGAAGAACTTCTGTAGAGATACTACCATTTCAAAAAAGAACAGCCGATCTGGAATGCTGTAACGTATCCGTTTCCACGTGAAATCCAAGATATTATGGATGAATGTGTTATGGATCTAAGACCGAAATTTAACAGAGCCACATCGTATGCTAAAGCTTGTGAACAAGTAGAAAATATGGAGAAAGAATTTGTCGGTTTGATTAGTAAGAAAAATAATAATTGATTTGTATGGAGTAAACATTGTTTTCATTAGATGAACAGCAAGCGAAAGCAGCTGCGAAAGATGCGACGAATCTGTCACGCGATGTGAATCTAGCACCAATTACTGAAGATGATGAACAGCCAACAGAAAATACAAATGACGATGAATGTTCCAATGTACCACGACGACAAGATGACGAAGAGGTAAAGAACCAAGTTGTACTTTGCTTTAGTTTAAATTTGGATTTGAATTAAACACGACAGGACGAGGAAGATCGAGATGAAGAGGAAGAAAACGAAGATGACGATGAAGAATGCCACGCTACTGTGCGTGTTCGCCGTCCGCGACCAAGTGGTGGCAGTGCTGATCGTACGAGTGGTGGTAGTGGTGCTGATGAAGAATGTTTGGATACAGACGAGAATGATCTCGGTGGTGGTGGTACTTTTGATGATGCGAATCAGAATGGCCGGAAGACTTCCACAGAACGTGAAAAAGTCGTCAGCGAAGAAGACAAAGATTTTATGAAAGCATTCGACGCACTTGTTGCCGAATCGGTTGCTGTAAGTAGATTATGTTTAGTTTCCATTGTAAAAATATCGTATCGTTCGAAATTAGCAACGTACTAATGATATGACGAAAATTCCGGCACCGGATATTCCGATACCAGTTCATTTGCGGAAGAGTAAACTGCCATCGACGACAATGATGAATATTTCACGTAAGATCGAATATGTGAGTGATTGAGTAATGCGCGATTCTCATTTGTAGAAAGCGATGGCGACGATGAAAGTGAAAATACCGCTAAAAAAACAGAAACAGTTAATTTTGTTGTGATGCTCAAGAAGAACAATCGACCACAGGTGAACTATCCGTCGAAACTAGGCCTTCTATTTGCATGCTGACCACACATTGTTTTAGTTCCATAACATGGAAGTTTCAAGCACGTCTGAAATGGCGCTACGTTTGAAAGCTCGTGAACAAGTACGTCTTACAGTTTGACATAATTCTATAATAATGACTAAATGATTTGTTTCACAGGCTGATCGGGAAGAAAAAGCTCGTTTGAAAATACTCACATTGAGCATGTCAACACGGATGGAACAACAAGAAACTGAACAAGGTTTTTCTTTCTTTTGAAACTAAAGACTTTGATTTACGATTTGTGTGTCTACAGAATTGATGATGAACGCAAGCAATCGTTCAGCAATACCATCAGCTGCCAATCTAAATCGAGAGAAAAAGCAGAAATACATCCCGCCTAAAGGCGTTCCAGATGTTGATCTTATATTTGGATCGAAGTAGGTCGACTGAGTCATGTTTCTGTCGAATGATTTTCTCTTTTAGAAAACGGTGAACGAACTCCAGTATGGAAAATAACATCAGACTTCAGCTACGACAACTATGACCATCTCCACGAGTTGAATATGAGTGATATTGGTGCGCGATCGGATTCAACATTGAAAAGAAATTTTTTGACGAAATTTTCAAAGAAAAATTATGTGATTAACTTCTTTTGTGCAGTGATTTACTGGAGGTTATACAAAATGAAGTCTGTTTCTTTTTCTCTTTATTTTTGTTTTTCGTTTATTTCTTTACTTATTTCTCTAACTTCTCTTTCACCAAACACACGACACGCTATTGAGATAACCACTCAAGAATGCAGAAGAGCAAGAAGGTCTCTACTCTCTTCATACAACACATTGTACGCCATGAATCATCTTCTTTTCTGGGTCCTGTTTGTTTTTTTTCTTTTCTTACTTTGTATCTTGTGCCTATCTGCTTAAACAGTCGTCATCATCAGACACAATGTGTTTTACAAACCAGACGAGAGATGAGGAAAAAATGAAATAAAATATTGTATACGAGAACATCATTTTTATATTAACGGCTCAATGAAATTCTTACCGGAGATCAACTTTGTGATCGTGATGAAAAGCGTGTGTTACTTATTTTAGACAAAAAAGAAATTTGTCGAAAACTAAAAATGACAACTCATGATGTAAATGCAATTGCTGCTGAAGGCTTTGGAAAGGCAGCGATAGTATATGAACAAGCGCGACCGACCTATCCAGCTGATGCAATTGATTTCATCAAGTCACTTCATGATAAGCCTGACATCCTTGTTGATCTGGGAGCAGGTACTGGCAAACTAACACGTTTATTAGGTTCCTTTGGTGCCCGAGAAGTCATCGCCATTGAACCTGTTCCGTCTATGCGCGAAAATCTGAAAAATATTCCTTTAATTACGAAAGTACTCGATGGATCGGCTGAGCATATTCCTTGCGATGATCATACGGTTGACATCATTATCTGTGGTCAAGCATTCCACTGGTTTGCCAATCATCGAGCACTCACAGAATTTCGTCGAGTATTGAAACCAAACGGCTTGTTAGTACTTATCTGGAATTTAACGGATGATCGAGAGAATGAATGGAGAAAAAATATCGAGGAATACATTGATTCGTTTAGATCAAAAGATACACCACGCTACAAAACCATGGAATGGAAACAAGCATTTGAAAATCAGAACTTATTTTCCCCGATACAACATCGCCAATTCAGTCATCTGCAAAGAATCACACGTGATTTGGCTCTAAATCGAATGCTATCAACAAGTTTTATTGCTGCATTACCGGCTGAACAACAAGCAAACATAGTGAACGAAGTCCGAAAAATGCTCGACAATATTGAAGAATTACGAGGAATAGAAGAATTCGACGTGAAGCATCTGACTGATGTTTATTGGTGTTCACCAGTGCAATCTTCGTCTTAAACCCAAATATATTTAATTATACTGCAAGATTTTTTCGCTAATCAATTACAAAAATATCTTTCGAACATTCAATAGTTTATATCTTGATTTTATAATAAACAAACACTAACGAAATCACCTGTGTCTACTATAAATTAAATACAAAACGAGGATACGCAGCACTGGCGATTACGGTAGTATTACTGCGCATCGATTTGAAAAATAAGTCACCAAACATGATGACGATGAAAAAGGTCTCATATGAAAACTTAAGAGAGAGAATTTATATACGAAAGAGAAAAAAAAAGTGTCTTATTTCGATTACTTTATTCAAAAATAACAATTTTTTTACATATATTTCGAAACGAGATTTTGCATACGATCAGTGTATGTTTGTTCATATGGAGCAGCTGGCCGAGGATCTGTTATTTTAGGACCAAAATTGCAGCCTGTATAATGTTCGCGAGAAGTAGTCAGAGCGGTTCGAGGTCGTTCTCTCGGAGGTGAAATTGTTTGAGAGATTTGTATCCGTGGATTGGAAACTGTTTTTTGAGTCGGTAATGGTGGCGGCAACGGGAGAGATTGGTTTGATACTGATGTTACCAGGCGAGGTCCAGCACTTTGCGCACGCTGACGACCGGATATGCTTGAACTGTTAGTGTCGATGATCGTACGAGGTTGCAATGTGATGGGTTTTACAATAGTAATTATTTCTTCTTTAAGAGGAGGAGGAGGAACAGATGTTGATGGTGGAAGAGACGGCTGAATCGATTTATTCTCGTCACCGGTATTATTCCATACCATACATGCTGCAACACTTCCCTCACCATTGCTTGAACGTTTATTACCCTTCTGTTTCGACATTTGTGTACGTGCTGATAGAAACCTTTGAAATGTTTCTTGTCGAATTTGTTTGGATCGTTCTTGGTCAGGTTGACCATGTTTGTAAGTACAGGAATAAACGCTCGCAGTTGATGTTATAGGCGACGGCGTATTTTTGTCGTCGGTATTGTTTATTGTCTGAATTTCTGCTAGAATACGAGATGGTGTTGTGTCACGATTATAATCATCACCATACGACGTAATTTTAACACTTTCAGCAAGCGCCTTATGATCAGTGTTACGCGGTACCCAACTGATAAGATATGGGTTGAAATTTCCACGTGCGCTATTGACCGTTTTTCGTCTGCCGAAACCCTTCAATGAGATTTGTAGAAAGTTTGATGAGAAAAGACTTCATTAGGTTTAATTTTCTCTTACCCCTTGAGTATTTCGAACTAATGGATCACATTCGAATCGAAAGCGGTTATCATGTTGGGAAAAGACATGAGTATTGGCCTCTACCTAGAGTGACATAAGGTAGATATGAGCAGATTGAAAAGATCAACTACGAACTGTTTGTCGATCAACAAACTTTTTCGGTGGGATTGGTTGCGCCAATTGACGAAAATACTGAGCGAGATCGGCACGAGATTTTGCTCGAAAATTACCGTAATAGCTGGTAGGAAACTATGATTGAAAAGTGATCAATCTGCTTCGGAAATCTCCAGATAAGGTCTTACCCAAGAGCCAACGATTCGTTGTGCATCTGTGGATGTAGAAAATGGAACTTGTCTTATATGCACTTGACTCATCTTCAGTGAACTGTGCACCACTTATTCGTAAGTCGAACACAGTAATATATGTCTTGTTCGTATTTATGTTGTTAACAACACGATACACGACAGCGGCGTCAAGCAAAATTGAATAAGAGAGGCAAAGAAAATGGTAAACTTGAAGAGAAGAATTGTAGTGAAAGACTCTCAAAAAAATGTACTCTCTTCACTCTCTGCTTAGCATCAATGAAGCGAACATTGTAATGCTTACATGTATCGAGGCAATACTATTATTTTTTCTCGTTTTCTTTTATTGACTCAAAGAGAAGCAAGACAAAGGCAGTCACAGAGAGAGAGAGGGAGGGAGGGAAAACAAGACTAATTGAATAACATTTCGCTATAATATTTGATTTGAAATGAATAAAATTTTGATGCTAGTTTCTTCTTGTTCGACATAGCTTGGTAGAACTTTATTTTCTCGAGATCAGAAATTCATGCGATTATAGAAGCACGGCGAATAAAAATTGAAAGATCAATAAATGAAAATCAAATATTTGTACAGAACTTAAGTTTATATTTCTAACTGATCGTTTGAAGTAGTTACCTATAATTAAATTGCTCTTTTTCTGTTTTGATTCTTCGTCATTGCATAAGTGAATGCGAATATAACGTAACAAAAGTGAACTTATGTTTAACCTTTTATCTACTTAAAATAAAACAACAGTTTCAACGATGACTAATAAATTCATGCAAACAAAATGTGAGGTACGAATCTAGATTGTCGCCGAAACTCGACCATATACATTCTGATCGAGTTGGCTCCGACTGACTGGTCTTTGACGAGCGCTAGTCTCACTGATCTGCATTCAAAGCGACAGGATTTCATTTTGACTTGAATTAAGATACTGGCACCGTTACAATGACCGCATGTACCTTCTACATATATTTGTACATTTATATGTGGATATAAATGAGAGTAACCATAATGATTGCTGAAAAGAACAGATATTTAGAAAAGATATTGGCGACGAGAATTTCAAATAATTTTAGTGTTCTGTTGACTATTAGCGACGATGAAGAAACAGTAGTAAAAGGTTCAATTTTTTCTTGTCGGATTAGTAATGCCATCTTTCGAACAGGTAATTTTAACGACAGAGAAACGAGAAAGGCATTTCCATCGTTTCAAAACCTGACAATGGTAACTCATTGACAACTATTACTTTTTGTTTTTTCTATCTTCTGCATCTTTTTTCTTCTGTGTTCTATATTTTTTCTTTCAAAATGTCTGTGTGTGTTGCATATTTACTGTAAAAGACTTATTGATAAGTAACCAATATAAACTTTCAACAGCGATACTTAGTTTCATCACACGCACACACACATTCATCGCACTTTCTTTTATTTCTTCTACAGATATCTGATCTACCATTTATTAATGGATATCCATACGAATTCATCTGGTTTTCAACATGTTCTTAATTATGGCCCACATACAGCTGTTGTTACGCATCCAAATCATAATCGTCATCACCATACCTACCACCAACATCATCAGCATCATCAGCCTCGCGTCTATTCATTGCCGCCACCACAATCACGACCTGTGCAAAATGCAGTCCCATCTTATCAACTAGTACCCCTTGTCCCTGTATCGTACACTACTGTCTATGCGCCTGTACAGCAACAGCAACAACAACACCAACAACAACCAAGGCCATCAGGGCAATTAAAACAACATCCTCAAAGTAACTATCCTATGCCCTAAATGTCACATATTTGAACATGTTTCTTTTTATTCTGTAGTGGCACACGATCCGTTTCATGCCGAACAATATCAACCTAGTGAGTATCTTGACTACTCATTGATATCATCTCAGTTCGTTTGATATAGGCCGAGGAACATCAGCACAAATACCGTATTACAATTCCTTAGATGATCCTCATATGCAAGATTACTACGCAAAGAGATTTCACGTTCGTCCTAAATCAGCGATGAAACGTTCCAAACGAGCAGATACACTTTATCGAATCACAGTGAAAACAGCCAATGTTAAAGATGCGGGAACCAATGCCAAAGTTTACTTGAGTATCTACGGAAAGAGAGATCGAATATGTCGAAAACTATTAACACGTGAATCGATGTTACGCGGCCAATCTCAACTTTCATTGTCATTGAACGGTCTGGATAAAGTAGATGACAATGATTTATACAATATTGAATTTAAACGAGGAGCAACCGACATTGTTTATATTCGTTGTCGAGATCTTGGTATTATTCAGCATATCGTCCTCGAAGTAAGAAGAAAATCTTGACTATTTCTTGAATTTGACTTTCTTTTAGCATACTGGTCTTCTATTCGAACAAAGTTGGCTATGCGAATTTATTCTAATAACAAATGTTCGCACAGGTCGTTCATGGTTATTTCCATGTAATAAATGGTTATCATTATTTCATCCGGGAGATGGCTCCTTATCAGTCGAACTCTATCCGAGTGACCGTGACGTTGATTACGGATTGAAACGACCATATGCACCTACAGATACTGGTAGAATCAAACGACTTGTTTAGTGAAAATGATCTTCTATACGATTTTTCTTTAGAATATGAAATCGTTGTTGTAACAGGCGACAAACGAGGTGCTGGAACGGATAGCCAAGTTTATTTGACATTATTCGGACATGAAGGCAAACGAACAGAAAAGATTCATTTAAGCAAATCGAATAATAAAAATCCATTCGAACGGAATCAAACAGATACATTTCGTGTTAAAGGGGATTATGTGGGAGAATTAGTGAAACTTCGTATTGAACATGACAACACTGGTCGTCTACCAGGCTGGTTTCTTGATCGAGTATGAACATAGATTTGATATTGACATCGAATATAGCTGTAATTTTCTCGTATGATTAGATTGTCGTCACAGATTTATTTGATCCGAAAACAAAATATTTTGCAACTTGTAACAAGTGGTTAGCCAAAGAAGAAGGCGATGGGCAACTCTCTCGAGATCTTCTATTGCACAGAGACGGTGTTGGAAGTAGACAAAGTAAGAGATGATACGACGCGATGCTCACTTTCGATGATTCACTGTTTTGCAGGCAATCGGTATAAAGTATCAGTCTTCACCGGCAAAAAGCGAGGTGCTGGAACAGATGCAGATGTCTACATCACCCTCTACGGTGATATGGGCGAAACGGGTGCAATTATGCTTGATGACAAAAAAAATAATTTTGAAGCTGGAAAGTAAGAATCGACTGAACTGGCGAATTTAATCCTTTATTGTAACCATAATCAAATAGGAAAGATGAATTTACCATTGAATGTCCAAGTGTTGGTGAATTGAATAAAATTTTAATTGCACATAACAACAAAGGTACAGCACCTGGATGGTTTTTGGATCGAGTTTTAGTCGAAGATCTCGATGCTAATCGTATATATGAATTTCCGTGTTATAAATGGTTGGCCACCGATGAAGATGATGGACAAATCTCACGATATCTTTTCCCATTAGCCGAAGGTGCTGGACCACAAGCGACGGCAGGTAAATGATTTTTCACCTATAAAAACTAAAGAAAACTAACATGTTTTTTTCTTGTTCTAATTAATATAACTACAGATGGTGAGTGAATCCTAGCTATAGTGCTTTGTGGTTATCTGTTGCACTTTATTCCTGTGAGAAAATGTGCTAATGAGTTTTGTTTGTTCAGGTATTCCATACAATATTACTGTCTATACGGGCGATAAAAGAAATGCTGGTACTGATGCCCGAGTGTACATCGTAATGCATAGTAAAAAATCATCATCCGGTCAAATTCCTTTACCTGGTGGAAAATTTGAACAAAAATCAGTTGATCTATTCAAAATTGATGGACCAGAAAACTTTAGTCCTTTAACAGCATTAGATATCGGACATGACAACTCTGGCCGAGGACCAGGCTGGTATCTTGATAAGGTTAGTTTACGATGAAAAATTGCAGACCGAACGTAAGACGAGTCAATCAAACATTTCTTAGTTCTTTGTCCTTGTCGTTACGACACAACAAGAATTGTATATCCTATTCTTCTCCGTCATAATTGAAATCGGATTCGCACTTGACTCTGAAATCAATATTTGATTAAGATCATATTTATTCATCTATTGATCTAATATCGTTTGAATCGTTTAGGTTGTTGTCGAATGTCCAAGTACAGGTATTATACAAACATTTCCTTGCCACAACTGGCTTGCTGATGACGAAGGCGATAAACGTATTGAACGTCGATTAATAGAAGATGAATCATTACGGGAAACACGCGCACCAAGTAGATACATGACAATAGTTTTCATTTCATAGCTTTTTCTTTCCGTAGCTGTTCCTTGGTATATTTGGGTTTATACCAGTGACATGAAAGGAGCAGGTACTGATGCTCACGTTAATCTCGTTCTCTATGGTCGTACTGGCAAATCGGATGATATTAAATTACAAAGTAAATCAGATGCATTCGAAGCTGGTCACTGTGACGAGTTCAAAATGGACATTGCCGATGTTGGTATACCATTTAAATTGCGTGTTAGTCACGATAATAAGAAACTGTTCGCATCGTGGCATCTCGATCGAGTAAGATTGTTTAAAACAAGTTAATTTTCTTGTTTAATCTAATAAAATACGTTTAGATTGAAATGGAAAATTTGAACACAAACGAACGATATAAATTTATGTGCGGAAGATGGCTATCGAAGAAAGAAGATGACAAACAAACTGTCCGAGAATTACCTGCTGAAGGTCCCGGAATAAAAAAACCTTTACCTGTCGTGAAATACTTTATCGATGTATATACGGGCGACAAGAGAGGTGCTGGAACAAATTCCAATGTATTCATTAATGTTTTTGGTGAATGTGGTGACACAGGAGGTATGCTGTTCCGTCAATCCTCTTTTTACTCTTGTTTTATTCAATTATTAATCGAAATTCTAGAACGACCGTTGGAACACTCGAAACATAAGGACAAATTTGAAAGAAAACAAGTAAAAGCTTACTTCATAGAGATTCATAAAGTAAAATTTTGGTTTTATTTTCAGGTCGATAGTTTTACCATCGAAGCGGTTTCATTGAAAGAAATACAAAAGGTTCGAATCGGTCATGATGGCACAGGTCAGTCTCTCTAGATTTGCAGTTTCTTAATACTATGGTTGTGTTATTCGTCAATAGGCCCAGGTGCCGGATGGTTTTTAGACAAAGTTGTCGTCCGTCCAGAAGACGAACGTTATAAACCGGCGACATTCGAATGCAATAGGTATGATAATACGAAGCTTAAGTAATCAACATGACCTTGTTTGATGTTCATAGATGGTTAGCTGTTGATGAAGACGACGGTCAGATCATTCGTGAATTGACTTTGGCATCAGCAGCGCAGCACTTGGATAAAACAACATACAATGTTCGGATAAAAACTGGCGATGTTTTTCAAGCGGGAACAGACGCTGATGTACATTTGAAAATCTTCGGAGAGAAAGAAATGACAGATAAAATTCCGTTACGAACATCGAATAATACAGCAAATAAATTCGAACGAAATCGTATTGACAGTTTTACATTTGAATTTGCTGATCTCGGCAGGGTTTGTTGTGTTTTAAATTCTGTTTTTGAACTAGTTTCGAATGAATTCATAGATTGAACACATCATTATCGGACATAATGGAAAGAATCCAGGAGCTGGATGGTTTCTCGATTGGGTAGAAATCGATGTACCAATGCGAGGAGAACTTTACAAGTAAGATATTCACGAACTTAGAGCTTTAAATTTCATTCTATTATATAGATTCTCTTGCCATCGTTGGTTAGATAAAAAGGAAGGTGATGGTAAAATAGAACTCGATTTAGTACCTTCGGATGTGACGAAAAAAGAGAGTGGTTAGTAATGAGCGGCATATGCTGACAAAATCAATCTGATATTATCTTTGTTTATAGTTATACCATATGAAATAACTGTTTTTACCGGTAACAAAACGGGTGCCGGTACCGATGCGAAAGTATTCATACAGATGTACGGCTTGAATGGTAAAACTGAAGAACTTGTATTGAAGAGTAAATCAGATTCATTCGAAAAGAATGCGGTATGAGTTCTTTTTCTCAATTAAACTTTCTTCATTCGGATCTATTAGGTCGATAAATTCAAAATCGAAGCACCAGATATTGGAGAAATTCAAAAGATCCGCATTGGACACAATTCAGAAAAGATGAATTCAGCATGGTATCTTGAGAAAGTATGAATCTCTCCTTCGAGAACCGTCAGCATCTCTTACTTCGAACATTCTTCTCCTACAGGTTCGCGTTCAACGACATTTGAGTGATTCATACGATAAACGCAAACGAAGTAAATAACTTTTACACACAACACGCATTAGGAAAGATGGTCTTGTATGATCTAGGTTTCAAATCGGGCAAATCGTTACGTCTTAGTCAAATTAGTGCGGTTGACCCCAATGTTGAAGAGTATTGGTTCTTCTGTCAACAATGGCTTGATAAAGGTTCAGGTGACAAGCAAACTGTTCGAGAACTACTACCAACGGATGAAAATGGAAATCCTCTTAGTGATCGAGACGGTATATATCACAGTCTGTCGATTAAGCATTCTTATTTTTGTAATTTCAGAAGTAACATATACAGTGCATGTCTTCACCGGTAACAAGTCTGGTGCTGGCACAGATGCGAATGTTTTCTTGACTATTTACGGAAAATACGAAGATTCGGGTATGGCATTTGATTTGCATGGCGAAGTTTTCGTTGAAATACTCTGATATCTGCTTTCAGGTGAACGCGAACTTAGAAATTCCAAGACGAATAAAAACAAATTCGAAAGAAACAAAGTTTGTTTCTTTTTCTTTGTTGGAATGGTCGTTTAATTGACATCTATTAACTGTAGGAAGACGTCTTCGAAATCAAAGCTATTTGGTTAGATAAATTGAGCAAAATCAAAATTCGTCACGATAATGCAGGAGTATGTGTCACATCATCATCATCTCCAATTTTACCTATGCCCAAATCTTTCATAGGGTGGTGCAGCATGGTATCTCGACCGTGTGGAAGTCGTTGATCCGAAAACCGATCAAGTGTAAGCAAGAATGAATAGATGAGTATGGTGTCTAATGTTTCGTGTTTGACAGGTATCATTTTATTTGTCAAAAATGGTTGGCAAAAGATGAGGATGATGGAATGATCTCTCGTGAAATTCCGGCGATGGAAAATAAAGCACTTCGCTTGGCAGCAGCGCGTGAAAGTGTTACCGGAGCACCAACCGATTTCGGTCTTGAAAGAAAAGGTAAGTTATCTCAGATTTAACATCATCATTCATTGACGTATGACATACTCATCTTCACTCTCTCTTCCGCTGTGTTTTTCGTTCCTCTAGCACGTATCCATCGTGGTTCGTTCAATTAATACGTACAGAAACATACATTAAACGCCTTCGCCATCTTTTCTCTTTTTAAATATCTCATTACATATTTCGATCGTATTTATTACAATAAAAAAAACCATCGTGTTTCTCCTAGACTCTGCTTGCCTTGCGCTAATGTTTGTTGCTATTATTGTTGTTTCCCAATATTGAAATACGTTTTAATAGCACATTTAACACTGATTTGTTTCCCTTGGTGTTTTCGTATCAGCGGAGAAAAAAATTCTATTTTTTCTTTTTTCTCACATAGCACTAGCAACAACCTACAATGTAAAAGTCACCACCGCAGATAAATTGGGTAGTGGCACCAATGCCAACGTATACATATGCATATATGGCAAAAATAATGATACAGGTTAGATATTAATTAAAAGAGTTTTGAATTATTGAAGTCATTGTTTCTAATATAATAGGAATAGTCCCGTTAGCAACGTCAAAAACGCACAAGGATCCATTTGAACAAGCTCATACTGATGAATTCGAAATTGAGGCCATGGATATTGGGGAACCTATCAAGATCAAGTATGAATGATTTCTACGACGGGAAAACCGATGAGTATATGAATGATGTTCTTTTATAGGATTGGCCATGATAATGCAGGTTTTCGACCAGATTGGTTGTTAGAGCGTGTAGAAATCGATGTACCAAAGTTGGGTCATACATGGTTGTTTCCATGTGGTAAATGGATTAGCAGATCCAAAGGCGAGGGCCAACTAGAACTGGAACTTTATCCTAAATCAAGAGCAGGCTCTGTGTATACGCCATGTAAGTTTCGATTGAGGAAAAATTTTGAAAGATAGAAACTTGAATTTAGTTGTTCCATATGAAATCAAAATTGTTACATCGAAAAAGTCGGGCGCAGGCACTGATGCCAATGTTTTCATTGAAATTTACGGTGTTGACAAGACAACTGGTGAAGTGATGCTATGTAGTAAAACTGATCGAAAAGGAAAATTTCAAACGGGTTCAGTCGATACTTTTGTTCGAGAACTTGAAGATGTGGGTGATGAAATTGAAAAGATTCGTATTGGACATGACAATCACGGCATAGGTAATGCTAGTTTTTGCACTCTCAAACGAATGTTCACATTGTCTTATTCGTGATATGTAGGCGCAGCATGGCATTTGGATCGCGTGGAGATTCGTCGATTATTGAAAGGTCAAAAAACGAAAACATATGTATTCCCGTGTGACCGTTGGTTTGCCAAAAATGAAGATGATCATAACATTATACGTGAACTTGTACCAGAACGTGTTATTGAAGAAAAACTCGACAAAAGTGGACAATTAAAAGTGCAAGAAAAAGAAGTACGAGATCGACTTGAAAGTATGTCATCCAGTAGAACATTCCGAGAATGAAATACGATTCTCTCTGACTTTCTAGTGAAACAGTATGTAGTCGATGTTTATACGGGCGATCAACCTCGTTGTGGCACAGATGCTAACGTATTTTGTACAATCTATGGCGATCGAGGTGATACAGGCGAACGTGAATTATCGCATTCCGAAACCCACAGAAATAAATTTGAAAAGAAACAAGTCGATCGGTTTAAAATCGATTGTGCCGATTTAGGAAATGTCTATAAACTGAAGATTCGACATGACAACAAAGGACCATTTGCTGATTGGTTCTTATCAAAAGTAGAAGTCGTCGATGATATCAGAACTTACGTCTTCTTCTGCGAACAATGGTTGGCCAAAGGAAAAGGCGATGGAAAACTCGAACGAACACTCTATGAAAAAGTAAATCTTTCCTATTCATTTGTTCCTCATTGATTGTTCTTGTCTCTATCAAAGGATTACCAAGGATCCAAAAGCAGTCTCGGATCGATTCCTCGTTCAGTGACTGGTTCTCGAGCAATCTTAGGATCGACTGAAAGCGACATTAAAAACGAACCGTTTCAGCGTGTACAAAAGAAGAATGTCATGTCAAGTATTGCCGAAGAAACTCGATCCCGAGGTTCAACTGACGAAGGCATACCATACACTGTTAAAGTTAAAACTGGCGAAGCACGCGATGCTGGCACTTCTGCGAACGTTTTTATACGTCTAATCGGACGTAAAGGTCGACAAACACGTCTAATTCCATTGGAACTCTTGCAACGGCAACGTTTTGAGCCAGGAAAAGTTGAAACATTTTCTCTGCAAGAGTTAGACATCGGCGACTTGGAAATGGTGGAAATCGAGCATGACGGCGAAACATTAGCTGATAGTTGGTATCTGGAAGATGTTTCCGTGGAAATGCCAACGAAAGGACGATCGTTCTACTTTCTTTGTAATCAATGGTTATCCCGAGAAAAAGGTGATGGAAAAACAAAACGAATACTTCGAGTACAAGATTCAAATCAAGGATCATTTCGTCCATGTAAGAATTCAATACCTTTTTCTCTACAATTTTCATGCATGGCTGTTTATCTGATATAGTGATACCATACGAAGTAACATTCTTCACGGCAGACGAAGAGAATGCTGGTTGTGATTGTGACGTTAGCTTGAAGCTGTATGGCACAAATGGTTCATCATCGGAGCATGTTTTCAATAAAGAAGAAGGCCAATTCGAACGCGGTTCAATCGATCCATTTCAATGTGAACTAGACGATGTTGGTGAACCGATTAAATTACGCGTCAAAATTATACCTAAAGGTAAACATGGTCGACATCGATGGTTCGTACAAAACATTGAGCTGGTTAAATATACAAAACAAAACAAACGACACAAACCGTATCTCTTCGGCTTGAATGATTGGATATCAAAGGACACTGGTTTTCTTCAAGATATCCCATTGACAGATCATGGAAAATCTATAATTCAAGAAACAACCTACCGCATTACCACTAAAACAAGTGATATTAGTGGTGCATCTTGCGATGCGAACGTTTTCATTGTTATTTATGGTAAATAGTTTGATCTTTCCCTTTTCTCACGAAGTATCATTTCGTGTGTTGTAGGTCAAAATGGCGAAAGCCGAGAATTAGAACTGAAACATTCATCTACACATAGAAATAAATTTGAACGAAACCACGAAGATGTCTTCACTTTTGAAAACATTCAAAGTTTGGGAGCATTGACCCAAATTCGTATCTGGCACGACAATTCTTCGCTAAAAAACTCTTGGCATTTGGAATACGTTCAAATTGATGACACTCATACAGGCGAATCTTACAAATTTCCATGTGATAAATGGTTATCTTCGAAGAAAGATGATCAACAAATTGTTCGTGAACTCGTATGCGAGGACAATCCACGTGGTGGCAGTCGACGAGGATCATTAACACCTTCTGGTGAAGTACAATATGAAATTGAAGTCACCACCTCCGATAAACAGAATGCTGGAACCACTCAACATGGATGGATTGTTCTTGAAGGAGCAAGAAAACGATCCAAAAAGTTCTATATGAAAAATACACCGCATAATAAGATTTTACGAGGGTAAGAAATACGTCTTTTTTCAAAATGATCTCTTCTATGTTTGTGACTCGATTCTTCGCAGAGGACAAACGGATTCGTTTAAATTCCAGTGTCGACCTCTTGGAGCATTAGAACGCATCGTTTTGGGCCACGAAGAACGTCCTGAATATCCACTTAGATCTTATGAAGGTCGCGATGCTGCGTGGCATGTTGCGCACGTCACCGTTACAGATCCTTCAACCGGCTTCAAGTAAGAAATTCATTTGGATTTCTACTGCAAAAAAAGTGAACTAACCGATTTCAGATATGAATTTCCCGTTCGTGATTGGATTGTTATTAATGATGATGCAAAGACATTCGAATGTGCTAGTAAAGAAGAAGACACTGTTAGCCGACAGCGTCATCGACGACCAATTAAATACAAAATCATCGTTCATACAGGTGATAAGTCACATGCTGGTACGGATGCGAATGTATCGATTATCCTTTATGGTACGCTGGGAGATACAGGTGTTCGTCCGTTGAAACAAAAAGGCCGTAATCTATTCGAGCGTGGTCAGGTCGACGAATTCGTTATTGAATGTTTGGAATTAGGCAGCTTGACCAAATTGCACATCGAACATGATAATGCCATGTTGTCTGCTGATTGGTTTCTCGATAAAGTTGAAGTTGTTAATATGGATACGCAAGAAACAGTTCTATTTCCATGTAGCCGATGGTTGAGTAAAAAGCATGATGATGGCGAGATAAAACGAGACCTTTTACCAATTCGTGCTTCGTAAATCTGTGATACTTTTATTTGAACCACTTTCCTCAGCGAACAGAATCTAAATATACACAACAAAACACGACCGATTCGTTGTCTTGCACATTCTTCGCAGTAGGAAATTGTAAACAATAATCAAAATGATACATGTGTGCGTGCGTTGTGTGTTGTTTGTGTGTATTTCTTATCTTTTTATTTTCCTCTGGGCTTGACTCTATCCGCATCTTTTGTTTCTATTTCACCACTGTTGTTTCTAACATTAATAAATGGTCTCTTTTTCTTACTCTAAATCACAGTTTAATTACTTCTGGCGCGATCATCTTGTCTACAAAACAATGCAACTTGCTATTGTGATATTTCTGCTCGTCAGTTATTCATATCCTGCACTCAGTTCGATTGAAAACTATGCAGCTTGTAAGAAAAATCCGTTAACCTATGATACTATCGAAAACCACTTAAGTTCGATTTCCAATCTTTATTTTCTCTTTGGAATTCGAATTCATCGACCGTTTATGAATGTACACAGTCAAACACATGCCGAAGCGAGCATGTTCATACTTGCCATTTGTAAGAAATATTCGTCCGACTGTATTTCACAAGGTGGTTCATTACCATCGAATTATAAACTAGAGTTTACATTGAATGGCGCACCCTATACGGATCGACATACGAAAATCGACCGTCAATGGCATCGACTAAAGATTGCTAACTATGATTTTCTCTATGATCCGTTTCATTCTCACTCGTGGTATGATCATGCAGAAAATGATAACGATTCGATTTGGAAGAAATTCATCATGAATAGTAAGTGTCAGTGGAAAAATGCATCTTTTTTATCAATGATCTTATTCAGTGGATTCGAATGAAAATGAAAATATTCATGCAAAATGGGTATGAGTTCATTGATTCAATGGAAAATTCCATAATCATCCTATTCGACAGGTCGAATTCGGTGTGAAGATCAATGATGCTGGTGCTCAATTCATCGAAGGACAGCAAAGATACAATAATATCTCCGTTCAACAATTCCAATTACGTCTGTCATTAGAATCGTCAAAAGCGAAATTAGATGAGATCAATTTTAGATTTCTTTGTCCCAACGTACGAGTGTTTACAAGCACCAATACTCTACTTCGATGATCTCGCGGCAGGTCAACAATATCTGTCCGCTTTTCATTTTCAATTACACTCTGATCAGTGCTATCTGCACAAATACACATGTCATTTACGAATGAGACAGGTACATTTGAATAACGTCGGAGGTATACACAATACATTCAATCTAAGCGGATCAATCAACATCACGACGAATCATTTGTCGTTATTCACACAACGAATCTCCAATGAACAAGCTATCCAAACCACAAATTTCATCGATCATATTTCTGAACAAGTATCAGACGGTTTCTCCATCGAAAAAATAACCTTTTGTAAATGATTAGGTTATGACTGAAAATAGTACTCTGCTATATGATACAGAGATCTATCGTAATGCGATGTGCATCAATAAGAATCCCATAACGGCAAGAGAATTTCTGCTATGCACAGAAGATTACATAAAAAATGAATTAGTTATACGAACGTATCGTATTGATATTATTCTATGTCAACCGGTTAAACACAATGCTGAACAATGTCTATTTTCTCTTTACCGGTAAACAGGCGATTTTCAAAATAGAGAAAGACGATCTACGTGATTGATTTTCCTTCTTAGACATATTTTCAACGGGACATCGCGATTATTCATACCGGTTAAGAATGACAATATTACATATATCGGCTTCATTCGACTTCCAGAAGATTTACCAAATACAGAATGGTAATATCATAACTAGCAAGAATTTTTTGTAGTTTTAATTTCAGGCGAAATCATTTAAATAAAACTTTCGATAAACTCTACAATCATCAACTGAAGAACGTCTATGATCATACGATTGAAATCAAGACTAATGTCGACAGTATGACAACACTGCTTCGTTCCTATCAGATCATCACCGATCAAACTGATCTATGTCATCTTGTTTGCCACAACCATTGTGTTCAACAATCCCCAAAGCATTCCGATTACATTGCATCGTCATCCACGATTGACCTTATTTTATTTTGTAATAATTGTAGCTTTAATCAAACATACAGTCACTTCGATCATTCGATTGTCTACAATTTTACTATTCTTTCAACAGCCATCGCAGTTATGCAAATAAAACTTACCCAGCCGAATTTAAATTTATCCGTTAATTGTATTAGTCATAAACATGAGATTTTTACACTAAATGCACATTTTCATCACAGTCAACAAAATACGAACTATCGGCCGTTTTCCTGTTCGATTTCTCCGGTAGCGTTTTATCCATATCATGATGAAGCTACTCTCACATGTGAAAATTTTACAACACCTGCTGATATCATTCTTTGGGCAATAACAAATCAAAGTAAGCCATCACATGAATCATCAATTGACCTTTATTTTTTTTTCTTCACAGACGGTGAACTTATTCGAACGCTATTAAATCCATTCTATCTGACGAATCAAAACTTTAACTCCAAAATTCGAATCAAAATCAACGGTCTTCCACACGGTGATATCGTTGCACTCGAAATAAGTTCCTCCTTATTTTCGATCATCGATACCTATGAACTGACTGTTCTAAGTCTAGACGATACATTGATAACCAAAATAAATATCGCTCTCGAATCGAATTACTTTCTCAGCGTAAAAAATATCTACCTGCTTCGATGTAATTCAACGTTTTTCCATAGGCATTTCGTCTTTTGAACCAATATCTGACTATCTACGAAAATGAGTTTTATCTCTTGAATCAATCGAATACTTCGCGCTTACAATTAATTGGTCTCAATCAAACATCATTCGCAATGAGTATTCTTAATTATTATCGATCAATATTGAACTATATCGATCGGGAGTCACTTCATATCAAAGCAATGGATTTTTCTCAAAAGATTTGCTCACTTGTATCGTCTTCGAACATAAATCAGTGGAAACGAAATTGTTTCTTTCATCTAGATTTCAACACATCTGTTCAAATATAAAATTTTCTATCCGAAACCAGGCAATATATACTTGAATCCATTTATTTCTCTTCTCACTCAATTATCTTCACATCCGAAGATCGTTACATACCAAACTTACCATTTACTTCGGTATGAAATCAACAATTTTCGTAATGGGTATTTTCTCAATTTAATTGTTTTCAGGCATACAATGAAGCTCATTTCTTACTCTTTACCCGACACGTCGTTAACATTTCTTAATAAACTATTCGATCTTTGTATTACTTTGCGAATATATGTAAATCATCCGAAATCATTACCAATCTCCACAATCACCGATGCAAATAGTCTGTTTGAATTGAATCAAATAGTCAATCAAATCTTAGTAATGATTCACCATGAATTCGCCATCAATCGCTACTCTGACGATCGCATGCAGTACATCAACGAAGGTCCGATTGATTTCTTTATAAATATGCCGATACCGTTTATAACCAATCGATGGGCTCTTATATTTAATCGATCGGAACCAGATGATGGTGCTGGAAAATCATTTTCAGGTAACTCGCAAATACAAACCATATGTTCGCATCGAAACTTTTGTAGGTATCGTCTATTATCCTCAGGAATATATTCCAATTTACTATAAAACTCCGACAACGATATCAATCGATTATCCCATTGGTCAGATCTTTTCGATTGAATATAGCAATTCGACACTATTGAATCGTTCTTCACAGATCTCATTCTCACTTGAACATGACTATATGGATCCGAAGAATCTATTGCAACAATACTTTATGAAAATCTCATTGGAACGTATTGGGAATAAGCATTATTCACATAAGTTTACGTTTCAGACCAACACAACAAGATTAGCTCGAAATATATCCTTTATTTTTCTCGATTTACCGAATTCACCGAACTATCTCTTCACATTCGATATAACGTACAATAAATCATGTTCAAAGCGCGACAAAACTCTAAATTACTCCGTACAGATAGACCTACGACGAAAGAACCATTTCGTCTATTCGATACCAGTGCAATCGGAAGTGAACATATGCGGTTATGTTGAGATAACATCAAAGCATCAACTCATTCGAAATCTAAAACGAACAGGAAGATTTCTTGTCGTCGAAACTGGTTGTTACTCATTCACAAAGAACATCCATGAAGATTATTATTCCGAAGTAAGCGGTAAAACTAAGCTTGGCAATCAACATGTTTATCTTTAGTTGCAAACCGAAACATGTCAGTTGATCAATGGCTTGGAAGATGATATACTTTCCGGCGCTCATCTTACTTGCCATTGCCGACCGTTCATAAAGAAATATTTGCTTCTATGCCAACCGAAATCAATTCTCGTTCAATTCGAAGTCAATGCTCAAACATGGCTACATTTTTACATCTACCTTTCGCTACTACTTCTCCTTTTTCTACTTCTCGGACTGTATGCTATCTATAAAGATACGTCCGACGATTATGTATGTATTTCTGCATGTTAATTGTAACATTCGACTGTATTTGTTTAATTCATGCCTAGAAACCATGCGTGAACTTTGTGGCAGACAATCAAATAGGTGCGGTAAATGTTCATCTGTACCAATTAACCGTTTTCACCGGTCTTCAGCAGTCCACTACAAAAGATTTTCGAATCTACATTCGTTTAATTGGCGAAAAATGTCACGATATATCACATTGTCTGAACTCCAATTCACCCACTCTCTTTCAACGTGGTAGTGTTGATCAATTTCTGTTAACTTCATTTACTGACATTGGTCGAGTGATTGCCATTAATATGTGGCATGACGAAATCGATAATCAATGTGATTTCTACATTCGTCATTGTATATTGTATGATTATCATAATCATCGAACGTATTATTTTTGTTGTTACACATGGTTATCATTACGAAAAGGTTTTAATACGATCAATGAAGTTTTCTACGTTGCGCAAGAAGTCGATCAGTTTGCTTTGGGCCACCTATTTCTCTCGACATATGCGTGGTGTTACTATCATTATCATTTATTAAGTTCGCTTTTTAATAAACAGAAAATGAACACATTGACGAGGATTTATCGATTGCATTTGTATTTTTGCGTCCTTATTCTCCAACTTTACTTGATTCAACTAATTATTATCACATGCCGAAGAATGGTTGGCCAACAACGGTGTGCATATGTTCTTCCAACGTTCTTATTTTTTGTTGATCAGTCGTTTGTAGCATCGGGTTGGTCGGAGATCTTCCAGGTAGTGTTACAAGACGATAACAAAAAAAGTTTATTCCTTTATTTTTCGAGATAATTCGTCTGAATTTCTTTTCGTCATTGTTCATCGCGTTGATTATAAGTCTGATCACAGCCTTTCTCACTCCGATTCTCCTCTGGGGTTTGACTTTGTTGACAAATCAGCTCGATCTTTATCAGCAGTTATTCAATATTGCACCACACTATTCACATTCGGGAAATTTATATTCGACTGTCCAGGCAATCGCATCGTGTATATTTGACTGGAATTCGTATCGTCGAGACGTCGAACAGTACCAATATCTTCATAAATTCGATTTACAACATCGTCTAAGTATTAGTACGATAGGAGAAAGTGAGCAAAAGGTTTCTTCATCGGATACCAGTATCGAGCGAAATAATAATGCTGCAAATGATGATAAAAGTCATCGCATATCACAACGTGAACGAGTAATTGATGACGATCGACATTCATCATCAACTGATAGTTCGCAATCAAGCATACAGATGCTCAACATTGTTATTCCTACCGTGAAAGTGAAGGTGAATTGGTTAGTTGGACGTCTGTGTCATAACATATTATTTGCCTACTTAATTTATAGGCCAAAAATGCCTTCACCACCGTCTCCTCGAATGTATAGATTTTACTTGTCTCTATACTATGGGTTATTACTGACTTTTATCCTCATATCGATCGTCTGTATGTATGCAACGATGAGAACGTTTGCTGGGATTGAAAACTATTTTCTTACATCCACTATTATCTTCATTCACGTTTTAAGTATTGTAATCACATTTGTATTTGAATTAATCGTTATTGTATGCATTTCTTTACTAAATGCGATCGTATTTGGTCTTACTGACGAGAACAAATTCATTTCACCAATCATGGAAGTACAATTCTGATATCAAATGATGCTTTGATCGAATCTTTTTCTTCCTTCTAAGATTCCTATTGCATCGACAAACGATATCCAAGAAGAGACTCTCAGTTCAACATTTACTCTCAATCGAGATATAACATTGACCGACGTCCAATTGCGCGAACGTATTCGAGAACGTTTTCTTGAATCGTCGATTATGCGTGCTGTTCGAGATGTTATTGGTTATGTTGTATTCATGATTATCATCATTATGGTGTTTGCAGAAAGGTAAGTTTCAAAATATAGAAAGAGAATATTTAATGACGAGATATTTATCTAGGTCACGAAATGTCAAAACACGGTTAACCATGCGACAGTATACATTACAATTGCTCCTTCGTGAAGAGATTTTTCAGAATATTGATTACATACCTGATACGATGGTTTGGGGCTTTGATAGAAAATGTTTGAATAGAATGGCGACTTTTAGACTTGGATCGATAATTTGATCGAAAAACGTCTTTTTCTTCAACATATAGACTATTCATGTCAGAAAGAAACATGTAATTACGCTCAAATCCGTATGTATTCAAAACTTCACGTTGAATTCCCTTCTCGATCTCGTCTTTAGCTGATTCGCCCTTGTATTTGAGTAAGAGCATTCGCGTACGTCAAATTCGCGTCGAACGAAAAACCTGTCATTCGAAAATCCAAAAGTTCTTTCATCCGTTACTTCCACCGAGTTGTTCCGTTGATGGAGATAGTTTGAAAAATGATGAATTATACGTTCTTCATGATCAACGAACATGCTCTGGTTGGAATACATCGTCTCCAAATGACATATGTGCAGACAGTTGTAATTACACATCAATCTGGTCAGCTTTAGCTACAAAACAGACCATGAAGTTCTATAAAACTCACGATTCACCATGGTATTTTTTGCTACATCTATCACCGAAAGAAGCCGTATGTTAGCCAACGAGATTTCCGTTACAAAATGAAAAGCTTCTTATTAACAGATTGAACGTTGTGATCGTAAGCGAAAATACTATGATCTGGATAAAAGTACGACAGAATTTCCTGCTGGAACGTCATTCATTCTATTGGATTTAGACCATTGGCTCGATGATAAAACTGTTGTTGTCATCATTGAAGGGAATCTATATTCTCCACAAACGTCATCGATGATTTCATTCGTTTTCACAATTGACAAAAACGAATACGGAGTTGTCGACAAACAGATATTCATCGAAGTGTCTGACTATATCTTAACAACAACAACAGCAAATGAGTACACAGAAAAGCAAAACTATACCAGTGAAGCCACGCATGAAACTGACAGTCAATTGGATATTACACATTATCTCTTCGCATTATTGTTGTGTTTTATTGTAAGTAACTTCAATCAGTATTCGAAGATTTGTTTTGTTCTTTTAGTTTACAACCAAACTATTCGGTGCAGCGAAATTCATTCGAAATTTTGGTTTGTATGGACTAGTGTTCTTCCTTCGTACTCTATCGAATATCATCGATGGTATTCTATTACTCCTCTGCTGCTATTATTTTCTCTTGATCTATTTCGATTATAAAGTTCTCCAATTGAATAATCTTGTTCAATCATTGAATATTCACCAATTATTCGTTTCCTTTCGTGTTCTGATTGTCAATAGTCGAATTTTAAATCACTTGATTGGTTTAATATGTCTGTTCGCAATCTTTAAATTCCTTAACTTATTAAAGTTCAACCCGAAGACTTACTTGCTCGCTGAGACGATCTCTAAATCAGCGCAAGGCTTCAGCATTATACTATTTTTCGCTTTTATGAATTATTTTATCTTTACGCTGATTGGTCGATTGCTTTTTTCACACGAAGAAACCTTTCGAACATTCTTCGTTGCTTTTCGTGTCGTTCTTACATCGTCCATCAAAGATGCTGCGTCAACGGATAATATTATTCCAATAAGTTTCATTCGAGCCACCTGGCAATTTTGCCTTTGGCTTTTCTCGGCGAAGATCATCGAATATTTTCTCATTTCGTTTGTTATACAAAAATTTTCTACGATTAGAAAAACGCATCAATTGACAGATGAAGAAAGAATCGTCGGTCGAATCTTTCAAACATTTTGGACTTATTTCGCTTTCAATAAAAAATAGATGAATAAAAAAAAACACGCAAGTACTCAAGTTATTCTGTCTCGACCAATTGAATGTGACTGTTGATCGAAATCACAAGGGAGCCAATTTATATCTCGTCGTATTGACTAATGATCGCGCATACATGCGTTTTGAAATGTTCTCGTCTCTTTGAGTGCTGTCAAGTGGGAATGAGGCAGAGCAAAAGATCCTATTAAAAATAGGGTTGAAATGAGAAGAAAAAAGAATGTCGAATAAGAGGACAATATGGAGCTGATTTCTTTCTTTTCTCGCTTGTAAGTACCTCACTTATACGATTGTAAAGGAGAAGATCAGAAAGAGAAATCAATGATGATCAAACTTGAATACACTGTAGGCATCCGGAGTAAATGACAAGTGGTTAACAGTTTTCTCTCTTTTTTTTTCTTCTTGTTTATAAGTAATTACTTTACATATTTTTGAAGATAGATCATCATCGTATGAGCGTACGGTTTTCTTCTGACGAAGTTTCACCTTTTCTTACTTTACTGCTTCTATATATACCCCCTATGAGAGAAACGGATGCATTTGATGCCTTCAGGCATCTTCTTTCTAGTCGTTACTCTTAGCAGATTTTGTGATTTGTGAAGAAAACATGCATTGAATAATTGGAGGGGAAGGATGAGTTGTTAAGAATACAATACAAAGGCAGAGACACAGAAAAACGTATGGTAGAAAAAGAAATCTCCACCCACCCTAATTATCGCTTCAGTTTCCTCTCTGCAGGCATGGAATGCAAGCAGCATTAGACCATTTGTTTCGTCTGTCGCGTGTTCGGACTCGATTAATTGGTTAAGTGACTTCAATTAATACATATACACATGCAAATATATATTTATTTAGTTTTTGTCTTTTCTCCTCATCAGCACACACACATACATTTAC
Organism: Adineta ricciae; assembly: GCA_905250025.1. Lineage (NCBI taxonomy): Eukaryota > Metazoa > Rotifera > Eurotatoria > Adinetida > Adinetidae > Adineta > Adineta ricciae. Next base: position 416,036 of record CAJNOJ010000007.1, read on the forward strand.
ATACGAAAAAAAGAAAACCAAAGAAAGATTAAATGAGAAAAAAAGAACATATTTCAGAAAAGCGTTAATGACAATCGTCGTCTTCATCTTCGTCATCCATGTCATCCTCATCTTCGTCATCGCAACGACTCGAAGTCATTTGTAGTCCAATATTGGTACTGGTACTACTTACGTGAACATTACGCATGTGTTTTTTCAAATCGAAGTTACGGCAAAATCCTTTAGAACAGATCAAACATGAATAAGGTTTCACTTCGGAATGTGTGTACATGTGAAATTTTAAATTGTAAATCTGATGAAACGCCTGAAAAAGCAAAGATAATGATTTAGAAGAAATAGAGAGAAAAGCAAGTGAAATTACTTTTGAACATATCGAACATTGATACTGTTTTATGGATGAATGGGTTAATTTATGATTTTTCCAATTACCTTTCTGATGAAAACCTTTTCCACAGAATTCACAAATCTAAATAAATCATTGGTTTCGATAAAGAACAAAGAGCGAGATGATATTGAACTATTTACCCATGGTTTGAAATTCTGATGAATGCGCATATGTGTATTCAATGTTGACGAGCGATTAAATGCCTTGCCGCAAATACGACATGCGTGTGGTTTTTCAGATGTATGAATGATTTTATGTCGACAAAGTGTCGATGCTTGTCGAAAACCTTTTCCACATACCTAAACAGCAATCGATTCATAGTTGGACAAAATTCCCATTCAATGTTACGAACCTTGCAAACAAATGGACGAATGCCTGTATGAACCGGCATATGTCGAACTAAGTTGTATTGAGCAGTAAATATCTACGTAGAAGAAGGGTTGGACTAAATCAGAAACAAGTTGCCGACCATACTTTGCCGCATTGTGTACATGGATATGTTTTTAGTTTATCATGATCATCACTGTTCGATGTTGTATTATGTTTATCACCAGTACTAGTTGAACATTCACCTTCTTCTTCTTCCTCTTCTTCTTCTTCGTCAACTTCCTCATCATCAATTTCGTCATCGTCGTCGTTGTTGTTGTTACCAGGTATCGTGCGATGACGTCGCGATGATGATGACGAAGACATATCCATGTAAACATCTTCATCGGATACGTCCTCATTTTCAGTTGTTGTTGTCGTCGTCGTTGCTATGGATGGCGAGATTTGGGTGCGCTGGATATGCTCCCACACTTGGTTCATTTTACTCAGAAAGATCAATGAAGAATTGAATGGAAGATTTCCATTGGAAGATTTGGTTTGTAGTTGAGATAGATATGACCAACAAGGGTGAGGAAGTTTCGGCTTGAAAATTGGAATCGGACGAGAAATTGATGATGTTTCAGCATTGATTACTACTCGTTTCAACGAACGATTCGTTGATGGGCGTACAAGGTCAGCGGACGCCTTTTCACATGAAAATGATGATGAAGGCGTTGTTGTTGTTTTTGTATCGATTAGGTTTTGAATAGAGAACTTTAATTCTGCATTCTTTGATTTTGACATTATCATATCTAAAAAAGAAGGAACTCATATGTAATGAAGTTTTCTTGGATGAACTGTCGCACACTGTTTTATTCGATAGTAACTCTTCAGAGAACAAGTTTCGGCGTCAGTTGGACAAGGAGAACGTCTTCATTCCGATTGAACTATCTTAAAATTTCAATTACCTGTATGATGATCTTATCTTTGTTTGACTCGCTGATGCCCGAATACGATGTAAGTAGAATTAGAGCAAAAGAAAGGAAGAACCACCTGCAGACTATCGTGTCAGTAAAACGAACACGAGCGAGAAAAAAAAGAAAGGAGCAACAGCAGGGTTAAGTAAAAAATGAAGACGAAGTAAAAAAAAGAATAAGAAAAAAAAGAGGCAGAAGTAATAACGCAGAGCGATGAATGGTCTCTTGGCTGGTTCCAATGAATAATGTACAAATCGCATGCGCGCACTTTCATTTGTGCCTTTTCTTTAATAACTATAGGGAGAAAGAGAAAAGCAAAGAAGCAGAAGGAAAAAAGAGGAAAAAAAAGAAAAAAAATAAATACTCATTTCTCATTGGCTGTCAATATCTGAATGATTGGTGAATTTGCTGCTTGATCTACATGTATATGTCTGTCGTTTTTCTCCGTCATTATTCTCCTAATCGATTCTTTTTTTCTTTATCCAATGGCATTCAATCACATATGACTCGAGCAATTCATTCACCTGAAAAATAAATATGAATGAAATCTTCTCTATGCATGTATGATGCAAGCTGAAGAGTATCGTCATATTCATTTGTCTCTCGTTTATGCGCACTTGAACACTAATCACCTAATACGACTGTTACTTGCAACGGTATGCACAACAACAACATTCACCATCATCATCAGCATTTTTGCAGACACCCTGGTGCGTCGAAAATGAGACCAGAATGAGCGAGTGTCTTTCTCTCTCTCTCTCTCGCTTCTTAATCAAGATGACAATCAATACTATTTTTCCAATCAGGATTAACACACAATTGTTTTCAACAACAACTGGATCATCAATCTGATTATGATCTTTTTCTCACACCTGTAACTAAATGACGCGAAGTCGTTCGTAGATTCTTCTTGGTCTGAATGTCGACAAATTTCACTTGTAAATTTCAATTAGTTCGTTTGATCTCGACGATAAGTGCATTGAAACATCTTGTCGATGGTCGACAACGGCTAATCGAATTTTATTAAAAAAGAATGACTAAAAGAGAGAAACAGACATCTCAAGAAATGTATCGCGCTGCTTTTCTTGTTAGAAAACAAAGAGAATAAAAAGAATAATCGTCAGTTCTTCTTCTTTTCTTGTGCTTCCATATTCTCTCTGCGTGACCATATCGACACTCTGTTGTCGGCACTGAAATCAAAAAAGCGAAGGCAGCTGCAAAGCTTGTCATGCGCGCGCGCGTGTGTGTCTATATGTCGACTTTGCTTCAGTTTTCAAACTTGAATATATTTTTTCGATTGAAAAACTTGTTTTGTCTTTTAACTTTGATTTCATTGTGTATCTGATCTTATCGGATGGTTCAATGCGCATCTAATCGCTTAATATACCATGAATACGAGTACTGATTTGACAGCACCTTGTTAAGTAGATATTTGTCTAGAAGAATACAAAACAGAGTGGACCATCAAGTGGATAGCATCATTATTATCGACAAGGTGAATTATGAATCAACGAATTGTTTTTCGAAGCAGATGATTTTCTTCGACGAATAACTGTTTTAAATGGAAAACAAGCGATAATCATCGAAGATAAAGATATTCACACCTGAATCTTTTTTCGGACAAAATTAACACACGAGGAAGAAATGAATGTAGATATACGATAGTGATTTCAATTCAAATAAATATATTTTATTTTGACGTCTGACACTCATGGAAAACATTCGTATCGTCCTTTCAAATTGTACCATATCTGTTGACGATTTATACTAAAGCCTGTATTTCTTTCTAATTTCTTCACGTCGTTTTGCTCGTTGATCGAGCTCAGCTTGAGTAGAAGATATTTTTCGTATAGGCTCGACTTCTACTTCATTGGTGGTTAGTATTGTCTCGACATTGTTTTGGCCGTTGCCACCGAAAGCCAGTGTGTACTCCACAACTTCACCACCTTCAGCAGGCGCTGATAGTTGTTCGCTTTTAGATGATCCGCTGAACAGACGTTTTAGTCTTGAACTAAATTTGTTCCGCTGGTTACGTTCGTGTTTCTGATTTGAAACACGTTGCTGAAACGATATTGTACAACGTTGTGCATTCGTAGTATAAGCAAGTAAAAAGCCCAATGCCACAATTAGAATAAGAATGGAATACAGCAAAAGAGCTTCAGACAAATTCCATATCTGTTTACCGTCTTTCACTTCGCCGAACAGCGCAAAAATATGAAAAAAAGTAATGCAGGTAAATGTAAATATATTTTTGGTAGTAGTTATCGTTCGAGTTACGAGAAAAGATAAGAATAGATAAAACTTTTCCGTTCTGGAGTGGATAAACCGAGAAGCTGATAAGCATTAAGTTAAGGCTATATGTTCTTAATAGGTAAGTGACAAAAATGAATTGGACTGCATGCAATTGCAAACGTTCTTCATTCAGACGAGATTTTTGTTCCACTTTTTTATTTACAGATCTTTGACCTTTTTGTTTCTGACATTTGTTATTTTTATTCTGGTCGGTGTTTATTGCTTTTTTCTCCTAGAGAAAAATACCATTTCCATCGAATATTACATATCCGTAGAGATTTGATGATAGCGAAAATAAAAGAAAAACAACAATAAGATGAAAATATAACAAGTAAAAACAGTTCTATTTGAAAACAACTAATGACATCATTGCAACAAGGCATTGAACTATATTTGTTGTCATTAATGCGTCAACGTTCTCCTCTAGATGCCGTTTTGGATCTTGTTTGCCAACATTTCTTATTGCTAATTGCTCCGGTGTCATTTTCTCTTCTTCTTCTAAAGATTTGATATAGTTCTTCGACAGATCAAGCATTTGTTTCACAACAGTCGTGTTTTGTTCGCTGTGTTGATTGAAATCTTGTATGGTTAGACCGTCTATCCAAGATTTCTTGTGCAGATTTAACAGCATCTTTTGTTCTAATTCATTTTTACGATAATTAATACAGATGGAATAATAGTGACGATTAAGGCCGTGAATCAATGCTTGAATTGATGGTTTTGTTAAATGACCAAGATTCGACGTTGTTTGTCGAGCTTCTTGTCCGAGAACGAATAGATTGGGATTTATCAGACGAAAAGCATCTATGACAACTTTTCCTTTTACACTTTGCACTGGATCGACGACAACAGCCTGAAAATGACATAAATCACTTACCAATTACCCTCAATTATTAGAAAGTACATACCACTGTACGTTCAGTCAAAGCTTCGAAACTCTGTTGAGTGTTTATATCGACACCAGATAACCAACAACCAAAACCTGGATGAGAATGATACCAGCCTACGACCATTTCTGGACGACCTGTTTGCTTCAGCATATCCAACATTTTAGCTTGAAAGACAGGATCGACTGCTTCGACACTAACACCGGTACCTGATTGTGGCATTGCAAATACATCAATAACGCGCACGGTATAATCATCAACGAATTCGCCTAACATTAGTCTAAACACTAAATCGATGGAAATTGCATTCGATGAAAATAAACTTACCCCATGACTTCCATGGGAACACCAGCTCGACCATGTTTAAGCATTTTTAAAAGCGATAGAGACGATATATACACTTGTTCAGCTGTATCGACCATAGGAGCGTCAGCTGGCGCTCCGCCTCCTTGCAAATCTCGAGGCAATTGTCCAAGACCCATATTGCGCATAAAACGTTCCATTTCTGATCTAAGTCTAAAATACAAAAAATAGAATTTATTTCTCGTTGAAAGATACATACATGCGTACAATACAGTGCAGTGAATCTTCCTAAGATGAGTCATTATCAGCCATAGTCAGTAACCATTTCGCTTCTTTCTCATTTGTCGAATCTATTAACCAATAAGAATAACAAACAATCTCGAATTCTGCAACGACTTGAAAAAATTGTTTTCTTGATCAGGCTAGATTAATTTATAATGACGTCTATCTTATTCCGACGTGTTCAACCAAATATTATCGGTACATTGTTACGTAAAAATGTCGAAGTAAGTGAAACTGATCTGATTCAAACGATCTACTCAATTGTTCGTTTCTTTCAGCAAATTAGAAGTCTTTCATCAATACCCGTAAGTTGTTGTTTTTTTTGATTGAGAACTGTGTGCAGATATATTGGTTTCTTTTGTAGAATACTGCTGAAAAGATCAGCGAATCGCATAAATATCATGTTACGGTAGTACCAGGTGATGGTGTCGGACCTGAATTGATGTTATGTGTTCGAGAAGTATTTAATGCTGTTGGCGCGCCGATTGAATTCGATGAATTATTAGCAAGGTTAATTTGAAATGAACGAGGCGAGTGTACATCTCTGTCATTGCATTCTAATTTGTTTTAGTGAGTTAATGCCTGGTCGATCTTCGTCGCTTGCTGATATAGTTGCTTCATTTAAACGGAATCGCGTTGGAATGAAAGGTATTTTAACAGTAAGTGACGCTTTTCGATATGTGCCATGTTTCTTACAGAAATTTGTCATTTATATCAACTTTTAGACACCAGCCATTAGTGAAGGTGGCGATCTAATGTCATTGAACATGAAGATTAGGTAAATAGAAAGAATTTATGTTGACGTACTCGAGCTTACGACTTTCATTGAATATCAGACGTGCATTGGATCTTTATGCGAATGTTGTTCGAATCAAAACTGTACCTGGTCTGAAACTTCGCCATCAGAACATTGATTTTATTGTCATTCGTGAACAAACAGAAGGAGAATATAGCGCTCTTGAACACGAGGTAGAAATCTTGTTCTAGTTTTCATTGAATATATTATTTACGATGTTCAGTCGGTTCATGGTGTTGTCGAATCACTGAAGATTACAACTTATGAAAATTCAAGACGTATCGCAAAATTTGCATTTGATTTTGCCACAAAGTTCAATAGAAAAAAGATCACCGCTGTTCATAAAGCAAATATTATGTAAGTTCTCCGATAAAATTCAATTTCGCATTTCATTGCTCCAATTTTAGGAAACTTGGTGATGGTCTTTTTCTTGAATCATGTCGAGAAGTTGCTACACTGTATCCAAATATCAAATTAGAAACAATGATCGTTGACAACACTTGCATGCAGTTGGTTTCTAAACCACAACAATTTGATGTACTTGTTGCACCTAATCTCTACGGAAATATTGTGTCCAATTTAGCAGCTGGCTTAGTCGGAGGTGCAGGAATGGTTCCTGGTGAATCTTACTCAACAGACGTGGCGATCTTTGAACCGGTACGTTCTACACAAAACAGATTTCTTCGTCATTGTCGATCGATTTGGAAATTTAGGGTGCCCGACATCCGTTCTTGACCGGGGCTGGTAGAAATATTGCCAATCCAACCGCTATGCTTCTGTGCGGAGTGAACTTACTCCAATATCTTCACTTAGGTATGTGCATCCTTTCGCTTTTGTTCAATTTTGTAGACACAATTGTTTTCTTTAGACGGTATGGCTCAGAAAATCGAGAACGCAATTGCTACTGTTATTAAGCAACAAAAAATAAAGACACGTGACATCGGTGGTTATGCAACGCAACAAGATTTTCTCCGTAGTGTTCTTCAACAACTTGAATATTAGTCTATAACTTCTCATAATCATGTGTTGAAAAACACAACAACAACAACAACAAAACCCCGCTTTCTACTAGTAGTTTTGTGTTCAGTTTTCTTTTCTTTCTTTTTCTCTTTTGTCTTTTGGACAAATATATAAATTTATTTTTGTCTCTATCAATCACTAAAATAACTTATCCTTATTTCTTCGGTATGCAATTAAGAACAAGGGATCTTTGACTTTATATAGTTGGTTTATGCTTTACAAAATGTTTACAATCATTATTCCGAAAGTTTTGGACGATTATTGAATCGATAGAGAAGAATTGCGACAATAATAGTAGCTAAAATACCGTAGAATATAAACCATTGTCGAATAGTTTGATTGAACGATTGTTGTTCTTCTTCACGAGTTTGTCTTCTTGCATGAAGGTGATTCTGACCTTGCTGCTGCTGCTGCTGCTGCTGACGGTTTTGTTTTACGAAATATAATTTACCATTACGCCAGTAAAATCGATTTCGATGCGATCGAAATATCGAAAACATCATGTAGAAAACCCAGAACATTTTTCTTACGTTGATACGCTTTTTCAGTGTTCAGAACGAGAAGTAATGAGAATATGATGACTACTAAATACGCTCTTTCCTTTTTCTTTTTCTCGTTTTTTTCCTTGTCTCTCGACAACAATAATGGAAAAAGAAATTCTCTGGTGATGAATACTATATAGAATATTGACTCGTTTCTTTTCTTCCTTGCATATAGATTGAAACAAAAAAATGTGCGACTAGTTTTTCCTATTGTTATTTGTCAAAGTTCAGTGAAGGAGTTCTGGTCTTGATCAAATTTTGTATTTACTAACGTTTTCTATTGACTCTCACAAGAAAATATTTGCGATAAGCTTTGGAATTGAATTTATGAGCGTAGAGAACGTTATGCAGTGAATATTTCGCATCCTGAAGATAAATTCGGCGCTCTTTAATATAAATCTTTCTCTTCTTCCTTTCGTTTGTCTCAATTAATTCTATTATTTCTATAGTACAGTAGTGTGTATGGTCTTTTTGTGTTTTCTGTTCAACTGAACATCAATATTTGTGCAAAGAGTTCGTGTTTCTCTCAGATATGATATCATCGCATCCATTATCAAGTGACGATCCTGATGCCGATGCGATCGAAATGTTTTGTGGACAGATTCCACGTACAATGTCAGAAAATGACTTACGCACCTTCTTCGAACGTTATGGGCGAGTCTATAAGCTGAATATTTTACGAGACAAACAAAGTGGAGAGTCGAAAGGGTGCTGTTTTGTTACTTATTACATGCGGAAAGACGCTCTCGAAGCTCAAAATGTTCTACATAATCTATTTATTTTGCCCGGAATGCGTCATCCGATACAAATGAAACCGGCAGATATTGAAAATCGGAACGAAAGGAAAATTTTCATTGGAATGATATCCAAGTCACTGCATGGAGAAGATATTAAAGAATTATTTCAACCATTTGGTCCCATTGAAGAATGTACGGGTGAGGAAAAATCTTTCTGTTAGTTTACATCTGAGAAATCGATCTTCGATTGAAGTACTTCGCGATGCTAACAATCGTTCTCGTGGTTGTGCTTTTGTTACATATCAGACACGACAATCAGCATTAAATGCTATACGATCAATGCATCATTCGTGTACAATGGAGAGCTGTTTATCACCGATCAATGTCCGTTTTGCTGATACACCAAAGGACAAAGAAATGAGAAAAATGCAACAAAAAATTAGTGACAATCTTCTTCGACAAGTAACTACACATTCATCATCGATTTCACCAGAAACTACTGATCCGTTAGCTTCATTAAATCTGATACTTTTTAATCAGTTATGTTCAAGCACAATTCCATATGTCAACGATCTATCTTGTGGAGATAACAATACCAATCAACTGGCGTCTCTTTCGACTATGTTCGGAGCGAACTTGAATTTGGACGGACAAAATCAAATCGTATCGTCACATACACCTTCGGCGACTGAAGTAATCATTCATGTATTACTTTTCAGAACATTATAAAACAACGATACAGTTTGTTTCATAGTGGCAACACGCCGACAGAATCGAAGAACCCATTTTACGCACTTTGGAGCATTTAATCTATCCAATAAACAAAGCAGTTGGTGAAGACAATGAAGCAGATATCGGCATGTCTTTATCTCACGACAAGAGTCAAAGTGCTCGACATCAACAACAGCAACCGCAATATATGATGAATACCGAAGGTTAGATTTGTATAAACGACATTTCTTTTCTAAACACCTGCCCACAACAGCTATTTTTCATACATTTCAGATAACACTTCAACACCGACTAATATCTTTATTAATTCCGAGATAAATTCGCATACATGGCCAAATATAACAGATGATGACCTTAGTCTGTTGGATGGTTTCCTATCATCAACGACAAACGATCCTATAAATATATCTAATCTTTCATCTGTTAAGTATGCCAATTATGAAACAGCAACTAATCTAAGTAAACAACAGAATAACAATAATTCTCAATTGGTAAACATTTCATACGATGACAAACAGATTGTTGGACCGTTGGGTTCTAACCTGTAAGTATATTTATCATCGAAAATCGAGTACAGCAGAATCTTTCTTCACTCAAGTTTCATCTATCATCTTCCATCGAAATTTGCTGACGATGATCTAGCTCAAATATTCTCTCCGTTCGGTAACATTCTTTCAGCTAAAGTAACTTCTTCATTTTCTTCTAAATTCCTCCATAAACTAAATCGTCTTCTTTCCCCATGAAAAAACAAAAGGTCTTTATTGATAAAAGTACAAATCGAAGTAAATGCTTCGGCTTTGTCTCCTACGATAATATCTATTCTGCTCATCAAGCAATTCAACAAATGAATGGTTTTCATATTGGTTGCAAACGGTTAAAAGTTCAATTAAAAAAAACGCGTCTACAATAGTGCGAAATGTTTTCCCGAAGAAGAACACACGGATAGAAGACACTTGTTTGAAAAAGTCAAGTCTAGGCACTGTTCTTTATCAAAATCGATTCGATTTCATAGCATCAATTGGTTTGCGATTATCATAAATGGATGGCGCTGAAAAGAGAACAGAAAGGTGTGAGAATTTTGATGATTGTTAATGTTTTACCTTGCAAGATGATGCCACATGTACCAGCAACACAAGCTGTGGTAAAAATGTAAAGAAAAAGACGATCGATTACCAGCGCCACATATTTCCATTCTTCTTTAACCTGAAAGAAGACGAGAGGAGATTTTCAAAATAAATTTGCAGAATATTGTTTTCGTAAACTACCTTTTTCTCTTCATCTTCTTGTCTCATGTGTGTTGCAATACATTTCAAACCATCAAACGCCTTTTTGATCTCATGCGGATAGAGCGATGGTTCGTCAGGCTGATGACGCCGTTCGAAATCACTATCGCTTATCTCAAGTCCATCTGAATCAACGTCGTAATCATCTAATAAGCGTGTTTTCGGTTTACGTAATTGATATGGGCCTGAGTGAAGTAAGGGTACGACGAAGTTCGATGTTGCCGTTGTCAATGACGTTGTCACCGCTCGATGCGATGATTTCGTACGTGTTTGATGCATCGATGGAAGTTGATACTGCAATGGATCGATCGTTTTCGGGCGCCGCATCCATAGTAGTTTAGGTAGAACATGCAGGAAAACGCGTCGAACCCATGGCGGCATCTGATGGGTCAACGGTGAACGAAAATGAATATTGAGGACAACAACAGTAACAACAATGGATAATGTCACAAGTATCATTGTAAATAGAAGATATTTTCCAACTAATGGTACAACGAGTGAGGTTGGCGGAATGAGTTCAGCTAATAGTAGGAAAAAGACAGTCAATGACAGTAATATCGAGATACAAAGTGCCACTTTTTCACCCGAATCGGATGGTAAATAAAAAGTTAAAACAGTTAAAAATGATATACCAACACATGGTATGATTAAATTAACAGTATAGAAAAGCGTCTTTCGACGTATTATGATCAGAAATGTGATATCAGGATAGGTCTGAGGACAGCATGTATATTTACGAATATTTCGATTTGCTGGAACACCAATAATATCCCATTCAACGGAACGATAAAAGTCAGTTAAATCAATCGCATATGGTACACCTAGAATATTTGTATTTGAAAAGAGAAGTATTTATTGAATTTAATATTTCAATTTACTGTTGTTGCCATAGACGGGCATGGAACCGTTTGTTTGATTGATATGAACAAGATCCACTTGTTCACCCGAATATGTCCATGAACCAAACTTCATTTGACAATGTTGAATATCTGAACGTAAAACAAACAGATTCAATTTCTATATCGATAAGATAACATTCCCAGCGGATGTTACGTAGAAAATGATAGGTGAAGAAAACTAACCGAAGGGAAAAAACTCCACGTCGATCGTACAACTTGATTTGTAGATTGCTGGTGGCTAAAATAAACAATCAGAAGACATACACTCGTTTTCTCTCATTCTATCTCTTCAATCGTACCTCCCAAATCACTCGTCCGTCGTAATAAACAGTAGCCTTTGTCATCAATGTTACTTCGTAGTTACCATCGGCACTAGAAAAATTTCAAGAGAGTGATTTTCTTCTTCTACGTGAATAGTTTTCTATTTTGTCTGATCACAAGCGAGAAAATAATGCTTTCATAACGTGCATTCAGAAAAGAAAAATATGTGTATATGCATGTGCAGTGAATCCCATGCAATGCTAAGAGAAAAAGAAAAAGTATCACCAACTTATTAAAAAGCACCATATCCGGCCGCCAGAGATCATTAGCCGGAATGGAAATATTGGTTAGATTATAAAAATCCAGTGGATTCCATTTCAAATGTTCATCAACCCATTGCTAAAATTCATTAGGCGTTAGGTAACTTAACGCATTTTAATGCCGGTTTCGTTTCTAACATGTATATTGATAGTACATATATCATTATCATTATCTATTTTGTAAGTATAGTAACAGAAACTGTCTATTGACGTCAAGTCTGTTGACGGATGTCTGTGTGTTTTCAACGCTCGCACATCATTGGGATAATATATTCCTGTCAACAATGTTTATTCATAGCTATCCGAAGCGTTGATAGAGAAAGAGCAACAAACTCTCATCGGGTGCATTTATGTGTGTATGTGTAAAAAAGAAATTCATCTTTCATCTCGTATGAATACATGTCGAAGGAGAAGGAGAGAGATAAAGCGCGTCTACCTATCCGTGCATAAAAATCAAGGAAATGACAAGGCACGGAATAAAAATAACAATCTAATATGTTTTGTAATATTCTTATGTCAACACCTCATTGCCATCAAGTCAATTATATTAATGATGATACCAATGCGAATTTCGATATACGTGTGTATGTGCGCGCGTATGGATAATGTGAGAGAAATCATAGAATGAAAAACAATATGAAAATAAATAATAAATAAAAAATAACTTATAAATATGTGTAGTTCTTTTTTCTGATGATATGATCGTGTCTTGACGGGACAGAAAGAATATATAGTGCAACAATGTAGTGTAACAACATCCAGTCACAACAGAAAGAAAATTACTTGTTATACAAAACAATGTCAGGAAGCCAGATTTGTTGGCTTGGAATGTAGAGTACGTCGACGCCTCCATATTTGGCTGGATCCCATCGAAGTTTATCGTCGTACCACTCCTACTTATGCATGCACTCCTAGGATCATTTTCCGACATTCTCGGCGGATATCTTTCGTTTAGCCTTCGGATGACTTAACACTCGCATTCTATTTCTCGCTGAATTTTACCTGTTTTAACCAAACATTGGATGTCATGATTTGATTTTTCTCGTCCTTGAAGAGAAAGGAAAAACATTGTCTTTCATTCAACTTCCGCGTGCATTCCTTTTCGTACCACATCAAGCAATTGCGTTAATCGAAGGCCCAAATAAACGGTTAGTTTTTCACTATTATTCTTAACTGGACGAATCAGTTTATTATAAGCACGAGCTTTAATCAATTCTTCGTATAAACGTTTCGCTTCGGGATTGGCAACAGTAACTATTTATATTAATGAGCATAAAAGGAATCAATTGTACTTGGCAAGAAAAAACTTACCACCATTGAAGCACCAATATAGATAGAATATCAATAATATGATAATACTTGAATCCATGCATCGAGCCGAATTTCCTGATTCTATTTTATTTTATTAATATGATCTAATCATTGAGTAGTAGAAAGAGAGAAGAGTCAAACATTTTGATTATTTCTTTTGCTTATTCTTCATTTTCTTTCCCTCTCATTCACTCTCTCTCTCTCTCTCTCTCTCTCTCTCTTTCTCTTACTAGTAACGATATGGAATGAACAACGATGAGGTCATTTCTTATTCTTCTCCTATTTCTCTCTTCTGACAAGGCGACATTGATAATAGTAGAGTGTTACTAGCAGCATGCGTATGTTATATGAGTGAATAAACACATCACTTCGTTAATTTATACTCTCCGCTGTTTTCCGTATATGCGCTTCTCGAGATTATGTCCATTTAAGACAACATATGTTTCGACTTAGATCAGCTTTATCTGTTGACGTTATAGTTTCCCTCAATAGTGTCCTTTTTTCTCTCTTAGTACTCTTCGAGATGACAAGGAAAGTCGCCTTTTCCCTCTCTCGTCATCATCATCATCATCATCATTACTTTATTGCAACGGTAAAAACATACGCGTGGATAAACAAATCCATTGAATCTGTGTTTTGATGAGAAAAAGGCGCTTATCTATACATAAAAGTATCGATGTCAAACGAGCAGCATATACATAGACGACTACACCGAAAAAGATATCTTCAATATTGCACTAGTCAACTTCGAACAATGTTGTATGTATACATAAGAAAAGCACTGCATGTCTTTACTAATGGAATAGTCAATATAGATAGATAAAAAAAAGCACTTGGTGTAAAAAAAACCGAGGGGAGAAGGGGAGAGACAACGAAAAAAGATGGAAGATGCTATTTTGCAGCGTTCTATACTAGACTAAGACGAAGAAAAACTAAGCGAGAAACGATAAAAGACAAAAGAGATGGCGCGTGCAAATTAGACAATTGCATACAATAATCTTGTTCGATGTTAATATACACACATATGCATGTGCATTGTCGAAACTGGAATCTTATTTAATATACACAAGAGAATATGAACAGTTGTCAAATGAATACAAAGCTAATTATACTTTAGTCGTAAAGAAACTGCGAGTATTGAAGTCGAAAGATTATTACAGAAGCCAATTAGATTCCTGCTGTTACCACTAATGTTTGTCTTTGCCTATTAGTATCATTTGCGTATATGCACAAATTTTCTCGACTGAGTTGCCCTTTTCTTGCCAGAGACCTAATGAGAAAATGGTCGACATCAAGATTGACCGAAGTGAATTGATATATCATGTCAGATACTTTTCTCATGTCATTTCGTCGTTCTATTTACTGCATTTTGAATGTGATTATTTGTAGATACATTTTAGTGAAGTGAAAAATATCATTGTAAAACATATACATACATACGGATCGTCTAACCACATTAGGAACGAGAGGAATGAATTTCGCTCGTTATTGAACGAGCCTATACATGCGTACATAATCGGAACCGATCAAATCAAAGCAGTCATCCTTATTTATACATATAGGATGTAGTTATGAAAACTAACTTGCCGGATTTTTTTTCAACGAGTACTAGGAATGAGATCATTCACGTCTATGTCTCTTGAAAAAAGAAAGAAATTGAAGTAATTGAAAAAGAAAAAGGCGAAACAGATGGTAATAAAATGGGCGAAAGGATGAGGAACTCTTACCGTGTCCCAATAGTTTCTCTCTCTCTCGTTCTCTCGATCCTTCTACTTCTTCTTCTTTTTTTTATCTAACTGATTTGTATGTGTAGGTTCTATTTAACAAAAAAAATCAACGAGTACTATCAAATGGCCTCAGGATAAAACATTTAGATCTCTCTAGTTGCGGCATCTTCTCTTCTTTCTCTCTTCTCTCTTCTTTCTTCTAAGTCTATTGAGAAATGGTAACAGCAGGAAGAGAAACAGGAATAAGAATAACACTGATGACATTATTTCGACCACAGTCTTCTCTTTCCCTGCTCTCGCTTTAGCCTATGCTTGATTTTCTCTGTTCTTTTGTCTGTAACTAAACAAGGCTTCTTCCATTCAGTCGTCGTTTCTTTATTGCTTTTGTAAGTCTACGATTCATTTACATTCAATTAGAACCTTGTCTAACAAAACTATATTTATTGTAAAAAAAAGAATCGCGTCTCTACTCAATTTTCATATAGAAATCTTTAGACGTGATATTGATAAGTATCGACTGTTGTTCGGCTCTGCCCATCTAGTCGTTGTCTTATGTCGATGCCGTTTTTATATTGGTTCCTATTGATTCTATTCAATATACTTCTACTCGCAATCAAGGACGGTAAAGATCAGAGATTTTCAAAATCGAACAAATTTAACTTCGAACCTTTTCAGTTCGCAGTTCATATCATGAAGAACAGTTGTTCAAAGAATTGTTTCAAAACTACAATCCGCTTATTCGTCCTGTGCGAAATGTCGAAGAAACCATCACTGTGTCGTTTAGTATAGCTTTATTACAGTTAATCAGTGTCGTAGAAAAAGAACAAGTACTTAAGACAAATGTCTGGCTGCAAGTCGTATGTATATCATGAGAGCGATCATGGAAAGAACATGACTTTTTGATTTAGAAATGGAAAGATTATCAAATGCAATGGAAACGAGAAAAGTACGGTGGAATCCAGTCAATACGTGTTCCACCCAGTCAAGTTTGGACACCTGATGTATGTCGACTCGAAAGAAATTAAAGTGACATTCTTAAACTATTCTCTTCATTTCACAGGTCGTTCTATTCAATAATGCTGACGGTAAATATGAAGCATCATTCAAATCGAATGTTGTTGTCTACCACAATGGTGATATGAATTGGGTACCGCCAGCTATCTATAAATCGAGTTGTTATATCGATGTCAAATTCTTTCCATTTGGTAAAACAATTGCAGTTGAAGTTAGTTATGAAAAACTTACAAATGTTCTTCGATTTCAGATAAGCAAACATGTGAATTACGTTTTGGCTCATGGACATACGATCAACAACAGATGAACTTTACCTACTATACAGACAATGAGAAGAATGTAACAATAAAAGATTACGTCGTCAGTGGATCATGGGATCTCCTTGAAGGTCCTATGTTTATCCAACAATCATCGCCGTTACCATCGCCAGTCAATGATAGTGATTTGACCGGCTCATCCGTGGCAGTCACAGACGTGCGACTGAAGAAAGCAGATGGTCGCGATCGAGTCGAGTTCGTCTGTCGACTTGTAATCAAACGTAAAACACTTTTCTATACAGTCAACTTAATCATACCAACGGTAAGTGGACATCGGTTCCATTGTTATATGTCAAGTCGATTGCATTTCGATTTCTAGGTGCTTATTTCGTTCCTATCTGTTTTTGTTTTCTACCTACCAACTGACGCAGGCGAAAAAATGACATTATCCATTTCGATTTTACTCGCTTTAGTTGTGTTTTTATTACTTATATCGAAAATTCTACCCCCAACATCGATTGTTATTCCGCTGATAGCTAAATATCTTTTATTTACATTTATAATGAATATAATAACAATCTTTTTTACAGTTGTGATTATTAACTATAACTATCGAACGTCACGTACACATAAAATGCCTAACTGGATTAAACGTCTTTGTATTGATATTCTCCCGCCGATTTTACGTATGGAAAGACCGAAAAAGTATGACAAAGAAGATAATATTCATGTGACAGAAGCCGATCGTGCTAAACGTACAATGTTAAATTATATGCAAGCATCACGTGCACTGTCAATTGCTTCACCCGCCGCAATCGATAGTACAACTATGAATTCTAATGATACCAATCCAACAAATGATTATGATCAACCATTGGAACTAAAGAAACGTCACTCATCGAAAAAGAAGCATCATCATCATCATCATCATCATCGACATTCATCGAAACGACATCAACAACCTGTGAATCAATCATCAACCACCGATGATGAGGAAGAACAATTAACAACTGACGAGATCGATTTACTGCTAACAAAAGAAGCATACGAAGCTGCTGAAGATTTGAGTTTCATTGCCAATCACATGCGCGCAGCTTGTCACTATGAAGAGGTAACACAATGGAAATATTCCACTATTCCTTCTTTGACTTTGTCGGAATGTTCCTTTTTTCCAGATTCGTGATGATTGGAAATATATTGCATCTGTAATCGATCGGCTACAACTATTTATCTTTTTCGCTGTGACTGCTATAGGTACATTGAAGATTCTATTCAGCGCACCCGAACTTCTGAAAGTGGTCGATCAATGTGCTATTTTGAAGAAATGGGATCCTACATTTAATAATGCTACTTGTACGTTTTAGTAATACGATCTGACTGACAAATGCATGATTGCGAATAGATTCGATGTAGTCTATGCGCAATCCTAGAAAAATTCTTCTTCTTTTTTGTTTTACCTGCCATCTGTTAATTGTTCTTTCTCTTTTTTTTGCTGCTTCACTGTTGAATTATTTCTTTTTCTTCGGAGCAAAGTAATGAACTTACATGTTTGATGTACAATGTGAATATGCAAAAGTCTTTTTTTTATATATTACATACACAATGAACTGACCGGTTGTTGTGCTTTTCTTCTCAATATTTATTTCTCTGAAATTGATTTCCTTTTGATCAAGTTAGTCTTCTCTCCAGCGCGCATTCTCTCTCTCTCTTCAATCATGCAAATACTAAGACTATTCCTAGCCGTTCTGTCAGTATATACACAAATATTGAGATGCGTGTATTTAGAAGTCTTCCGGCAAAAGAGCGTCATTTTTCTTTTCTTGTCTATTGCTGTCGCCTTAATGATCAGTATGTATGTATGTATGTGCGTGACATGCTGATGATGAGCTGTCTCATATGTTTATTTGACTGGCTGTTAGCCGACAAATAGACCGTGAAAGATTTTCAGATCATAACATACGCGATAAATAGAAGAATGGCAATGTCAACTAGGCAGACATTGTATCTGATCATTCAATATAGAGTCATTGAAAATAAATAAAGATTATTTTACATCCTGAAAACAGTCAATAGAAACGAAGAGAGAGAGAAGAAAGCATTGATGGAAAACCATACTGATCCTTTGGTTAAAATGTTATTGCTATCAATAAAACACATTATTTTCTTTATCTATTCTATCGAAAGTCAGTTTGCATATCCCATCAAGATAGAGTAACGAATAACATCAACACGACATGAAACATACATACAAATCAATAAATCACAATGGAATCATTCAAGAACAATCTGTTATTCTTCGACTGTACATTGCCGAAACTTCCATATAATTACCTCGCAAGGCAATAACTGTCCGACACAATATGGTTTCACTTTGAATTGCATATTTCTTGATAAATGTCAGTTTTATTTGAAATAAATTCCAGTAATAGGCCATATTCTAAGTACATAAATCCAATCAGAATACCCTCGATAGTCACATCTCATAATTCCCATACGTACTAATCGCAATCAAATTGTACCCAACATTTCAGTCCAATATGATCAAACTTCTTCGATACGGCAACTATACTTCGCATCACACAGTAGTGAATTGCATTTCCCAGACTCGGTTATTTACTACTGATTCATCCGTTGGAAGTACATCGACAAATGAAGGATATAATCGAGACAAACTTGAAGACTGTTTTTTCGATACACTAATTTAATCAAATGACAACAAGGGATACCAACAACGAGCTTTGGAGATTAGCATCAAATGATTCGGTCTTATTTTACTTTCAGGTCACATCACGGCCAAGAATTGTCTTTGTGTTTTGATCTCTTGAGAGGCCACGATGATAAAAATAAAATGTCGACTTGACACTAAGTTTATGCGGGATTGAAACATAATCGTACGACGTGTTTCCAATGTCAATGTATGAAGACCAAACTGACAAATTTCTTTTATGAGTAAATGCAATTCTAGACTGTATTCGCTTATTTCACACGCTTGACAGCAGCGTTGAATTCATGGCAGATGTCATTGAACAGTATACGCGTGTGAATTTAATTGTCTTTCATTAGCACAAGTGAAGATAATTTGTAATCAGATGTTGTTTTCCAGGACTCACAACCAAGACGATTTGGCCAAGCTATTTTTAGATTCACAGACGTAATGAAAGACGGAAAATGATTTGTTAGCCGATAATTTAGATCATAGTTGAAGATGATTGTTTTAAAATAAAATTTCACATTATTACATATAAAAATACATCGTGCACGTAATCTCATTCGTTAACGTATATCTTTTCTCTCTTTCTTTTCGCTTGTTCTTTAAAAATAATCATAAAACTGTCAAGTAGAAGAAATCTAGCAAACATTAAGTATTAAAAAAGAAGACACCAAAGAGAGTAGCAGATATGATCGAATTATTGTTAAGTTCACATTTACATCGAAGTCTTGTAAACATACGTACACGCGTACGTTTTCATAAGTACCTATTTGCTGTTGTTATTGATTTCTATTAGAAAAAGCATTTGAGACGATTATTTACTTTTGATTCAGTAGTTTTACACTGTGTTTTTTTGCTCATTCATTTTCCTCTTTTTCTCCTCCACAAGATCATCTTAACGACGAGTATTTATTTACTGTTTCTATGTCTAACAGTCAAGGTGAGATATACTTGCAATGATACGAAATGCATCTCGAAGATATTAGAATACAAGAAAGATGCGTTAAAATCTACAAATGATTTGTAATAACCTTCAGCATTATCATTGATGAGACAATGTTGACATAAGCGCCTTTGAGCTGACTTAAGAATTCAATCGATGAAAACTGCAAGAAAGAGAGAAAGAAAAACAGTAACAGACAAGTTTCATTCTTTTTTCTTAACTCATTCTCATTTATTCTAAGATTTTTTTCTTCTTCTTCAAAAACACAATCACTCTTTACTTCGAACAGAAGTAAGTAAACGCTTATGGTATTGTTACGTTTTTAAAACAACTTCTCTATTTTCACACTATTCAATTTCTTCGCCATAACAATTGAAAATAAAGGCGAGCGAGTCTTTGTTGTAGATTAAGGCGTGGACATTGCAAATTACGCATCGAATAGCCTAAACACACAACTATGGCGTTAGCAGTATTAGACAAACCATTAAACGATCTTCGTCGAGAAATTACCAATCTTCGACAAGAGAATATATCACGTGAATATGATACAAACAAATTAAGTACAATTCTCAGTCGATCGAAAGATTCGTTGAAAGAAGCGGAAACCTCTCAACAGCAGTTATTGCATCAATTACAACAATTTGAAATATCTCTAGTGGAGATTAATCAAGTCTTACGAGCGAATAGTGAGCAAAAAGCACAACTCGATCAACGGCAACAGTCAGGTAGTATTGACTTCTTTGTTTGACGTTTGCGATCGTGTTCTCGCGTAGATAATAGCGTCGAAATACGTGCCAAGTTAATGGAATTAAATGCTGAAGCGTTGGAATGTCGAGCAGCAGCTGTGCAACTGCAGCAACAAGCACAGATCGCATTAGCAAAAGCAGCGGAACTTGAAAAACGTGCAAAAGAGGAATTAGTTCAACAAGAATTGGAGAGAAAGCGGAAGCAAGAAGAATTAGAGAGAATTCGAATTGAAAATGAACGACGAGCACAATTAGAAGAAAAGCAACGGTTAAAAGTACCTATAAGCCGAATGATAACCATGAAATCATGTTTCTTTTTCTATCAGGAACTCGAAATTCAAAAACAAAAGGAACAGGATCGACTGACCGCAGCAGCCGTAGCTAAAGCCCAACAACAAATGGAAGAAGATTACAGTAATTATATCATACGCGAGTAGGTGTTTGTCATGAATTAATTCGATTGAAACTTTCATCGTGTTTTTCCCACACTTGTGCAGCTTCATGCGTGATGAACGATCTCCTCAATGTTTTGTACGACTTCCACCTACTTTGTCTTCGTCAACAACATTCCATGTCACATTTTTAAATGTTGTTCAGACAGAAAATTTGCTCGACAATCAAGAAGAACTCGTCAGTACTCCTGTTCAAATCGAGTATGAACCAACGGTGAGTACAAATATCAATAAAGCGACGATGTTGATAAGTATTGTTTTCATTGCCGCCATACAAATTCTAGAGAGACGATCAGAAACCGATTCTTTTTTCGATACCCTATGTTGTTAAACGATCGATTCATCGCGAGAATGTCATTAAAATTCGGCAACCAAACGGGATTTGGCTATCAGTCGAAAGCAATGAATCGTCATTTGATGCATATAAAGTGAGTGCGATGATTTGCTTTCATTCGGCTACGATCTCTCTTTTTTTCTTATAGGAGAAACGTTTCATGGAATGTAAATTAACTCATTCAACAGCCTGCGCAGTGGTATCCCGATTAAGAATCGATACAGTTTTGATCAATCAACAATCATCAGGCCGATTCGTATCAAGTGCAGATCCTCGGATAATACTTCAATGGCCAAAAAATGTCTCGCAGACGAATCTTCGTCTTAATCTTCGTGTTCAACCTGTCGAACAATCCGTATTCACACAATTCTCAGACAACTTCTCCCAGGAATGTCAAGGTCTCATAGCTGTTGGACCGATCATTGATCTTGATTGCGATGATGTCACACTACTCAAGCCAATGCAATTCAAACTGCCAATTCTTGTCCAAACGAAAAAGAACGATGGAACATTAAGATCAACAGGAATGGACTCGACTATTCCACAACGGACAAACACTAGTCAATTATCTCAACAAGAGCTTATTCTACAACAACAACAATCGATTTTCAAATCTATGCTCGGTGAAGGTTAGTTAAATATTCATCATGTTTTCTCTCTTTCGCATGTTAATCATTCAATAGAATCAAGCAATGAACGACTACTTCTACTCTATTCCGGTCGTAATGAAAATACCTGGCATATCGATACGAATGTTTCGATATTTGATGCTAAAACGCACGATATGGTTGCCATGGATATGCAATGTTTACATCCTCGGATGGTCGTAGCACGTTGCGACAAACAGTTGCCAACAAATAAACAGCTACAAACGGTGATTAATCTTCTTGAACAATCGCTCAGTCAACGGACTGTCTCATGTGTCCTCCGTCGACGTGCATCGACTCCGAATGAAATCTGTTTCGTTTGTTGTTCAAGTCAACGAATCAATATAATTGATGATGAACTTCAACAGGAAAATTACACAATGGACAGTGAACAAGTCAAAGAACTGACATTACAAGAAGGGCAATTATTAGAATTACGCTTTCGTGGAAATGTCTTACCAGTGGATTATCATCAACAATCGTACCCATTCGCATTTAATACACAGTTTCCGTTCTATCACACCACTGATGTTTGCCAAACAGATAAATATTCTCAACATTTTTCACCTTACTTCTACGGTTTTGTACAAATATTTTCTAAACAGAAGGTTCTACGAACAGTGCCAAAAGAAACTGACAAGAAAAAACAACAAACTGAAGTAGAAAATAGACACCATAATCGTTCCTCATTTTATAATAACACATTTTTCTTTTTTCATTCCAAGGTCAAACAAGAATGGCATGAAGTGGATGTTTGTTTGGTTGAATTACCAATTCGTTTACCGAAATCACACGAAGAAACTCGGCCAATTAGTGCCAAAACATCAACCACATTCGTTGCCGAAGGTACTGAATTCGTATTTTCGACATTTTCTCAAATATTTCATACTTCGATAGGTATATTGACGCCCGCACTCTTTCGAGATATCGCGGCCAACTTACACGGTGATGAATGGCGTACGTTAGGACGTCGTTTAGGCATCACACGTATTCGTATTGAAGCAATTGAACATGATCACCGCGATGAAGCAGCGTATTATATGCTGGTTACATGGTTTAAACGTGTTTCACGTTCCGCTGATAAGGTAGTACTGCTGATTAACGGTTTGGCAAATATCAATCGATGGGATCTTGCACAAGACTTGCAAGCGATCCGAGATGAACGACGTCAGGCGCAGAAGACCTCGTCAAAAGATGGTAAATCGAGACGGAATGAGAGAAGAGATTTCGATTTGTTGTGCTTTTAGAACAATTGGCATTGTTTCGTGCCCCATTCAATCGTATCTGTCAACGTGAAGGATGCACTACACGATGGAAAGAAATCGCGCGAGCATTAGATTTAACCAATGACGATATACAGCATATCGAAGAGTCGTGTCTATCAAGAGAAGAGCGATGTTTACGAAGTTTAGAACTTTGGCTTTCACGTAACAATCAAGCGGACATTCTGACATTAGCTCGCACTCTTAGATCACTTAGCTTTAAATCCCTTGCTCGTATGTATACGAAATTATACTGAAATTTACGATCGATCTATCTTCTTTTCTAGGTGAAATTGATAGCATGGCATAAGTATACCCGATTATATAAGAGTTTTGTACATATATTATTGATATTCTTTCATTTTTCTTCTCAATAAAATAACAGCGCACGTTAAATCGTGTGTTGATTGCAAACGAAAGTGTTTCGCTCTTTGAAATAAAATAATTTATTGGGTTCAGTACGAAGAGGTTGTTACTGGAAAGAGAGAACAAATATGAAAACATCTACTCAGAGATCATGTCCAAGTTCATGTATTTCATCAATCATAGCGATAATATCTTCTTTAGTTGTTGCAGGATTTGAAATAATCGCACGAAAGAAGTTCGGATAATCATCGAGACGTTGATAGCCGATCATCATTGTTCCATTTGTCATCATTCGTTCTTTAATTTGTGGTGCAATCTATCAAAATCATAACTATATCTATCAATCACGTTCGATGAACTCACTTTATCCAATCGTTCTTTGTATTCCATTGACGTCGCATCACCGGATTGTAAACTCGGTGGAACATACCAGAAACAAACATTAATAAACGGAGGCTAGTGACAATAGATGACTGAGAGGTAATCATGAAAATGAAGAGATTTTTACTTTCATCACTATTCGAAAATACGGTTGACGTTGGCAAATGGTTTCGTAAAAGAAATTTGCATTCTCAAGTAGACTTTCCACATGTTCAGCATAGCCTTGGTTGCCACGTGCTTTCCATGCTAGCCAAAGCTTTAATATATCAATATGACGACCGCATTGAATCGTTTTATCACCGGTATCGAGAGATGTTTCATAGTGTTTGTCGGGTTGAAATAAATATGGGGCTAACATTTGATTTGCGCGCATCAACACATTCTATGGACATAGAGAAATGTTTTTAATCAACTTTCTGTACAGATTAGATAGTCTTCTTACTGCATGTCTCAATAAAATGGCTGAACATTGAAGATGTACTGACATGAGTTTGTGTGGGTTCCATGTAAATGAATCAGCTCTAAAATTCCAATGAGTTCACAGGTTTTTTTTTGTTTTCAATTGCCTCTTACTTGTCAATGCCCTGTAGAAGATGTTTGGTTTTAGATGAGAGTAACGCTGATCCACCCCACGCTCCCTAAACAGATGGTTACAAATGAGTTTCTTCTTGTTTCATAAAATGCATTTACATCAACATGGAGCCAAATACGATATTTATGACAAACAAGTGCAATTTCTTCAATTGGATCAAAAGCGCCTAAGACAGTTGTTCCTGCTGTAATACCAACAAAGAAGACCGTCAATTTAAATTGTTGACACGCAATGATTTTCTCTTCAATCTTCTCTGCTGATACTCGACCCCTAAGGTAGAAAACAATCTAAAAGTCTGGATTTTCAGTATAAAAACGTACGATTCGTCCGGTTCAACTTCATATACATAATCTGTACCAATGCCAAGAAGACCAGCAGCTCGTTTAATTGAGTAGTGACACTAAAATCGAGCAGTATTTCAGTGAAATCTAACTCGCAACGATATTTCCTACGTGTTTAGAAATAATCATTGCTGGACGTAAACCATTTCGAATGCCTGATACTTTGATCTCGGGAAAAGCATAGTGTCTCGCTGCTAAAACCGCATACAAATTCGAAACAGCACCACCTGGTGCTAAAACGCCATCGCCCTTCTTTGCCGATGCACTTCCGTTCGACCAGCCACAGTATTGTCTCATGTGAGCAAGTACACTTTCTTCCATGAGATTGAAAACTGGCGCAACTTCGTATGTAAACATATTTGCATTGATTGATGAAGTAATAATTTCTCCGACTAATGATATCATATCAACACCTTGACTTAATTGATTAATAAAACGAGGATGACCTTGAATAATAGATCGATTTCCATACGAAATGATCAACTGAACATTAGAATTACCTGACCGAACTGTTGTTTCAAGAACACGTTCACAATTGGCAAGAATATCATACAGATCAATCCCTTTATCATCGATTTTGAATGCAAACATTTGCCGGTATTCATCGGGTGTACGAAGACCATTTTTAATAACCTATAATCATGGTTATGCTGCCCTATTCGACTGAACATCTAGTTATCACTTACAGGCGAATCATGTTCGTTCATTTCTGCTATGTAACGAAGGATCATGTCGAGTGTAGCGTAGAGAAAAGTTTTCGTTGTTTTCATATCTGATGTATATGGCGCAAGATCTGCAAAAAATACCTGTCTATCTAGGTATTCGCAAGAAAAACTACTTACGTTTGTAGGTTTGTTCATTTAAATCATCGATATCGGTATAATTCAATGAATTTTTTTTATCATTTCCTTCCGACATCTTTATTCGATACTCACACTGATTTCAAATGGAATATAGATAATAATATATTGAGAGCGGCTTATCTTGTTTTCACGTCTCAGAACATCTTATATATATACGTATTTGTGTGTATGCCAATGCATCAAAATATATTTGCTTTTCCCCAAGAAAAAAAAAGAATCGTTTTCCATAACACTTTCCTCTTTCGAGTACAAAGCAAATAGACATTAAGTGACAAAAACATCTTTCAACTATACACACATATATAATAGATAAATCAATAGTTTAATTTGTTGAATTATTGTGGTGCAATACAAATTTTAGAGCCGCATTCGTTCGAACAACACTTTTCAACACCCTTGCAATCATTGTCAACATCACAGAAGTGTCCATCACATAAGCCCCAATATGGATTATCTTTCATAGAAACAGAAGTTGGACATTTTCCTACTTTTGGTTCATTGTTCTTGGGAACGATGCAATGGAAACCACAGGGTTCTTCTAGACGAAAGCAACATTTCTTGCCTGTTGGGCATCGATCTTTTTCAGTCGTACATGATGATTCACAGTTAGTTGGGGGACGAATAAATCCATAACCAGGACAAACCTGTTGTCCAGCATAAACAACTGAAATAATCACGAGTAAAAACACAGCAAACGAATAAGGAGACATGATGAGATTGTGTAATATAGAAGATCTATAACGAATGAGAGTCTATTGATTAGTCAATCGTAAGTAAAAATGAAAACGAATATATAGAAACGAAAGTCAAATACCGAACAGACGATCGTCATTCTCACCCTACATTAATCCAAATATTGTTTTCTCATTATTTCACCTCGACATCAAACATCGCCTGTTTTTTATCTTTCAACTCGAATGTACTCAGTCAATATAATCGGAAACTATCCATTACTATACGGACAATGAGTGCATCATGATCAACGACTTATTGGTATTTCTCAGGATGAATATTAATGACGTAAATGAAAAAAAATACTTCAGTATATATAAATACCGATTGACGCACGAAGACATTCGAAGTCACTTACTTTTTTTATAAGTTAAAAAATAATCCAATAGAAAATTTTGTATGTTCTCGAAGCAAAAGTATGTTTCTGAGTCAAACGATACCTTTCGACAATTTTTAGGGAGCATTTTTAAATAGTCGCTTCTCTAACGAATATAGTCGTTCGAGCGAGCGGTAGAACGAAAGAAACTATACATTTTATGCGGTATAACGAACGGCATACGTTTCTTACGCGATTGAGTAGAATTAACACGGCTATGTTCAGTGTGAGAGATATGGAGAGTACAAAGAATCTTCTCCTTATATCAGAAATTATGTTCATTGAGGTTAAGCGTGGACAATGAGTGCAAATGGATAGGTATCCCTGATTCACGCTACGTTTTTCAGTTGACGATTGTCTAAATTCGCGTTGGAGGAAAGTCAATAGTTTGTGCAGACATGCGATCGAAAATGATCTGAATCTTTTTCATACTTGGCAGAAAACTTCATTTCGTAAGAAAAGCGAAATATGTTCGTGATATTCGAATGCATTCGACAGAATAGCAAAAAAGAACTGAATATAACGAAACGAAAATCGGTTTCCTTTCATTCTGACGCTTTTCGTATGACACTTTAAATATCAAGATTATGCAAGTTTATCTTCCAGGTCACAAAACGGTTTCGATTTCTGAGAGCTTCGTTGTTTCGCTTATGTGTTTTTCAGCATATTAACCTTCAGCAATCTTTTGTTCGAACTTTTCACGTAAGACTTTAATTTACTGTTTCAAAACGAACTTATTTTACCCTTTGATAACAACAAAGATCATATTCTATTTCTTTCTCACGTTCAATGTGCATATCGATCGATAGATAGAGAAATGATGCTATTTTCATCTTATATAAGCAAAGCGACAAGAAGAAAGAGAGAGAGACGAAGAGAAAATCTCGATTACAAAGTACAATGTTATAAACGTCGCAGTACAAAAAAAAACAAACGAGCAAAACATGCATAGTGTAAAAAAATAGTGAGACAAACAAAAGCGTATAATTAAAACAAAATTGCTTAACGCGAGACGGAGAGAGAGAGAGAGATCAAACGCTGTACATACAAAAAAAGGAGACAAGAGATGTGAGTTAAATCTAGCACCATTGCTACCACTGTTAAGATCAATCAACTTGATTTCAAGAAGTTTTTCGTTAAGTATTCAAACGTGTAGCGCGCTGTTGATACGATTTATTCAAATAATGTTTAGCTAAAATAAAGTCACAGAAATTAATATCACTTGATATTGAAGAGTCTAAGCGAAAGAGAAATAGAGACAGAGGAAAAAGCACTGTAGAGAGGTCCCAACTACCTCACCCTGTGATGGTTATTATAAATCTTGAAAAATTAAACAAATCAATGTGAGATATAATCATGCAATAACTAGATTAATTTGCATTGAAATTCAAAAAATGCAGCAATAGGAACTAACCTGCAACCTGACGACTTTTTTCTTTCGCTTCTTCGGCAAGTACTGATTGTAAGTTCAGTGCCTGAAATCGGAAAAAGTGATTTACTGAATCTGCTATAGTTGACTCATACCTTTTCACGTTCTTTATCAATTCGTTGATGATGGTAAGGGAAATGATTGTGCATTTCATGATAATCGAGTTCATTGATATCTTGTATACTGAAGACAGACTTGGTATAGGATCTGGTCAAGTTGACTTTAACTTACCTTTGTTTCGAAAGCATTTTCCTAACTTCTTCTTTTTTCTTCATCTTTGCTAAACGTTCATTGGGAGTTAACATACGATCATCATTACCAAAATCAATCAATCGATCGGGAATATCAACCTTATCCGGTCGGTATATCTAAGCAAAGCAATATAATTCATTCAATTATGTCTGAACAATTGAGAGATCACATTATACTTCTTTATCGATTGTATCAATATCAAAATCCTTCTTTGTTTCAATTGTTGTACGTGTATGAGGATACGGTTTCAGAATACTCTAAAGTTCAACGGAGAAAATGAACATGCGGTCTTGTCTGAATAAACATTTACATTTGGTATAATGCCTTGATCACGTCGTGCAGATTTCACGGTAGCCATACGTGTCGCAGTAGTTGCCGTTGCAGTTGGATTGTTATTATTATTACTATTATTGGTATTCAAATGTAAACTAGCTTTTCTTGGTGTCCATTTCGTTGGTGTTCGTAATCCATCCCGATCCTGAATCAATAAAAGACACTTTATTGTTTCATATAGAAGTCATATACGCACGAAATCATCAGTTGAAGGACCGCGAACTGGCTCGCTTGAATCAGTGTAACGTGTCATTGACGCTGACCTTGGTTCTACAAAGGAAAATAGAAGTTCGAGCTTTTTTATAAGAATTTTTGTTACTTATCGGACTTGGACTTCGAGCATGCCATTCATAATTATCATTCATATGATTATTACTACGATAGTTTGGACTACCATCTAGGAAGATTAATTGTTTAAGACGATGAATTGTCATCGAAAATGCTTACTTAGCTGATACTGTTGCTTAATAGGTGTGTGCATACTTAATGGTCGCGAGAGATAACGGGGTGAACGTGTAAAATCATCCTAGATTAATATACATTTGATGAATGCATTCTTTCTTTTATTGAAATTGTTTACATACTTTCGCTCGTTCTAAATGATTTCTTGTTTTAAGAGTATCGATATCTGTTTCATTGTGCGAACGCCATGTCGTACTACCATTACGATGAAACGATGCATTACCTAAACAACCTCTTCATACAATTTCTCGGACGCTTTCACCTCTGATCTTTACCTTCATCAAATAATGGAATTGTATTAACATGTGAAATAATATATCGTTCCAACGAACGTAAATTATTCACTATATCTGTTAATTGCTATTGAAATTAGCAAGAGAATGTATGGATAATGTCATTCAAATCAGCATCCTTACCTGACTAACATGAGATACGTAACCATCTGTTGTTGTGATTTGTTCGCGTAATAAAGGTAGGATATTTTCTACACGATTTTGTTCGTTGGAAGAATAGATTTGCCGATTCCATTGAAATAACGATGTGAAATCATTCAATAGTGACTAGAAGCGAAAGAAATCGAAGATTTTAGTCATCATTCGAAAGAATTTAATTGACATACGTGATGCTGGAGTAACGTGGATAGTTCATCTTGTAATTGAACAGCTAAATTCGACGCATCGAAAATGATTTCATATCTCATTGTTTACTCACCTAGTTTATCTTCATGAAGCACTCGATCGATATCATTCTATTAACAAAAACACATGTTTTAGTAACGAACGAATGAAAGTCATCATTACCAAAATTGATAATTGAGTTTCATCTGGATCTTTGCGGGCATTCAATGTTTGTATTAAATTAATTAAAGTTGAACGACGTTGTAGGAATGTTGTCTATTGGTAAGAAAGAAAAACGTTGGGCGTCTATTGAGTCAAATGAATCTTTAGAAAGGTGCTCACCTCACTATGCATTCTTGACCATTCATATGTTGACATATCTTTAAGTAAATGTTGAAGATCGATCATCTATGTAAATAGAATATCAATATGTGAGGATTTCAATTCCAATTAATTCATTTTCAACTACTTTTCGCTCCCACGTGGGTTTCGAACGCTGCAATTGTTCGGAGATCTTTCGACAATGCTGAAGAAAAACCGATTGTTGAGTCGATGAACTAAATTTCTTCAATGTAATCATCATTTTTCTTTTCATTTATTATTTTTTACCTATTCTTAAGAAAACCACTTCCACCATACAATTGATCAGTTATTTTCTCATAAAAAGTAATGATATGATTGAGTAATTCAACATATCGTTTGACAATCTTCGTAGATTTCATTGCGGGCTCATACTAATATAAACAGAATACGTCAGATTCTCGTGTACATTTCCTAGTCCAATTGCTTACATGATCATTTTCGAATCGTTGACTACCACTTAGATTTGACATAACCGACACTGGTCGAGTTGATACAGCTGAAACGAATAAGATAAATAAACGTTAGATTTGATTCGTTGATTCAAACATTTTGCTCAATCTTACGCATTTGACGGTTTGGTGATTGAGAAGAATTGAACTAAAGAATGAAATCATATGCAAGCACATTCGATCGCAAAAAACGAGAGAAGAAAAAACAATTAATACGCAGATCAATATTGACCAGCTGACCCCCTGTATGTATCAATAGTAATCATCGACTTCAATACAAATTAGTGTACATATTCATATTAGCAAAAAAAGCGAAGATGAAGAGGAATGATACTCAACTTTCCTCTCATTATATCTGTATGAATGCTCGAAATGATGTCCCCGATCTGATTAAACATACAAAAAAAGAACATGATCTCATCTCTGTTCTCTTTGTGACCCAGAAAAATATGAATGTACATGTTAATCATCGAGAAGGAAAGAGAGAAAGAGTAATACTTACTCCGCCTCGTTTACTAGTCATTCGTGGCGATTGTGTCCAACCGTTATTGTATGCAGGTGGACGGGTTATCTGATTATTTCCTACACGTTGATCTCTAAATGAGACGAGAGGGAAAGCATCAAACACATGTTCGACTAATTCTTCTTTGATTATCATAAATCAAGTTTTTATTTGTGGTAAAACAAACCTTTCCAGCATACGATTTTGCCAAGCTACTAATTCATGTTCAGTATATGTTCCCGGATGATTATTTGAACTTATTCGAGGTCGATCATGGTATTGATATTGTTGCTGATAAGATTGTGCAAGATGAGATTGAGGAGGGGGCGATGTACTGAGAGTGGGTGTTGCGAAATCGCCAATTGATTTGGATCGTCGACGTAAGATTGATCGCGTTGATGATTGTCGAGATCGAGTTGCTGGAGACATGTATTGATGTCGAGGTGAATCGTTTGTTGGATAGAAGTCTGATTGAACAACTCGACTGGGTCCAAGAACAAGACGATCGACAACAGCAAAGTCGTTTCCTTCGCGATGTCTCGTCAATGTCGGTGTTCGTAATTTGAATCGTTGAGGAGGAGTTGATCTATCTATAAGACGTTCATTATAGTCCTCTGTCAATTCATCTATTCGTCTTGATGTCCTCGTGGTGGGACGATGATCATTGTTGTTATGATTGTTGTTTGATGTAAATGATAGCGGTGTGTGTCCGTTTGCTGAGCGATTAACGTCAAAGCCCCATGAACCCATCGTTGCCGACGACGATTGATGAATAACACCATTACTACCATTACCTGCGTTGGTAGGATAAGACGAGGGTGAGGAAGTATGTGCGTTGTGCCAACGATTATTATAATCGGGATCTTCCTCATCTTCGTAGGTGCCTAGAAATCGATTTGGTTCGTTTAAGGTGGACGTGGCTGCAACGGGCATCGCTGGTTTATACGATCTAAAGGAAATAGAAGCGAGAATAAATGTAACGTTGTATAAGCAGAAGAAGAGAGAGAGAGAGATGAAAGAATAATAGTAACTATTTATATTATTTTAAAAAATTGATTTCTTTATTTTCAATATTATTCTTGTATACCTGTTGCTTCTTTGTGTCATTTTTTCCGATTAAAAAAGCAAATAGAGTTCTCTTCGTTTTTGTCTTGGTGTTGCGTCGTCATTACAAAGAAGAGTGAAGAGTAAATTTTCATATTCGAACGGATGAATGTATGAATAAAACAGATTGACTAAAGAGTAGTGGGGTGGCGGCGATGGTGCGGCTAGCTACCGTTTGTGTATCGAACGGAAGAAACAGAGCAATAAGACGGTACAAGCAGAAAGAGAAAAAAATTGAGAAAAAAAAACGAGAGAGAAGAGAACTTTAGTTCAATATTCGATTACACAAATTGACACATAGAGACAAAGCAGTAGTGTATATAGGGCTGTTTCTCCCTCTTTCTCTCTCTCGTACCCGCACGTACTGAATGAAGCTGAGGTTGAATGAAGAAAGAGATCGAACGCAAATGTACATAAATAGAATTATGTATGTACCGATGGACGTCTCAATATTGCATCACAGAAGTCTATTGACAGAATAAAAAACGATTAAAAGGATAACGGAAATGTACATCTCCCTCACTTGCTTGATATATATATATATATGTATATATCTATCTCGGTCATCATTATCATTGTGATCATCATTGTTCAACTTGTTTTCGAAATTCACAAGGCTATGTGTCAGTCAGTAAGCAGGTCATTTTCACTCGTAGATGGTAGTCCAAACTATCGTAGTAATACTCATATGAATGATAATTATGAATGGCATGCTCGAAGTCCAAGTCCGATAAGTAACAAAAATTCTTATAAAAAAGCTCGAACTTCTATTTTCCTTTGTAGAACCAAGGTCAGCGTCAATGACACGTTACACTGATTCAAGCGAGCCAGTTCGCGGTCCTTCAACTGATGATTTCGTGCNGCTCGACACTGTTTTTCGAATTTTATGTATACATGAATAATATAATATTAAATCTTTTTGATCAATAAAACTTACTTGAGAAATAAAGTTTGTTTCAAATTTTTCATCGTCTAACACTGAGAGTACTTGTCTTTTACTGAATACGTATATATATATATATAACCGACTATTCCGTTATCTACTTCTCCTTGTTCTTCTTATACTTGCCGTTAATAACACTTTTTTCTATCTTGCTATTACACGTTCGTCAGTAGAGATACAGATGGCATTCAATGTTCTTTTTTTGTCTTGACCTATACACACCTCAAAAGAAAGAAACAAATCCTCTTCTGTGCTCAATCGAACCTGGTAGCTCCCATCTAACAGCTCAAATTTCTCCAACTGTCTTATCGGTATTCAAAAGTATATGTGCATATACATATACATACACACATATATATATAAAGAAGAACAAATTTTCTTCTCGTCTTCTTCTTCTTTATATTACTTTGACTAGCGTTACTATTACTTTAAAGTAAACTTGTCACTATACATCAAAGTGTAGGACATAACATGAACAAGGGACATTGCGTTCATCCATCTATACATAAAATTACAAAAACAGTGTCGAACACTTTTCAATGTAGAGCCTTGCGTGCACACGCGTTCGTCGTCGCCGCCGGTGCAGAATTGAAAATTGATAATATTAGATGGCTGCACTAGAGAATACAGGTAGACGTTATGTGAAGAGCAACATGCATACATATGTATGTGTGTATGTCTGTATGTGACTACAATCGTTCATGGAATAGTACAGACATTGCTTCGCGTCGCAATTGAGATGCAAATTGCCTTTTTTCTCTGTTGTAGAATTGTGTTTCTTGATCATTGTGAAATAGCTTTGTTCATCAGACATTAACTGAGAGAGAGAGAGAGAGGAGGGAGGGAGGGAGGGAGGAAGAGAAGAACAGTTACTTTCTTTGAAAATGGCGTTCATTTGTTTCTTTTTCAATACAAATTCCATCTTACCTGTATTGTGATCTTGAACCGTTATTCTTCATCCAACCATTATAATCCGATTCAGGATTGGTATCAATTGAATGTAAATTAGAATCAAAATAAGGACTAATCGATGAATATTAAAAAGAAAACGGCTAAACACGAAAATACATTCAATGAGTCGTTACTCGACAAGAACATCATTGGTTAACGAAGCTGAAAGACGCAGAGCATTGATCCATTGTGTCATCGACGATTTGCTATCGGCAGCCAGGTAGATCGGTTTAGTACTTGTTGCATTCGGGTCATACAACTAATTAATTCACTCACGCTGATTATTTTTCTTAGAAATCAAGTCAGTTTTTACTTTAAAAGAATATCCTTTGTGCGAGATTGAATCACTTGAATTCGTAATTGATACACGATAGTTATTAATATTGATTGTTCTTTCCAAACGTTTATAGAGTGAGTCTTAATAGAGAAAGTAAATCAAATATAATCATGCGAAGTTTGTTTTAGTAATGATATATAAAACAAATAAAAAGTTTTACCTTGATAAATGGCCAATTGTTGATCTTGTAATTGAAGCCATCGCTTTTTCCAATGTTTAAATGGTTTATTGGCATAATAAATATGTAGATTGCCTGAGTTCTTAACAGGATTTGAACTTCGAAGAAACAAGAAATCGAAATTATATTTCAGTTAATTAAATCGATAATTAATAATTTAGTTTTTTTTTGTCTGTCTCACTTGTTAAACGGTGGTGAATAGGACATCTGATTGATATTGATCTTTTAACATGTATTCTTCTCCTTCAATTATACATCATCAACTATTGAAAAAAGTCATAAAGCACAAAAAAGAGAAGTCGAACAAGGAGAGAAAAAGGCATAGAGATGTAGAAAAATTTGATCTATTCCTTTCTATCAATCAGTCGACCTTGTTCGTGCGCGTTTAGATTATATGTAAGAATAAAACAAAAAAAAAAGAGGAAAGAAACGAACGCATGGGAAAAGACATTTTACAAATAAACATCGACTCAACACTGCCCGCGCTTAACTTCGCCATCAACTAGAGATAAGAACATAGTTCGTGCATGTACCTGCACGTGTATGTCTGTACAGTTCATTTGTCGGACACGATCGGCTTTACCTGTAATTCGGCATTGTCGATGTTGAAAATGAGTTTAATGATGATTAACAAAGGTGTTCACCTTCATAGTTGCTGGATATTCAGATATTTTTATTATTACCTACTGTTACTCGTTTCGCCGCCATTAATATCCTTCCATGAGAGGAAAAAAGAATGAGAGAACGTCGCTTTCTTCTCTTCTTCTTCTTCTTCTTCGTTCTGATTTTTAAATCATGAGGGAAGAAACAGAACACATCAGTCACTGATGCCGGAAAAAAATGAATCCGATCACACCTTGCTGCATAAGCAAACAAGTGACATATATACGAACATAGTACTTGTTGTAAAGCCACGGGCACATGTGCTCATAAACCAATTGAGTCACATACACTTTCCTCTTGATGAAGTGTACTTTTTCTCTCTCTCTAAATCGTCGTTTTCGAGATAAATCTACATAGTTATAAGTGAAGTGAGATATATAGATCTAGTCAATGTTTGTAACATCAAGGATATATGTTATNTGCATAAGCAAACAAGTGACATATATACGAACATAGTACTTGTTGTAAAGCCACGGGCACATGTGCTCATAAACCAATTGAGTCACATACACTTTCCTCTTGATGAAGTGTACTTTTTCTCTCTCTCTAAATCGTCGTTTTCGAGATAAATCTACATAGTTATAAGTGAAGTGAGATATATAGATCTAGTCAATGTTTGTAACATCAAGGATATATGTTATACAAGACCAAAGAAAAAAAATACATTCACACAGCAAAAAAAAACGAAAAAAAAATACTCATATACGAGTATATATATATATATAATCTATACACTATAGTTTTATCTTGCTCGTATTCGATGAGATACAGCAAAATTAACAGTTGTTTTGTTTTCAAATCTTTTTCTATCTATAAGATATTTGTTTAAACATCTGGATATTCAATTATTGCGAATTAAGAAACAAAATAGGTCCGATGAGACATGAGTGATGTACAATTTCATTTGTGAATCTGTTCGAGTTAGAGTTTGCCTTTTGCACGCCGATTTGATTTCGGTGATGGCGATGATGACGACGATGACGCTGAACGTAGTTTAGGTTTTTCGTATGGATAGTTAACGCGAGCACGATTGGAATTGGTCACTGGTGTTTTACGAGTTTTATTTCCGTTCACTGGTGGTGAATCTGAAAGAGATGAAAAGAAAATTAGTCTAATATGGAAGATTTAGAACTGTAAGATATTTTCAGACGAAATCTCTATCACGCGAGATGATTTTCTTTCTAATTGCATACGGATTAAATAAAAGAAATCCAATTTTCTCTTTTCTATTCTCAATTTCAAATTTTGTCCTTCTTTTAGAAAAATGTGTTCATCAAAAATTCATGTATTCAATAAAAATTTTGATCTTTAATTAAGAATCCTGAAGAATTCGAATTCATATGTATGTGTGTGTGTGTATATATATATATTTTCTTTTCATACTTGCGTACGATCTGTTGATTTTAAAAACGTTTATTTAACATACATTTTCGGGCGATGAGGTGTGAATGGCAAGCAAGGAAATGATTATTTCAATGCCGAAAAGTATGTGATTATAAACTTCAACTTTACTTCTTATTCTTCTGTTCCCTATTCAAATATCACACTAACGAATCCAAGGCTGAAAGATTTCGAGTGGATAGACGATGCTCGTTCTCATTTTATCAAGTACCAAAGATTATAAAAACCATTTTTGCATTTCAGACAGTAGTCTGTGAGTTTATGAGCTCGAAATCTTTATTGAATTTTGATTTGATGCAAACACTATAGAATCAATATAATAAAAAAATCTACTCATCAAATATGATTTGCATCGACATAAATGTGGGTTTTCTTTCTAGGTCGAGTTAGGTGAAATAAAACTATATGCATATCTTACTTGAGTTCGTATCTTCATCTTCTTCTTCTTCGTCTTCGACGACGTTGTTACTCGTTTGTCGTTTTCTTTTCTTTGTACTTGGAGAAGCTTTGCGTTTCTTCGTAGAACTCTCCTGTTCATTGTCTTGTTTTCGTCGTCCGGCTTTTGCTGGAGTGGTCTCGATTGTAATGCTCGATGCTGTTTCCGTTGTTGTGGCGTGTTTAACTGTCGGTGTAGGTGTGTCACTGACGGTGGTCGTTGTTGTGATGGGTTTAAGTTTGATTTTGAAATCTTTGGGCAAGTAAGACACGTTATTATAACGTATTTTCTTGAAATACATTTCTGGTAATGGTACGCTCGAACTAGCTCGACAAATCATTAACGACGATGCACGTTGAGATAGAATGACATAGGCCAAATCGACAAGTACATGTAGTTTTTTTAATGCATCTTTCCTTTCTGCTTTCTCTTCTTTATCTGGCGAGATAGTTGCATCTTCAGCTGATTTTATTGAACGTAATAAACCTTTATAAAACAAGCCAACAGTTGTATCACAACGTAATAATAATGCATCTAATAAAAATAAAATATAATCGGTCATTGTGTGCAACATTTCGATGTCATCGTAGAGAATGAATGCTGGCGATTTGGAAAGGAAAAACAGAAAATATGTCAGAGAATATTCAGGATATAATGTATAATCAATGGGTTTCTCATCAGTTGTCGACAAGCTGTTTTCATCATCTTCATTGTCATCGCTATGATCGAAACCATTGTTCGACTGATGGCCATTGCTGGTCTGAGCTGTCTTATAAGATAATTGTAATTTAATATGTTCACGTCGTGTATCGATTATTTGTAACATTAAACGATGAATTTGTTCCCGATGTTCGCGTTCGGGTTCTTTGGCTGCGAATGCTAATAGTGCAAGCAATTCAATAGGACATACGGGATCGCGTAAATGCTCAGCTAATTTACGATATGTTCGCTGACGAATTTGTGATGATGGATCCTAATAGAAATTAGAGAAATAGTTCGGTCGTAAAGAAGAAAAGAGAGTAATCTTACTCGAAGAAGGGTCATAATCATAAGAAAATCATCAGGTTTAATACGTGTGTAAAAATATGGATTACAAATCAATTTCAATAAACATGTTAAACCACAGAGACGAATGTAGATTATTTCGCTTTCACTAAGCAGTTGAAATTAAAGAGTTTCTTTCGAAAATTCGAAAAAAAGCTGTTACCTCATCTCTCCGGTGAAATCTTGATCCTTTTCGATGCATTTTCGTATGAACTTATAGGTAATTGTGAATAATGAACTGGAATTTTCACGTAAACCTAATGTTGCTCGTGTCATTGCTTTGATTAATTCACGCTAAACAGGCACAACAATCATTGCTAATCGAGAGATCTATTTTCAAATTACCATCACGCGAGTATCCGCTCCGATTTCCGGATCGGAATGCGGTTCATCGGCTAAGAGAGTAAAATGTCCATGTAGGAATGAACTCGTCATATTATTTTCATCATCTTGATCACTGTTATTTTGTTTATCGATGATATACTTTGAAATGTTATTGAGTATACGTTTACCGATATCACCAACCGCTGTCGGAGATATTTGTATCATGTGACCAAGTAGAACGAGTCGAGTAATAAATTGATCACTATCGAATTGGTCATATTGTGTATCCTAAACAGAAACAAACCAAGTATGCTGAATGAAATCTGCAAGGATTCTTACATCCACTAGCTTTTGAAGTAGTTGATCCTTTTTATTCGGATGCAATGCACATATGCAATACAGTGCACGTTTCGCAATTGGTGGGTGCAGTGTTAAGTACGAAGAGAGTTCAGAATCCAAAAGTCTAAAGCAAAGAATGTTGAATTCGAAGCAACTTTCTGTGCAAATTTACGTACGTTATCATGTCAGTTTGGTTCGAGGAGATAATCAGTGGTGCACATGCTTCGATTGTACGTATAAGTATCGGTGCTACAAAAAATTCGGTGATAAAAATCAAAAATGATTGTGAGTTACTCACCTAATTCGAGCACATGTTGCTTCAAAAGATTACAAAGAAGTTCGAGTGATTCTGGGGAGTTGAAAATGAATGGATGTTGAATGAAAACCTAGATGAGTCGCAACAATTGTCATTCAGTTAATCTTTCTGTCTGAACAAACTTTCAAAAGTTGATTGATATTTTCGTAATACGAAACTGATTGCTCTGGTTCTACAAAACAGGCGAGGAAAATGAATAGTTTTCGTATTTCGCTTTGTAAATTACCGTTAGATACTCGTTCGAATAAAAATTTAAGCAAATGACTAACTGTTTCTTGGTCGAATAAGAGTGTTGATATTTTTTCAAAAATTGTTTTGATTAATCCACACATTTTTGTAAACTGTCCATGAGCACTATTTTCCGTAGTTGTAGTTGTTGCTGTTTGTTCTTCTGTTGTATTTGTTGGAAAGCGTTTCTGTTCTTTGGCAGCTTCTTCCAACAGCATTTGACCCATGCCATTCTAAAGAACAAGATCATTTTGCAAATTGAACATTGACCTGTTTAGCAGTCGACTTACAGCTAAAGCGTAACATTCTTTTGATTTGATTCCATCAGCAATCGCTTGTTTGAATATTGACAAAATACTAGATTCGTTTGTGTTGGTTAACGATTGTTTGTGATTTTTAATTGCGTAGATGGCAAACGCCTTCAATACCGATTCATTTTTTTCAGGATTGGGCAGACAACCTGTTTTCAGAAGATTAAAACAAAGAATGAAAGATTGAGCAACTTACGTAAAGCGATGGTATGGATAAGGCTAACGAGTTTTAATTCAGTTGTTTGCTTTTCATCGTTTGTCTTTTTTAGATCAGCCATTTGCAAACAAAAGTCAATCATTTTATCCAATTGTCGACGAAATCTAGTAGATCAAAATCAAATACTAACATCATCGAGAGGAAGTCAACTTACAGGAATTTGCTGTGGATGATTTCACGAACCGCTCTAAACCAAAAGTTCTGTTTACCGTTCGATGATATCAATATAACTTACCGTTGAGCATTTTCGCTAACATTGGAATATAGCGTGAATAGAACTCGGACTTTATTATCAGTTTTCACATCCCATGGCATTAAATAAAAGGTCAAAAGTCGTTCAGCTAATAATCTAAAAATTGATAATTTATCCAATAGGGATGCAAATCGACCTCATCGCCATAGTTACTTGTCTTGTGTTGTTTTTTGATAATACAGGTGAATTATACAATTTGCCACCCATGTTAACTGCTTTTGTACATCATCGGACCAATTTGCAGCTGTACATTCTTTTTTATAGACCTGTGCAAGGTAATCAAGTGCTTCTTTACGAACTTCCCACTAGAATAAACAACAAATAGAACGAAAAATCATTTCCGAACTTCATACAATTTTGTCTCGTGCACGTTCACACAAGATTTGTTTAATTTTGTCGCTGATATCAAACAGACTGTAGTTCGTGATCGCACGAATTTGCACCATAAGTTGTGAACGAATGTTCGTATCCGTCGAGAGACTTAAATGCACCATAACATCTGAAGCAAACATCGGCAATTAGCTTCGTGCTTTCATTCTTTTCGAATGAGAATAAGAAATTTACTTTCGAGATCTGCTCTCAATTCTGGATGATTAACAAAGTAACTTTTGAGATGTTTTACGCAACTTAATTGAACTTCCGGTGTGCCATTTTTAAATCTAAATAAGTTTCATTACAGAGAAGAACTAGCGCACACATGATTTTTTTTACTGATCGAGAAATGTGTTCCATAGAGATTTGTACCGTTGAGCAAAGTCATTATTTGGTGCACTGGTCACATAAGCAATGATCTTTGCCGCATCACGACGATGTTTTTCATTGGGTACCTTGAACGAATAAACAAAATATGCATTCAGAGTTCGGCATTGCAAGATAAATTTGTACCTGAAGTCGATGTTCAATTGATGGAATAATTTCATCGACAATTGCTTCTGAAATATGACATAGCTCATCGAAAATGTAATAGATTTTCGGATGTAAATGTAATGATTCCGTATCTTCTGTGACAAGAACTGCTTTGAAGTACTAAAAACAACAATGCAAAAGAAGTCGATTCAATATGGACACAACTTACATCAGCAATCGCTGATTTGAGAAACGATTCACCTCGGCGAATAATCGATTCTACTAATTCATAACATTCTTCACGTAATTTCTAAACAAAGAGTGCAAAAGATGTAGATGAAAGCCTAGAACCTTCTATTTGATATTCATTTATTCAAATCGAACACAAATATATTGTATTCAATTGCCAGGTTTGATATCGTACCTTTTCGGGATCAATTATTCTTGCGAAAAGCAATTCCAACAACGAAAATGGGATTGTCTCATACTCAGCCAAGATCACTGAGACAATATCGATTATCAAGTTCTTCAACTGATCCGTATGTTTTTTCCTATGGAGAGAATAATTTGTTTTGAAAAGAAATCTTTTTCTAATCAAGACATACTGTACAGCATTGAATAGATTCGTTAGGACAACCGTACTGATTTGACAGCCACGATTGTCTTCTAAATTAACGGCTGGGATAAACGATTGTACCATGCTTAGATTCTAAACATTCAAAGGTAAGAGTGAATCGAAATGTTTTGGAATTTACTTCGAGTAGATAATAACGACGTGTGAATAGAGGATCATCGATCTTTTTTAAGCCAAGTAATTGTCGAGCAAGAAAAAGAAACATGTTCTAACACATAAAAAGAATCAGATGATGATGTGACCTAGTTCAGCTTCTTACGAGCATTTTTTCTTGTGGCACTTCAGGTAGATTCGGTGCGTAGATACGAATTATATCCGCTAGGCATATTGCTGTGTATAGCTGAATATCAGCGCGTTCGTGTGAATAGAAGAAATCATCCAAGAGAGTTTTATAGAGCCCTGTGAAAAAGTGTCGTTTCTCGTAGTTTTGCGGTAGAGATTGTAAAAGTCTTTGATTTTTCTAATTGGAAACAAAACAAAGTAAATAAACAAATTGTAAAAAAAGAATTCGTCGGATATTTACGGTTAAATTATCAAGAAGTTTATTTGTTGGTAAACTTGGACTAACACTAAGAACCTGCGATGGTAAAACATCAGGTACAGGGCCTGATGATGCTGCCATTGATTAAAGTATAATCAAAAACAATTGTGAAAAAAAAGAAATGAAACAGACTGATTTTTTCTTTGTTCGACTTTATGAGTATTTTCATTGGTTCATTATTACTCGTAACGCATATATGTCACACGACATCTACCGCGTCCTCCGTCCGATATTGACGACTGTCAAAGTTGATGCATAGAAGAGAATACGTTTATTTCTATCTATTTGAGCTTTTTTTTTTATTGAAAAACAAAATATAACGGATATTTGTTCATTCAAATTTCATATTCAGAACAACGCACGATCATTCCAAATGTAAAGTTTAGAAGATAACAGGATCGGACGAATTGTACTAGTTTCATTTCACGGATAAAACTAATACAAATAGATCGAATTCATTCATTAGAATTTGACTAAACCTTCTAGATCGCCACCATATTTGCCCAGTATAAACATTATAATAAAACCTAATATCAGGCCACTGTTCTGACATAGTAAGATTTTCAATTTCAAAACGTTTGTGATCGGTTGATTTAATGCAAGATAATCCTTTTCAATTTCATCACCCATAGAGACCAATTCTGGTATCTGTGAACAAAACAATTCATACATACATACATACATAGATCATATTTGATTGAATCTTACCATATCGGCAAGACCGATGTAGACGAACATTCCACCTGCTAATGCATAGACCCATGGATGAAATTGTTCCAGTTCACCTAGAATATTCCACGTATCGCTCAATGCAAACTCCCTCGAATAAAACATACCTAATTTCGCACCAATTAGAAAGCCAAGGTAACAGCTACATGCCGACAGGAAATTCATTAACAATGCTTGTCCTATCGTGAGCCCACTACTAAGCAAAACAGCAATGTCACCAAGTTCATGAGGAAATTCTTCACATATAATCGGAAAACACATTCGAAGGCCTTCACCGACCGATACCATGAATGCAGCACCTAGTGTTAAACCATCGATGAAATTGTGCAACATATCGCCGATAATTATCATCCAACCAGCTGCTTTCATTTTTTTCAAATTTCCAACTAAAGTATTTGGATTGTGGATTTCCAATACCGACTAGAAAGATGTAAACGACAATCTCGAATGTTATCCTAGATCTACGCACTTTCTTCGCCGAGTTAGTTAAATCATATTTTGAACCATTGATCGATCTACTCGGCTTCGCCTACGAGATAAATAAACAGATGAATGGTCAAAGACAGATTTGTTGAACTTACAAGGACTTCATTCTCATCATGAGTGTGTGTGCAAACGATCTAAATATCCAACCCCAATCTAACGGAATTCTTCCTCAAAATGAATACATACAGTTTCGACATGGAGGAAAATTCGTAACAGTTGATCTCGCATGTAATACAGATAAATAATAATGATTGGTATCAATGATTTATTCAGATAACTATGATGAACATCTAAATCCGGAATGTTGAATGCCTACGAACAAGCAAAGTAGTAGAAAAAGATCTCATTGAATTTCTGTTCGGCGGAACAAACCATAGGAATCAAATGAAACATCCCTGATCCAGTTAGAGTGCCAACAGCTAAAAACAAGCCAGCGTCGAATGGAAAACTGGCTTTCTATCTTACCTAAACCAATAAATCCTGTGAGAATCCATTTGAATGCAGCTCGATTTCGAAACGGTAAGATAACAGCGCCACAAAGAGCCGAACAATTAATGAACGTTACAATCATCAATCCAATGAGAATGTCTAAAGGATTCATTGAAACACACTTTTAAAATCTTCGCCTTTGCTATACTTCTCCATGTTGCACGTCCTTCAGACTTATGACAACCATCATTAAACTTAACATTAACCAGAGCGGGTAACAATCGGCGTATATCATTTCGACTGAAAGTATCATTCACATTTCTTGATTTAATATTCAATGCATTCAACAAATCATCTGACGATGTAAAACACTAAACGTCCAAAGGAAATCATATGAGACCTTCTCTTCAAAAAATGTATCTAACTTTATGTTCGACTTCGAGTTGTTTAATATTTTCCTGAGTAA
The DNA here is from genome assembly GCA_905250025.1 of Adineta ricciae. Classification (NCBI taxonomy): domain Eukaryota; kingdom Metazoa; phylum Rotifera; class Eurotatoria; order Adinetida; family Adinetidae; genus Adineta; species Adineta ricciae. Next base: position 460,695 of record CAJNOJ010000007.1, read on the forward strand.
TAACGTCATGAAGACGTGAGATATCATCAATATCATTCGACTGAAGAAGTTTTTCATAAAATATTCGTACGTTTGCTGGCGTTTTCAAATATGAGTAAAGGAGATCTTCTTCCATGGAGTTTAATTTGACATCATTACTAAACACTGGACATTGTTCGAGTATAAAAATCACGAGAATCGATGTGATCAATGAGATATACATGATCTAGAAATAGTTCAATACCCACTAAAATTAATAATTTATTTCAAATGAAAGAAAAGCACGTCAATATTGATTTGTATTATTAGTCAATGAGCGAATGGAAAAGACGAGATCACAGAAGAACTAAAAGCGATTGAATAGACGAGATGAATCACGTAGAGAAATGTAAGCATAAATATATCGACGATGATAATAGCGCCAGACAATAGCAAAGATCAAAGCAATGAGAATGCCAATAAGAAGAAAAAGATTTTGACAGATAAAAATTAGAATTTTTAACAAACGTTGTTCTTTCAGTGGTGCAGATGTTTGTAAATGCTGTCCGTAATCATTTAGCTCAGGAATCTACAAGAACAAGCACCGATTGCTCAAAAACGCTTCTTTTTTTGCGTTACAAAGTCTACTCACTAATGTAACAAGCGCTGTATAGAACAATGCACCATAGACAATTGAATAGATATATTCCTTAGGAATGAAAGCACTATCCGAGGTAAACTGTTGATTGATTCCTAGTAGAATTCCGCCAATAACATAGCCGAGGATGAGGAAAACGACGGAAAAGAATAGAAATGCAAAGCCAAGTTTACGGCCCAGAGATGAGAGAAGATCTAAATGTAGAAAAACAAGTATGTGCATATTCGTATGAGATTCTTTCAACTTACAAGAATGACGTCGAAAGCCTTCACTAAAAATCAGTATCCAAAGGACAAACCCGATCAAACGATCATGTGCTAATGCTGTTGATAAGCCACAACCATATATTACATCATTGGAAAAATCATAGACAGCATGATATAATATCAGTTTATTTATTTTATGTTCGTGGTTATGTGAGGCCGGCTGCTCATGTTCACTACTGTTTCCAACAACATGATTTTCAGCTGTTGACTACAAGTTACGAGAAAATTGTTTTAACTGTTCAACTTACATGCTATCATTCAAAAACGTTTGGGATACATACCAATGATTCTACTGGCAAGTCCGAAGGTGTGTGGTGAACATGATCCTGAAAAGCAATTCTCAGCTGTTCGAATAAATTTGTTAAAGATAACTGGTTACTCTTTCGTGAACATGAAGTGTTCCATGCATTCTAGCCATTTGTATCATCGGAGTGTCTGATAACATCGCCTCTTGATCTGTTGCGTGAAAAGATTCATCCAATTGTTTCTAGAATAGAAATCGAACATATTCAATAAGTGTATGTTGGTAATAACAAGGTCCTGACATCATCGACTTTGAACCGAAATCGCAATAACTTTTCCACGATAAAGAAGAGAAAAACGCCACATAGAATGACTGTACCGCGAAGAAGATAAGTATAACTAAAGTCCTCATTTGGTGTTTCATAGATCTGAAATGAGAAACAAAGAAAGCAACCTTACTAAAAATAATCTAAAATCTTCGTATACATGTGGAATCAAATGATAGCTTATTGTACCAAGAATAAGACCGCAAGTAAATGCATTGAATCCCAATCCTAGCCAAATATGATATTTCACAGGTGATAAGCGAACTTCATCCATAGGAGTACAAGTGGGAGGTGTCTGGTTGGACAAGCTTCTCGCCAGGCCTTCCGATGTCAACGCTAACGTATGGTTCCCCGTGACCAAAAATATAATACAATGAACGGCTTTAATGATCACAATACAAATTAAGCCAAAGATCCAAACTGAAAGACAAAAATAATAGCACACAATTGCTCATCATTTTTCGGATAGTTACCGTCGAAGAATTCATAAAGCGATGTAGGAGGCAATTGACGTTTACATCCCGGATTTTCAATGCTGTACAAAACGCCTGGAAGAAGTGTCTCCAGATCATTCGCTGATAAACTCAGATTAGTTGTATTGTAGCCATGAGCGAGAAGAAGATCGGATGCCGTTTCATAACACTACAAATGCAAGAGATAATCGAAAATATCTGCGTGTACTGAAAATCTTACTGATCTCTTCAGATAATCTTCATCGAAATCATTCGATCGTATTTTTTCAACATTAATAGGTGATGAAACAGTATCGGTTGGGCGGTGGTGTCGAAAATCACGCAAGACATCTCGATAGAATTGATCAAACGAGTTGAAATCATGAACGTTTCGATGAACTAAATCCAAATACGATGCATCCAGAGACGCCGATCCAACTAAACATGGACAAACGATTCCTAACACGAACGCTCCCTTCCAAATGACATCCATCTAAATGAAGAATCCGACAACATGAACAAAACAATCCTCGCATATTTCGATTATCAAACAAGTAAAACATTTTGTGTGAACAAACTTTTTTCTCTTCTCATCGATACGCGCAACCAGCCATAAAATGAAATATTACGATGAAGATAAAAATCACAACACACCATATTGAAATACGAATATAATCAAAATATGATTACGGCAAAACACCGCGTTATCTCATTTCGTACTCAAAGGTTGCGGTCAATCGATTCGATCGGAAAATCAAGTCACAGAGTTGACTCGATTTGTCTCTATATTTCTCACACTCGTTTACGTACCGAAAGATTTCAGTTGATATTTTCTTCGTATTTACAAGCATAATGATTCCGTCGGAATCAGAATAACCCGATAAAATACATTTTCCTGACATATCTCAATGCCATTAATTTGTAGTAGCTGAATATGCGATTGTTGATAGGAAGAACAATTTCACCAATCAAGTTTCTTCATTCGTTCTCCATGATGATGTAAATCATTCTCTTTTCGACACATTTTTCATCGTGATTCATCCATACGACAGATGATATAAAATATTCATTTGTTTAACTTTACGAAAGTCTTGCCCATGGATACTGATCAAGCACCGTTTTTGACTACATCGACGCAAGGAATCGACATGATCGAAGGTGATATCACATTACCTTCGAATCGGACCAATTCCAATGAATTGTCAACATTAGATGAGCCAGTTCTAGACACAATAAAACGTTTGTTGTTGATGAAAATGTTTTGCTGTGAAAGATCCACAGTCGAATTTCTTTAGGTGATCTCGGTGCCGTTTTTCGTAAATTTGGTTATGCAGTCATTCCACGTCATTCATCAACACTTCTACAACAATGGGATCTATGGGGTCCACTGATTCTAGTAACAACACTAGCCATTCTTCTGCAAAGTAACGCGACGAAATCAAGTGCAGGTGCACAGTTCGCGGAAGTCTTTACGTTAATGCTGATTGGTTCAATTGCTGTTACCGTACGTCACTCTATTTGATTCGTTTTTGAACCGAGTTGATTTTATTCAGTGCGGACGTCGGTGATAAGAAGAATCTTGTTTGCTAAACAGACGACCTTACGTCACGTGAAACCGAATCTGATTTGTATTCTCAGCAAGTTTCTCGAGTAGATTCATGAATGAATACAAATGCAACCACAACTGTATACTCACAATTTGACACGATTCTTTTACACCATCGATTTTCCATTGAAACTGAAAGAATACATTTCACTGATAAAAATCGAGTAGACGCTCATGAATGCAATCATTTGTTTTATACAAAATAATTCAGATAGTTGTTCCTACGTGCTTATTGATATAAAAATTCGAATGGAATCTCCAAACAAATACTTCTGTTTAGGTTAATTCTCAACTGCTCGGCGGAAAAATATCATTCTTTCAATCTGTTTGTGTTCTTGGTTACTGTTTATTACCATTGCTATTATCAGCATTCGTGAACAATATTCTTCTATACATTCCAACCAAATCGACGATATCTATTTTACATATCATACGTTTTCTTGTCGTCATGGCTGCATACGCGTGGACGATGTATGCAAGTGTTCAGTTTTTAGGTCAAACTCAACAGCCGAATCGCCGTATGCTTGTNATATCATTCTTTCAATCTGTTTGTGTTCTTGGTTACTGTTTATTACCATTGCTATTATCAGCATTCGTGAACAATATTCTTCTATACATTCCAACCAAATCGACGATATCTATTTTACATATCATACGTTTTCTTGTCGTCATGGCTGCATACGCGTGGACGATGTATGCAAGTGTTCAGTTTTTAGGTCAAACTCAACAGCCGAATCGCCGTATGCTTGTACTCTATCCGATATTTTTATTCTATTTTCTCATTGCTTGGTTGATTATACTTCATGCACATCCGAAATAAATCAATGGACAAAAAACGCGAGATTCGTTCGTCGAAAGCTCGAGTGTCAGTCGGACAGAAAAAGATTTCTAATTAACTATGCTGTTGATTTATTTTTCCTATTGACGTATGATCTAATCATTTTGCGATCATAGCACAATGATCTGCATGAAATTAGAATGCAAATCAGGCAATCTTATCTTGTATTTCATCAATACCTTTTGTTTTGCTACGTAAGGGGAAGAAAAGATATCTACATAATAAATCTCAAGTGCAAGATCAAAACAGCCCCACTTTCTATATTGATGCATGTCTTTGAAGTTGCCTCGTGAGATGTATCGAGGTCACCGGATGGTGCTCCTGAATAAGATTCTTCAGGTTGAATGCAAACCAATCGGGAAATGTCAATGTTTCCGAGGAAGATCATTTGTTTGTCACTAATCAAATGAATACTCGATCTATAAAAAGAATTTTTCGGTGTGCATTTACCAATCATTAACACATCTGGATAAATACGAATAATTGAATCTGTCTGCAATCGATAGTCCGCAGCACTGCTATCAACTCGTAAACGACGTGCTCGATTGACTCAAATTAAACCGTCAATAATTAATCTTATTTTCTATTTTTCATTTCGATAAACAAACAAAGCACACTCTCGGAAAAAGAAGAAAAACAAAGAATATATCACGAGTAAAAAAGATACACACACATAGGAGAAACCAAGAAAGTAAACTTTAGAAGCAAAGACGCATACTTGTAGACAAGGGGAAAACGTTATATAGCATGTATATATATGTATATAAGTACATTGAAAGAACAAAGGAAATAAATTGATGTATTTCTAGAATTCGGCAAATTCGCGTGGAAAACGTTCGGTTGAACTGACTGTCAATGGTTGTTCTTCGTATGTTTCGTAGTTTTCTCGATCTGTTCGAGGAATAAATGGTGCTGGAAACGATTTCTGATATATGGCTATGAAATCCATGTCTTTGAACCATCGATGCTCTTTGATGTCTCGTACACCGGGTTTCAAATTACCGTAACGCCGTGTAAGATCAACTTGAAGTAGATTTTTTAGTAAATCTTTCAGGTCGACGGTAAAATGATTTGGAAACCGTACACGACCGGACACGATTTTCTCGTAGATTTGTATTGGCTGATCGGCAAAGAACGGCGGATAACCAGCGCTCATTTCATACTAGATCAATCAATCTCAATGAGATCATTGAACTACGAATAGGCAAAGAAATAACTCACCATCAAAACGCCTAGTGCCCAATAATCAACACCTTTGTTATAACCACGACTGAGAATGATTTCAGGTGCAAGATATTCTAAAAAGAAGATCTCTAATTCTGTGAATGACGCATGTACTGTTTACCTGGTGTTCCACAAAGAGTCCATGTTCGATCTTTTACTCGTTTAGCAAAGCCAAAGTCCGTCTGAAAAACAAATCGAATCAATGGGCTAGTGTCGAGTGATTTCAGTCGAAACAAACCATTTTCAAATAACCGTCTGCAGCAAAAAGAAGATTTTCTGGCTTCAGATCTCGATAAATCTAAAAATTGATCGATGAACATCGACAAAAAACATTGTTTGTCACTTACAACACCCAAATGATGAAGATATTCGAAAGCAAGAACAATTTGTGCGGCATAGAATCGTGTCATGTCTTCTGTATAACGTCCGAACGCTCGTAAATGTGTAAACATTTCACCTCCGGGTGCATATTCAAGTCCCAAATACAGATAAGAATTATCTTTGAATGTATACATTAATTTAACAATAAATGGACATGATAACGCTTGAAGAATCTTCTTTTCTGCTAGAGTATGATCCACCTGTTTCATTTTGACGACGACTTGCTTGTCCAGAATTTTCATCGCGATCTTTTCACCTGCATTTTGCCGGTGTGTTACCAATAGAACGCGACCTAAATACATTCAAACTAGTTTGTAGATAAAGAATGCATACTAAGCTTCAGCTTTCATACCGAATGATCCCGTTCCAATCGTACGTATCAATTCGAAATCTTCCAAGGCGGCGTTTTGTCTCAAGGGATTTTCGATCCTTTCAATGAATTTCTCCTTTTCTTTCTCGAGAAAAGTTTGTATATCGCTTTGACTCCGTTTCACGTTGCTGTCTGTTTGACCCATACTTGTGTACGAATATGTCGAATGCGATGGACTTAGATTTGTTGAACTGTTTCCAACGGATGATGATGTTGTCGAATGAAAACGGAAAAAACTACGTTTGTGTGTATCTGCACTCTTTGGTGCCGCTGGCGTTTTCGACGTTGAACTTGATAATAACGAACTCTTGTTCAAACGAATGTAGGAACGATTGGACAAAGATTCTGACGATGGTGACGAGAGAGTATTTGCTAATGGTGGACTTGTGTATGAGGGTGGAGACTTGGGTGAATCAGGTGTGCTAAAAATAGTAGTAAATTGTGTGTTGCGAAGAAAAGAGTGATATAATTTTCTCTCGAAAGAGTAGAGTGAAAGTTGAACTCGAGCAGGAATCTAACGGTTAATTTTACAATTATCTTCTGTAATATGAAGTATGATAAGATATTTGTGGAGAGCATTTCTCGTGTTCTGTATAATCACATCTGTTTTTAACTCTCAATCGTACACCTCGATTGTTCTCTCAGTGTGACAAGTTTCTCATCATCTTCTACCCTCGAAAGACATGCGCATGATGATCATTTCAATAAACGATATACTCGTCTCTCGATGAGCTGGTTCATAAAAAGAATAAGAATAACTGAAAAGAAACTGACAAAATGGCACTATAATGATGGACGTCAATAGCATCTACACGCATGCCGCACATTATTATGCGTGATAGCAAGATAAGAAGAAAAAAAGAAGACGAAGAGAGAAAACGAGAAACGATGTGCATAGTGCGTGCTTTATTTCTGTTGTCCCTCTTTCATTCGAATCGGCATTATACAACTTAGATGAAGAATGAGTGAAGAGAAGAAGAAGAAGAAGAAAAAAACATATATACAAAAAAATACTGAAAAACGAAAGACGAATGAAATCTATTGCGAGATTTATTTTAACGGTAAACTGCCGATGTATTTTGACTATAGATTTATACATCCATACATTCGAGAAAACCAAATAAAAGCCTGCTGTTTGTTATCTCTATTACTGAAAAGTAAAAAGGATAAATGCTTGATACAGGTTTATAGACTGCCCATAAATTTTTCACTTTTCTCTCTTTGATTGGACAAGAACATTGTCATGGAGTCAATATATATTCGAAAAGAAAGAAAAATTTCTTGTCAATATCATCTAATAATGCAATCGTAACTACGTACATAGGCCATAGAATAGGTTGTTTAACATTGACCGAACATTTTGTTTGGTACATGATTATCAAATAAGAGAAAAAACACAGAAGAAGGCAACAACAAGGAAGGAGGAATGAAATAATAAAACTTTCTCTTTCTTACGAAAGGTAGAATAATAATTATTGAAGATGAGGATGATAATAATAATAATTGTATTGATTATTTCCTAAATAAAACTGATCATCTCATCGAGTTTGCTTTCAATATTGTTATTAGAAAATATCGAGGAAGATACGAGAAGAAGAAGGAGATGAAGAAGATGATGATGAAGATGTTAACAGTTAGTTAGGGAATTCAATAAAGGCAAGACATATTCGTATAACACTCGAGTTTCTCTCTTGAGATTGTCAGCATATCGATGACATAGAAACGAATCATTACACGAACTAAGAACAAAAGACGAGTGACGATCAACTTTATTGTCAAATGCCAGCAACAACGATTAGTCGCAAAATGTCAGAAATTGATAGGAGACAGTCGTCTTTCCGCTTATTTTTCCTCGCTATTTGTTGTCTTATATACATACTAGAGATCCGATGAGACTTTCGAACAATGACACAAGTCGAAACTACCTTGATCAATATTTGTTCCTTTTACGGACAAGAACAACGATTTATAATCAGTGATAAAAAGGGGAAGAATGCGAGTCGTTTCTCTATTTTATTATCGATAATTATTTGAACTTTGAGTATAAGTTGAATTCTCGTTTTTCTTCTATTGGTTTATGATCTTCGGTGATGATAGTTATAAATAAAACCAGCGACGATGATTATTATTCATAAATAATACATAGTGAGAAAAAAAAGGAGGAGAGGAAGATGCAGCCAAAGAATTTCTTTTCGACAAATTATTATTGCCCTTTGGCGATACGTTATATTGAAGCTTATTACAAAAAGATACAAGACAACAAGCATTAGTTCCGACAATGTGCCATCAAAAATGAAGGAAAAGAAAAATAACACCGAGTGCGAATATAGGTTCGATGTTTCGAAACAAGACAACCTTCTTTATTCATATATTGACAGCTAGCATCTTTTTTAGTTGCAGACATTCCTATAGCGAGTATAACAGAATTGTCTATTTTGACAACAATTCGTCCTTCTACTTCATGTTGTCGACATCGTATGTCAAAACATGTATCAAGCAATTCATCAAGTATCGAATCTTAAGAAAGACTTCCTTGTAGCGAGTTGTTTGTTAATCTATTTCACTGGCAACTTACGTCGCATGTCCACCCAATGTCTGCGAAGACACAGTCGAAAAGTTCTGGTTAGAAGTATGACTAGCGATCGCTGATTGAGTAAAATATCTACGGATTTTCTTCATGATCAGTATTCCTAAGAAGTTGCCCAGATGTCAAATGATCGTTCGATCATCTAGAAAAAGAAAGAAGGTAGTTTGTTTTCCTGTGTACAAGATCTTCATGATGATAAGTCTTTTAGCAGCGTTGTCATGTTTGTTTCACGCTGTTGTTAATTCCCATACTGTTATCTTTATATTGTGTGTGCGTGTGTGTACGGACGACGATTTTACCAGCGTTTGTTTATATTGCCATACAGTTTTTTTTTCAACATATATTAATACCATTCCACCATAATTATCGGCAAACGTTAGGAAAGAGAAAAGAAGAAAAGAAATTCAGGAAGAAGAAGACGAAGAGGAAAAAGCATCAGAAGCAAAGCTTACGTCTGAAACCTATCGCTTATTCAATTTGTACCTAAACGGTTTTTAAATATTATCGCGATGCCATTCGTACTTTCTTTGATGTGAAATCAAATCATCAACATAACTAACATTTTACTTCTTTTTTTCTTCTTCTTCTGTCATCGTCATGTGAAAGAACACAGCAAGATACAAAGCGCAACAATAGACGAATAATGAATTCAATCGAGTTCTATTCTTTTCACCGAATTCAATCAAATCTGAAACTAAAATAACTTGCCCGACGTCGACAACATTTGACTATGTCAAGGCAATCACAATGATACATGTTGCTATCTAGATGAAAATACATCTGCACTACATTGGTTTTCCGTCTGCTTTTTATGCGTCTAGTGCTCTCGAGCGTATGGCTATGACCAAGGATATAATATCCGCTTAATATATGATCCTTGTAGAGAGTGAATGACTGGGAGAGAAAAGAGGTTTTGACAAAAATAGATATCGAAGTAGATGTTATTCTGTTGGAAAAACAAAACCTACTTGTATTTTTCAGCTTGACTGAACATCATAGTGTTTGGATTGTTAATTGATTTCTGTTGAAATGCAACTTGCAAGGACACAGTGACTTAGATTCTCAATTTAGGAAACAGACAATCATGGTTAATATGATAAACTAACTCGTAGTTCTTTTGTTTGAAAGTACATCTAATGGGTTTTTGTGTTGATTAAGATAGTCTCTTATCTATCTTCTCCTACTTCGTTCTCTTTTTCATCATCCATAATGCGTATGTGTAAATGAATAAGATTGGTAGTCACGTAAGATGTACATTCATTTCCTCAGATGTGTCTGTAATCAATGGGAAAAGGTGAACAACTTATGCGAGTGGCTTTCGTTGCTTGTGAGTGCATTTTCATCGATTACCTATATGATAAATCGAAATCAACTTATTACAGATGAAACGTGATATCCTGCCGAGTTTATTTAATATATATTAAGAAGCAAAGCAATGTTAGGAATCGTATTTCTACAAATAGATCGACAAGAAAAAGTTAATTAGAAATGAAGTATGTTCGTTTATTTGTAGTTATAGCTGAGAAAGAAATAAAAGAGGGCTTTCATCTTATAAAATAATATGAAAAAAAAAGAAATGCTTCATATATTCTTCTCTCTCCCAATTAGTAGATTAGTTAAAAATATAACTACTCTTCCGGCTTATTGCCCATGAATAGAACGAAGAGAACCGATTTCATCCGCCGCATAAATATCGTTCGCAATCAAAGAATATCAATGCAAGATATATTGTACTTTCAGTAAAACCGATAAAAGAGACGAGTTATTGTAGAATTACGCTGCAACTATTGCTTTAAAGGATATGAAACTCGTCGACATAAAAACGTCGTTACTCTTGATGAGCAATCATGCTACGAAGTACTCTTTAAGATTTTCTAAGAAAATGCGTTTGACCTAGTTTTGGTTCTGCTGCTAACTTTTGGTACAATTGTCGTGTGGTTCACTTGATAAGATCGGTCTTTGATATTAACATCAAGACATTGTTCTCGAAATCGATTGTATCAATGACAGTAACAATTTGCTGCGATTTTCAAGTCGATGTGTTTACATCAGGGGAATGTTTGCGGGTCGCTCCTCTTGCGGATACCTAAAGCACCGGTTGTTTGCTGATGGCGAGAGAATAAATACCTTGTTATCGTTTCCTTCATTGAACACAGTGAATATCATCACATTGTTGTTTGTGAAAAGAATTGAAATCATTCTAAAAGATAAGGATACTTGAAGTTTCTTTATTTCTTTAGCTCCATCATTCTTTGTAATGCAGTTCCGTTTCGAAGTACTGCTTTCATTTTTTTTCTTTTTCGCATTACTGTCCTTGTCACATGTTTACACAAGTGAAAAGCTTTCATAAATACATGCAAGCAATGCAACTATGAATACATTATTTTGCCACATTTGCTCTTTTTTTCGCAATGCTCCAAAAAAAAAATAGTAATTTTTTATTTCGTTCGAAAAATGGTCGAAAAGTTAACTGATGTCACATCTAAGCGGTAAGTAAAACGCATCCCAGGTCGAACAATCCCATACTCGGATCCAATATAGGATTTTATCAGATCCTACAGGAATTTGACGAATCCGAAACATGTATTTCCTGGATTTTCTAAGGGTCATCATAGAACATAACTATAAAGATCGCTCATAAAATTTGCAACAACCGACGGGCTTTTTCTAGTCGGACTCCAATGCAATTCCGTTTCCAGGAATCCGATCGGATTTGTTGGCCTGGGATTAAGTGTAAGTCATCGATAGATATATCAATATAAATTGTCTCGAATATTTTTATGAGTATATTAACTTCAATCGAGTGGGATAGTATATACGTGAATGTTAGCAGTAGAATCTATGTTTTTCTTTCGTCGATTCATACACACGGGAGTACACGATCACCATGAAGCTAGATGTTAAGACCTTATCACCAATGGTAGTTGTCTTTCATTCTTCTCGCTACCGACAAATAACTACTAGCTAGTGGTATATTTTGTAGCGTTTATTTTCTTCAGAACGGAACGCCAAAGTGACACCCCTAGTAGCTCCTCGTTCGATCTGTACATCGATAGTCTCTCTTTACAGACTTGTTGTAACGATAATAATATCGTTCATCTCTTTCTATTGTTTATTCTCTCATCTCTATATCATACTATCTCCGGGTCCTCCCTCGCTTTCCTCTTCTCTATATAAGTACGTGTCTTGTTGTGGAAGAGATACATTCTGGTCATGTAGAGTAGTCATTAAACATCTATACAGTGAGAAGCGGTCAGCTACTCAACCAGTTTGTCGGTACAACGTTCAAAAAGCGGAAGAGGTACATTTTCGTTTTGTCAAGTTCTTCTAGACGTTTCAGTTCAGCGTCCTGAGCAGGAGAGGGTCGAACTTGAAGATCGACTACGATTTTGTTCATGGTGAGCCCTTGTGCCTTATATGTAGTTATTGCGGAGGCAGGTACAATTGGTAGTTGTATTCGTGTAACTTGGATCATTTGTGGAACTTTTTTCTCACCTTGCATACGTTCGAACAGTTGACCGAGGAGTTGCTTGACGGAAACAGTAAATTGCTTTTTGATAAGTGGAATAGGGATTACTTTAGGACGAAGTCCATCAAGGCTTGTTTCTACTTGTGATGTGTTAATTTCTACGAGCATGTATGATGGTTTTCGCATGTAAATCGCATTTGAGGGAAATACTTCGCTTTTTACTTTTAAATCGCTCGGGTCTTCCTGATTATCGTATATGGGCTCTCGAAAGGTTCCTTGAGTACCATTCGAAAGCCCTAGTTCACACGCAATGCTACCGGTGAGAAGCATAGGCATGTTTGGTACCAAAGGTAAGAGACCAGGAAGAAGTTCAGTTTTGTTGTTAGGTACATGGAGGCAAGTTCAAAACCCGTTTGCGAAAGTTAATTACTAATTATTACATAACGAGACATTGAACACAATATTTTATTCATCATATTTATACACTTAGCTATACCCGGTATCATACAAGTTATAAATATTTTTCTGAAAATCGGTATCCTTTGTTAGAGAATGTTTTTCTTAATTCTCAAAAAAGTAACATCAGATTTGTCCTCTCCAATCCCCAAAATCTCTTCGGTAAATTTTTATAAAAAAAACTGATCGGCGTAAATAAAAAAAAAATAGCGCCAGATTCGGATTCCTCGACCTTTAGAACCATTTCGTCAGTCTTTATAAAAAAAAGTTTTATAAAAAATTTCAAAAAAATAATATCAGATTCGAAGTCTTCGCATCGAAATACCTCTGGAAGTGTCTTGTCGGAAAAATCGATTTTCGATGTTTGTTTAACCCTGCGGACATACAAGCAAGCAAACAATTCGTGTTTCTAAGACTCTTCTCTACGAGAAAGAGAATACAGTTTTGGACTTGACTTATGACTTGCTCATCTCTGTATGAAACCGTGCTACCTGTTTCAATTTCTTCTTTGTTTTAGAGCAAAATTGCATTTGCTAGCTCCATGGTTTATCTCCCGATAAACTGAACTTGCGTCCTGATTCGCCTCGATCATTCTCATTTTTCTTGCAAATATAAATTATAATTATCATAATTATTTTCCTACATTTATTCAACCTCAAGACATATCCATTGAACAATGAATGTAATTAATTCTGCAAGTATTCATCGTGTTCATTCCATTCTACTACTCAGGAGAAAATATTGTGTCTTTGCAATCACGCTTTTCGTTATTTGTCTTGTAAGTGTGTTAATGAAATATTCTCAAACTATACCATACAGAGAACAGCTAAGTCGAATGCAAACATTGCTGCGACAAAGAAAAGAAGGAACATTGATTTCGACGAATCAAACTACACAGCTGATATCGTCTTCAACAAGTTCATCGCAGCGAACAGTAGTCACTACAACAACATTACCTGATCCTCGTGCTTCATTGTGTGATAGAACTCTTACGTCAAACAATGTTAACATATCACAAAATCCATGTGAACAGATACGTTGTAGTGTTATTCTACGCAGTAGTGGTGGCCGTCTTGGCAATCGGATGTTTATGTTTGCCAGTGCATACGGTTTAGCCCGTACTCAGAATTGCCGTTTGTACGTTGATAATTCAATTATTCGAGAGCTGTCAGAAAGTTTCCAAATGAAAAAAGTCGACGAAAGAATGTGGCTATCCGAGGCAGGATATAGAAGCTTAACTAATGTTCGACAAAAAATATCTATCTGCAGATTTCTATCAAACTTAGTACGTCCACACGCATTCAAACATATTGAGCTTATTGGCTATTGGCAATCATATTTATATTTTGATGCTTATCGAGAGGAAATTCGAGAAATGTTCTCCGCTAATCCCACTGTATTAGCCAATGTTATCAAATATATAAGAACTCTCGCGAATCGTATCTGTCCATCATGTCCACCATTGAATGCGACTACGCAAAAAGAGCTTCGCTATAGTTTTCAAACACAGCATAATACCACATGGATTGGTATTCATATTCGCCGACGTGATTTTCGTGGTATTGGTTATGCATCAGATGACGCCTATATTCATAATGCAATGACTTACTTTCGACGTCGTTATCATTATCAGCAGATTCGTTTTCTTATCGCAAGTGACGAAAAAGAATACTTTCAGCGTATGTTTTCGAAAGATATCAAACATAAAACAGTCTTCATTCTCCCGGATGGATTTATGCCTGGAGACGATCTGACTGCTCTGACGTTATGTCATCATTCAATTGTAACTGGTGGCACATACAGCTTTTGGAGTGCATATCTTACCGGTGGAGATGTCATACATGATATAAAATATCGAGTTGAATGTACACCGTCAGATTATTTTCCACCATGGTTCGTGTTAGTAGGAACACCAATTGAAAAACCTTTTTATGTCGGATCTTGATGTTATTAACTTGTATTTATTGTCACGATGTATCTAGTACAATTCAAACAAGTTTTAAGAGACTTTATCTTGTTTTTGAAACCTATATATAAGCGTAAAGAGATTTTTGGCAAGACATAAAAAGATGTAGAAAAAGAAAAAGGAAAAAAACGATATTACTAAAATTATTAAAAGGCGTGAAGGACTCAGAAACTGCATGGAATGTTTTGAAAAAGAAAGAAAAAAAAACATTGCACAGTTATTTCATTACGGTGGGATACATAATCAGAGTAGCCAAGAGAACTATTGAACTTAAAACAAAAAGTTTATCAGCTAAACTACTGGCTATGACTGGAAAACCCATACGATCCATCGGGTTCGAATCTGCTCTTGGTGGCTAAACATAGTTTAGAACAGATGAAAGTTATGAAATAATTGACGATACATACAACAACATTCTCAGACCATCTTTCATAACATCTTGGGCAACTTAGATGTCCTAGTTCAATCCGACGTTGGATACATTCTACACAAAATATGTCCTTGTGTACACATGGAATAAGTGGAATGCTCATTGTTGGACGACGACGGCATATTCCACATTCACTTTCAATACTTTCTGGCCACGGTGCACGACATTTAGGGCAACTTAGCCCACCAGTTGAAAGCCAATTTTGGACGCATGATTTACAAAATGTTTCGTTGTGTGCACAGGGAATGGCTAGAATGTAAACTGATGGTCCATCCAAGCAAACTTCACAACTGTGTTGTTCAGTGTCCATGAAATTACTAAATAGGAAAATTCCACGCTAGAGTATTAATATCTATCTAATATGTCTTTACCTTTTATCACTGGCGGTATTTTGTACGTATTATATGACCGTCAGTTATTATGATACACGGCAATGAGTGTTTATATACTATACTAGCACGGCGAAATGACTAAAGCGAAAACAAAACAAGAAAGAAAAAAAAACACCTTTTCGCGAGGCCGGAAAACTCATTCTCTAGTGTGTTTTGCGAATCTATAACACACTCATTGCTTCTGATCGTAGACGTTATTGTAGATGTCAGCAGTGCACGTGTTGACCGAAATAAAATCGAAGTAATTAACTGACGCACACTTGTTTCTTTTATTTAGCTTTTTTTATCTCTCATTGATTATTTATTATCTTTTCCCCAAATGATTAAGGTGAGCATGCAGCCTACGACACATCAATAAGATAAGACATTTGAAATCGGATTTTTATCTAGCATAGAAGATTAAATAACAAGCCTTTTTCTTCATTCGCTTATGTCAAACGGTGGCATATCTAGAGGAAATTATAGCAATAAATAAGTAAACTAAAAGTCTATTATAAACCATGAGGAGCAACAGGTTCAAAAACTGGTAAAATATACATATTCTCCCATACATGTGACAGACACACTGATGCATGAAAACGAAAGAAAATCTGTAAGGGTGTTGCAATAGCAGCAATAATTGACCAAGGAATGACATGATAGAACGCTAGTTGAAATGGATTGGCTTCGTGCTTTGTAGTTGTTGTTGTTTCTTCGAACCATAAGCTAAGGTCAATCATGATTAGCAGTGTGATGATTTCACGTGCAGGATATTGATGTTTATTGGTTCGATTCAGACGTTTGCGTAGAGCCACAAGAATGAAAAATGCATGGACAGTAGCCTCGAGAAATTCTAAAGGAAAAAGACAAGTAGTCAAGTGAACATCGAATGTATGACATACCCAAAACAACAATGACGATTTTCAGATAGGCAATCCATATGGTCGCATGATTTTTATTGTTTAATAGAGCAAAAGCACTAAAGATCGTATATAAATATGTTCCCGTTAACGAAACCACAATTAGAACATCATCGAATCCTAAACAAAAATTTAAATTAATTTGCATGATTCTTTAACATTCTCATACGTGATGTTGTCCTTTTGTATTGAAGTTTTCGTATTTTAAACAATGCCCACGTCGTTGCTGACAGAGATACGCATAGAAGGAAGAAGTTAACAATTTCTACAATAGCAATGCTATATAAGATTGTCGTCGGCGTTTTCGGCAGTGGTTTCAATAGGCTCGCCATCGTTGTCGTACTAAAACCATGATAGTGATGCCGATGATGTGACGACGAAGTTACCATTGCACTGCGCGAATAAATTCGATGATGTGACTGATGATGAGAATCGCTTGTGTGTATTGCTAATGTTGCCGCAAAATGCGGGTCATCACTGATCTTGTTACGAAAAACTGCGTATAGAATAATTGAGATAACTGTGCACGAAAAGACAATCATTCCAGTAAATAAACCCTTTATAGAAGCGTGACAGTTGACCATGAAAACATTTTTCGAAGAAGCTTTATCCGACATTTTGTACGCAAATGTTTTTCCAATGTTTTCCCAGATAAGGTAGAACAACTGAAAGAAAGACAATAATATCCTCGTCATTAAGTGATCATACTCTACACATACTGTCAAAGACATCAAACTAAATTCAATCGTACATGGATAGAGAAGAGGTTTCAATTTCATGTAGCCAACATTAATCAGAGCAGCCATTTGCACAGCATCTTCGATCGATTGAATGCAATTCGTTGGATTCGTAGATGGCCCATGATGTACGTTGTGTGCTGATTTGAGCGTACCTAGTAGCGCATAAGAAAAAGCGAAGATAGTTCAAAGAACGTCTATCTACCATTGAGTGGTTGGGTAATGCTTGAAAATGTTGTTATTGATACTTCATGACTGCTCATTTCAGTTATTTGTAGTTTGGTTTCAATAACAACCATGCGAAACCTAATGATATTGAAAACATTATTCCTATCATATGTCAGAACCGATAATTCACATACCAAACACATAAGTTCGTGACAACAATGTGCATAACGGCTAATCTAGCAAGACTTTCGTGTGCTCGAATGATTAACTAAATACAAAATCTCATCTTGGTGATAGGAACTGAATTCTTACATTAGAATGCTTGAAAATAAAGAAGAATTGAATGAAACTAAATAGTAATCTGGAAATATCATCCATGACAGCTGTCCATCGAACACACGGAATGTTCTCTAAGTTACTTAGGATTGATAAACCTGAATGTATCACTGTTCCAAGACAAAAGACTAAAGTAATTCAATAGTAACAAACGAACTATCTTCATAAATTCGATCTCACTTCCTATTCCAACACGAATATAAAGACCACCAGCGGTGGAATGATCATCATAGTTATAGCCGATAACACGTTGCACGATACTATCTTTCCTATGGCGTACGTAGGTTCGTAAGTGTTGTATGGCATTCGGATCCAGCGCCCGTCGTCTAGTTGAAAAATCTCGTGTTGTATCCGCTCGACTTCTCATGATTACGGACGATTTCGTTGATACATCGTCTAACGATTGAGATTTACTGTGAGGATGACGAAACGTTGGAGAGCCATCGTCATCGTCCTCGTTGACCTTAGTAGTTGAAACTGTCCCATGTAGTTGATTCCCATTCGAACGGTCATTTTCATCGTTCGATTCGAACTCGTCGGAATCGTCAAATAATTGCAAATTAAAATATGGCGTCGATGACAATCTTGTTGGTTCTTCTTTTGCTAACATTGGCATAAATGCGTTTCCAGGTAAATGTAGATTCACACTACTTTTCGGCAAATGTGGTATTTCCATTTTATTAATGGCTGAAGTGTTGATTGGTATCTTACGGCGATGACGAACGATATCAAACATGCAGAATATAATCCAAAAGATCGATACCCAATAGAGATAGGTAAAGTAAACCTATGATCAAGATAAAACAACAAGGTAGAATTGATAGGAGAGGTTTGACAAAGTTTACTTCAGCTAAAAGTTTGATATTTTCCGCTTCTTCCGCTGGAATAATAGCGTGTGATATTGAGAAGGCCACTCCACCAACGAAGATAACTATGATTAAATTTTAAAAAAGTCAATAGTTCACTGGAAGATCTCGATTCTACTAACCCAAACCATACAAAATGCTGAAGATTTTGTAAACATCTGAATTTTCATCATTGCTTCTAAACGTAAAAGAAAAAACATTGAACTAACTATGAACAAATCTAATCATAAAATGATATACATATATTTTACTTGTCGAATATACCTTCGTAGGACGGTCATCGTTCAAATAATCTTCTGTCCTTTCTCACGTCTCCTTCTCCTCAACTTATTTGACCTTATAGTCATACTTATTAACCGAGATCTAAATGTGTTCATTCAACTTGCACTTTTAGAGAAACTTGACCGGGGACGATGAACAGAGAGATTACTCTTTCTCAGAATGACTTAAGACAATCAACGGATGAAAACGAATACAATACAAACAAGAAAAGAATATTTCGTTGTGTTTACCTCTTATGTTTACGGAGTCTAGATAAGAAATTTTGTTTTTTGGAGTCACCCCTATTCATTGATATTTAATAATCGACTAACGCACACGCGGACCTTTTTTCTTCATCTATATATACATGTATCATTATTTTTTTGTGTACCAATATTTGTCTTCGTAATGTTTTTTGCGAATCGATACCTGAATGAAATCGTAATAGCTGAGAAAACATATTATTTGCTGTTGTTTTTTGAATATATTTTTCTTGCGTATAACTGTCAAACGAAATTAAGACGGAGAATTATACATTCTATTCTTTCGATTAAGTTTTGATTAATAAACGAATATCTTTTGCAGCTAAGTGTCTTTGTGAGTGAAAGGCTAAATCTAACAAATTGATGGCAACTCATGCAACGAGTTTCGGAAAAACCAGGGAGCCGAAACTATTATCATTTCATCAACAAAAATAATCATTCTACTCTATGTGTGAGGTTTGGGAAGAAACAAAACCTGAGAAATTACCCATAAAATAGATAATATCACTTTTGCACTTACAGTATATTTTATGATAGTTCATAATATGCCCAATTGGAGCAATTATCTTTAGTTCATCCAACAGCGAGAGACTACAAGTATCTAGTGTTTCTATTGAGTCGGATAAAAAGTGCATTTTTCCGACACAAGGATTGAATCACGCTAAACTAATCGAAACTCAATAGAGAATCAGTCATGGTTGGTTGCGCGTTTTTCTCGCAATTATCGACACATGGTAAATATCTAATGAATCTATAATATACATCATCATTAAATTTGAAATGTATATATCTACATTTGCAAACGAATAACATCAAAGAGCGTTTAATCTAGGCAATCGATGTCTAATAAAAAAACTGTGGTGAGCGGTAAGGTGAATATCAGATTGATATTTATAAATCTCTAAGAAAGATATCTGTACCTGTTATGGAAAAGAAGGTGTGTCCAGTTGGACTTTTTATTCGAAGAAAAGTATCCATGTGAGGTTTGACGCTTTGGCATATGTTGTTTGCGGGCAAAAGGTTCGTCTGATAGGTTATTTTTGAGTTCTTTCAATGCGATCATATCTGGAACGATAATCGCTCGAGAATCTTCCATCATGTGTTCGTCATTGTTTTCGAGTGGCGAGCGAGACCCATCTACACGTGATGCGGTCGATTGCCATTGAGTAGGAGAACGCGATCTCTTGCGAGAAACGTGAGTTGCGGTTGGTAAACTTAATACGGAAGCTGTATGTTCATTATGCTGAGTTGATTGTTCAGTAAACGAAGTAGCACGATGCGGTTTTGAATGATGTAAATTACGGTCAGAAGGTACTCGGAGATAACCAGCTGGAGTATCTGGTGCAGCTAACATACCGAAGAATGTTTTTCAATTTGTTCTTTTTCTAGTACTTGAATCATATGACGTGAGGGTGTTTTTTATATTGATTTGTGTCCATAATGGATACTAAATGGTTGAATGCAATATATGTTACCTTGATTGATGTCTTCAACAACAACGGAGGAAAAAATACATGCTTCGTGTAGTTTTACAATAACATCGATCGTTATGTTTAGCAAAAGAATAGAAACAGATTGATTCACCGTGCTTCGTATTTAGAATTTAGTCAATAAAATTTATTGAAGTTAAATTAACCTTAAAGCACTTTTGTGCTTCACTTGAATCACATAATGTCATTGTCTTACCTTGACAAGAAATCTTCCCATCAATTGTTTTGCGAATTTACGCGAAAATAACCATAGCATTCGAAGAAGAAATCTTCTCAGCTTGAACGAAAAAGAATAATGGCACTGTATGTATAGCAAACATTACGCATTTATAAGTTGAAACAAGTGTAGAATATTAAGATTTGCATTCATATGTAGAATACATTCCTCATTAATTCACATTCGATCTCGCATTTCTTATAGTTCGTACTGCTGTTCTATGTATACTCATGTCTGATACTATCCTGTGGTGTATTCACAGTTGTCGCTAGTACACTATTTTGTGTATATACGAAATATTCTATCCAATAAGATAACAGACAAGACAAGAATAGTAGAAAATCGTCCATGATAACAGATCGATCTATATATCCATCTTGCTTTCACACTTATTTACTTGAATAGAATGTTTTCCGATGATGGTTTTTTAAGTGAAAAATTCTCCGATCAAAGCCCGAGTCAGACGCATATTTTTACATCATTTCCAAATTCAGCAGTAGATCCCGATAATGATGATTTCTCAGCAGATAATAAACCAGCTAACAATCTATCATATGAATATAATCCATCGAATTCTCAACCATCGTCTCTACCATTACCTGCAACTGCGAATACTTCCAAAGATGAACAATTTCATATTTGGCAATTAGAATATTATCAAGCCTATTTTCAAATCGATACACAGCAAGTTATCGAACGTTTATTATGTTCAATGACACCACGTCCGAATAAATCCTATTTCGATTCCACTATTCGGCAAAATCCCGATTTGTACGGACCATTTTGGGTCTGCATCACCTTTATAATAACTGTTGCCGTCAGTGGCAACATTCTCACGTATTTTTATGTTCCTGATGCAGATTTTCAAATTGATTTTTCCAAAATAACTCTCTCTGCTATTGTAAGAACGTGCAAACGGCGTGATTTTTAGTTTTGATAAGAACTTTCTTTCTAGTTCATTTGCTTTTACTGGTGGTTTATGCCGACATGTATTTATTTTTTCTTCCGATGGCATTTGAAACGCATTGAATATACATTCGTTGAATTACTCTGTATCTACGGTTACAGCTTAACAACATTTATTCCAATTTCAATCCTGTGGATGATTCCCATATCTTGGCTACAGTGGCTATTAACTATAATAGGTTCAGTGACCAGCGGAAGTGTTCTAATTGTAACATTTTGGCCGACAACTAATTCCGATAAAAAACGTTTCAATGCTCTATCAATGTTATTGATGTTTTTCCTGCATTTAGCAATGGCTGTTGGTATTATGCTAGTCTTTTTCCATGTGTCAGATAGAAATATTCCTACAAGGAAACCAACAACGTTATTAACTACAATGATTTCATCAGCGAAGAATAAAATTTAATCGTGTAGATTGATGATTCTTATAACTGGTGTTATCGTTTTAAAATTAGAATATAAGATTTGGTTATTTGATAAAGCTGATTTGACTATGATCGGAATTCCTTTTTTAGATCAGAATACACGATGCCACCAAAAAAGAAAGAAGAAGCTAAACCAAAGCCACTTATTGGTCGTGTTGGTACTAATCTGAAGATGGGTATCGTCGGTTTACCCAATGCTGGGTTAGTCTTTTGCTCTTTAGTGAAAGCGACATAGCTGATTTTGTTTTAGAAAATCAACTTTCTTCAACATATTAACAAAATCAAGTGTACCTGCAGAAAACTTCCCTTTTTGTACAATCAATCCAAATGAAAGTAATGGAACCTTAGTCTTCCCGTACGATCGAATTCAATAATGATTGTTTAGGTCGAGTACCTGTGCCCGATTCAAGATTCGATTTTTTGTGCAAACATTATGAACCATTAAGGTATTCGTTTAATGAACCAACTCCATCATTCATTTTCTCTTCTATTCTAGTAAACAACCGGCATATCTCAATGTAATCGATGCAGATAGATTTTTCTTTCTATTCGATTGTATTTGTTTTCAATTTAGGTGGTGGACATTGCTGGCTTAGTTAAAGGTGCAAGTGAAGGTCAAGGTATGTGCGGGTTCGATTGTATTAGACATCTAACTCTTAGCTTCTGTTAGGTCTTGGTAATGCTTTTCTTTCACATATAAAAGCATGTGATGGTATTTTTCATATGGTCCGAATTTTTGATGAACCTGATATAGCTCATGTGGAAGGAAATGTCGATCCGATTCGCGATATTGAAATTATTCACGATGAATTGAGGTTTGATTGTGTGTAGAACGAAAGAAAATGACGTGCATTGTTTTCATTCAGATTGAAAGATGTTGAAATTGTCAAAAAAGTACATGAAGATTTAGAAAAGAAAGTCGTCCGTGGAAATGATAAAACGTTGAAGGTCGACTATGTATGTTTGAAAGTATTGCCATTGATTTGTACATGTATTCTATTGTTCTCTCTAGGAAACAATTAGTAAAGTAATGAATATGATAAAAGAAGAAAAGGGTAGTGTTCGATTCAATGATTGGAACGAAAAAGAAATCGAAGTATTGAATAAACATTTGTTGAATACCTCGAAACCCATGGTTTATCTATTAAACATGTCGGAAGAAGATTACATTAAGAAGAAGAACAAATGGTTAGGTAAAGTGAAACAATGGATTGATGAACACGATCCAGGTGCTACTGTTATCCCGTTCAGTGCAAATTACGAATATCGTCTTGTTGATTTAACTGATGATGAACGTGAAAAGACTGTTAAGGAATCCGGAGCACCAAGGTTAGTATTAACGAATGTGATAAGAATGACCTTCTGAAGAGATTTTTCTCTTGTTATAGTGCATTGGAAAAAATCATTCTTGCTGGTTATCGCGCTTTGCAATTGTGTTACTTTTTCACCTGCGGAAAAGACGAAGTCAAAGCATGGACTATTCAAGTTGCAACAAAAGCGCCACAAGCAGCTGGACGTATTCATACAGATTTCGAGAAAGGTTTCGTTATGGCTGAAGTGATGAAATTCGATGATTTCAAAGAATGCGGAAATGAAAATGCTGTGAAAGTAGGAGAACTTGTTTCGGATTGATAGATAAATCTAATCGTGATTTTTCTAGGCGGAAGGAAAATATCGTCAACAAGGAAAGAACTATACTGTCGAAGACGGAGATATTATTTACTTTAAAACCAATACAGGCGGTGGTTTAAATGCAGCGAAGAAATAGACATGATAACCAGCTTTGTTTTCGTTTTCTTTTTTGCATTGTTATATCATTTTCTTTTTTGATCCGTTGTTTATTATCGGTTTGAGGAGTTTACCCATCTCTCTTCTAGATATGTCGTGGAATTCAGGTGACTTCTATAATCAACAGTACATAGGGCTGACCTCATATGAACTTCAAGAACAATATGCAAATGGCAATTTCATGCCCTCCTCGTTTCAATTCAATTCTCAACAATTCTACTCTCCGAATGAATATTTATCACCGACAGTTTCCTCAACGCTCGATGAAATCGAAAATACGGAACCACCTCTGTTAGAAGAATTAGGTATCAATTTTGAACATATCTATAAGAAAACCAAATCTATCTTGAATCCATTTGCTACACCTGATTCCTCCATTCTCGACGATGTCGATCTAGCTGGCCCATTAGTATTTTGTCTTGCCTTTGCATTTAGTCTTTTACTATTAGGTAAAATTCATTTCGGCTATGTCTACGGTATCGTAACATTAGGCACCGTCGGGATGTACGCATTGTTAAATCTTATGGCATCATCAGATAAACCATGTTCAGGTATATATACAACTAGTGTCCTCGGCTATTGCCTTCTACCAATGGTTATTCTTTCGTTTGCATCATTTGTGTTTCGTTTCAACGGCTTTTTTGGAATGACCATTGCTATCATATTTATACTTTGGTCTTCGATATCAGCATCGAAATTATTCGCAGCGTCCTTAGCGATGATCGGGCAACAGTTACTTGTTGCTTATCCTTGTGCTTTATTTTATGGCGTCTTTGCTTTATTAACAATGTTTTAAAACAAAAAAAGAATGAATGAATAAATGTGTGTATGTATGTGTTTTTATCAGTATTATTCTTCAACGATCGGCACTTGTTGCAGCTAATGTTGAATCAGATAAAGATTTTTGCATAGGAGATCTAAATTTCAATTGTTTTTTCAATAAAGTGGCTGCTAAACTATCTCTCTTAGCTGCACGTTTATTGATTATTGGTCGACAATCGATTAATTTCATAATAGTTGAATCTTTTTGAACGATATTGAGAAATTCACTTTTCGTGACACTACTGAAAAGTTCATCGCTATCCAAGTCCTCTTGGTTTGATAAGAACAACTGTTTCACACGATCAATGGCATCTTCGTATGTTTCAACTCGTGCCATGTCAATGTCGGATAGTCCATAAAGTGCCTTAACGATACTTTCCAATTCATAAACGTCAAGTTGATGGTCACCATCTTTGAACAGCAAGAAAGAGAAATCAAGATGTAAGGATACAATTTCGATTATTTACCTCGATCGCACAAATCAAATGCCCATCGGATTTTTTCAGTAGGGGGCGCTTTGGTCGTATAGTACAATCCAGTTATAAATTCTTCGAAATCGACCGTTTCATCTCGATTTGTATCATACGCATTGAAGACATATTTAGCGAAATCTTCCGGCGCACCGTTATGAAATAACGTTTGATAGAATTTTTCGAAATCGGCCAATGTAAGATAGCCTTTCGGCGTGTATTTGAGAAAATCATAGTAAAAGTATTGAATTTCATCAGGCAAGAATGCCGTTGCACTTGTGATACGACGAAGAACGACTTGTTCAAGCGGCGGTGCTGATGAATATCGACTCTTCTTTTGGCCCATTCGAACAATGACAAAAGCGTACGCAGAATGAATTGATGAGCGCATCATGTTTTGTCTTAATAACATATTCCATAGAAAAATATACGAATTAATTCATCATCTGTTACATTAATTTGGCCTTGTTCGCTTGCTTACGTATTTCTTTTTTTGGCAGGGTTAGTCATCGGTTTACCTGTTATCAATAATTTGCCAATTTTTGTTTTGAATGACTATGAAAGGAGAGATAAGTGTAACAATACGAAGATTACCTTAAATGGTCAAACGGAAATCATTCAAACCAGCTATATAAACTGTTAGATGTCGAAAACAAAATTATTCTACTATTTTCAACAGAATCCAATAAAATGTCGTTCAATTCAGTTGATCAAGCAAGTCCTATTGTTATTGACAATGGTACTGGTATGATTAAAGCAGGTTTCGGCGGAGAAGATGCTCCGCGTGCTGTGTTTCCAGCAGTTGTTGGTCGTCCACGTTACAATATCGTGATGAATGGTATGCATCAAAAGGATGCGTTCGTTGGCGATGAAGCTTTGGCAAAACGAGGCATTCTCTCACTTCAATATCCGATTGAACATGGTATTGTTGGTAACTGGAATGATATGGAAAAAATTTGGCATCATACATTCTACAATGAACTTCGTGTAGCACCCGAGGAACATCCTGTACTAATTACAGAAGCACCATTAAATCCAAAGTCAAACCGAGAGAAGATGACACAAATTCTCTTCGAACAATTCAACACACCAGGTATGTATGCTTCGATGACATTCTTCCGTTAATAAAACTAGAACATCTATGATCTGGGTTTTTTTAAGCGATGTATGTGGCAATTCAAGCGGTATTATCACTCTATGCATCAGGTCGAACAACCGGTATTGTACTGGATTCTGGTGATGGCGTTACACATACAGTGCCAATATATGAAGGATATGCTTTACCACATGCAATCGGTCGTATAGATCTAGCTGGACGAGATCTCACTCACTGGATGGGTCGTCTGTTGACTGAACGTGGCTATGCATTTACATCCACAGCTGAACGGGAAATTGTCAGAGATATCAAAGAAAAACTTTGCTATGTTGCAACTGATTTCAATGAAGAACAAGCCAGTGCAATCTCATCAAACAACATTGAGACGAACTATGAATTGCCAGATGGACAAACCATAACCATCGGTTCTGAACGCTTTCGTTGTCCCGAAGCACTCTTTGATCCATCGATGCTTGGTCTAGAAAGTGAAGGTATTCACCAATTGATTTACAAAACAATTATGAAATGTGATATTGATGTACGAAAAGAATTATATGGCAATGTAGTTCTATCTGGAGGTAATAGAAATGATTTCCATAGAATTCATTGTTCTAGTTTCTTTTTTTCTTATTAAAGGTACAACAATGTATTCTGGCATAGCTGATCGACTTGAAAAAGATCTCAAAGGATTGGTTCCATCGAATATGAAAGTCAAGATCATCGCTCCACCCGAACGAAAGTATGCTGTTTGGATCGGCGGTTCAATTCTAAGTTCATTGCAAACGTTCGATGCAATGTGGATCAGCAAACGAGAATACGACGAGTCAGGTCCATCGATTGTGCACAGAAAATGCTTCTAAATTTCTTTTGATGATGTTATTTTGATAAATATTCTTGAAATAAAATACTTGCTTGTAAATTAAACAAAAACTACCTTGAAATTACATGCTATCGTATTGATTCAATTCTAAATTTCATTTAAATAATCAAGTTTGTCTAGCGCTTCAAAGTACTTTCCCGTCTCAAAAAACATGATACTTCACTTCACGTCAATGTTATTCCATTAAATACATCATTATTTATCTTTCCTCTCGGAAATTTTATACAACGTTAGATAATTTATTCGGTGTAATCTGATCGATCGTTGTGTTATCATGGTCTTCGAACAGATAACATTCAGTATTGATTAATCCAAGTGCATTTGTCTACTATGTAAATGTATATGATATATTTCTAATTGTAATCACATGTGAGCAGATTTCTTTACTTAGTTGGCTTCGAATAACATATTGCGGCTTTTTTTTCGAGATTGTTTACCAATTGTATTTGAAATGTTCGCGGTATAATGAATTCGAAAGAGATTTCTCTTCATGTTAGTCTTCGCGAGAAGAATTTGCATATACGATTAAGCCTGTTTTGTAAGCAAACACAACTTCGAATTTGTTTATCGCATTAAAACACATCAGTTAGTCGGAGTTCTTGGTTTTTTTTTCTTGCTAATAATTCTTTTCGTGTAAACAGAAAAAGAACACGATCGAAATATATATATATATACGTATATATAAAATGTACAATCAGCAAATAGATGATCATATATCTAAAGGCTACACCGAAGAAGAGAGAAAAGAAAAACAACAAAAGGAAAGAAAACTGTAGCGCCCACTGTATGACGACTTATTTACATAATAAAAAGAATAGAAAGATTAATTACTAGCCGTTTATTTGATATCGCTTTCAGCTGAAACGGTATTTAGATTTTGTTTTAAGGATGTTAGTTGTCTATCAGTGTCGTATGCTATAGACATATTCGCATCTAAATTCAACGATCTTTTTGCTTGACAACGCCGAAGTACCTCATTGAGACAAGCATCTTCACCAGAAATCACATGTCTACAAAAGAAATTAGATAT
This sequence comes from Adineta ricciae, assembly GCA_905250025.1. Taxonomy (NCBI): domain Eukaryota; kingdom Metazoa; phylum Rotifera; class Eurotatoria; order Adinetida; family Adinetidae; genus Adineta; species Adineta ricciae. The sequence continues at coordinate 489,031 of CAJNOJ010000007.1, forward strand.
AAAGATCATGCCCGTTCTCATTTTTCTGTTTATATTTACTCTCGCTTTAAATGCTGTCTCATCAACATGCGCGATTTACATCCCACCGAGCAAAAGCAACACACATAGGTATCGAAATCTTGATGATAGACCATGTGGGATGTGAGTTTATCTTTACGAAAAAAGAAACGCCCACAAATATTGCATCCATAACGAACTTGTCGATCATGTATTGATGTCTTGTGACGCATCATTGTATGAACACTGCTGAATATTTTGTTACCTAAAGACGATATCGGGCATATGTGATGATTTTCGTAAAGAAGAGAGAAGGAAAAAGTTTCATACAAATTGGACAAGCTGCTTTCAAATCCATTCGTGTGTTCAAGACTTCCTCCTGAAAGAAATGAACAGAAATATAAATGAGATTGTCGTTTTTCTGTCACTACCATATTTTCTTGTAGAGGATCGAATGATGATTGCGTTGTAGGAGATAGATGAGAATCATAATTCTCAAGCACCTAGACGAAAAAAACAAGCGTCAGCAAATAGAACAATGAGTTCTGTGCTTTTCTTATGGAATCATTCGATGAAGAATCTCCTGACGACTATAATAGATTTGAAGACAAATCTAGAAAATACGATGATCATCGTTTACTTTCTTCTTAAACGCCAATCAACGTATCTATTCTTATGAGTGGACTGGTTTCTCATATAGATTTTCGTCATTCATGTCATAAAAAATGATTTACATTAACTGTTGCATCAGATGTGCACAGGCCATTGTTAGCATGTTCTTGTCCAGATAATAAACTATCAAATGTTTCATGACATTGAGTGCATTTGAAATGTGTCGGTCCTGTCGGTGATGAAGCTTGCGAGTCTGTAAATGCGATAAGCATTGGATGACGGCGAATCGTGGCAACTGGTTTACTAGTTTCATTTTCCTGAATGAGCGCAAGTGCTGGAGATAAGGGTTCATTGCTAACAGGTTTTAGATTGGTCATTTGTTGAGGATGATGACTTTGTTGTCGATTGTGTTCCTGATTATCAGTTGAGTAAGATAAACAACCGTTAGCCGACGGTGAGAACGATGCTGGCCATAAACTACTTGAATAAATAAAGTTAGGTACAACACTTTTGTCTGGCGATAAAACACCCTCGATATCTTCTAAACAGCGTGATTCATCACTAGACAGTTCGATATCACTTTCAGCACGAGTCGAGTCAACGGTCATTAATTCTAGAAAACACACAGAATGAGAATGGTAAAGGCATACTGAGATGTTTCGAGATCAAAAATCGACAAACCTGGACTATCTTCGTAAGTCTTGAGTTGTATTGTTTGCCAGTTCGAAGTCATATTCGATGAATGTGAACGATTGGACAGAAAAGCTGTCGTTGTCGGAATCACGGATATCGGTTGGTCAATCATTAATATTCTCTGTCGTTTTGATATTGATTCTTGTGAATGCTGCTGTTGCTGATGTTGTTGTTGTTGTTGTTTCAGATCGTTTTTGAGCAATAGCATTGGGGTAGCTGGGGGAGAACTTGTTTCGACATGTGTCGTTTCACGAATATTGAGTTCAGCTGAAAATGATCGTCCACATGGACACGTAAAACGTTGCCCATTATTGAATTTTGGTGTCAGTACGCATTGAGCAGGTGTTGAGGCTAAAAACAAAGTCGAAATCTTACATAATCCGATAGCTTAAAGACATGAAAGAGGACTGTAATTTCTCAACCATATTAGCAGAAGATGACGAAATTTCGGAAGTACACAAAAACTATTCCTTATTTCCTAGCTGAACTAATTTTTTCGACGGAATATAAAGTTTCCCATACATCGCAAATTAACATACATAAACCTGAAACTCGATATCTGGAAATTTCTCCATCAAGCCAGTTAATTAATGATACAAGTTGGTCAGATTTCGTCTGTTCAAAAGCTTTAGTTATAATCGCTTGAATATCGCCGAATTCCATCTGATTTTTCTTCCTTTCCGTTATTTCTTTTCAGGCTAAAATAGAAGAGATATAATTTCAACGCACAAGCATTTTGCTTATGTTTTCTGAGTCAAAATCCACAATAATCATGATGTTTTTTTCTTACTCGAAAAATAATATATTCTAAATATAAATACACACATATATGGCGCCACATATCACCGAAATCATTCGAACATGTGGCGCATCTTATTGTTGATTGGTCGATGTAAACGACACAAAGATACACTGAGATAGAAAACAAATAACAAATAACATCACTTGCAGGAGAGGGCGAAAATGATGTTGATGGTTCAATGCACTTACGCATCAGCTGAGTGTTTTTTTTCTCTCGTTTCTTTTTTTCAGATCACTTTTTTCTTCTCTCCTAATAGTCATTGATGAGAACGATGAATAATTATCAATAAAAAATAAATAAAGAGAAAAGAAAAACTTCGAATCAAAAATCTTCTTCTCATCGACTTTTGATTCTTCTTTTTCCCCTTAATTAAACAAGAATGGAATTACGCGTCGGTCACAAATATCGACTTGGACGAAAAATTGGTTCAGGCTCATTTGGTGATATCTATTTGGGTACCAATATCGCTTCGAACGAAGAAGTGGCAATCAAATTGGAATGCATTCGAACGAAACATCCTCAACTACATATCGAGTCGAAAATCTATCGGATGATGCAAGGTGGTGTGGGGATTCCTCTAATAAAATGGTGCGGTGCTGAAGGAGATTATAACGTTCTCGTAATGGACCTACTTGGACCATCACTTGAAGATCTATTCAATTTCTGTTCGAGGAAATTTTCGCTCAAAACTGTCCTTTTGCTGGCCGATCAAATGGTATGATTTGAAATAAGTTTCCTACACACTCTATTTCTTCTGCTTTTTCAGGTTAGTCGTATTGATTTCATTCATTCGAAGAATTTCATTCATCGAGATATAAAACCTGGTAAATAAGCCTTTCTAGAACAGAATCGCAATCAATTTTACACGAATTTGCACATGTTCCGTTCGTTTCCTTTCTTTTCTTCATTAGACAACTTTTTAATGGGCCTTGGTCGAAAGGGCAATCTGGTGTACATTATTGATTTTGGTCTGGCGAAAAAATACCGAGATGCACGCACACATCAACATATACCTTATCGAGAAAATAAAAATTTAACCGGAACAGCACGTTATGCTTCAATCAACACACATCTCGGCATTGGTTTGTTTTCTTAGCTTGTTTTTTAATGATGAGACTGTCTCAGCATAGGTTAATTAGTCATAGACGATTTCTATCTTCTACATATGATACAATTCTTTCTCATGAGGAAAAATCTTTACCCTCTCTCTATTTCTGATAAGTATCTCGAAGAAGGCGAACGATATCAGAGTTTAATCATGCCTGGAAAATATCGATGAAGTTTGTTCACTCTTTCGTAATCATCATCGTTTCGTTCGTGAAAATAGGTAAAAGAATGACCTTACGTAAAAGAAATAACATTGTATGTCAAGGAAAATCATATTGAGATTGACTTTGACATCGAAAGTATTCAATTAGGTTAAATCGATGTTGAATAAGATAATTGAAACTTTATCGAAACACTTGCTACAAGTGTAAACGTAGTTACAAACGATAAATTCTGTAAAAGTTTTAAACAATTGAGTAGCGTTTCGTCTAACTGTAAAACAGCCTCTCATTTAGATAGTTGTTGAAGTATCCTCATCTTTCAATGAACCCGAACAGTTCTGTTATCCTTGAGCTTCGACATGAACGGTTCCTATTAGAAGGAAAATAGATGTCGAATATTTCATCGATCACGTCAAAGTGAAAATAATAGACATGCACGAAAGTATATATTGAACTAATTTACACTAGAAATGAAAGGTTACATTATCGTAAACTTTCTAACATGGGTCGTTGGTTTTGGCAAGGTTATTTCTAGATCGATATTTCAATGCCTTGCAGTTGCGAAGTTCAGAGTACTACAAATGACATTTCAAAGATAAGAAATAGAAAAGTTTCTCGATTGAACTCGAAATAACAATACTTGTAATCAATTATTCTTCTGAATAGCTAAACTTCATTGCATGTTGATTGAAGAAAGAAGGAAATACTTCAACTTGTTATCTTGATGTTATTGACATCCAAATGTTCTAGTTTTTCAGCTCTAACCGACTACGTCATTGTACACTGTTCAGATAGAACCTATGTCGAATTGCTATATATTTGTCTTTTGTTCATAGAACAAAGCCGGCGAGATGATATGGAATCCCTTGGGTACGTGCTGATGTACTTCAATCGTGGTAGTCTTCCAGTATGAATATTGTTTGATGATAGAAATAGAAAATCAAGACGATGCTTGTCTTTCTAGTGGCAAGGTTTGAAAGCTGCAACAAAACGTCAGAAATATGAACGTATAAGCGAAAAGAAAATGTCAACACCAGTCGAAGAATTATGTAAAGGATTCCCTGGTAAGAAAGACGATGGGTTTACGATTGAAATTAATCCTTACTTTGCTTGTTTGTATTTTAGCTGAGTTTACAACTTATCTTTCTTACTGTCGTTCGTTACGTTTTGATGATAAACCAGATTATTCGTATGTTTTCAACTGGACTTTTTCCTCGAAAACCATTTCTCGTTCTTCTTCTTAGTTATCTACGACAACTATTTCGTAATTTATTTCATCGGCAAGGTTTCACATACGATTACATATTCGACTGGAATATGCTTAAATTTGTATGACTTTTATTTGTCCGAAGATGTTTCCTTCAACGTGCGTTTCATTCTAGAGCGGTCAACGCTTTGATACGAACAGTGCTAATGAAGGTTCAGCTAATAAGATCGAAACCAATGGATTCTCAGCACCAGCCCCAGGCGCTCAACCCATCTACAATAATAACAATCAAGGTGAGTTGAAACGAATGACGGAATCGGATTTGATTTCGACGAGACATTTTCCTTCATGTCATAAAACTGATTATAAAAGTAAATTTTCCTAATAAGAATAGAAAGTCTCGATATAAATGGTCGGCCCACCTTCGGTCCATCGTTAAGTATAAATGACGATAACGGATACGTGACTAACAAAAAACTCGATAATGATGACAACGGGCATATGACTAATAACAAGAGCGATGACGATGACGATGAAGACGATAAAAAAGTTTACCGCTCATCATCCTACATTCATGATGGAAGAAAACTCTACAAATCGTCGTCCAATATCAACGATGTGAACAAACTTTACAAATCGCCATCGAATCTTCACGATCGACGCAAACTGCATAAATCGTCATCGAATATTAATGATCATAGTAAAAACTCCAGTTTAGCCTACGAACAGTACATGAAAACACCATCCAGTTCCAACGTCTTTAGCCGTCTTATGCATAGTGAGGCGCATGTTCAAATAAACACAAACACTCATCAACAATAAACCGGCTGCTATTCATTATGATAATTTTCTTCTTTTTTTCCTCCCTATCTCATCGCTGCTCTCGCCGCATTAACCGAACAATAACACTTTCAGGCTAAATCAAACACATACGTAGACGCATAGTTACACAGGCATATTTGCATTTTGAAATACAATATGTTTTCTATTCTCTTTAGACCTTACTGAGACTCAACCATCATTGATCAAATCCAGAATAAAATAATTGTAATTAGAATATTAAAAAAAGATACAGAAAGAGAGAAAAAGCTCGACAGAGAGAGAGAGGTAGTGATGTTGAATATTTTATGTGTGTAAAAGCTCTCCTTCGATGATATCCATCACATATAGACACATTACTTACACGCCTTATGCCTTCTTCATTGCTTTTCTTTCGATTCGCTTTATTGCTCTTAAATTTGAATCTATTAAGAGACAATAGTTCATTTAATAATCATGTCCTTTATTTGATTTCAGGCGTATATCGACGAACTCCTAAAGATACACATCAAGTCCAACCGTCACATTCTGCCTCCAATAATTCAAAACAACATTTGCCACCCAATGGTACAGATCGATCATCATCAGCACGCGCCACGAAAAAATAATCCACGTGTGCTTTGATGTGTCTCTTTTTCTGTATCATTTCTCTCTTCTCAGTGTACAGAGCCTGTTCTTAAATAGTTCTTCTTCTCTTCTTTCCGCGTTTTTTGCGTCATTTTCTTGAACTTTTCTTTTATAAAAAAAAATGAAACAAAAAACGAAAAAACCTCTTTCGATAAATTGTATGTTTCTCTATGAAAAACAAAATAATTTTCATCTGCGCGAGCGCTCGACAACCTGTGAACAGTGTGTGCGTAGTCGATCGCAATTCTTCGTTTTTCCTTCTACGATTGTTTCGACAATCAGCATCAACTTTCTTCCATCAATCACATATTCGTGTGTACACCTACGCACACATTTTCACATGTTTTTCTTTTCAATTTTTTGGCAGCGCACAAACATACACGTTCATTTATACATATACGTATACATCATATTACTCTTGGTTTTTTTGGAATTTTTTTGTTCTTCTTGCTCTCTAATTGTTGTACTAAGATGCTGATCGTCGTTCTCTCTTCTTCTTCTTCTCTTGTTTGTTTTACGCTCTCTCTATCTTTATGTGTGCAGTCGAAGTTACACAAATCAACAAAACATTATTCGTTTCTCTCTTTCTCTTTTTTTGTTTTTTGTCCAAAAGATCACATTCATGATGTCAGAAATAAAAGAAAAGCAGTCTATACATAAATCTAATTGGCGTGGCAAAAATAACAACAATATTTCCGCTCGACTCCAATTTTCAACTTTGATGACATGTTTTTTTCAGACAGATGCACTGATTTACTCAAACATGAAATCGACTACTGTAAAATATCACGTTTTCAAACGTGACTTTTACTACGTGATCAACAGATGAATTTAACACTGATTGTATGCTGACGTATTAGAATCTGATGCAAACGAAGATGATTTGCTTAACAATTCGGTCGCTGTACATGTCATATTTTTCAGTCGCAATTCATCATCATTACCTTGAAGAAAGAGGAATGTGAATACATGACGATAGTTTTTTTGCGTCCTTTCTGATTTGTGCAGATAAATTTTTACACTTCGTTTGACGGTATTTGACTCAGGATCACGTCATCAAACGGCTTTCTATGATCCAGCTTTGCATATTCGAAACTGGATCATATAAAAATACATTTCAATTTTCCATTGTCTCAAAATTTTTTAAATGAGTTTCTGGTATGGTATTGAACGGTACATGTTAATTATTAAATTTTCATTATACGCTCATTCGCTTTTTCTCTAGAACATACAATCAATTTCATCGATACGCTCATCAATGGAAAAATCGTCATTTTTCTCAAGCGAATCATTACACTAGTCAATATCCATATCAATATCAATACTATAACCAATAATTTTCACAGATATTTGTTACAGAAATAAACTTGTCGTTGTCACGTCATTACAGCAGCAGTGCGATAGACTATGAGATGGAATAAACGATCGAATTGTTGACTTCTCCGTAGATCAATGTATGCAATTATTCAGATTCGATGACCCAGTCTGGCAGGCTATTGTTGCAAAGAAATTGAATGCATAATCAGACCGTGTTTTTCATACATTTGACTGGAAAAACCTCTGCGACTTGTCATTGACCGAATTATGATGAAGTGAACGTGAATAGAATAGTAGCAAACTTATCAATAAGATAGATTAGTCATCTTTTCCAAAACAAAAAGATTAAGCTCTGTCCTATTGATGACTGTGGCGGGAAGAAGCGAAAACATTCGAATGAAGAAAGCAAAGTTTAGTGGTGAATCATTGCCACAGAGAAGATAATAATAGTATACGAAAGATGTATGCCACGTGCTTCATGGATAGGCGATAGAGAGAAGAAGAAATCGAATGGAGATGGTAAAGAAATCTGTTCGTTCATACAATTCAGATCGAGTGGACAAGAGCACAGCAACGACTAGAATTAACGCAGAAAATACCGACAAAAATGTATGCACGAGGACGAAACAGTGAGTTTTCTATCGATATGGATGAACCTCGTTATTCTATCGAACGAATTCATTTTCAATATCTGTAGACATCAGCATACAATCACAATACAGTGAAGATGAACATGATGAGTAAGTTCAAAGTCGATAGAAGAAATCTAAACTAGTCGATTCTATCGGTTCTAGATCGACAAGTTCAGGCTTTACGTTAGTTATGTTAATTGTACACAATCTCGATCATATGATGCAACCACATGAATGGGAAACACTATTAACACGCGAAATACATGGCGCTAGAGTATGTTTGCAATCCCTAATTTCGAAAATCTTCAAATACGTTTAGATTCTGGGTGTATCCGTTATTCGTGAGCAATCATGTTCACGTCCATGGGGTGAAGGAGAATTGACAGCATATATATTTACTCGACATGATGCTCCACTTATTCGACAATATTTACATAATAGACGGCTCGGTTTCCGACGTTTACATGTAGATGCTGTTGCTAGCGAAGGCGGAATTGAAGTGTTTCTCGTGTAAGTGACAGACAAGAGCGAATTATTTACAGAACAGTTCTGATATGTTCTAGTCATAAAATTCTGCAACTACTAAAACTAAACCCACAAATGTCGGACATCGCTATTGAACAACGTATCAGCAGTTTCTTTCGACGGTTGGTTATCAATGGTGTTTCACTGTCTGCTTAGACAAATGCTTTGTTTTTGTGCTCTCTAGTATTCCAGCTTCTGTACGTCCTCGTGACTATGATCGTGTTTCTGCTATGCGTTTGATAAACGAATGTATGGGTTTGCCAGCTTCGCCACCTGTTACAAGCGAAGACAGTGAAGCGGACGGAGATTCACCCCCACCACATATATCCACTACCTCTGTCCCGCCTGCACCCGCAATATCAATACCACCACAATCGACATTACCTCCGCAACAATCACAACCGCCACAGCACCAACCCCAGCCTCCAGTACAGCAACCTAGTGCAATCCCAATTTCGATACAACCACAACCAGAGCAACAATCCGCCTTCAATCCTCAATTGATAACAATCGATGAACGTACATTACAACTACATTTTACTCCACTTTATTTTGGTAAGAACTATAGCATCATTACGGCGTGCCAAGACACTTTCGTTTCGTTTCTATTTTCAGAGCTTCTAGATGCTATGGCGAATATAAAAAACAACAATGAATACCTACAATTAACAAATCCTGGACTATTCTAAGCAAGGAAGGATCTTTTATACTTGATTTTTTTTATATTTATCTAAACATGGTTATCAGATATCTTTTTTCATTGCCAGTATGTATACCATACAATACTTTTTTTTATTCGTTGTTGTCGCAGTATATTGTATGGTATACTAGTCAGATAAACTTAGAGTCGTTGTTGCCGTGTGTGTTATTGTCTCATCTTTTCTTTTCACAACTCTTTTATTTTTAACAAAAATCTTTTTTATAATCAAACATAAACATCACTGACACAAAGGTAATCTTAACCGCTTTCCTCAACGTTCATCTCTATGAATATTATATAATCAACCGATGTAAAAACGACAAAAGTGAGAACATTGACAATCTACAGCATGTAGATATTAAATTTGACACCATCTTTCGCTTCTATTGTATTGTTCTCTAAGCGACAATCATTTTCCTGTTTGATACAAAAGTACAAAACGACTTATCAGCGTTCTTACTAAAAAAAGAACGAACTGAGTCCGTAAAAGTGATGACATTGATTATATAATCGTTGGAATGAGTCATATCTCGAGTATGATGTATATCCATTTGAGTTTACGAGTCTAGAAAGCAAAACAGCGATGCATTCTTTTTCCTTATGAAATAACTCACTTGTGTAGCATCACAACCATGTGTACTTTTCAATAATCTCACCTTTCACGCTTTTTTTCCTTTCATCCAACTTTATTTTCTCCTTACATGTAAAAGCAGTCGATTATATCACATCTCGACAGAGACAGTACACCATTATATAGACTGTAGTCATCATATCATTTATTGTGGCGACATCTTCGCTGAATAATTCAAACACAAACATGAAACACATTTGAATTCATATCGAAACAGAAAAGAATGGACGTGCACAACAACGATTATTTTCACGAAACAGATGTTTTTCCATATCGTCCTATTAAACCAATATGGATGGTCATTTACACGAGTTTGTCATTTGTATTATTTTCTATCATCAATCAATCAATTAGATCCAAGTACGCGATGGACTGGTTAAAACAAAATACTTTACTTAGTTTCATTCATTCGATGATCTGTTCGATTTTACTTATCCTTGCTGTTATACATGCTCCAGAAATGTTCGAAGATCCTTTATCACATTCAAATATGTTCAATTACTCAATAATCGCATTCAGCATCGGTTATTTTCTTTACGATTTTTACGATTGCTTACAGAATTCCACTTCGTCCATCGTGCCTATTCTATTTCATCATATTGTTGTGATTACATTCCTCAGTCATGTACTTATTCGCACACGTACGATTGGTTATGCGCTCTACGCGCTTTCACTCGAAGCTAACAGTGTGTTTCTACACGCTCGACGACTTGTTCGTTGGTATCCGTCGAGTTTTCATAACTTGAACTTTTTGAAAGCTTTTATTGATATTGGAAATTACATCACGTTTATTCTATTTCGTTTTGGTATTGTGCTTGTTGCATTACGTGCGTTATTGATTCAACGAAATCGATTTGAACCAATCATTCATCTATTTACTGTCATGTCTGTTTGTGCAATTGGAATCTTAAATATTGTTCTGTTCTATCGCTTATTGAAAAATCAAATTAATTCCAAGAAAAAATCGAAAGATGGAAAAGTGATGATTGACAATGATATTCTCATGCCAAGTTAAGAAATCCAATGTAAAGGATAAACGATAATGCTCAGTGGGACAGTTGTAATGTACGAACAAATAAAATTTTCCAAAACGATTGGTGTGAATATTTGCATTTCTCACTTGATCGTGATTGCAAATTTCGAAGTGAAAGAGTTGAATGTCTGATTCTTGCATTCGTCATCTAATACGAAGAAGAGAGACGGGGAGGGGGGGGGGGGCGGTGGGTTGGTCGGGTGCTAAGAAAGGAAANCATATGGATCACTCACACACGAATTACTTTCTACCTTTTGACGCTGCTTCGTATTTCGACTCGGCAGCAGCAGCGGCAGCAGCAACGTACAATCCATATACAGATTTCTATTCACATCCTCAATCAACAACAAGTTCATCAACAACAGCTGCTTCCTATCATCAGATGTATCGAACGCCGCCGACTACTTTAAGACATCCATCAAGTTTCTACTCTGCTACTATGCAAAGTCTGTATACTCCCTTCTTTTTTGTGTTATCGAGTGACGCGCACGTTCAGGTCTTCAATCATCCTATAAGATATTTGGTACATCGCAAAATGATCCCAATTCACCGTCATTTCTCGCATCGTCAACGACTCCGACGGCCTTTTTGCATGATAATAAACGCAAACAACGACGAATACGAACAACGTTCACAAGTTTGCAACTCAGAGAACTAGAGAAATGTTTTCAACAAGTAAGCATAAGATTCCAGCAAGAGCTCGAATCTTACTAATTTATATTTTGAAACAAAATCTTGTGAATCTCGCTTGTTAAATTCTTAGACTCATTATCCGGATGTTTATTTACGTGAAGAAATTTCACTTCGCATCGATTTGACTGAAGCGCGAGTTCAAGTAAGTTGAATCAGCTGTTCGTCCAAGACAGGATCACGTTCTGCAGGTTTGGTTCCAAAATCGTCGAGCAAAATGGCGTAAGCAAGAACGACAAAAACAATCCCTGAAAACCAAAAATACAAACTCTACCACCTCGTCAAAAAGCAATAAGATTGCAATAGTTGATACAAAAAAGCAACGTATGTAACTTATCTATTAAATATGATTTTGATTTCCTTTAACTATATATACGTAATTAGTTTTCTTCTCGAGCATGAAAAGATACGAGAACGTGAAAATGAAAAAAAAAGTTGTTGTCTCATCAATGAGAATAGATACAGTTAATAGAATAGATCATTTCTTCGTAGATAAAGATCTTGCCAATCGATACCCTCCTGGTAGTAGTGACGAAGAAACGAAACGTGCGACATGCTACAACGAACAAAACACAACCTCAACAACATCAACAATGGTTTATTCATCACCGGATGTCAAATATAATTCATTTCAATAAAGTCATAACAGCATTTTTCTCTTTTTCATCTACACATACTTCATTTTCTAGTCTATTGATATTTGTTTAAGTTGTCATTTTCTCTCGTTTTCTCTCTCTCTTCTTCCTTTTTTAAATGTTGTAATTGATATTTGATATTGAATGAAAAGAAAAATTTCATTTCATCCTAAAGAAATTGAAAAGCGAAAGACTGGTTCGATAAAATCTTTCATATCACTAGTCCGATCAATATTATTTCAAATAAGAGGTGACACACTATGAAGAACGTATATGATAATAACAATGTGAACATTTAGAGTATCATATTGATTCATCTGTCTTCGGGAGATAGGCAAGAGAAGAATTCGTTGTATTATTATCATTTTCATTATCATTGAGTTAACCAATTTGGAGAGAAGACAGAGATATTTACATATCTAAGTCGAAGGTAGACGAGAATACTTCAAAAATTGAAGAAAGAGAAAATTATTGTCCATTATATAAGCATTGCTCTTTTCAATAGCGCAATCAAAGCAAATTATAACCAGAAAGGAGTCCTCGTTGTTCTGCCCAGCATATTCGACCATGAAAAAAACCGCATCCTAGTTCGTCCTGTGTAGATACAATAAAAGGTAACAAAATCAATGAACGAAGACAAACGAATGAAAGAAGAAAATTAAAGAATGTAAGGTTCACATGAGCAAGGATGCTTACTTATTAATAAATATGAAACACAAAGGTAGGACAAATAATGATCGATCTGTCATCCTAATCCATTGTACGGATGACAAACATTTGAGCGCATCATTCAGCATGTTGATGATATGCAATTGAGCTTAATTTTATCATCGTGTCAGATGTATTGTCTCCCGTTTTTCTTTTTCTTTTTTGTTTGACACAGAGAGCTGGTTTATGAAAGATATTTATCATATTATATGACAACATTGCTTCAACGTACGTATATATTTAGACGCATCTAAATCGGTGTGTGAATGAAGGGTTAACAGTTAAAGAAGAAGCTTGCGTTTTTCGTGTGGTCAAAAGTATGTCTAAATTAGATTTGTTCGAAGACAAACACGTCATAATTAGAGCATAGTGATGTCTAGTTTTTTTCTCGTTCATTTTACTTCAGTTGTTGTTCATTCCCATGTCCGAAGTTTGTTATAGTTGACGAAGGGAAGTATCTGTTAAATGTTATAGGTAGCAACAGGGGGGAGGGGGAGGAGGGAGAGGGAGGGAAGAAGAAAACGAATGAAGGTGTTCGCTATGCATATCAAAATATATTTGTATGGGTACATACATACGAAGTGTTGAAACAGAGCAAAAAAGAAAAAGAAAAGAATGAATATAAACTCTTGGTATATTTTCATATATAGAGACACATAGGTATATCTGACGTGCATACATCTATATCAATATATATGTATATGTAGTTACGTATTTCAACTATTGATTTCCTTTCTTTTATTAATGAATATCTAAATGAGTTAAAGTTAGTCTGGTTTGCTTTGTTGACAGTGTTTTAATTTGTAATCGAACTTTATTTGATTGCTTTTCAATCATGTTCTGTTCTATTTTAGTTTTTTTACTTTAGACGTTATTACCATCATCCTTAGTAACACTTACTCGATAGTACTAACAGTACAGCTGGCGAAAACGATATATCAACGTCTCAACCAAAGTGATAAATGAAGGATCATTTATATAATATTAACTAACGAATATAAGCATGAAGAGAGACCAAAAAATACAGTATAATGAACAAGCCAAACATATGATATAATCATATTAATACTTGTCGTTCAATTGAATATAGAAATATATACCAGGATATATATTCATAATTCATCTAAACGAACGACATCCGCCTTCAATAGAACGTATTTATTAATAAATATGGTTGCAAAGTCTCAGCCTGCTATTCCTCCACCACCACCACCACCGCCACCACCTCCTCCTCCACCACCTATTCATCTAGAAACTATTTATGAGGAATCAGGCAGCAGTTATACTTCATCATTTGTTGATATTCATCAGCAACAATCACGCAATCAACAGAAACCCTCAACGAGTAGCACCATTCAACCGGCTCATGGTCTCATTAGTGCTCGTTCAATACCATCAGTTGATGTGCATCGACGTCGCCGAGCAAGTGAATATCAAACAAAGCCACCTATTGAGGTTCGATTTCGTGATGGAACTAAAAGTTATATTCAACCGTTATTAGCAGGAACAGCTATGATAGTAAATAGAAGAAAATATTCCCCGTCTTCTTCTCGACATGATTCGTCGTCATCGACGAAGAGCATTATCAAACACCGACAAATATTTAATCTTACACCGAAAAAAAAGAAAAAGCTACCCGACAAATCAAAAATCATTCTTACAATCATAACCGCTGAAGACTTAAGTCAAGCTGGCATCACACCGCCGTCGACTTCCTCGCCGGATGAGTCTGATACATTGGCATTTACCAAATCACATTCGAACTCATCGCTAGACACACTCAAAACAGTGACTGATATCTCATTCAAAGATCCTCTTACAGGTCAGTACATTGATTTCAGTTCATTGTTTAACCTACGGCAAAAAAAAGAATCCGAACAATAAACAAGCGAAACGTTGTCTTTTTCACTTCATTTCCCATTTCATTCATTTCCTTAGGCCTTGAGTATGACAACAATCTTATCGTTTTCTTGTCCTTATTATGTATAACAATACATAATACAATGTATATACATGGGTACAATCATTTTCAAATACTTTTTTTTTATTCATACGAACAAGGTAATAGGTGCCTTCGTACTGAAACCTTCATACATTTTGTATCGACCGGTTCACATTAACTAGGTTTTTCAATCTATTTCTACATTGGAACGAAGTTTAGAAGAAGAAAAAGAAATTCTTGTCGGTTATATGTTGTCAAGTGCATTGAATCTGAAAACGCCTTTTTTGAGTGATCAAAGTTGCTCATTGAGGACATTCGAACATTGATAGAAGTGCAAACTTGTTATTTGTCGGATGAATCGTTCAAAATTTTGAGCAATAATATAAATTGACCTACCACATAGTTGATGTTTAGAAATAAAGAAAGAATGAAAGATTAGTTATAGGTATAACTACTGTCTGAGTGCTTTTACACTCTTATTTATCTACTGATTGATGTGTACAATACGTCGTAAAATACAAAAAAGAAGAAGACGACGACAGTGAGCGACAATACGGTTAAATTAGGATCGGAGTGAGATGATGTCAAACAGACATAAACGAGCTTCGAAACTAAAATTTTGTTCCTCAGCGATTGAAAAAGATAAATAAGACTTTGTACAAGCTGCACTCATAGATCTCTTTCTGATAGTATCAACAAAGAGAGAAAGAGAGAGGGAGCGATTGGAAGAAGCGCATCGTAGAGTTCAACCTATATCTTCGTCAATCATATTCTCTAAATTGATATACTATTTCAATTGATTTCGGTCTTATCAAAGTAGTTGATGATGAAAGATACACACGATGTATGTAATTGCTGATCGACATGATTATGTTGTCACATTGATCATATTTTGATCCCTATCATATGAATGAATATATTGATATTTACAAAATATCTTATCCAAGGCGATCACACTTTTACTTCGCTATTGACATTTGTGAAAAATCTAATTTATGAAACGTGATTAAATCCTTTTTTTTCAGTACCGGTAGACGACTTATCACTAGCAACTGTTCCATCAGCAATTCTGCAGAACAATGCTCCAGTCATCGATCATTCTATGTCAAAGATTCGTTTTTCTGATACCACGCGCACTCATTCTCATCACAAAAAGCAATTGAGGTACTCCTTACAAGTTGATACTAGTCGAAGTCGAAGTCTACCACCGTCACAATCACATAAATCTTCAACGCTACAGCACAATTCACATTCCAATCAAGCCCAATCGATTCAATTATCGACAAAAAAGTTTCCTTCACTTCAAATTACTGTAAAAAGCGATGAGAATGAAAAAAGTTCATCGTCGAAAGTAACTCAAACGTATAGCACTTTGCCAAGTTCTTCTTCTCATTCGAAACAAGCCACAACGAACAGTGAACAAAAAAGCCAATTTCGACCACCGGCCTCAACATTCGGTACAAGTGGCTATCGAAGTGCATTTCGACCGTTTCTCAAAACAGTAGCTGGCCAATCCCAAGCGCAAGTTGCCACATATCAAATGCAGCAAAAGTAAGTTCTTCTTTCTCTATCGAAATGCATTCGATTTTCATATTTAATGAATCATAGTTTATCACAACCACCACAACAAACTGTTTCATTTTCTCGATCTCATCATCAACAATATTCAAATGCCACATATGCGAACCCGATGCCATTCACATGGCAGACAAATTCCATTCACTATGATCGCCGTTCGCTCAGTTCTGATGCGCCCAAACAATCATTAAATTCATTCCTATCCAATCAAATGATGTCAGATAATCTAATCAATCCGACTGCACATATGGTAACTTCATCTCGCAACTTTTTTCATACACTGTTTGAAGTTTTTCAGACAACAACACACTATTCTCAACCATCTATGTCGAATATGATCGATCATTCGTACAAGTCATCAATTATACCAAAAGACCAATGTACCGATCCAAATATCCACATGGTCACCGTCGATCCGAATTTACAATGGCATAGCGTCACTTCGAAATCTTTATACGATGTTCCTCGTCTATCCGATCAATATGCAAATATTCCTTTACGAATCACAATACCCGATGGAACACCGACTCATAATCAAAAATGTCTTCATAAACACGATGCTCAATTAGAAAAACGCCTACTAGATGCCGGTTTGTCGCCCGAAACCATTGCACTTTATGAACGAATTCTCGAAGTTGCCGATATTCGCCATAAAGGTCGAATCCAAGCACCTGAAATCATTGATCAGTATCAAACGAAATCATTGTTATCAGTAGTAAAATATTAATGTCATATTTTCTATTCGCTTTTCCTTCTTTTCTTCCATATCTCCATCACTATGTTGTTTGTTTTCATCTTTCCGGCAAACGTTCGTACGAGAAGGCAATCTTCTCGTCAGAGTTATATATACATATATACATACAGATATTTATTCGTGTTTTCCTATGTGCCATGGCAAGCATTTTCTTTTATTTTTAAAACAGTTTCGATTTTTCCTTGCGATATATGTCCAACTGATATTGTTTGTATTATGAACACATTAGATGAATTCCATGCACTTGAAATCGATAGGGTGTTTAGCCATACGAAGGACTCGAAATCCTATGAGCAAAAAACAAGTAAATTTTATTAAAAAATAATAAACATTTTCAACTTAACACAGTGCGAATGCTCACCCAGACATCTCACAATGAACAATTTCGATTTTAATCAGGTTATTCTCACGCGTACAAATGATATCCATCAAATTAACTGACTAGCGAACGATTTCTTTTTTTCATCGATTGTGTGATCAGCAGGGTATCTTTGTCTCTTGAACAATACTACCAACGAGGTTTTGTAGTCGTCCCATCTATTCTGTATTTTTGCGTATATATGAACTCAATATCCGTTAATAAATAGGATAGCTATGTTATTAGACCCTTTCTTTTGCTGTCAATAGCTCATAAGCTCTTTTTCTGTGCTCAAGAACGAGAAGTGCATTGAAAGATAATGTCTCTCTATTTTACGTCTCGCGAAAGTACGATGATCCTCTAAAATCCAAGCTGAAAATCTCCGACTATAAATAGCAACTGACGCTGAAAAAAATGATTGCTTTCCTTTTCTCTCGATTTTAGTGTACTCTCTTGAGCCGTCATTGATTTCAAACACACTACAATGTGCCGTCGCATAGAAACGTAGATCCTACATTCTGATGAAGAATCGCGGCGAAGTCTGCCAATGCCTGAAATAATTATTCCCATAGGTCGATCGTCCTGCTTACACAATATAATTTAGCATTCTTCGATGCTAGTAAGACTTCTATTGAACGTAGGAATGACTGGTTTTTATTTGCTTTTATCCATTTCCGTTTCATAGCGAATCGATAACGGCTGAGCTTTCTAAACAACATTGTCTTCTCTATATTCAACACATTGCGTTAACAGTTTTCTCAAATTCCCATTTGTTTCATAATTTCGCACTTGTTCACGTGAATGCAAATGTCCAACATTAAAATAATCGCTACATTTCGTTGAAAATATTGCCAGGCATTCATTTACAGCAAAAAAGGTAATCGAATAAATATCGTCTATGATTAGTTATAAACAGACAGAAAAAAAAACGAGACATAAACGTGTATTATCTAGATTACGTTGATTTACATGTACTTTCATATGGTCACGTAGATGAGTTAGTGATGAATACTTGCACCTATCAGTCATTAACATTAGTTCTCCTAACGAACGGTGAGAAGAATCCGAAGTGTCAAAAGATGAATCAATATTTGTCATGAATGTTATTTTGTTGTTTTTTTCTATGTGCTGCGAGACATGAATACGAAAAGCTGAGATAGAGAGAAAAAAATTTAAAGTATTTTATTACCTCTAACCTTCTTGCACTTTCTTTTCTTCTTTTTCTTCGTGACGAACTTCGTACGATAAATTCATATGGATGACATTGACGAAACTTCAAATGTTTTTTTTTTCACTATTCGCTTAATCATTCAAGGCATACAGACTTTCTCGACATCCTTCTGTTTGCTGCGCTCGCATTGCATTCTTTCTTCGGTTGACAATATAACTACACACACACATGCATGCAATGACGACGACAACGAACCTCAGAAGGAAAAAAAATGACGATAAAAAGAAAAAGAATCATTTGTTCTAAATAATGTATCGAACAGTAATCGCATTATTTTTTTAGATTATCATAAAACCTATGACTTACTTATAGTTCATCGAACAAACACATACTTTGCAAAAAGGTAAGTCATACGAAAAAAAAGAACACTTATGTATATCGATCAATATATCTATGTTACATGTACGAACATACTCATCAGCTTGTCTTGTCTTTTTTGTTTCTTACGACATATCGTATTAGGTACACTCTGACAGTAATTCATTGCTGTTGATGCATTATGATGTATAGCACCGTCTCTACTTTTTCATTCTGATAAGTCGTCTATTTCAAGAATGATAGAATCATATTTGATATGTTAAAGATTACAGCCTTGAAGAATGTCCTTTCTTGCCCTGCAGTCCTATTAGATTGACGTTCGAAGAAAAAGAAAGTATTATTTGGTTCTAGATAAATGAAATAAAATACAAAATCCCGTCTTCATATATCAATTTAGGTAAATATTGTTCCGTATACATTTGTTCTTCGATGAGAAATAGGAAACATTAGTCACAATCACGAAGAACAAATTTGACATCGTTTGAATACGGTTTTTGATAGGTAAAAACATTGAATTGCTCTTTGTAGTTTGGTGAAACTTCGTCGACAATGGCAAGTGTTAATATTCAATCATTATATGCAACTGCTTCGACCATTGTATGTATCTGAGTAAACAAACTCTTTACATGAATTTCTTTTTATTATAAAGCTATCGAAAACAATGGGAAGCATTGCAACAAACTTGCAGAATAGTTTTTCTGTGGATCCGTCGAATGCGGGTGCTGACGCTTTACCTACCCTCAATTTGAATGACTCGCGGGACTCGCGAAAAATCCACATGCCTCAGACACGAATAGGTTTAGGATCGACCGAAGGCGATCTAATCTTCATGGTAAAAAAATACTTGGAAATTGTTGGCCTAGTCTTCTTCGTTTGGCTACTTGGTAAATAGATATTTCTTCTTTTTTTTTTCAGTTTATACTTGAGAAAGACTTCCGAGTGAATTATACTGATTGTCTGACAAGGAAGCTATCGTGAGATGTCTGATGCACTCATAGCGGAATAGGAAATTTCCGGATATCAAATTCGCATCTCATGATCGAAAGGATTTGATTTACTTAAAAAAAGATCGATTCAAGTAGCATATCTCAGATATACTTTTGTATTAAACACACTTCACATATTATTCTAAGGATGAAAGTTGTATGGTGCTTAAGAGCTTGTTTTCCTTAAGTAAACATCAAAATTGTTATCTTTTGTGTACTACGTAACATAATATCACGTTAGATATTGTATATAATATGTCATGTTGGGAAATATAGAATTTATTAGGAATTGATTTGTTTTACATGCAGACGATCAGTTGTGTTGACTTGTATCAATCATAATCTAATAAACAAAGACTTCTAGAATAATAAATCGGAAGTTCTGACAATGATTCTTACACGACGAAACTCTCTGGGATACGGAGACTGTCTCTCTCGGAAAATCGACGTGATAGAATGTTATTGTTATTATCAAACTAATCTGATGATGAAATGAGTTCTTGAGATGCATTTTAATCACCAAACGATCTCTCTTGTTGATTGAATTAGAAGATCTTATTACTTGATGATCTCGAATATCCTTCGATCCATTAATTCTTCTGATTTTCGGCTTTTAGGATACTTTCACTTCAGCGTATCGTGGATATTATTAGCTGTATTTATATATTTATTTCGTCAGCAACAACGAGCGAAATCGAAATTACGTCATCGAATGTTGATGGAAATCAACGATAACGAAGAACAATATGTTAAAGCTCGTTTAGACGAGTTGCCGTCATGGGTAACGAACAATACTTGTCATTGATGGAGATAGTTCTTTCTTCGCGTTTCTTAGGTATTTTTTCCCGATGTTGAACGAGCTGAATGGGTGAATCGAATAATTAAGCAAGCTTGGCCATATGCGAACAAATATCTCGATAAAAATGTATTTCATGACATAATGATTCCGTTGATACGAGGAACATCGTCGGCGTTGTCCGATTTTAGCTTTGAAAGACTTGATCTCGGTGAAGTTGTAAGTTCAAAACGCCATACTTGAGTTTGCCTTGATTGAATATGTTTTATTTCAGCCACCGAAGATTGGAGGTATCAAAGTGTACACGGACAATGTTCGAGATCAAATTATGATTGACGTTGAAGTTTTGTAAGCCGTTGAAAATGATGTCTCATAAAGAAAACGCCTGTGCGTTTTCTTCTTAGTTATGCTGGTGATGCACATATCAAAGCAAAAGTGAAAGGAATCGTTTGTGGAATAAAGGACATTCAATTTGTTGGTGAACTTCGTATTATTTTGAGTCCGTTGATTAATACGATTCCATTATTCGGTGCTTTGACATACTTTTTCCTGAGAAAACCTGTAAGACACGATTTCATGCGATTTCAGATTGTTTGTATTCTCTTATTTAGACTATTCATTTCAAATTAACCGACGCCGGTACATTGGTAGACATTCCCGGTCTTAAGTATGAATGAATGTCGATAGAAGCGTTAGTTGTTATCTATTCTTTCAATTAGTGACCTGATGCTTACCCAAATCAATGATATTGTGGCATCATTGATGGTTTTACCCAACCGGCAGGTATTTCAACTCGTCAGTGATATTCAAGTTGGTCATTTGAGATGGTCTAATCCTCAGGTTTGATTCTACAGACAAAATGGAAAATTTTCACCGATCTTTTGTTATAATTTAGGGTGTGGTTCGTGTGTTTATCATCAAGGCACGTGATTTAATCAAAGCAGATATCAATTTTCTTGGTAAAGGCAAGAGTGATCCGTTTGTCAAAGTGAAAGGTATGAGAGAATCTTCTTGAGTGTTTTTTGGAAGAAAAAACTTATTAAACTTCAATTTACTAGCACAAGGAAATGTTGAACACAGAACCAAAACAATTGATAATACTACAGATCCCGAATGGAATGAGGCAGGTTTGCTGTTTCTATACTTCGCTTGGTTTATCCTGGCCTTTAGATTTGTGAATTCGTCGTCGAACAATGCGAGAGTGATTCTGTTGAATTTGAAGTATATGACGAGGATCCTGGAAAAGATGACTTTATTGGGAGGTTCGTATTGATTGTTTTCTTGTTCGAGTCAAACGATCTTCCATTCTAGAGCTCAATTTCCTTTGAAAAACTTATCTGATACAGATGCTGTGGATGAAGTAGGTTAACATAGATTTTTATTTCAAAATACATTCTTATGCATTGAATTCTAGTGGTTGACACTGCAAGATGTGAAGAAAGGTTTTTTAAACGTTTCCTTGCAATACTTTTCTTTAACACAGCAAAGATCAGCACTGGAAGCAGTGAGTTTCATTTCAGGCCTGTCTTTTCTTCGAATCAGGAGATTTTAGATAGAAAAGGCAAACAATCAACTGATGAAACGAGAAAAATTGTCAAAAGCTTTGCTAGTCTGCTTTATTGACCGTTGTTTGAATCTTCCTGTAAGGAAACTTTTTAATGGTCTCACTTTTCTGCTTCTAAAAAACGTATGTTTTAGCGTTCGAAAAAAGCACGTGAACCAAATCCATTCTGTCGCATTAGAGTCGAGGGTCGCCAAGCAAAAACTCATGCTCTAGAAAGCCAAACGAATCCGAAGTTTGAGCATGTTTCTCAACTTCTGTGCGTTAATCCACTGCACGAAAAATTACGAATCGATGTGTGTGATGCACGAAGTAATGATGATGTTATTGCTTATTTTGAATTACCAATCAAATCAATCTATAATGCAAATTCCATGACTATTGATACGCAAGCATTTCCATTGAAAAGTTCATCTGAACCATTAGACAGAGCGCAAATTCTTCTTCATTTATCATTATTTGCAAGTAGCCAATAGTCATTTAAAGAGAGTTTAATTGATTTATGATGTTTGCAATAGATTCTTTCGCCGGGACACTCATTAAATGAGGGTCGTTTCAGTCCAGTACCACATTCACCGTCGGCTACTAGTTTACATTCATACGATTTCTTGTCTTCATCAGCAACAAGTGAAGTACTCGATGCAAAACCTAGTACCACGAAAGAATCACTCGAACGAATGCCATCAGCAGACGAAGCTAAGGTGAAATCTATCGCATCGGCACTACCATTCCAAGTAGGTATTCCAACATCGATCTAAGGAAATGAGTTTTTAATCCGTGTGCTTAATATCTATTCAGTATAGACCATCTCAAGTAAAAGTGCTGAAAAGATTCGTAAGAATACCATTCACCCAATCTGCTGATGATTGTCGGCCTTAGGTAGAGAGAAAGGAGTGAATCTATGTAATTACAGGCTACGAGAAGAAAGTGCTTGTGCTAATTGTTTCTATCTCCAAATCAACTCAACAATTGTTACATTCTTTTTTTCTTCGTTTCAATAGCCACCGTTACCCAGTACACCAATACAGTCACCACACCGATTGATGCCTGAGAGAAAACCGGCGGTCATATCCGATGATCCTGACTTCAAGTAAGAAACAATCGTCCATATTTATTATTCTCTCATTTCATATCGAATCAGATCGACACCGTATGGTCGAATAAAACTCGGTATTCGTTACACAGTGAATCGCAAGTGTCTATCAGTGATTGTACTCTGCTGCGAGTAAGTTGTTTCGATAGAAAACGAAAGAAAACTCGGACGAACCCGTGTTATAGAAATCTTATGAAAGTTCACGAACATCATTTACCTGATCCATACGTTCGTCTATATTTGATACCAGATTTCAAAAAAGATACGAAGAAAACTAAGTCGATTCACGACAATTTCAATCCAAATTATGACGATTTGTAAGAAAAACCACATTCGTAAAGTATCTTTCTACCTTGTTCTGCTTAGATTCGAATGGTCAGCATCGTTAGTTGATGTTCGTCGTCAGCGTCTTTCTCTGCGTATCAAAAATAATTCACCATTATTTGCTCAAGAAGAAACTTACATGGGCGATGTAAGTCCAACGATATCCCATTCAATAGACTCTCATTTCTTTCGTTTCATCTTTCAGCTTCAAATCGATCTCTCAAATCTCGATCCAGAAAAAAACAGTATCGCTTGGTACGCTTTGCAAGAGCCTAACACCAGCGGTGGAGGTATTATCAAGATCAAATATGATACATTCGAAACAAACGAACCACGTACTCAACTCTAATCATTACCGTTTTTCTTTCAAGCTTTTATAGAACATGTTTCGTATTTCCGCACTTCTTCGGTTTATTTGTATTACTACTGAAAATTTTTTCTTCATACCTTGTATGTACTCAAGATTAGTTTAGAGCATCATTCGATACGGATGACAGAACAAAGGGATTCCGATGATAATAATAAAGACTAACAACATCAAAACAATCAACGTTCAGCTAGTATTTACTATGTGGTAATGATATTTCTATTTGGAGAAGAGATTAAGTTTTGAAGATAATGAATATTTTGACAGTTTGATTATTTCAATTTTGTAAAACGATGAAATTTGTGCGACGAGTGCTTTCGATGTCATGGATTGCATTCAGTTCACATCATTTATAGAAATAGAATGAAAGATTTCATTATAAACTGTAATAATATTATTCTTTTGAAAGAAAGGAAGCAGATAAATAGAATCAACTGAATTATTTCTTTTTTTTTTTCTCACTTTTTTGTTTGATCACTTATGTCAAGGTGTCATAAGTATAAAAGAAAATACGTCTCGATTGACAAAAGTAATTTATACTCTATTCTATTTACTCTTTTTCGCATATTTTGTTGCCACTGCAAAGCGAAGAAAAGTCTCTCACATGGAATGTCATGAAATTGTTATGTGAAAGAAAGCGACTCTCTTCATTTTCTTTCAGTATTTATTGGCAATAAGACAAGAAAACATTGGATCAAATGAGCATAAAGACAATCAGTTTTCCTCTTAATGACAAAAAATCAAAACCCAAACAACTGGTCACGTCTCATTTATCTTTAAACCACCAACGACAACATCGTGCACAAGTTCTACATCATACACATTCACTAACTCAGAGTAGTTCGATTAGTGATGCGTTTCGTCCGTTGGTATCTACGCCGAATACTGGCAGTTCCCAACCTCGACCGTATCATCTGAATGATTTTGCTAATAATCATTTGTTTCTTGCTAAACGTAAGATAGCAGAAGCATTTCAGGGTCCATCGAATCGAAATGTTCAGTCGAAAAATGATCTTCTCTACTTGTTCGATCGACCAGAATCGAAATCAAAATATCGAAATGTGACTAAATCGAAACGACGAGTAAGTTTTCATTGATTTCATTGTTCATGTTCACATTTCGATGTAGGATAATTCAATGATTAAAAGCTCATCAAATGATCATCATATTCATCTATCTGTTCTCAATCTTCGTGTTAGTCCTCCGTACTCACTAACACAAAATCGTCAACAATTGTCATCAGGATTAATTCGGCCGTTTGAACTGTGGAGTGGCGTGAAGAATCTCTCTTCTACATAACTAAATCAAGTTTTCTCGGAATCATGCGAGTACAACCTTTGTTTAACAAATATTACATTCTCGCACTATTCAGACGAAATTTTTCAATTATAAAAACACTGTCATCTTGAGTATTCTTAGCGACAATAGTTTTGTTGCGCTTGTATTATTTTCAATGAAATCGAAAAAACGACCTGAAATTCGTGATATATACTCGAAAGATGAATGGGATGGAATGTTGAATAAAGATGGTTTAAAATAAGTTTTCATATATTTGCTTATTCCAATGCCTTTTTCTCTTCGTTCTTTTACGATCATTGATATTTACCAAGATTGGGCAGGTCCGACCGTAGTTTTAGAAGATGTTTTCGTCAAATTGAAACGAACACTATCTCATACGGAATACTTAACATTCTATTCAGCAAACTGTGAAAATAATGATGTGTTGAAACGATATCGTGGCTATTGTGAACCATTGCTACTATTTTTCGGAGTATTTATCACTGAAATATATGATCGTAGAAACAAACAAAGGAGAGACTCTGTCAGAGTAATGTTTTAGTACACATCGAACATCAGATCAACGTTCCTGTGGTTGAAAAGGCTATTGACGAGCAATTGACTAAGGAATATCAAGTTATAAAAGGAAATCGAAAGCGAGAAACTGTATGCTCTTGAAAGATGTCTTGTCGAAAATGATCTCTGATTATATAGTTTAATGAATCGGTATTAACAAAATATTCGGAGTATAACAACGCTCAGCAGATAACGCGATCAAGCATAAGGGGATCATTGTCCAATGAACCAAGATGTAAAGACGATTCGAAGGTATACATAAAATGTTCGATCAAATTCGATGCATTTTAGTGTACACAAATGATTCATCAAGTTTGCGAAGTTTATTAATAAAAACAGCAGAAAAAATTGATCAAGATCATTGGATTTCTCCTGGTATGTCGCCTTTTCGGTCTTACACTATATTTAATAAATATTGTTGTTTGTAGAGTCATACAACATAAATGTGGCACTTTTTGTAATAAAACCAGATCTTCTTGCGGGTAGCAAGAAGGATGAAATTCTCGATCAAGTAAATATTGAAATCAACGAAAAAACGATCACTTTGGCATATTCTTCCACTTGCATTCAGTTGCGTAACAAAAGCTTCACGATTCATACCAGCGCTGACAAATTATTAACTGACGAAGAGATGATAAAGATCTTCAAACCAGTATACTTCTTTCGTCATGCTCATAGCTTGTCTTCGTTAAACTATTTCTTCCAGGATATAGATACCATCCATGAATTCAATCGATTTATGCCCAGTGGGCCAAGCACTTATGCAATTGTATCTAAGGGCCATACAGGACGATCGACATTCGACGATCTTCGTTCTATTATTGGCCCTCATAATCCCGATCTAGCAAAAGCATATCAGCCCGATTCATTGACTGCTGTCTATGGAACAGATTCGATCATGAACGGATTTCATTCCAGTGCTAACATGGAAGAAGCGCTAAAGTTGACATTATGACTATACATAATCGAAGTGTAATTGACATTTATAGAGAAATTCAAATCGTCTTTCCTGATTATCAGTATCCAACTATCGCTGGGAAATCTATTGCTGAATATGTACATAAAACAGCGACGTTATGTCTTCTTGGGCCTGCGCAAGTGCAAACTAAAAAAGGTATGTTAAGCTCTACTTACTGCCGATAGCAAATAGTTTGATCCGAAAGATACTATCATTCAAACTATCATTCAACATGGATTTGAAATACGTTATGAACGATTGTATCTCTTTCGACCTGATGAAGTTGAAACACTATATATTAAACATCGGAATGAAGAGTTTTTCAAAGCATTAATTGACGCGTACACAACGTAAGAAGCTAGGTTCTATGTATACGATGACGGTGTTGTACATCTCGTTAGTGGACCGTGTTTATTACTTTACATAGCCAAAGAGAATTGTGTGTCAGATTTCAATGAATTTCTTGGGCCGTTTTCTCGTGAAGAATTCAATACAATGCCTGGAACGTATGTCTATGGTCTGTCAGAATACATCGTGTGTTTCTTTTCTTCTCTCTTAGACTTCGACATGATTTTGATGAACCGAATATATCCGTGGTAAAGGGAAGTTGATATTAATCTCGAACGATCATTCATCATTTAGACAACGATTCATGGTTCGGAGAATACGATCGATGCACGAAAAGAACTTGAACAGTTTTTTCCATACCAACAAACACTGACGATTATTAAACCAGGCTTAACAACGAATCAAAAAGGTGCAGTATCATCCGAAAAGATTTCCGTTGAATTTTTATCGATATCTTTAGATGATATACTGAAAAGATTGAAGTCCAATGATTTTGTCATCATGGCGAAAGAAACGCGACGTTTAACAAAAGAAACTCTTACACAATTCTATGCACGACATCAAGGTCTACCCTGGTTTAATGATTTTATTCAATATATGAGCAGGTAACAAAATTTGTCAAGTTGATTCTCTATCGAAACTGGTCACAATAGTGATACGTGTGACATACTTATTCTCGCACGTGAAAATGCCGGTGAAGAAATACCTTCTTAGTTTATAGATGTCAAAAGCCAACCACTCGTCTTAATTTTAGTCCAAGGTTTACGTGATATAATGGGTCCAGTCGATCCCGTACGTGCTAAAACTGATGCCCCAGATTCGTAAGCGTTTCACTGAATGAAGAACTCAATATTTGTTTTATTTTCATGGAAGAATTCGAGCAATCTATGGTCTCGACATTATGCGTAACGGTTTACACGCATCATCAAACAATAAGCACGCTCGTGAAGAAATTCGCTTACTCTTTCCTGACTATGAATTTCTGAAAACTAAACCGAATCCTTTCCAATCGAACGTTTTATCCAGTTGAGCAACATATTTATCATTCTCTCATAAATATACATTGTTCTTTTAGCTGATGCAACCGTTTTGAATACACTAACGATATCGAGTGACAACAATCTCTATCATCTAGAATCACATGGTACGAAATATGCCAAGTTCAGGAAAAGGAAATGAAACTGTATTGTGTTCGAAGAGATTATGTATGAATTCGTTGTTCATACTTATCAAAACGAGAGTAAACATGAAGATTCAGCTGTTTTCATCACATTAATTGGTAAAGAAAGTGAAACGAAGAAATTTCTTCTACAATTTGCCGATAATACAATTCATCCGTTACAATCCAATCAAACGGATATATTTTATTTTCTCGATCGAGATGTTAGCGTCGTATGTGATGATCTGAACATGCAAAAGGATGATCGAATTCATTCTAGCCAAAGTCAATTCGCTTGTCACATGATGGACGAGGTTTTCCAAAGAACTGGATCCTAGCCAGTGTAGAAATAACAATGACCAATCGGAATAAAACTTACCGGTGCAATCAATTCATGTTAGTTATTCGTTAAACCATAGATTGTGATTGTAGATTTGACATCAACGAATTAATCGATGAAGAAAAAACGAAAGTGACTTACTCTGTCACAGACAGTAGAGGTATACTATTCGATATCGTTGTCGATTTTGAAAATATCTTTGCAGACTTCGAACCTATGAAACAAGCTAATTGTGCAATCATCATACAAACAGCCGGTGCTAAGTATGCGAACACATTCGCTGATTGCAGGTTAGAAATTCGATTTCGTTTCACAATGGGAATTCGATCGAATTTCTTGAATAGTATTCTTCTCTCGGGCTCGGAGGGCGTTTATGCTTTTCCCCTTCATAAATCGCTAACGAACCGTGTACCATTTCAAAACCACTGTCGGGATATCTTTCTTGTGGAAGTTGATGAACAGTTAAAACAAATTGAATACGTTGTTCTCGAACATAACAATGAAAATTCTGCACCGGCGTGGTTCGTTGATTTTGTTGTGGTCAAATTATTAAATTATCAACAAGAATATTTGTATGTTCTATTTTATAAATACTGCACGCTTAAAAGATGAAGACATTGCCTTTCTCTCTCTCTTTCTCTCTTCAGTTTCTCTGTCAACCGGTGGCTCTCAATCGATTATCTTGACGGAAAAACGAAAATTACATTGGCAACCAACGATAATAAATTGTCATATGATGAAAGTTCGATGATGAATTCATGCAATATTAAATCCGTTCATTTTTGTTCAATAGATCTGCTAAACAATCGATCGAACCGTAAGCGTACTGAAGGATGATAAACAAGACACATTTGCGATCCCTAGTCATTCGATATGAAATCCATCTTGTCACTGGTTCAATGCCTAACGCAGCGACGAATTGTCCAGTCTGGCTGACAATCAATGGAACTAGAGGATCGATCATTGATAGATATTTAGAAATAGCAGAAGACGAGCTGTATCCATTCGAACCAGACAATGAGGATCTATTCATTTTATATGATGTTGACATTGGAGATGTATTTGAAATAATGTCCCAATGAATTCTTATAATTCATGTGTTTAGATCGATAAACTGATTATAGGTCATGAAAGTGTCTCGTCTGAACAGGGATGGTTTGTTCAATCGATTTCAATCGATGTACCATCGAAACAATTCCACAGTGAAAAGTTAATTTAATATATTTGCAAACAAGTAGAGAAAGTCATTTATATTTGTAGATTTAAGATCAACAAATGGCTGAATTCGAAACGAACAGATGCTGTGCCGTTAATGGAGATTCAAGTAAGAAAACCGGTTAAATGTAAGATCAGCGGAGAATTAGAAATTATCAAGTTACAACACATATGAAAGTAGGGAATCGAAACATCAAACAACAACGCACGGCTATCCCTCAAGCAATTTCGAATGCAACCTTAGTCTCGACTCATGAATATGGTATTCTCGTGTAGATCCTATTTACATCGTTACTACAAAATACTTTGATTTAGAGTCGTCATATTGCGTATATATTTTGACAGAAGATTTGCAATCGGATCTGAATAAATTGTGTATTTTCATTGATTTGATTATGCATGAAATCACATCGACTGGTTATATGCGATTGAAGAGCGAAGGAGCAATTCGTGAGAATTTAAACAACAATGTCCTAGGTAAATTTCAAGCTGATGGAAAACGAATAGAAGAAGTAAGACCCTTCTGTGATTCATACTACATAACTTCGAAAGTGAACATTTTGCCCGCAAAGATCACTTCAATACGTTTACTTCTGCGTAAGTTAAAGTAAAAAATTACCATACCGACTGATATGTGATACATAGGCGCACCCGATGGAATAACATGTTGGCTACCTCGTTATATTCTTGTTCAAATCACTGAAACCCAGGAAATATTTTCGTACGACATATCATTGAAGACAATTGTACTTTCTTATAGGAAATATTCATCTAGGTTTCAGAATTCCAAATGGCTTCATCATTCAAATAGTGATAGTTTTCAAGCAATTACTCTTCATATCAGTGAAACCATGATTCAAAGTTCTAATGCATCTATTCCTTCATTACCATCAAATGACTTACAAGGACAATTGAATCAGATCAAACAACGGTATATGAACGAAACAAGGAATACTACTATTGATAGACGATCAGTAGAGTCAAACAAAGACTAGTATCACTATGATAAAATACTCGCTTGATTCGAACTTCCAAGAACGCAACGAAAATGTGTGTCGGTCAACAGAAGAAAAAAAACGTTCTCTTCCCGTTGTTCTCTTATCTACCCTTTATTTTTCTTTCCATCAGCCATCTGTTCAAATAAACCGTCTGTGTATATATATATGTTGACTTTCATTATTCAAATGAAAAAAAAACCTACTAGCGCCATCTATGCAGAGACAATTCTTACACCATCAAAGTTTGAGAATTTCATCCCAAAACAATTTTGTTATCAATTTTCTCGTTTTTCTCAATAAATCAAGTCCCTTATCCAAACTCTGTTATAACAAAGATAAAAACGCTAATATAGAGAAAGTGACTTCATCAATGGCCGAGGCCATTGTATTCTATTCTATTCTATTCTGTGTGTGTGCGTGAGTGTTGGCTGCCTTCATCATCATCATGTGTGTGTTATTTTTTTTAATTTCATCTTTCAATCTGTTCTTTTCATTTTTTTTTCTTTTATGTAGTTCGTCGAATGTGAGCCTCCATTTACTGAAAAACTTGTCTCGCTAAAGCGTTCATTGACAATAACTTCGTTTTTAAACGACATAATTTTCAACTATCTACGATGTTTCTTCCACCGATTGGTCAACCACCAGTCTCATCATCGATACATGCCAATGAAAGTATCAATGGAGCAAATATGATCAATACCAGCACAAGCTCATCAGGTTCATCAACATCAAATGCAATGGGTCTTCCACCGCCGCCTCATATGACATCGATGCCATCGACACCTCCCGGAAATGGCATTATGACAATGCTTAATCCTCCACTCGATCTCTCACCCCCGCCTCGGCCAGATTTCGGTCGTGAAGGTCGTTCAATAAAATTACGTGCAAATCATTTTTCAATTCGAATTCCTCCGATACTTATTCAACATTATGATCTTAACATTCAACCAGATAAATGTCCAAAACGTGTCAATCGGGAAATTATTGACACTATGGTTAATAAATTTCAAAATATATTCAATTCTCAACATCCAGCATTTGATGGTAAAAGAAATCTATACACAAAAGATCCTTTACCATTCGGCCGAGATCGTATTGAACTTGAAGTCACTTTACCTGGTCCTGGCGAAGGACGCGATCGATGCTTTAAAGTACAAATCAAATGGGTTACACAAGTTAGTCTAGTTAGCTTACAAGAAGCTTTACAAGGGCATGGGCCACCTGTATCGAATGAAGCTGTTTCAGCGCTTGATGTTATCATGAGACACTTGCCGAGTATGAAGTAAGTATTGTCTTAAAAATAACTATTCGAACTATGCTTTGCTATTTCATCTCCTTCAGAACTGATAGGTAGTAAGTTTTCGAGCTTTTAAATTGACTTCCGAAAATAAAAATCTACTTGTCCAGATCGAATTCATAACATCTAATTTGCTTAGGTATACACCTGTTGGCCGTTCATTTTTTTCACCACCGGATGTTCAATACAATCCATTGGGCGGTGGTCGTGAAGTATGGTTTGGTTTTCATCAATCTGTACGGCCATCCTATTGGCGAATGTCACTAAATATTGATGGTATGCACTTTATCGCCGATCGAATTTTGTTTCTCTAAAATTCAACGTGACTTTGCCTTTAGTTAGTGCCACAGCGTTTTATAAATCACAACCTGTTATTGATTTCATGTGCGAAGTACTCGATATTCGAGATATACAAGAACAACGACGACCATTGAATGATGCACAACGAGTTAAATTCACAAAAGAAATCAAAGGTTTGGAATGCAATCACACTTCTCATAATTCGATGCTAGAGCAGATGATGTTCTTCTGAGACGCTTAATTACATAATGAAGGTCATTATACGCATTTTATCTTTTATATTAGGTCTTAAAATTGAAATAACACATTGCGGCAACATGAAGCGTAAATATCGTGTTTGTAATGTCACTCGAAAACCTGCCCAATATCAAACGTGAGTAACACCGACTGCGCAGTTAACCCATGACTAATTCCTTTCGAATTTTAGTTTTCCTCTTCAACTTGAAACTGGCCAAACAGTTGAATGTACTGTTGCAAAATATTTCTATGAAAAGCATCATATGAAACTACAATATCCTCATTTACCATGTTTACAAGTCGGTCAAGAGCAAAAACACACTTACCTACCACTTGAAGTACAAATTTCTTCATTAAAATACTCTTAGACATAACAAAAATACTCTTCTAGGTTTGTAATATCGTTCCTGGACAACGATGCATTAAAAAACTGACTGACATGCAAACATCAACAATGATCAAGGTACGTATTTCATATGTTCATCAATCATATCACAGATTTGTTTTCCATTGCGATTACATTTGTTTACGTATATCATATATGTATTTGTAGTGGAGCGAGGTAGAGTGTCATTTATTCATCATCATTAAGCATGATTCTTTTTCTTTGAAATGAACTTCTGAATCCATATATACCTACTCAAACTTACATTTGAGCTCGTTCCTATCTGTATGTTATTGTAGAGTCAAGCCGATTCACCTCAGGTAAACATCAATAATAACAAAAAAAGAATAGATGAACAAACTCATCTTCTTACATATCTGTGCACTGTCTTAATTCGCGTGCGCGAAACAGACGTTGGTTTTCCTTTTTGTCTAAGTAATCCAATCATTTGAGCACATGCGTAAATATAACCGCTGTTTTCTTTGTTTGGGATGAACTCATAAAAAAAAACCAACGACATGACTTACTCAGCCGAAATGTTTGAATAATTCTCCTCTTCTTTCTTTCGTTTTGTTAATGACAATAACATAGATAGGAACGACTGATATTAATGAAAATCTGATGATGAGATCTACGGGAACATTTAACAAACAATCAGCACGACTCTTTTCTTCTCTTTGTTATGTAAATTTGTTGACTTTCTCATTCATTCAACGGATAGCTATCGCCCAATAAATAAATAGAAATATACATATTTTTTTTGTTTTTAGGCAACTGCACGCTCAGCGCCCGATCGAGAAAAAGAAATTAATAATTTGGTAAGTTTCATATATTCTCAAGCAGAAACTGTCGAATAGCAACAATTTTATATCTCTAACACTCTTTCTCATCCGTCTTGGTTTATTTCAGGTGCGCAAAGCGGAATTTAACAATGATGTTTATGTTACCCACTTCGGAATCAATATTTTAACAAACATGACTGAAGTCGTGGGTCGTGTATTAAATGCACCTAAAATTCAATACGGTGGCCGTGTAAGTACCTCGCAATTCGAGATCGTGCTCATTTTCGGCTATTGTTATCTCGTTCTAGACCAAAATCATTGTAACACCTAATCAAGGTGTTTGGGATATGCGTGGCAAACAATTTCATACGGGTATCGAAATTCGCACGTGGGCCATAGCGTGCTTTGCACCGCAGCGCAACTGTAATGAAGCTGCACTGCGAACGTTTACTCAACAATTACAACGAATATCCAATGATGCAGGCATGCCTATTGTTGGTCAGCCATGCTTTTGCAAATATGCAACTGGTATTGAACAAGTTGAGCCTATGTTCAAATTTCTGAAAACATCATACAATGGCTTACAATTGATCGTTGTGGTTTTACCTGGTAAAACGCCTGTTTACGCCGAAGTCAAACGTGTTGGTGATACTTTAATTGGATTGGCTACCCAATGTGTTCAAGCTAAAAATGTTAATAAAACAACACCGCAAACACTGTCGAATCTATGCTTGAAGATCAACGTGAAATTAGGTGGTGTGAATAATATTCTCGTGCCAAGCGTTCGACCTATAAGTGTTTTTCGTGAACCGGTTATATTTATTGGTGCTGATGTCACACATCCGCCAGCCGGTGATCGATCAAAACCATCTATTGCTGCTGTATGTTTTTTTTTCGCAGATATCTGAATGATAACAATGGAACTTTTTTCTCTTTTCGAAAATTCAATAGGTTGTGGGATCAATGGACGCCCATCCGTCGCGATACGCAGCTACTGTTCGCATACAAATGCATCGTCATGAAGTAATTGCAGAACTATCGACCATGGTCAGAGAATTACTTATACAATTTTATAAATCCACACGTTTCAAACCAGCACGAATTATTCTCTATCGTGATGGAGTTAGCGAAGGTCAATTTGCTCATGTGCTTGCACATGAATTAATGGCTGTGCGTGAAGCATGTGTTCGACTTGAAGCATCCTACCAACCGGGCATCACTTTTATTGTCGTACAAAAACGACATCACACACGTCTTTTCTGTGCTGATAAAAAGGAGCAGGTAATTTTCAAAGACCTAGCAATAGATCCCCTCGCTTTTTGAATATACGATCGATCTATCCATCTCGAATGTACTGACATTTATCTTGAAACTAACAATCATGATATTTTAAAATCATAATCATGTCGGAACAGAATAACTTTATTTTCATCTCATGCGCATAATTAGAATGAATAGGGTAGTCTACGTATCGACGTGATAATGTCAGAAAAACCTCAAAATCAAG
Organism: Adineta ricciae; assembly: GCA_905250025.1. NCBI lineage: Eukaryota > Metazoa > Rotifera > Eurotatoria > Adinetida > Adinetidae > Adineta > Adineta ricciae. Next base: position 524,615 of record CAJNOJ010000007.1, read on the forward strand.
GTGCATATTATTTTTTTTATTCTAAATTTGAATAAGGGTTGCATGACCTAACATCGTTCGCTGATGCTTGCAAAATATTTTCTAATTTTAACCTAGTTTCATATAGATTAAAGAGCCATTTGACTTGTTTAAATTAATTTGAAATATTACTTTCTAAAAAGTTTCTATATATATATATATATCTATCCAAATTATAAACATTTTCCAATATTGTTTTTGTTTACTTGTCTTCGAATGTCATCGGAGACCGCATGACCTAATGTTTTTCTTCGAATTTAGTGTGGCAAAAGTGGTAATATTCCACCTGGCACCACCGTCGATGTCGCCATTACACATCCAACCGAATACGATTTCTACCTATGTTCTCATGCTGGCATTCAAGGTACATCTCGACCTTCACATTATCATGTCTTATGGGATGATAATCACTTTTCTGCGGATGAACTACAAGCGTTAACATATCAACTATGTCATACGTATGTTCGATGTACACGTTCAGTGTCCATACCAGCACCAGCATACTACGCTCATCTTGTTGCATTTCGAGCACGATATCATTTAATTGAGAGAGAACCTGAAAGGTAAGTTGGCATACAACTGGAAGTAAAACTGAGCCACATAATTGTACGTTCTATTGTTTTAGTAATGAAGGTTCACATCAATCATCGAATGGTGATTCCAATGGTCAACAACAAATTCAATTGAGCCGTGCAGTTACTGTACATCCTGATTCGGCTCAAGTCATGTATTTTGCTTAATTACATACAAGAAAAACCAACAAACAATGAATATTCTTTATCCTAAGACATGCTCATATCTATTCTATCTACAATGCTAGATCAATTTCTTCTTCTCTTGTTTTTATCTCAATAGATCAATTCAATGTGTGTTCTCGTGTAATTGTATCTCTTCTTGTCGCAATCTGCCGCAAAAAAATCAACGTCTCTTTTTTCCTTCTTTGTCTGGTCCACATTGATCTCTTGTATATATCTCAATCTTTGGTTCACTGTCTATCTGTCATTCTGTTTCTCTCTATTGTCTCCTCTTGTATGCGCGCAATCAGGGGTGCAGTAGAGGTGCTCTTCGCTCTCTATTCGTTGCCCATCCGGCACAAACTGACTATTACTATTCATTATAGTTACATTTACAACAGTGCAATGCTATAGATGTATACACAGATGCACACACATCGGTTTCTTCTTCGAGAAAAACAAACATTGAAAAAGAAAACGTCCTATTTCCAAACGTTTAGTGTGGTATTTGCACTACATTTTCAAAATCTCTTTTTGTCTTTGTGTTTGTTCGTGTCGTGTAACAGTGTATATAGTTACCATCTTGTTTCTTTTTCGCAGTGATGGGGGCGCGAAACATTCCCAAATATGTCACTCTGTTTCGTTTCAAAGTAGTGCTATTCTTCAACAGTGTGTGTGCGTATTTTTGAATTTTGCCGTCGTCGCCGTCAATTTCCCGTCCTTCATTTTCACTAATTGCAATAACGAATGATTTCTACAAACAAACAAACAAACAAAACAAAAACTCCAAACCAAAGCAAAACATCAAGATCATCACTCCTTTTCTTCCTTATCTATCTCATTAATGTTTAATGCAAAAACAAGAATAATCTAAATCTTTTTTTTTGACCTTCTTTTCTTCATTTCTTCCTTGTCGTTTCTCTTATCATATCTGTCTATGTGTAGAAAACCAAATAACAATCTTTTTTTTTGTTCGTTTCTTTTTACTCATCGATACATCGATCCGCTTTCCGAATGACAAGAAAAAAAAACTACCCTTTTCTTCTTAATACACATTTACATCGTATCTTCGAATCAATATGTGTATTTTTTCTCTTTTTTTTCTCTTTCTGCTCGCAACTGGATAAAAACAATCGTACAAAATAAGACAAAATCATGTATGTGTTTAACAGACGAGAGAAAAATCATAATTCTTTCTGGATGTTCTTCTCTTTTTTCCTCACCGCCGTGTGCGTGTGTGTATGCGTGTAACAAAATGAATTAATGTGAATGTGCCTCTTTTTTTTTCCTTCTCTATTATCTTCTTTTCACCATTTCATTCATTATTTCCTTTGTTGTTCTGATAACAAAGCGTACCAATGATATACTTCATTTGACTTATTCACTCATAGTGTACACAAAATAATATTGTTGAAAATCTAACAAAAACACTACGTCTTGTCCGGATTTCTTTGATTTCACTGAATTCCATCGAGGACTGTAATGAAATCGAATCATGCCAATAATTAATTTTTGAATTGTTTGGTTTTTGCCGTCGTGAATGGTGCAGAATATTTGACATGAAGAAGAAGAAGAAGAAAAAAAAATGTTATTGCAAAATAGTCTGAAGGTTACGAGTACTTTCCTCGTTCTTTATGTAACTAGACGATTCGTCATCGCCAGGAGAAGGTTGTTTACCATCATAAATCGAAAGAAAAAAAAAACAAGACAGGTTAGTTCTGTATCATAGTTTGCAATAATTACATTGAAGAAAAAGCTAAACCGAGATTCAATACTGGCCGCAGATTAAATGTAAATACTCTGGATGTTGAAATTTGATGACTATATTTCATTACAGATGTTTCCTTCTTTTTTTTTTATTTGAGACTATTTAAAGAAAAACATGATCCCTGCATTCTTTAATATCAGGATCCACAAGGTATGAGTACTTCTTCCTGTATAAGGCGTGATTGGGTAGAACTAAGAAGAAGCCTCCTGTTTTTATTTTTTTCTCTAGTATCTATAAATAACAAGTATGTCAGTGGCGGAACTCCCTGTACCCAAGATGATTAAAATGCGAAAGAGCTGAAAGATACAAAAACTATTGGCGATTAGAGAGGAAGAAAAAAAAGGGCGACAGCGAGGAAAAAAATCTCGATCTTTCTTTCTAGTTTCATAGTGTGTACCATGAAGGACGCAGCAAGAGTACCGGTGACCCTGAGTGAGATGTCTAAAGTACTGTGCGCGTTAGTGAGCGAGGTACATTATAAGTCCTATATATATGTTTTTTGATGCAATAATGTAAACACAAAATGAACACTCATGATATTATTTGTCTCCGCGATAAATCCTGTTTATTTGTTTCAAATATTGACGACAACAAATAATTGCATTACGTAACTAGCTGTTTTGTTTGCCATATTACGGGAGATAAGGATACCTTTTGGACAGATTTAAGTAAAAATAGAAATTTTTATGTAGGAAGAGCAGACTTGTTTCCTGTTATTAATCATGTAAATAGGCAATAAATAAAGCAGAATGCATCACCAAAATACGTAGTTAGGAAGAAAAAAAAGAGAAAAGCGTAATTTAAAACGAATAAGCATTTCATTTGCCTTCGATAACTGCTAGTCTAGTATGGGGCTTGTTTTTATTGCTATAATCATCCCTTACAGAAGTCATTTGGTAGATGCGTACTTTTTTTACGCGTTCTGTCGATACTTCTATACGCTCACTCTTATACGCTTTTACCACCTTTCTATAGCAAACTTAAATGGCGTGATCTTTCTTTACTTATTTTATATTGTTACATTATGTTGAACGCGTCCGTGTGTATATACGATCGTTGATCATACGAATCATTCACATTATTCAGTACATATGTTCGAAATTGAAAATCATTTTCTAGTCCGTTTACTCGATCTGTATTCGAAATCCAATTTCGAGGCGCGTACTTTTCGTTGTGTGCTTTTTTTTTCAAAACGAAAAAGTAGACTAAAATTTGAACAAATGTTCCTAGATTTTTATGAAATATTCGTGTCTTTTTTCTCTTTTCTATGAAATAGTCAATTTGGACATTCGATAAGAGAGAGAGAAAAAAAAACATTCTGCTTTACTTTTCTCGCGTTCTTTCGATTTTAGAGCAAAACGACGCTAGACAGATTGCAAATCTTTTATTTTTCTACGCTCTCACATTCTTTTTTTTTTTCTTGTTTGTTCTTGTTTTATGACGTTCGTAATTATATGCCATCCGTTCGCTGCGTGCTCGAGTCGAACCATACCCACGAACCCGAGCGACGCAGTTATATAAAAAAGAAGAAATGGCCTTAACGTCTTCATATGACCTCCTTTTGCTATTCTTGCGTTCTCTCTATTGCTCTTTATGCTGTCGTCTGTTCCGATCGTGCTTTACCATTTTCCTCGCTCTCTCTCGTTTTGTCAGTTTTCCTCTTCTTTTCTGGGCTATTCTTCGATTAATACATCTACCTTGATGACTGCTTACATAGTTACAAACCACTGTATTCGTTTGTTATCTTCTGGATAAGTGTGTTCTGCTTTCCTTTCGAACGCATTCGTATCACTAGGATGCAATGATGTACGCTTCTCCTTTTGCTTCAATTTTTCCTATTTCGTCGTGGTCCAACGCAGCAAAATCCGTGTTATCATTCAAAAAAAGATATCTCTTGTGCATAGTGAAGTATTTCGATGTAAAAATTATGCAGCGAGTCAGTTATGAATTCTATAGATAAGAAAAAACAGATCTGGAACAGCTGGGTACTTTCTTAAGGTCTACGAACGCCCTCACGATGCTCAATATATGCGAGACGCCATCCAGTATTCTATACTATTTTCTTTCTAGTTCTCCTCTTCTCCGTCTTTTCTATATACACTTATCGTCTAGCTTGTATATAAATGTCAGTCTGCAGACGAAATTACACAAATAAAGGACGATTGCATGACCCACATATACGTACTTTTACTTTGCAATCTTTTTACTCTTTGATGTAATGCTTTTTCATTCGCTTAAATACCAATTACAGAAAACGCGTACGAATTTTTCTCTTATCAAAAGCTATTTTATTCGCATCATATCGAACATATCTAGTTTAGTCAGTTATATTTTAGACCATAGCAACATAACTCCACTCGGTTACGTTATTTTGTCTACAGTTCGTTAACTAATCATGACGGAAAGTATCGTTATTTGTAAGATGAAAAGCGAAGATGAAGTCACAAAAGTTCCAACTACGGGCTCAACATCGTCGCGATCAAGCACTCCAACAAGTACATCAAAAAACAAGCGAACACGACTGACTTTTCCCTTCGGTGCTTGGTAAGAATAATTACTTTTCTTCATTTTTCGTACAAAACATGATCAATCCTCTAATTATGACCAAAATCGGTTCGTTTTTTTTAGCCGTGTGTGTTCAGATTCAGCAACCGGTATTCATTATGGAATTGCTACATGTGAAGGTTGCAAAGTAAGTGTAGATCATCGAGTGAACTCTAGCGATCAAAGTAGAAGTTGTGAATTTCCGGTCTCGTCCGGGAATCCCACAGAAAATGGAAAAATCCACGAAGGAAAATATGAGATGTTTTCGCCATATTAATTTTTTATGACTTCGTACTTCAGAAAATCATGTCTTGCTAGTCAGACTGGATTACCGATAGTACTTTTTATTTTTAGGGTTTCTTCAAACGGAGTATTCTTCGTAAAGAAAAATATCGCTGTTATTTTGACAATTCATGTGTGATTAATGTAGCAAATCGAAATCGATGCAAAGCATGTCGATTTCGCCGATGTCTTAGCGAAGGAATGTCTGTTGATGGTGAGTAATTCATTCGTTGGTTTTTTGTTTCGGAAGCATGATAACCGAGATTTATTTGCTAATTTATTTTTAGGTGTAAAAATGGGACGTATACCAAAAATAGTCAAAGAAAAGGCTCTACGAGAACAACAAGAACGACAACTACAGCAAGAAACACAACAAAATGTAGCCAATCAACGTGCAGAAGAAGTTCATGTACGAGAGTCATCATGTTCATCATTATCTGATCGTAGTATTGAAAATTACGATCCAAATATCATGGACTCAGGTATTGAGAACTCACTCGGTTACTCTGTTTTTATTCATTCCATGTACTACATGCGATAGAGAACAGAAATAGTCGCAAATTAAATCTGCGCACGTAAACGAGCAGAATGAGCAAAATTGTAGTACATCAGTACTCGTGACCTCCCGACGATGAAAATTACTACGCCTAGAAGTTGTTACAGAATCACATAAACAGAAAGAACGGTCTTTCTATTATATCAACAAAGGATAACCGGTAGTCTCTCGAATATAAGTGATTATTTGAGAAAAAAAGTAATTAAACTTAATCGATTTTTGTCAGAACGACTTATGAGACAGGACTTACATGTTAATCTAAAACTTTGATTTGTATCATAAAGTAAATCTGTTTTGTCTAGATGTTATTCATGTACCTCATTCGAGCTTGTCACGTCATTATGAACCAACAAAGACGTCTGCCAATGATCTTCAGTTTTACGATGATCAACGATTGAAACGTCCAAGAAAACTATCTGAACATGATATCAATTCATCGTCTGTCTTTCGCAATCAACAAAAATATCCTAAATTAGGTTATCAAACTAAATATCCGACATTTCTCCCGGATAATTTCACATTGGATGAAACAATTGGTCTAGCCGAACATCCGACAGCACCTCTATCACACGATTTGTTTCAACATGTGTTCACAGTTTCAAGCAAACTAACTCAGAACAAGTCCAATTTATACATTAATTTAAATGAAGATGAGTCAACATTCATACGGTAAGAGGACTCTTTTTCTCGCACTCAGTATGTCTGAACTTGATGTTGTTTATCGGTAGATTTCTTCGTTGGTCATCACACAATGTCTATCTTCGATATTCCGGACGAGTTAAGCAACTAGAAACACGCATGAATCATATGATTCGTGAACAGATCAATGAATTTCCGGGTGAATATGCGACAAACGAAGAATTTTTTCGAGATTTGCGAAGTAAATTAAAATAAATAAACAAACAAATATCGAACGACATCGTAATCTTTGTTTGCACTTGTTTGTAGAGACCCTCGAAGTCAACGTTCGAATGTCTGTTTATCACATTCAAGAAGTAAGAAGATTATTTTCAACTGATTTCTGCCATTTCGTGCCTTTCTTTCAGTTACCCGGCATGAAAAATTTGGATTCAAATACTCTGAAATGTTTACTTCTACATCGATCGTTCGATTGGTTCATGGTAAACTTTTGCTTATCCAATGAAAAGACAAAGTCTTTCATGACGTTTTATATTCTAGCTAAAATACGGTTGTTTATTGAACAAAAATGGTCAATCCTATATTGTGTCACCGAGTGGATTTCAGTTTACACGACAATGGATGAACTCCTTCTACGGATATCAATTGACCGATGCAATGTTCGAATTCAGCCAATGTTTATACGAATTGGATCTGAACGAAACTGAAATTGCTCTAGTTATCCCTCTACAAATGTTGCATCCAGGTTGGTTTCTATCAGTTTTCACTTCGAAAAATTTGATGATTTTTATAGATTCAACTATTCAAAACGATGAAATGCCACGGATATTACGTTCTTGTTACTTATATGCACTCTACGAAGAGTTATGTCATAATCGCGGTGAAACTGAAGGACGATTACTCTGTAGTAAAATCTTGCAGGTGAGCTCATTTGAAATTGTATGAACGTAGATTTGATCAAAGAAAAACATTCGTTTAGACACTCGATCTACTCGTACCAATCAACGAATTCTATGATAAGAATGTGGGGACTCGTATTCTACAAGGTAAAACAAGAGAAGTTTTTCGTTTCATTGTATATCAATTCGATTCTGTTTTCTTTAGTTTAAAACAATCTTTCAAAACATCCGGTTTGCTTTCCGATGATCTCAATCATTTTACAGATTTTCTCACAAACTCGCGTTGTTTTCAGTTTAGTTTCTTTTTCTCTTCTCTTCTCTTCTTCTTCTTTTTGGTTGTCAACTTTACACTTGATCGTCTCCGCCAACATTTACTTTCGTATAGTTTTGGTGTTTATATTTCAAAAAGTCGAACAGTGGTATTTATTTTCTTTTTTTCTGTTTTCTTTGTTGTTTCTCTTGGTTCTCGCAGTATTAAACAAAAAACCAACATGATGTAAATGTATGATTCAAGAAGAATTTACATATACAATCAACACCCTCGTCTGACAACAATGCACTTTTATTGTTTGTTTCGAGAATTTATTAATGGCCAACTGTTGTAGATGTTGAGAATCATTTCAAGCACGGACTTTTGCCAATGATAAAGAAAAAGCAAAAATAGAAGTAAAAACAGATAAGAATGTAATCTACTTTTCTAAATAACGTTAACGAATAGGAAAGAGGATTACTCTTTTGAAAAGAATCGTATGATAAATTGCGAGCAAAGGTGCGCGCTGAGAGCATAAAAGTACATTTAATAGAAAAATCTGGAGCAAATTTTGAATCTATTCCACACGTGATCAAAACAGGTGAAAAGACAAAAATATAATAAAGTACGACAAAAGAAACCTCGTAAATATTTAATTATACATCGAATTTTCTAGTAATAACGCTTCAAATAAATAAAATAAAATTCATTGTTTGATTTACATTATAACATCGAATCTTTTCTTCCTCCAGGCGTATGGAATACATCAGAATCTCTAGAAATATCGCTAGCTTTTTCATGTAACTTTCATTTTACTTTTCGAACAAAATTTGAACGCAAGAATGGAGATCGATGTTACAAATCTCGGAACACTCACTCCGATCCATACGAATTTCGGTAGTAATAAAGATGATCTTCTCATAGTCGAATATGATGTACCACAGAGGAATGTGAAACAGACTCTCTTTTTCAAATATGGCCAACTATCTGTTCCTAAATGGGCACTGATCCCGGCTGGAATTTTAGCATTTGGCGTCATAACAGCACTGTGCGCGATTATCGTAAATTCCATTCTTTCACAATCCGTGGCGACGGTAACTTATTCTCAAGAATGTGGCAAATTGTCTAAATGCAAAGAAGGCGTCGGTTTAATATGTGGATCGGCAGGACGATGCGTATGTTTAAATACACAATATTGGTACGAGAATAAATGCGATCAGCAACCAACGTATGGAGAAAAATGCAACCAAACAATCGAGTGTCGTACAGATTTGAATTTGTTATGTGCAGAATTTGACGGTCTATGCAATTGTCCAAATACAAGTAAAGTACAGACGTGCGATTGTTCTTCGACATCCTATTGGACTGGTTCGAGCTGTACGGCACGTAGTAGTGTTCTTGGTAAGAGAATAACGACAAATATTGTTGCCATTCCAATGAAATGACTTTCAAAATGTTGATAGGTTCATGTAGTGTAGCTAACACGAGTTATCAATGTTTATCAAATCTTTATTGCAATGGAACAATGTGCATCTGTGGAGAAAATACGTATTATTGGAATGAAACTGCTAGTGAATGTTTTCCAATTGACAAATATATGGCTGCTTGTGATGTAGCAACAGCATATTCTTGCGACACGAGCGTTGGATTATCTTGCGTAGCAGCTGGTCAAGGTTCGCAATGTCCATTCAATGCTACTGCTTCTTGGTCATGTGACTGCGCCAATCGAACATATTGGAATGGTGGATCGTGCGTTAGCAAGAAACTTGTCGATACATCCTGCTTTTGGAATTGCGAATGTGATTCCGACCGTGGTCTTTCATGTCTCAATATGACATGTCTTTGTCCACAATATTATTATTGGTCGACGGTTGACAACCCACCTGCATGTGTACTGCAAAAGAACTATTCGGAAACGCAATGTTTTAATACAACTCAATGTGATTCTACCCAAGGTTTAACATGTTATTTATCAGGGACAGCATGTAATTGTCCAACTACATCAGTAATTAATATGTGTGATTGTCTAACAACTCAGTATTATGATTATAGTCGATTATCTTGCCAAAACCTTTTATTATACAATGACAGTTGTACGGCTAATTATATGTGTAACTTAAGTGTAGGTCTCTTCTGTCAAACCTCTGTAAACAATGCAAACAACTGTTCTTGTCCAGAGCCTAGTCGTGCAAGTAAGCTTTCTACATTCAGTTCAAATCGTTTTGAAATACAATTCGTTCAGATATGTGTGATTGCAATGCGTCATCGTACTGGAATGGTATTAAGTGTACACCACGTTTAGCGCCAAATGTATCGTGTACCTATGACTATGAATGCCAATCGGGCTATATATGTTTGGTGAATGAAACTGATAACGGCTATTTCTCTGATGTATGTCGATGTCCAATAGGACAATATTATGTGAATGGAAGTGGTTGTGTACCATCTTTGAATTATTCGGACGTTTGCATTGGATCGTATCAATGCTACGAACTAGCAACACTCTCTTGTCGTTACAACTTTACAAATTTAACATGTTTAGTTAGCGGTGATTTACCTGCATGTGATTGCGCAGATAACTATTATTATAATAGCTCTGCACGTCGTTGCCTGCCACGCTTGAATCAATTTGAAACTTGTCAATTTACTTGTGAATGCAATCCACCATTCATATGTACACTCAACGCCATGTGTGACTGCGAGTATTATTATAGTTCGATCAATCAGACATGCGTTCGGTATTTACAATACGGTGATAGTTGTCAGAATACGACTCAATGCGCAGACACCCCAAATACATACATGACTTGTGATAACACTAATACATGTTCTTGTAATTCATCGGGATATTGGAATGGATCTCAATGTGTGTTTACTAGTAACTTTCGAATATCATGCACGAAGAACAAAGATTGTTACGGTGAATTAATGTGTCGAAACATTCCTGGCCTTGGTCTGGGACAAACATGTTCATGTCCTGATAAAACTTATTTTTCGCCTACTTATCAAAATTGTACGCCATGTACTGGCAGTGAAAATAATTATGACAGATATGTGATTAATTTTTCTGACCGCGATGCATGTGTTGCGATCTTTGACCCAAATGGTATGTCAACTGTAACTTACTCAGGTGCCAACACTGGTTGTGCAGGCCTCACGCCATATGGATCGACTACGACACCAATCCTAATTAGCCTTCACAATGCAACCGATCTTCTAGCTATTGGTCAAGTTCTGGACCAGGTCGATAATAAGGATAAATGCCCTAATAGACTATACTATCTCGGCCTAAACAGTTCTACATCGATATTCTTTGATGGAACGGCTTATTTTTCAGTATTCACAAGTCCCGTTGTAAGTTCATCACAATGCCTCACCGCATGTTTACTTTCTGGCAAGAGGAGTCAGTTAAGCGCAAGTGCTTGCGGTCCGAGTCCCGGAACAAGTTTTGGTGCCATTTGTGACTATCGAGTCGACTAATTTTTCATGCACCGATATTCAATTTCCAACATGTCATTTTCTCCAGTAACATTCATTGCTTTATCTTTTTGCGTGCATTTACAAGGAAGAAAGTTCATTCTAGATTATACTAAATAATCAACAGTCACGATCATTTTGCAAGAATATGATACCTTGATTTGTATCTAAAAAAAAAGGAATTGATGCTTATTTGGCAATTTATGATTAACCAAGCAATAAAAACAGCATGGAAATCCCCTAAATATAATATCTTGTTCATTCTGTTTGATACTTTCATTTCCTTTGAATTGTCTACCTTTCCTGTCAGTCTATCTAGGAAAATATTTTATTAAGCAAATTTGCTTTTGATCCACCGGTAGACATGCAATCATTCAAGCTTATTAATAATGATTTAGACTATGAATACAATGAAAAAAGTAATAACATGCCTTCAAATCAGATCATATTATTGTATCAATAATCTATAATTTGAGGACAATATCTAATCACATGTACGATTAGAAGGAAAGGTATAATTACTAAGAGAGAAAGGCTCGTTTCTTTCTCTCTTAAAAGCTCTGCATTCTTTTGACAAGCGTCGATTATATTTCAATAAATACCAAAATTTCCGTTCTGTTTATCCATGAAAGCTAAAAATATGCAAATATATATGTATAGTATTTATTCTTATCATTGTATTTTATCACGGTAATGATGATGACGATGATGATGAACAACAATAACAACAACAACAACAACAACAGGAACAATAACGACGAAAAAATGATCGATGAGTTTTTTTCTTTTTCGTTTTGTTCTTCCTTGTTTTCATTCGACTATTAATCTCCCGGACGATTTCAGCAAATGTATCATTAACATTAATAGCTAATTTCGCTGATGTTTCAACATACGGACATGTCCATGCTTGTGCTAGAGCAAGTGCATCATCGGGAGTGACTTGCCGTTGTAACGATGAATCACATTTATTTCCAACCAAACAAATCGGGACGTTGTCTGTGCCCTTCACACGTAAAATCTGCTCTCGAACAGTACGAGCATCGAGAAATGATTGCCAGGATGTTAAACTAAACACTACAAGAAACCCTCGCCCATTTTTTATATAAAGATCACGCATAGATGCGAATTGTTCAGTACCTAGAACAGTATACGATGGTACGTGTATTTATTCGAACATAATTCGAAATAACAAACCGGCGGTATCGAGAATTTCCAAATAAGCAGGTTCCCCATCAACTTCAATCTCTTTACGATAAAAATCCTAGAGAAAAAAAAAAGAAAATTGTTTGATATGATGAAGATATTCAGTCGGGAATGTCTTGTCTCTCTTATTTTTTAGACAAAATTCCTTATTATCGATTACTCTATTAGGATACTACGCTCTTGATTTCCATGGAGAGAAACTAGAATTTTAATATTTTGTTGCCTCATATACATACGAAACAAAAAAGACATCGAATCGAATGATCAAAATAGTCTCCTCATCATTCGACAATTGTTTCTTTCCTGAGCAGTACTAATCAATTCTGGGCGATATAATCTTTTCGTAACTCTTCTGGAAATGATCAATCTTCATGATTGTTTGCGTACCCACTTCATTAAAAAGGGATCTAAGATATCTAATTCCACATGCACACTTGTGTTTTTTTTTGGAAATAATATTAATGATCATAATTGAATTGTTACAATCGAATTATTTTCATCAACTCCTTTCCAAACAATCTAATCAACAAAAAGTGACTACTCAAGTTGACTCCAAGTGAAATATATCTGTTACTGTAACATATTTTCCCTGACTTTGAGGTTTACTTTTCAAGGTCGGTCGGTCACTTTCCTTCTTGTACTTTAGAACGAACATCTCATCAGCAGCGAACTTACTTCAATAGTTGGATCATATTTTTCGACGAATTTTGAATGACAAAATTGCACAGTCAATGCTGATTTGCCAACACCGCCTGGCCCAAGGACTACTACTTTATATTCTTTCATGTTGACAGCTAAACCGACGTGGCTGCTGCTGACGAGGTAAAAGCAAGCAGCTCATTAAACGTTACCGCACATACTTGTCTATGCAGTGAAGGAGAGAAGTACTTGTGTGTAGAAATATTAATAGACGTGTATATAGTATATGTAAAAGAACAAAAATCTAAACGAGAAAGGAAGAATATGATGATGATGATGACAACAAGTGGCAGAGTATGACAAACGTACATGTACGAAATGAATGTGTTAAGTATAGAAAAAATCTGTGTCAGTTATTTTTCCTCGTCTCCTCTCGCTCTCATTCTTCTGTTCGGTTTTCGTTGATCGAGTGTACGATTACGAATCTACTTGCAGTTAATTGAAACAAAAAACGCCCGAGACGATGAGGTTAACATTGACGGCATTTTGAAGTTTTTATCGACTAAATGAAGAAGAAAGAAAAGGAATATTATATAATCTTACTGTTATCATCACAAACGAAAAATGAAGTTCACTTCGTTGACGATGTTGATTAGACAAAAAAAGAACTGACATTTAGACAAATATTCAACGAGAAAGAAAGAACGGCGGGGAAGAAGGAGTGAAAGCGAAAAAAGACAACTTGCATACACACGCGATACAAAAAAAAACTGTAAAATGTATGTATATATCATTACATACATGGTTGCAGAGAGAGAAATAGGTTCTCTCTTTTTCTGTGCAATCTAAGTAGTGCCGCTGACCTGATCGATGGCATCGATGCGATCGAATACATATATACACATACGTGTTGTGCAATAAAGTCATTGTCTAATCTTTCTAATGGCAGGCTAAAAAAGATCTATACTTGCTTGTATTCTTGTTGAGACATCATTCATCAAATTGAATATTGCTTGCAGTGCAAGTGACAATCAATAGCAGTATATTACACAAACATAAGACATTCGATCTTTATCGTCTTCGGCCGTTGTCATTTTTTCTTCTTCTTTTCTTTTTTTATCGTTGTTGTACTCATTATTGCACATATCCCCAAGCATCGACATTTTGAATATATTTCTCGCGCGTCTACCCGTGTGCGCACGACTAATCGCTTTATATCTTACTTACAACAACAATACAACTCCCGCGTATATGTATATACATCTACGCACCAAAATGACATATGTAGTTTAGTGAATATACATGTGTATGTGCACGAGTGCACATTCGATAGTTGATCATAGCTCTAGTGTCTTGAATAGACAGCGCAAAAACTCTCATTCACTCTTACTCTCTACGTCGTTCATCATTGCTGTAATATATGTATATTTATGTGTGTGGTTGAGTGATTGCTTGTCTTTAGTAAAAAGCCTTGAGGCTAGTTGATTGATCAATCAATCGATCATATCGTTTCATTGATTATCTATCTTCTAGACGATCGCTGCGTGTGAGTCTCTCGTTTGTTTCTTTCTTCATTTTGGAGTCAAATGGATCAATCATAATTGAAAAAAACGAGAAGTCAATTGGCGCATGAACCTTGGGAACTATTTCTTGTTTGAAAGAAAAGAATGTTGTAATTGATATTGGATATAAAATCAATTTTTTTCTCTCTTTCTCTTGACATAGTTGAAATTCTCCACTAGTAAATTTGATCGTTTTTCAAGGTTTAACAGGAAGCTATCAACAGTTTTCTTCTTCATCGCTGTCTGTACTCATTGAAGTTTACAATAGATTGTCAGAGGAGGATAATGTCAAACTTGTAAACCGGATGTTAATGATGAGATTTCTCGAGATGAACTCGAAGACTACACTTGATTGTTGTTTGCAATCCTCTTAAGATAAATGAAAGGCAAAAAGGCCAGAAATAAGAAACAAAGCATATTTCTAACATCATCTTATTGAACTGGTGAATAAACACACCCCCACAAATGTATACAAGTATATCAATTTATTAATAGACTGTCGTTCTCTATCAAGACAAACTGATGATGGATGAGAATTCGTTTTTGTCTTGACATGGTTAGCAAATCGAATTTCTCTTGTCGGTTTCAATTTGTGCCAATGATCGTTTCATTTAATGAGAAGTGAACTTCGAGAGAAAGGCGTACTTCATCTGATTTCATCGACAATTGTGAATTGTATTCCTTTGAAACAATAATATAGATAGATTTCATGTGACATAATTATCTCTATTGTAGATTCCCTCTAGAACACTCTCAGTTAAGTGAGGAACAAGAAAAAGGAGGAGGAGGAGAAGTAATGGAAACAGTCTTGTTATGATTATTAATGTCAAACAATGATCTGTTGTTCATTGGCATGTTAAAACATCGTTTACTCATTGTAGCTGTCGTCGTTCCAGTTTTTGTTTCTATCTTCGTGAGGTTTTTCTTTCTTTTTCTTCTCTCCTTCATGAAATAAGATGACGGGAAATATAAAAAAATGGAAAATCTTTTTGGATGTCTGCGTATTCTCGGCATCTTCTTTCTAGCACACGCGTAGAAGCGAACATTGATGAGTTCGTTGAATGTGCAAGGCGAGAAAGCAAGCAAGCGAATGCGCATCGGATCTTCTTCTCTATGAGAAAGAATGAAACAAGGACGATTGATGAGAAAGAAAAAGCATTCCTACATTCTAATGCTTTTGCCGTTAGAATGATGCATCAACAATATAAAAAAAATAACAGGAAAATGAGAAGACCAACTACCAGTAGTTTAGATGACTATGTGAACTAATAGCAGAAGAGTTGACTTTGTCTTGCGGTATGCTTCGTTTTTTCTTCTCTCTGGCAATCATTAAGAGATGCCCTTCTTTGTCTCTCCGTGTCATATCTGTGTGATTCTAAGTAAGTTCTTAATGATAACCATTTGGAATAAGAAAAAGGCGGAGATATCGAGAGTGTCGGAGCATTTTGACATTTTCATTGTCGAAAGCGGACAATACGTTTCTAACGTGATTTGTCTGTATTTTTAGATGAAATTTGACGTGATTCCATACATGGATATAGATCTTCATAATCAAAACCACATGAATCACGGTAAATTGATTGTATGTTTTCTTCTAATTGACATTAACTATGTTTGATATATGTATTTACTGACTGAGGCGGATTTTGTAAAAGAGAACGACTGTTTAGATCATCAATATTTAAATTGCCCCCTTTGGACGTGAAAATACCGGATGTTCGATAGTAAAAAACCGGTCGTCGATAAGAAGTGATGCAGAAAAATGCTTATTACTGCTTATCTATGGAGCTTCTATATCGTTATTTCGATGTCCGTCGACGGTCAACAATCTTTTCATCCTCGATCATTCGACATAACAATCGGTAAATATCAAAGTCCTATCCCTCGAATCTAGGTACTAGTTCTCGTATTTTCAGGTGGTGTCTTTACTGATCGCGACGAAGGCACTGACAGACAAAGTATGGAGAGTATATTCAAATATGCCATCTTCCACTACAATCGTTTGGCGAAAGACGCGCACAATCTATCATTTAAAATTCGCATTCAAGAAGAAACATTGAGTCTGATTGCGGCGGATTCAGCAGTTCAAACTGTACAAGATGTTTGTTCGCTTATTCATCTACGTCGTGTTCAAGGTATATTTGGTCCACCATATTCAGAAATTGCTACTCTCGTGCATTCAATTTGTCACCATGTCGATATTCCATTCATCAATGTTTGTTCGTCATGTTACGCAGCTGAAGACACTAACACGGATGATATGGGCAATGAAATTGAGGATAAGTCCAGATCAGACCGTATGTCAATCAATCTCTATCCGTCCGATGACGACTTAAATTTTGCATTTCATAATTTAACACATAAACTTCATTGGCAAAAGTTTCTGATTATCTACGATGTTGATTCAGGTAAACGAACGAAATTCTAACTACAGAGAAACAAAATTTAACGTGCGATCTTAGGTTTAACACGTTTGCAAAGATTATTGGCAGATCCAGGTATTGACCAAACTGATATACTCGTACGACAATTTACGCATTACAAAGATCGAAGTGTCCTTATTGATGCTATCGGACGAGACATCTTCAACATTATCCTCGATTTAAATGATATTAATACACAAATAATATTAAAAATGGCATTACAAATGGGCATGATCAATTCAAATTATCATTATTTATTGACAACATTAGTATGAACATTGAAAATGTCTTGTTTGAATATATTTGTTCGATTTGTTTTTCAGAATGCTGAAACGTATGATCTCGAAGATTTTAAATATAATTTTGTTAACTTGACTGCATTTCGCTTGTTCGATCGTCGACATGGACGTGTACAAATGGCAATGGATTCATTTTTCGCATTCAAAACCATACCGAACAACGAAACCAATCGTCGTCTTTTCACAGTGAGTCATTTTGTGACTGAAAACAGTCAAGACACAAGAGATTTTCTCTGCTGCGGAATAATGAACCACAAAAAATGATCTAATTTAGACTTCTGTGGCATTGTGGACTGATGCACTATTGGCGTTCGCCTATGCGTACGATAAATTGATTCAATCGCGTTTGATTCTCGGTGAAGACATCATCCGACCTAATGTTTCATGTGTTGACGCACGTAGCTGGCCATTGGGTATTGATTTACATTCAAAATTTAAACAAGTAAATCAGCTAATAGTATTGTCGACACTGGATTGATTTTGTTCGATGAATTCTAGATAGCATTTGATGGTATAACCGGTAAAGTACAATTCACTTCCGAAGGTGAACGGACTGGATTTAACCTGGATATTCTGCATTTATCCGAGCATGGTCTAGCTAAAGTAAACGATAAGAGCGTGTTTTCAAATAACAAGATATCATCTTCGATCGTTCTTAGATTGGTGTATGGTCACGTGAGTATGGTGCAAATTATACTCTAGCCGCATCCTCACGTCGCGAACTATTCAATTCGACATTGATCGTCACCACTATAGTTGAACCTCCCTATGTCATGTTTAAAAATAGTCAGAATATCAGCGAAGCTTTGAGTCGAAATTATACCAATCATGAATTCGAAGGCTTCTGCGTCGATTTACTAGATGAACTGTCACGCGCATTAAAATTTCGTTACAAGATTAAGCCAATTTTGACGGATCGTTATGATGACATGGTTGATGAAGTCAAAAATAAAGTAAGCATCGAATAAAAGGTTAACGGTCGTGTCATTTGTATTTTATCTAGATTGCGGATTTAGCTGTCGCTCCATTAACCAGTAAGTCGTAGAATAGATCGTGGAATCGTGTAGACATCAAAGATTTGTTTTGTCTTCCTTTGTTTAGTTAACTATGCACGTGAAAAACAAATCGATTTTACTAAACCATTTCTGAGTTTGGGTATTGCGGTTCTATTCAAATTACCCAAACCCGAAAAGCCAGGTCTATTCAGCTTCCTCAGTCCATTATCACTCGAAATTTGGGTAACAACCTTGCTCTCTTGTTTTCTCAAAAACTCATCTTTTGTCAACTAGATATATACATTTGCTGCTGTGTTCACTGTTAGTTTTATTCTTTTACTCATTGCTCGATGTTCACCTGATGAATGGCGAAATCCGTATCCGTGTGATACAGAATATGATTATCTAGAAAATCGTTTTACCGTCAGTAATACACTGTGGTTTTCAATTGGTACACTCATGCAACAAGGTAAAACTGAAAAGTGATGTGCAAACAGAATGATTAACTTTATTGTTCGCTCCAAGGTTCTGATGTAAGTCCATCCGCAATATCTACTCGACTTGTTTCTGGTATATGGTGGTTTTTCACATTGATCCTCATATCATCCTACACGGCTAACTTAGGTAAAAGACAAATTGATTAGCTTTCTCAAAGAAAAGGAAAACGATCGAATGTTTCGATTCTAGCGGCATTTCTAACTGTGGAGAAACTTGTTAATCCTATCGAAAGTGCTGATGACCTAGCTAAGCAAACAAAAATCAAATACGGTGTTGTCCAAGGAGGTTCAACTGAGCAATTTTTTCGAGTAAATATTGATTCATTCCGTCCAGCATCGACATTATTCCATTTTTATCATATAGGAATCAAGTATTCCAACGTATCAAACGATGTGGAAGTATATGACTAGCAATCCCGATGTATTCGTAAAAGACAATAAAGAGGGTGTCGCTCGTGTTAGGGACGAATCCTATGCGTTCCTCATGGAATCCACAACGATTGAATACACAGTTCAACGGGAATGTAACTTAACTCAAATCGGAGGTTTACTGGATAATAAAGGTTACGGTATTGGATTACCAGAAGGTTAGATATCGATTTCGAGGAGGAACGAAATGGCTTCATGGTTGAATTTTCTAGGGAGTCCGTATCGAGAACGTTTTTCGGAAATAATTCTTGATTTACAAGAAAAGGGTATTGTAAGTACTAGACTCTGGTATTATGCATGAGAGAAGAAAATTATTTCGTATTTTTCTTTTCAGATCCAAAAATCTGTCAACAAATGGTGGAAAGGAAAAGGAACCTGTTCATCGGAAAAGAAGGATTCCAAGGCAAACCCATTGGGCGTCACTAATGTCGGCGGTATATTCGTCGTACTGCTCGGTACAATCTCATCAGCTCATAGTATTTTTATCTTTCTGCTTTTTTTTCCATTCACATCCAGGTGGCGTTGTTCTATCCTTATTTGTCGCTGTTCTCGAATTTCTGTGGCATGCAAGAAAAAATCATGCCAATCGACAAGTAGGTTTCACGAGCCGTTCGAATTACAATTCTATAGGACGATTGAAACTGTCTGTCAGATGCAGCGATAGATGAATTCATCCGACTCCTAATCAGTTCATCATACTAGAGTAATTGCACTAATACGATCATGCGAGACTTTCTTATTAATCAAAATATAGATGATTTCCTTTTTGATAATCTTGACATACATATATTAGATTAGGACTCAGCTATCGTTTTCATCAAAAAATGAGAAATGAAATTAATTCTTTCGTGATATGTTTCCAGCATTCGATATGGTGGGAGTTAATCAAAGAATTTCGTTTCTCTATCCAATGTGGTGCTTCAAATCGTAAAGCATTAGCGACCCGCCGTTGTTCTCAATGTACGAACGATCAAGAAGAAATGGAACCTGTGACAACAACCGGATCGCATCTTCTTCATCCGCCAAGCAATCGTTCGTCTGTTGCATCAAATAGTTATATGACAACGCTACAGCCGTTGAGACATCGATCAGCATTAGAACGAACGTCCGATCTTGATAAGTTCGATACATTATTAATGCTTGCTGCGGACCGTACCAGTCGTCACAATACGCATCACAAAGACCATCAACACTCCCGTTGTTCATCATCGTCCTTGCAGAGAAGACCTGTTCCTTTATTAATCATCGAACAACAACCATCCAATCATAGTTTGCATGATGATTCTCATCATCTACGGTCTAAAAAAAATCAAGGTATGTCACTTACATACATATATATATATTTCGAATCAAGCATGCAACATAGAGAAGATTACTATTTGATTTAGATTCGTCGGTACGAAGTAGTTTACAAATTCCTAATTCTGAAGACGATAATATTAGTCGGAATAGTACTGATGCTTCTTCTGGTTCCATATCGTCAACGAACCCTCGTCTTCCTTTGCGTGTTTCTCGATTGTGATTTTCTATTAATCTATGTGCGCATTGTGTGTTTCGATTGTTATTTGTTCATTTCGTTTTTTTTTCTTTTCTTAACCTGTACAAATCAAATACAACTATATCATAACTAGATAGAATGGAAACACAACAATGTTTCAAGTAGATTTTCTTCACCCTCATTTTCGGATCAATCGAAAATAGATAGAAATATTCAAGTGAATTTATTAGTAACATTGTCAAAAACAAAATATATAAAATGCAGAAAAACGTCTCAGTCATCGTCTTCGTCGGACTGGTTCTTCCGAAGACCAGAGATTGATCGTATGGTTGCCATAGTGGCCGCTGTAGAGGCCTTTGATAATGAGCTCAAAGAATTGAAGACATCCGTTCTGTTTGAATTAACTTCGTTTGCTGCTAAAACACACGGTGGCGGTTCGCGTAATTCTCTGTCAATTTTGATTACAGGTAATTGCAGATTTGTATTCATTAGTACACACTGTTTCTCCAGAAATGGCACGATGTATCGTAGAAGAAGAGATTCTGTCATTGAATTGTGATCTTCGTTACGCAGGAGAACAAGTTTTTTTCCTTCATTATTCGAACAAGCATCATAAAGCGCCTGCGAATGATCCGCCGGTATCACAGTATCACTCCGACCGTGTATAAACAGCGCTGGACATTTGATATTTTTCATCGCCTCGAGATTATTCCACGAACGCGTGCTTATCAAATAAGCAAGAACGCGAACTTTTTCTCGTACTAAATTACTAATCGCCGTGTACGGAGATTGTAGAATCAACGCTCCAATTAGTTGCGTCGATGCAAGGTAACATGCGGCACCACTACCAATCGAATGGCCATACATAATAATTCGCTCTATTGGCCATAATAGAGTATTTACTACAAAATCGAACGTTCGATCAGCATGATTATTGATAGTTTGTTGATTCGGAGATGTTGCTGTACATAAACCATACGCAGGATATTCGAAACTGATAATATAGACGTTTAAGTTTTCACAAAATTCATTCAATGTATAATGCATCGAACCGATATCACAGCCGTTCCCATGACAAAAGATTATTAAATATTCGATTTTTTTATTAGATCTCGACGGTGAGTAGAACATGCATGGAACAGGCAGTTCATCCGGCAGTTTAGCTGGAATCCAGAATAGATTTGCATGCGATGTCAACGTGTAAGTCGATGGTTTCGGTGCTGGAAAAAGAAATTTATTCAATAGCATTGAATCAATCTAGAAGAAAAGTCAAGAAAACAACTGACTGCAAATGAAAATGTGATCATCTCATAATATGGAACAACATGAACAACAACTTTGAGAATTCGAATGAGTGATTACATTAGAAATAGTTTCATCGTTTGTGCTAGGATGAGATTGCAAGAGCGGTGCTGATTCATCCATTGCCGATGAGTTGTAAACCAATGGTTCGATATTCACTAGCTGATCGTTCGTAACCGTAGATGTCACATTGTCGACTTTATCAGCTAGTTTATTTGCTAGACGATGATCACACTTAAGATCGTAATGATTGACTAAATATTACAAATGAAAAACAATCACATATGATCTTGCTTGGGAAAACATCCAGATAGAAATCGGCTGGATTCAACTATGTTAGACAAATGTGAATGTCGAACAAAGACGTCGGAAAAAATCTTCACTTACATAGACGTTGTTCATGGAAGATTTCATAGTAACCGTCGGCTTGTTTCTTTAACATATTGCATAGGTGGAGAGAGTGGAAGTTTTCTACACCAAAATGGTGGTTATCATATTTGGACTTCCAACATTCGTCGATCTTTTTCACACCTGCAAATCGACCAACGCACGCATTGAGCTTTTTAAAATATTATGAAGAATTCATCAAACCTCTCCGATGTAGATCACGGGCTTTCGATAATTTGAACAATGTCAAATGAGCATTAAACGGACGAACATCGGTAGATGCAATTCCATTTTTCTCATACGTCTCTCGGCAAATCTCTATCGAAAGAAAAAGACAAATAAAATTGATTGCTCAGCTTAAATATGTTATAGAATATACCTGCGATACGCATAAGAGCGTCGAGATGGGCGTCTTTCACCGGATCCATATAAAGAACTTTATTATTGAAATGAGAAAGTCCAGTAAAAGTAATCTGCGGCGGCGTCAGATTGACTTTCGCGATCTGTTCGTATACTTCAGCAAGACTTTGCCGTGCTCTAGCGTAATTTAATAAAATAGTGACATAGTTTTTCATTTCCAAACATAGCTTTGGAAATTAACACTGGAAAAGCAACCAAATCATTCGAGCGTACTTCAAACACGCAAAACATATGAAATTATTCGAGTTCATCTCGATTGAATGTTTCATAAGAATTATCTTTCGTTTTACAATTCAGAAGAGTCATTCGAAATCGTGAAGTGTAGCTTTTGTTTATTTTTAAGTAAAAGTACGTGATACACTGTTTACCCTATGACATCAACAGTATTTATGAATGATCACTCATGAGAAACAAGAAGAATACCAATCGTTTTTGCAATAAATTACAACAATAGCCAATTGAAGGTCGATTAGAAGGAAAAGTACACTTTTTTCTAATACAAGCTACTGCATCGACTAAACTATCGACACGTGTCATTTTTTCTCATCTTCTATATATATTCGATAATAATCGATGCTCACTCATTTTTCTTTCTATCCTATTAAACACAGCAATCAGATACACAAACCAATGTCGTATATATTGCTCTTGTTATTACTTGGCTTAGTCACATTAAGTTCTTCTGAAACGTCTTCGACCTTTGATCGTATTCGTGAACGTTTAGAATCGTCAGGCAAACGGATTACCGTCGTTGGTCACGCCGAAGCCCCTGAAGCAGCGTCGTATTTGAATCATGATCTAACACAAAATGTACCACACAAAGTCAATGTATCCAACCAAATAACGAAGAGTATTCGTGAATGGACTCCACGTCTACTAGCACTTGATCCAACGTGTCCGTACTATTTTTCTGAAAAAACAAATGCTTCAAAACCTGAAGAAGATCTCAATCTTCTTTCCTATCTCTTGGGAAGTAAGTCTTCATATAGAACAAATTCTCTCACTTAGTCTATTTTTATTCTAGTTGAGTCAAACAAAACACTTGAACATCTGTTCATTAGTATTCTGCCAGATTCCTATCGAAATGCCGTTCCACTTCTCTCGATCCTTCGTTGCCATCACCTAGTTTATCCGGCGTCAACATCCGATACGTTCTTCCATAACGTCAAACTTATTGTTGGGCCCGGGAACACTGAATTACCTTTCGAACAACAATCAGCTACGCACTCGCAATTATTCTGTTCTCTTTCTGGCTGGCCACAATTTGTCCTTGTCGATTCAGCAAAACAATCAACACCATTCAACCGAGAAACTTTCCTTTCACAAGAAAAGTTCGACAACGTCGAGTTTGCTTCAACAAATTTAGCACCGGGTACTTGTCTCTACATTCCACCTGAATGGATCGTCGGTGGACAACTGAACAATAGCATCTCCCTAAGTTATATCTTGAAAAAAATCGAGAAACCCACATCCGATGATGAACCAATCGCATGTACAACAACGGGTGAAACGACCATTGACAATGTCGATTTCGATATTGACGATAAATTCAACGTAACTGAAATTGGCTTGGTAGTTTATTTCTATCAGTATCTCAATCCACCGATGTTCGATAAACAATTTGATTCAAAAGCGTTTTTTCAACAGCTGCAGTCGGACCGAAATATTTCTCAATTGGTTATGAAATGGACACCAGAACTGACAGATTTAATCGAAAAAACGCTTTTCAATCGACTTGATATAAATCAAGATGGTGAATTTAGCATCGATGATTATTTCGAAGTCAAACGATCGAACTTACTCGAAATTCAAAATGGTGTATTCGAAATCTTGGAGAAATTGCGTATGATCATTGTCGGTCAATATCAAGAGTTAAATGCGACCATCACCAAATTCACTGAACAGGTTCGCGCGGCTGGCGTTGAAGGCACAACAGGTGAAACACTCGATGCACTCATAGATGAGTTGCCTGATGCAATTAAGGCCAAGTTAGCGGAGAAAAATGCCAATGTCAAAGAGGCAATTGACAAAGTTAAACAAAAGAAACCGAAACCATCAACAACCAAACAACGTGTTCGCGAAGACGATCCATCAGTCTTCTTTGATGAAAAACAAGGTGATGAAGCTAGCTCAATAGTCAATCAAGAAGATGAAGAAGAAGAAATAACTGCTGAACCAGTAGCTAACATCACAGAACCTCACCGAACTGATTTATAAACAGAACAGATTAGTTTGCTTTTGTTTTTGTTTTCCTTTTCTAACTAGTAATATTTATTTGACTAACCTCTGTCTATCTTCGTCTGTTTTCAATGCAAATACCATCAATGTCACGTGCAGTGTAGGAATCGATGTGCTCGCTTCCGATAATAATGGATTGGCTTTTATAATCTGTTTTTGAATTTCACTCGCACAATCAATAATCTAAATAAACATGCAAGAATACATCTCTATTCTTTCTCTTCGCTTACCTCTTGATTCGTAATTCTAAAACTCAAGAATGCATTAGGTCGTACAAATTGCTGTCGTTTGTCGCGTTTACCTTGAAAATAACCAGACCTCAATCATGAAATGTTGTTTCACTACTACGAACCTTCGTGGTATGTACTTCGGTGGTGAAGAATTTCTTCTTGACTATCATCAGTGTCTTGCACTCGAACATCACCCTCAGAAACGGGCCGTGAGCGTTTGTTTGTCGCTGAAGTAGCTATTTTCCTTCCTTGATTGAATATTTTCTTCGCTTGTTTAGACGAGGCCATGGAAAATATCTACAGAAAAACAAAATACGCGTGTTGATTCGTAGAATGACACACATATTTTTAGAACTGTTAAATAGTCAATATTTGTTCCAATTATTTGAATATATTCTCTGTAAAACAACTGCTCAAACAGAAAAACGCATGGAGTCTCAGGTTCTCGTAATCAGGTACTTTTTGTGATATCGAAAGCATAAAAATAGACTTCTCGTTCTGATATTTAATAAACTATGTCGTCAGTTTTATTTACCTTAGAAAAAGCTGTATCTCAGAATAGATTAATCAACTGAACGACAGCTTTTCTTTCTCAAAATAAAACATCACAAGCATCGTTGTTTCGTGATATTTATCGAAAAGAAAAACAAACATATAAAATATTCACAATATCCAATATCATTTGTTATTTTTGCGTTTTTTTGTTCAAATCTGATAATCTATACAAACAACAGTTAACATAAACAAAAGCTCGAGCTTAGGTTCGGTTGGTTTCATAAGAGAAATTAACAAGAAAAGAATGCGTGACTGATGTAAACTAGAAAAGCAAAAGTAGCAGTGAAAAAAATATTGCAACTCTATGGCTTCGTAACATCCATCGTAAGATTCACTGTTTGGAATGAATGATCAAGAGAACACACATAGTTAGGTAGAAAACAATCGGTTGAAAACGAATTTGTGTTGACTGAGAACATGGATTGAGTAATCTAGCTGAATAAATCGATATTGAAGTTTCGTCTTTTAAGTTGTTAAATGAACAATCGTGACTATTGTTTCGAATAATAATCGAATCACTCATTTGAAAACTCTAGGAAAAGAAAAACGATTGGAAAATATTTGTTCGATATGAATTTTGACATACGAGACAATAGCTAGCGTTCGAATATATGGATTGAGCAATGAGATAGATTGTTGAATGATCATCAGATTGCCAAGATGCAAGACAAGTATCCGTTTGAGTTAGTAAACGATATTCCGGATCTAAATATTATTCTTTGCAAATCCAATGGTGACTGAATATTTCCTTACAAACCTTTTTCCGTTTGGTAGATCATTAGTTTTTCTCGATTATCACACCCGACGGACATTTGAAATGCTTGTTTTCGTAGAATAATCTGTCGATGATGATGATAATGATTGGTTTCTAGTAACAAATGGCCAATGGATGTTGGACACGATGTGAAATAACGTGACTTAGTAACAAATGTGACTTTTCGTTTATCACCATTCGCCGTACAATCATGGAAAACTAATTCGATAACATTATGCGTTCGTCGGTGAATATGCAGACATTCTTCAGTCATATGGCTAGAAGAAAGAAATGGGGTTTCCAAAGATTGATTCTCTATTTGAGATTGTTACCAGTTGTTGAAGGATCTTATCCGATAATCGGATCGATGTCGAGTTTGAAGACAATGAAATCGTTGATTAGATCCGCTATCCTTGAAATTGACTAATTCAATATCAGTGTGTTTTATGATCATTTGAATTGATCGGTTAAGTGAGTACCAATTCGATTGTTGAAATTCTTCAGGAAATGTACATGTTCTATTAGATTCATTTTCTTTGTGTCGATCTAAATTAAGATTAAAGATTCGAGAAATAAAAGATGTAATTCTATTATTAAAAAAAAACCATTTACTTGGCGATGATAATGTCATTATTATTGGCATGTACTTCGAATTGAGATCACGACATGAATCATCGGTTGCCATACTCAATGAAACGGACGTGGAAAGATCTTCTTGTCTGGTTACAAGATGCTTCAAATGAACAGATCATCAGAAACTGAGACAATCGTGAATTTCGGACACGAATACTTACAAAGCATGCGTATTGGCTGTCAATGTTTGGTGGTTTCGATAGAATGCGTGTAACAAAATAAGTGTGAAAACCATCGATCCATGTTCCAACGCAGAGCAATTGCAGGTCAAGAGTTCGTTGATGGGATGAACAAGCAAGATGAAGATGAAATTGATTATCATTAGCACATTCACTAATGTATGATTTTGAAAGTGATGATTGGTGACATGTCGAGCCGTCTTTCGTTAAACTTGTCAAGTGCAATGGCGGTTGAATTGGACATAATTGTGGCTGAGCATCATCTAAATATGATAAAAATAACAATCATGATGAGCATGTTGTCAAATAGGAATAACATCAGCTTCTCTTTTATCTTTTTTCTCTTTTTAATGCCCATACACATGCGCAATCCTTCAACCTCATCATCTTTCGATGTTGTATGTTAAAATAACATCGATAACAACCATCGTAATCAGAATAATACTCACTTCGATGAAGTGTATACAAAGCCGCATCGGGTGCAATCATATTCGGACATGAAGTAACATTCAATAGATCATCTGCATCACTACATTCACCTAGATGAAAAAGTCAAAAACGAGAAATTAATGAATCAGATTTCCGTCGGATGACGAATAAAAAACATACTTTCACGATATTGCAATAGATTTTTATGCCGTTCAATAAGTAAAAGACATCGCGTACAGCGATTGATACTATTTAAAAGCAAAAAAGAAACGATGAAGTATGTTCGACACCATTATTACGCTTCATTACAAAAAGCAAACACTATTTTCTGGTGTACTGATTTTTATCCCCGCGCGTACATATATAATATGATGCAATGATTCGGACATTCAAATTTTTTTTTCCTTCTGGTCTGACTATGGTCACAGGGAAAAGATTCGACGGAAATGCATACATCTAACATTTGCTCGAGCTTTCACACTTGTTTGTTAAGCCGAAAAGCCGTTTAATTAATATTTCTTTCACTCGTATATGTCAAAATGATATAGAACACGTGTACAACTATCCGAATGGTAAAAGTTCCTAATGATGACAACTATGTTCAACATACCGATCATTAAAAAGGTAATATTGTTCACTAGGATGTACATCGATACAACGCCCTTTTGTATCGATATGATCGATAGTGATGTTTAATAGTGAGTTCATGCCACGTTGATACCATGAGCCAAGCCATGCCGTCGGCATATTGCATAACGAGCACGCTAAAAGATAAAAAAAAACGGAAATACATAAGAAAAGTCTTTGAAGGCTATTTATAAATTGCAATTGATTCTTTCATTTGTTCCCTCTTCTTCTTCTTTTTTATCTTTGGCGTTCAATGCCAATACCACGCCCTTCAATCATTTCTTGTCGCTCTGTCACCAACGATAAAAAAGTCATTCGCATGAATATTTAAACGTTGATTAATATAGAATTTTTCTATGCGAATTCAGTCATGTTTTATTTAGACCATGCCTGCGTGAAAGACGAAGACGCAATCGTTCCTACTGAAACCAGTTTTAGCGTGCATGCTGTCATTGAAGTACTGAAAGATAGATAGATATATCATTTCTAAAAATATCTGTAACGTTGTCTAAGTTCATCGGAATTACATCATCGAAATAGAAAATTTCCATCAACGATGAAATGCGTAAACACATCGATGTGCATCTACTTAGAATCATCAATCGTCATTGTCTTTTCTCAGATTAGATAGTTTGCTATGGGCGGATATATTGTGATGGCAACACTTCAGGATGTGGAATTTTTCTCATCATGCAGTAACACTTGAGAAAGACAAAACAATTGATACAGCTACTGTGAACGTTTCAATTGATCACTAAAAGAGAAGCTGAAGGCTGATGATAGCTGCAGTCAAATAGCCGAGGAAATTCTCTCATACTTGAAAGGCATCTATGTATCTCTCTTTCTCTCTTTTCTTCAACTTTGCGTCTCCGTACGCTATTCATTCAGCCAGTCTAGCATCTGCCCAGTTCTAATCATCACTTAAATAAGAAACAGAATAACGCAGTCAAACAATTTGAATTCGTTCATTAGACAGCGACGCTTTATCGCGTGAGCTTCCAAATTTAATTAATGATGATGAATGAATGAATGAATACATTTAGTACAGGCAAAGACGAACGAGAATGGGAGGAGATTTCGAACACAGAAAAAAAAAGAAACAACCAGAGCAGATGGACAATACTTCGCATGCATCAAAGCATAAATGACAGTCACGTCGAAAGGTGTATTGTCTAAATAAATCTAATTGACGAAAGAACGCGTGTGCATATCATTGTTCATTCTTCATCTTCATTCTCTCGACAGCTGTCGTATACATGAACGTATATCCATCAATCGATCAGTCTAAACACTCATCTATCTCTTTTGACAAATCGTTCACACTATCGTCAGCGAAACAATAATCATAGTATGCAACTAATACATAATGAACAGAGAAAAACAAAGAATGAAGTTAAAACATTACCTGACTTCGTGTAGATGATAAAAATCAGATTTAAAAGAACTAATCGACGAGTCCCATTCATCCGTGTGCCATTAGAAAATATTAATGATTTAATAAATGTATGTACGTGGATTTTCTTTTCTCTTTGTGAAACTAAGAAGAACAAGTCTACATACAAGAAAAATGAATGATGACTAAAAGCGTATAGCACGACGTGTCTTCCGCCTTCTACTACTATACTACGATGACGACGGCGACATGTATATATACATACAATCTCTATTTCTTTTCTGCACTGAGAAGAAGAGAACGAAAGAAAGAGAGAGAGAGAGAGAGAGAGAGAGAGGGAGAGATGAGGATGATCGCCATCGTAATAAACGATAGCAAGAGGCAGAGAAAGAGAGAGGGAGGGGAGAGATCGACAAGGAAAAAAAAGAACAAAGTGGCACGCGAATTACTCGTATATAAAAACTTGATGATGATGAAGAGAAGGGGAGCCGACAAACAACTGTCCGAACGATGAACAAATGACCTCATCATTGCGAGACCTTTGTGTTTCAATATACATACATATCCAATGTCCTTTTAGTCACGTCCGTTCGTTTCTTCAATTCACAATTTTATTACATGTCTGAAAGTGTCTCACACCTTCCCCTTCACATCTATCAAAAGCAAGATCATGATCGATCTTATTCGAGCTGAAAAGATCTCAGTCTATTCAATGATGTTTGAATTATTTAAGTACAAGCAGCAAAAATAGATGAAGTACACTTTACACCTTATGTACATATATGGATATTAACAATCGACAATTAGTTTTTCTTTTTCTTCGCTATTGTTTAATGTACACATATTCATCGAGATGGGTGTATATGTATGTATGTACACATATATAACATACGGTAGGTGAAGGAAGTAATCAACAGATGGATAATAACGATCTATCATTCACTCACCGGGTTCGAAGTGTCTGCTTGTTAGCCATCTTGAGATTAAGAATGTAAAATCTGAAGAAAAAGAACGAAAGTCGACTGGATGGTTTTGTCTCGTGATTATATTAACATTTGGAAAATAAATGAAAAGGAATATAAAAGAAAAGTGTTCTGTATTACCACTGGTTCAATTACAATGAAAAAAAATTTTTGGTCTTTGATTACTTTCAATCATAATTTTAAAGTGTACCTTTGACTGTCGAAGGACGATAGCTCTAATGAAGTTTTTCATCACTGTCAATTTCACTTGATCCTCTGCGCTTTTTAGATTCATCATCATCATCGTCCTTAGTATCCGATACTTTTGTTTCATCAGGTACTTGTTTGGATTCTTCTCCTTGCTGAGAATCTGAGTTGGCCATTTCCATTCTGGAATTAAATCCGGTAGAAGAAGTTTCTTCATCAAAAAAATGAGACACCTACGTGTTTTGAGACACCAATGTTTGGCCATGGCCAACATCCATTGCATCTTTATCATCGTCCACAGTTTGTGTTTGTTGACTATCGATTGAGTCATGTGGAATAGAAGGTAAACGATCGACTAATGATGCGACTTCATCTTTAGACGTAATTTCTGGCGTGTCAGGAGTCGAAGAATCACCATTTTTAATGTCCTTCAATGTGAAATCATCGTCATTTGCTTTCGATTCATCTGTAGTTTGTTTTTCGACTTTTGTCTCCGGTTCCTCTTTAGGGAGAACTTCTGATGCAGGTTTTACAGGATCGAACGGCGCAAATTTCAATTCCTCAGCTTTCTTCACCCATGCATCGTATATATGATCGTCCCAAAGGACGAATACAACTAACGGTAATGAGCCGGCATTTTTATCGATTGTTTGAAGGGCAACATCAGCGCCGTCATTTGCTGGCTGTGAAATATAACATCATCTTTATTTGTTCAAGAGTAACTAATACTCACATAACCGAATATCCCACAACTAATAGCAGTAAAGCCGATGGATTCGAGGTCATATAGATTGGCTAAATCAAGTGCCGTTTTGTAACACGAAGAGAGTTGGTCAGCACATTGCGAAACTTTCCTGCTATTATATACGGGACCAGCTGTGTTGATGATATAGTAAGTTGTCGATGACATATTATAGCTCAACAAAATACGTGAATGTCCAGTTGGTAGACGAACACCCGATTCAATTTGTTTATGAGCAACACAAGCTGAATAAAGTTTCTCTCCGGCAGCTCTATGAATCATTCCATCGACTCCAGCACCACCCGTCATATGCTCGTTTGCAGCTATTGGATATACAATACACTTAGATAATGTTATTTTCCATCAACAAAATATGCAAACCATTCACAACGGCATCGACCTTTGTTTGAATAATATCACCTTGAAGTATAATCAGTATTGTACGCTTGTTATTGATAAAATAATAACGAGGAATGCGTTTTTTAGTCTTCGTTTTCGCCATTAGATACGATCCATATCTCTTCTCCAACTCGGCTTGGTTTCTAGATACAACATAATTGTAGGATCAACACATATAATCATTAATGAGATATAACTTACTCTCTCCAATAATCCACTGCGTCTCTATGTTCATATGGTGAATGATCTGGCTCCAAGATGATCGATTTAGGATGATCTTGTGTCATTCTGTGAATACATAAGAATTTCATTTTAGATTTTTCACGGAATAGAGTCTTACAGACGACTAAATACACCAGGCAACACATGACGAGCGAAAAGTGTGAAAAAATATCGAAAAAAGTTGAGAGGACTATGCCTGAACAGAACATATTTCAAAAAGCGAACTAATCGAACAGCGACGGCATGTTCGTTATTTAAGTGATATTTCATTTGATTATTATAACCAAAAGGATAACTGACAAAACCAACGATGAATGCTTACCGATCAGATTGTACCTCTGGTGATTTTGCTGATCTACCGTCCGCACCGCTCGACGCCATCATTAGATAAAAGTGTATATTGTGTAAATCTTAAAAAATAAACCAAAAAAATCTCTTGAAGAAGAGTAAATCATCTTATTTCGAGTAAATAACATTAAAACATGGTACATTAATCATTTTCCAGTGATAGAACTAACTTGATTAATCGCATAGGCAGTAGACATAATCGTCTATACGCACATCATTTTCGTTTCGCGATAAAAGCCACTGTTGCTTGAGAACTGGTTCAATAAAATGTTTTTTTTATGTAAAAAATAACTTTCACAAATAATCTTTTGCGATTTTCAAGGAAAGAATGGCAATAGGGCAAAATTCTATGCGTTGCTTTTCTTCGATGAAAAAAAGAAAACCATGCAAAATTTTCAAGTTAAGCTAAGCAACATGTTTAAATACGACACAGAGTGGTAGTTTGAAAGAACGAACGGATAGGAAGTAAAATGTCAGTATATATGAGCGCTGCTGCTGATAGATGTCGAGAAGTATCGCAAGATACCATTGCATACGGTTTTTGAAGAAATACTCCAAAGCAGGCTTTGTCATTGTTGCTGAAGCACTTAATGGTTGTAAATGTACTTGAGTCGTTCTCTATTCTTTGAAATGATTGATGTACCTCGAAAACCTCTTTCATGCGGAGATTGTTGACAAAAAGGCAAAAATAACTGCTGAGACTCTTGTCGAAATGGTTTCGATGCTAAAATATGTGCATAAAACATTGAACATGAATTAAGGTATATAAGAAAACCAACTGCTAAATAGCGAATGAAATCTTCCACGGCCAAGCGATCGGCTGTTTTAGATATATCTGCCGTAATTGTCAGATATATTGTAGTCAATGGAAACCAAATTGTCGAGAGAACATAAAAAACGACTTCGCTAATCAAAACTTTGACTAGTTGAATATCGCGTCGCTTAATTCTCAGCGCTGAATCTGGATGTGCATTTCGAATACGTGACGCTGGTCGAGTACGAATTTGAGATTGGTGAATATTTTGAATAGCCCAAATCGAAAATATAATCATAATGATTAATGGTGCTGAAGTGGCAATAGTTGTATAGATACTATAGACGATTTGATACACACCTGCCGTACCACATCGACTAGCGGATTGTATGTTAGCATAAATGATCACATGGATTGGAATGATTATCCATAGAACACAGATGACAAGGATTAGGATCAAAGCTATTCGACGTTGGCATAGATTACGGAGAAAAATATTCTGCGAACATAGAGCAAATCGATCCACGCATGCTAGTGCTACACTTGACCGAGATAACATTAGAAATACATGTATGAGATATGCCTTCATTTTGCAAAATGTAATTGAATACTTGGACGCGTTGTCTGGTAAATACGAATCTATAATCACTGAAGTCATTCCAAATAGAATAGCTAATAAACTGAAAATTGATGTTGCAATAAAATAAATTGAACATGAATTCTTCCGAAATTTCTTCTGACTGAAAACAAGTAGATTTAAGATTGAACCGAGTATTCCTAATGCATAACAGACAGTTAAAACATAACGTGTGAGTATATTTTGAATGAAACTAAGATCACTGATTAAGGTCATGGATGTATGCACGAGAGTTTTCTATGAGTTAAGTAAACAAAGTAGTTGAACTTCATAAAAAATAGAATTCATCGCAGTTTGCTGAGAACTAAGCACTAAATAGTACATTATTCTCATTAGAGCTTCGTGTCGCCTACGA
Source organism: Adineta ricciae (assembly GCA_905250025.1). Lineage (NCBI taxonomy): Eukaryota > Metazoa > Rotifera > Eurotatoria > Adinetida > Adinetidae > Adineta > Adineta ricciae. The sequence goes on from CAJNOJ010000007.1 coordinate 559,100, forward strand.
ATATTTTGGCATGCTTTGTTTTTCCTTAATATTTTTGTATCAACTTAATGGGAGTTAATTGTAAGCGGATTCATTCCTCTGAAATATCCTCTTATTTATCCGTCGTTTCCGCCAGCAGGAGATAGTTAAGAGTGTTGTGCTTTCAATTACTGACTAATTGCTTTGGAAATAATATGACATACATTTTCCCATTTTAAAACGCAATTGATATTCGTATTCCTCTCATCTCATCATAACACTTACTGTTTGCTCTTTGAAATGAAGATTTTCTAAATCAACTTGTTTATCTTTTACATCCTACTGCAATATTTTCTCTTTTCAATCAGTACAAAAGATAAAACTTGTTAAATATCTCAACAATCGTTGTTAAATGAACATTGGCTTATCGTCACACTGATCAATAGTGAGAAAAAAGCGACCCATTTCTACTCTTTATGTGTTAATCAATATCAAAGATTCTGTCGGTATCTACCGTATCACAGTACATAAGCACCAGCTCCCGATTTCTCCACCTACAATTTTTCCCGTATCTAACTAGAAATATTACTGTCCTATTTGATCTCTTTCGTTCGCTTGAAAACTTCGTCTAATCTCCATTTCATTTTGTTTACCGATCAATATCATGTAAGAGAATTTCCATCAACTTGTGATCAGTGGAAACTACCAACTGGCACGTTGTTGTTGTTCCTTTTTCTCCTTTGATCATTGTCAATCAACAGATGAGCTTAGGTGTACTAATTAGTCTGTTTTTTCTCGATCTTTTTGATGTCCTTCTGTCGATTATTATTGTGTGTTGAATTATGATTGGTGAGGAAAATGAACAGACATTTTTTCGTTCCTATGTATAGTGCTGTTCGTCAACATAATTGTCATCATTCCCTGCGATAAAACATTGTCAATCATCTCACGATAACAGGTTAAGTCATCGAATCTCTTTTACAGATAGTCTGTTCTTCTCTGTTATACCTAGGTATGGATCCATACTATTCATCACCATCATCTTGCTACTATCATCCATCATCTTGCGCTTCTTATGAATCATCGCCATCGTTTTTATCAGATCCTTATACTGATCCATACTCATCGTATCCATCAACATCTACATCTTATTATTATTCATCATCATATACTGATCAAACAACCTCATCACCCATTGTTTTCTACAATAATTCGGCAACAAATATTCATAATCAGCCGAATTATCCAGCTCCGATAGCCAGTACTCCGACGAATATGTCAATTGCTTGCTCCACATCCTCATTAAATACCACATTCGAGTCGGGTATGTTTTCTTTTCTGAGATATATGCATAATTTTCTATGATGATCGTGTATGTAGCTCCACCACCAGGTCGTCGCCGTCGTCAACGAACAATTTTCTCAAAGGATCAAGTTGATATTCTCGATCAAGTCTTTGAAAAAAATCAATATCCTGATTTTCAACTGCGTGAACAACTCTCCGAAAGACTAGATGTTCCTGAAGCTCGAATTCAAGTATGTAGTAACGAGTGAAAGAAAATTTTAATTCTTTAATTGTTTTCTCTGGTAGGTGTGGTTCAAAAATCGTCGTAGCCGTGCTGGAAGAACAAAATCAAAATACTAATGGAAATTCTCTGTCAAGCTTCAGTTCATACACGAAGTTTTCTGTATTTTATTTTAGTATAAATAAAAATTCATTCGAGTATAAAAAGAATCTTTTAAACTGTTAGCATATGACGAGGGCAGATTGAGTATGGGAAAGAGATGCAGATGGTTTCTGGTGTAGACGTCATCGGAAGGATAAAACTGCCTTTCGTGCGAAGATAACGTTGAAAATGGACGATGAAAATGAAATCTTTATTGGTACTTTTGAACGTGTTCCACCGGTGAAGAAAACACGGTGTGCTGCACGCTGCGTAACAATAAGTCTAATCGCTAGCGTGATTATTTGTATCGTGGTTATTGTTCGCACGAGTACAAAGAGCGCAGCGCGTTTGAAAGTCAATGCGTTGTGGTTCCCTTCAGCTGGAAGTGAGTCTTGTATTCGATTAATGGACATTAATGGCGATGGACTGGATGATGTTATTGTGGGAGTAACTGAGGTCACGGCAATTACAAATGAAATTAAAAAAGAACAAAACCGTTCGGCCTTCTGTGAGTCATTGAATGTGGAAGAACCATGCAGTGGCACGATGTATGGCATACGAGGATATGATTTTAGTATTCTGTGGTCGTTCCGAATGAAGGAGTCGATCTTCGAACTCGTTTGCGATCTCATCGATTTGAATAACGATGGCCATCGAGATTGTATTGGCGCCGGACGGCAAGCATCTGTGGTTGCTTTTGATCCTTACCATGGCAAAATAATTTGGGACAGTAGAAATATAAGATCACGACGAGTGCTGTGGAATTTCTATAATCCTGTTCTTTTACCTGTTGATGTGGATGGCGATGGGATGAATGATATACTTATTTCTCATGGTGGAAATCCGACAATTCCCTCGGAAGTACACGAACGTGAAGCAGGCTGCTTATTGATTCTCTCCAGTCGAAATGGAAGCCAAATCGGTGAACCATTCTGGATGCCAGATGGTAAGGAGACATATATGTCGCCGATTTTATATAACAATGAAACAATACTTTTCGGTACCGGTGGCGAAACGGTACCCGGTGGACTTTACAGCATATCTTTGGATAATCTTCTCAAAGGACATAATCAGTACATAACCGTAGTACAGTCCAAGACAAAGGGTATAATGGTGCCGCCTGTTATTCTTGATATCGATCATGATGCAATTAATGACATTCTTGTTAGTCATTTTGATGGGACTCTAGAATTAATCGATGGGAAAACAATGGCACCATTATGGAGTCGAGTATTTGAAGGTTGGGAATTCTATACAACGCCAGCACCAGGTGACTTCAACAGTGATTCATTCGTCGATTTTATGCTGATCTTAAATCGCGGTAAATGAATGTAGCTTTCGAGAGTGATCTATTGCCGAATTAAGTATTTAGGTGAATGGGATCGATATAATTATAGTGAAGTCGTGATTATTGATGGCTTAACAGGTGAAACGATCTGGAAGAAAAGAAATCAATTTGGTGAATTTACTGCTCCGTTGACATTACAAATGAAAAATAATGGAAAATATCAAGATAGTTTTATCTATCGTCAGCGTGGTCAGAAGAGTGAGGGTGTACCTTCAAATACTTCGTTGATATTATTTCATGGCATTGGTCTACAAGACGGAGAGATATCAAAGTTATCTTAGTTTCACATCATTTTCTTATCGAATTCCTTTTTATTTTGTTTTAGAAATGATGGTGCAGCAACGTCGAATCTAACGTCTTCCTGCGATTCTTTCACATTAACTGATTCTGTTGCGCATATATATCTGACCAATATCCATGGCACCCATTTAATTGGCAGTATCTACCCGCCGATGAATAATCAAAATGAACTATGCAGCGACTTTGAACCGATGGAACGCGCAGGCGGTGCACTGGGAGATCTTGATGGCGATGGCGTTTTCGATACTGTGGATATCACAACATTTATTACGAAACTGACATCGCATACTTTACATGCTTTTCGTGCTCATTCGGTATTGACGCGTTTTCCGTTGAATGCAAACCTTATTGAGCCGCAAATCATCGCCAGCTATCAAACAGATATTTCAAGTAGGACTGTCAATGACAAACTTCTCGAATCATTGAGAAGGAAAACTTCGCTGTCGAAGAAATCAATAGTCTTTGATAAAGATTCATATGTGATACCGAAACAGACGTGGAATGCTTATCTGGGTCGATTCGCCAATAGTCACTACTATCGAAATATTGAATAAAAAACAAACAAACAAACATAGAACCATCTGTTGTATAGCAGATAAGCAACAGATGACTTTGTTTATTGTGTAGAAATATAAAGAGGACATTATGAGTGAATATGAAATGAGGAGGTGAAAGAGAAAGTTGTATTTAGCGGTTTCAGTTTTTCAATAAATGATCGTAAGTGTTGGTGAACTTGTGTGAACGATTGTTCCACTAAAGTTGGTGATGACTTGAGTTGTCAGAGAATAATCGTACGAAGCGTAAACACCGTTTTTCAGAATTTGAACTTGTCCATTCGACATATTTGCTGGCTGCATATAAATTGAGGTATTCGTCAAGCTGCCTAATTGACTTGTTATTTGTATATTTCTCTGATTCATGCATGAAGTATCGCAACTTGTCGCAAAATTGATCATAAAATCACTAATCATTTGAATCGTACTATTAGAATACCTAAAAGTAAATCAAATTCATTATCAATACTTTTCATCTTAATAGTTTCCTTTTCTTCTTTCATTACCAAAATTGCAAAATGACATTACTGATGGTAATATTAAATGCATTCGAACCATTAGGAAATTGTGCTTGGCGTTCAATCTGATCAAATAAAATGATAATAGACAACAAGTCGTATGTCATGGAAGAGGATTTTTCCTTTGGCATCTTACTATTTGTGTCAGTGCAGGATACATAGTAGAAGCTGCGACGAGTGGAACAGGCCCATCGTTTTGACTCGCCGAAGTTTGTGTGCTTGTCGCATCTAACGTTGCAATGTAGTTGCTTTTACTGGTAGAAACAATCATCGTACAACTCTTGGCAGAGAAAACTAAGAGAAAAAAAACGAGAAGGATCGATTGAATGGTCAAAGATGGACATATTTCTACTGACTACTACTCAATTTTGATGAATTACTGTTTTGTATTATGTTAATTTGACTGCCGGAAGGCATATTTGAGATAATTTCTATCGGAAATGTTAGAAAAAAAAACGGTCGTTTTTGAAATCAAACAGTATGCTGTCATACTGGTAACGACAACGATGTTTTCAATGGAAATATACGGAGTGTAAACTGTAATTGCGCTCGAAACAGTATAAGACAGGTTCGAATTTTGTATCAAAAAATAGATTGGTGATGACAGTTGTTTATATGAGCACAATTGATTGAAAATAATCAGTTGTCGACGTTGATCACAGGTTAAACATTCATGTGTATACATAATGACAAAGTCTAATGTAACACTACAGACAAAGCTCCTAGAAATTGAATTGAAAGTTTCCCTTGATCTCATCAGTACCTCATGTTACTGGAATCATCTGTATCGGCAGACATTTGCAATATAGAGATGTTCGACTGATCTTGATAATTGTTTATTAGCAATTGTTGTTCAAGCTAGAAGAATAGCGATGTATTCTGAAAGACAACGAAATATTGCGCTCACTGCGTATTGAATTGACGCGTTCATAACCATTTGTGCATCAGCAAGGGTCGATGTATTTGTCAAGAGTGTCAATCGTGCAAGATCTCGTTTTTGCAAAACTTGATTCATATGCAAAGTGTAATTACTTATTCTCACCGCTGAAACAAAAAAAACAGCGCATCGAGATGTTGTTTTTGCATTAGAAAAACCTTCGGTGTTATACTCGTAAGAATAAAACTTGTTTTGTCAACTGATTGATTACTTAAGTATAACGGGATGATCGACAAGACAATCATCGATGCCAACAGGAAGGAAAAAGTAAGAAATCCGACCATTGTTAACGATGGCAGAATCATTTGTAAATAGGATTTTCTCAAAAAGAATCACATGTCAATATCAATGAATATTTTCCTATTTAACTTACGTTGTTTGCAATGTTTCTCTAGTGAACAACATGATGCAGCAATTGCGTCGTTCGAAAATGAAAACTTTGAGATTCTTCGCGCATGAAATTCGTCAATTTATATCGCTATCTTTTTCGTAAAGCATCCGATAACATTACGTGCCTTTTGGGACTTTTAAAAATTTTGATTTTTTTAAATGATATTCACTATTGAGAACATCTAGATGACAGATGATAAGTACTTTCATTAAGTTTGCTTTTAAAATTCTTAATGGGAGTATCATACTACTTCAAAGAAGAAAAAAACAAAAGATGAGAGTGCAAATGTTCGTTTAGTTGTAAACTTGATGGAACGTCAAGCATCTATTGACAGGAAACGCAAGCTGGTACCATCAAACTCCTTCCCAAATCAAATTCTTCAATCGGTTGTTAATTACGATTCAAAACTTGATTTCACCTGCGTGCCCATTGCCATTGACGAAAAATTTTACGAGTCATCCATACGTCGGCAAACATATGGGTTAATCTGGAATTCCGTTCGATCGGCTGAATGCATTTGTTGAGATTCTTCAAATATCACCGGAATGGTCACGATATGACATCGACCTCCTTATTTACAAGAATCGAAATCAGAAATTGCTGAACGTTCTCGCTCTACGTGATGAATTTGTTCGTGTTTTACGCCGATTTTTTCAACAAGATCCCAGTCAAATGAACGATTCGTATGTCTTGAAGTATCTGGAGTTTACTCGTCGCGCAATTCAGTTAACAATTCACCATCGACAAGATAGAGAATTGCCACTGATCATTACATTTTTGCTCCTCATCGAATTGAATATCCCTTGGACAACCTTCTCTTTCCTAATGAATATTTCCAATCTCATGCTGATATCAAATCGACATATCTAAGTCCGTCAAATTCTATTAAATTTCAATTCGATTCGAGTATTATCGAAGCGAAGCTATACGATTATCTGATCGACACCTCCGAATCATTCTCATCGATATTCACAAGTCTTTTTGAGCTACGAAATCAATCTCTAAATTATGTCCAACGAGTGGAGAGATATATTTCCAGAATAGGAGACGAACCAACAACGTCAGATCAGCTCAATTCAATCCATTAATATCAACCAAGATCGAAGGTGTCTTATCATCATTATTTTGCACATCATCCTTACAGACATTATTTCTAATGCTTTACAAATCTTAATCGATGCTCTAGAAAACAATTATCTCGAACACCCCTTACTGAAAACAAAAAACATATTTTCGGAAATGTTTTCGCTCTGCGATGTAAGTCTTCAATATGGAATCAAAAAACTACTTGTGGATATGCAAATCAATTTGAAAAGACGTATGCATCGATAACCTCAATCCATCAAAACGTATTTTGATGTTTATGACTTTGTGTTTTTTATTATGATTTACTTAATAGAAAAATACAGTGTTGTCGTGTTTTTCTTGATTTTATGAGAATTTATTCCCTGACAATCTAGTTAGTAAATAGAACTATATTTGCTTAGGGAGACCGGTTGCTCGTGTGTAATTGTACCAGAATAAAACACCGTATAAAAATAAAAAGACGGCCTTGAATGATCGACTGTGCCATTTCGAAGAAGAAGAGAGAAAGAGAAAAGAAAAGATCGCAAGATACTTATTGTAGATTCTCGTGTTTTGCTTGTCAACAACAAATTGATTAGTAATCAGACTTAAATCTTCACTTGAAGTTCTTTTTTTCTTTTTACTCTGTCAAATAATTTTACGTCCACACACCTCCGCGCTGTTTCTTCCTGTTGGTATTTTTTGTAAAAAATAAGTCGACGGTTTGGTTGACGACGTCATCAACATCATCATTTGCTAGCTTTCTCTCACTCTCGTTTCTTTTTTGTCGCTCTTTCTTCATCTTTTTCCTTGTCATCCACCTTTTTTTATGAATAACGAAACGACAACAACGGCATCCATCCTAACAACGACACTAGGCTGAAAAGCATACAGAAAGTTAACGCTAAAACGCACGCCAAATCATCATCAACGTGCGAGCAGAAACATTCATTTGATTATATTGACGACAACACAAAACAAGCATACGTTTCGCTTCTAAACGTATGTAGTCAAACACTATACAAGGTAAGTCTAATAGTTATTTCATCAGGCTCTTGACATGAAAACAACAGCTCGATGGTTTCATGCGAGGAAAACTTTGTAGTTCATCTTGCTCGATTGTTAAGATGTTTTTATGACCTTGTCGCAACGTATTAGATATGTGTTAGGATATGTGTATCAACTGTCGAAGAGAAATCAATTTTTCGTCTTTATTATTTGTTAAACCTTGACTTTATTATGGAACTGTGTATTCTTTTCTTTCTTTTTTTCTATTCGCATCCGATTATTGTTGTGAAATAATCATTCCTCGAGTTGCTACGTGCTATTCGCAAAAAATAATCGTTTGTTGGATGCCAGACGGCGCACTTTCTCGTTTTTTAAATATAACATGCAGCTTGCGATCAGTAGAAACGGGAAAAAGCTGCGCGTAAAATAAAAGAGAAACAAAATACAGAGCGAGATTAGCTAATAAAACAAATGGCACAATAAAACGCTCGAATCATCGAGTCATGCAATAATCAGAAGTCAAACTTTGCAGAGATGAATCATCGAAATCAGAGTTATTCGGAATGAATATTTCAACAAATCTTTCAGCCTTCATTTGTCGTCATAATAAATTTCGAAATGTACACAGACATCGAGTAAATCTGAAAATAAACAGAAGCAATTTAAAGAAAAAGAAATAGAATTGACATTCTCCAACACACGCATGCAGCTTACTTAAATATGTTAAAGTGAATGTATATTATTTTTCTTTTCAACAAAGACTAACAGGTTATTATGCTATCGGCTAGGTCTTTTCTCCATCTCTGAAATGACAGCGTATCGTTGTCACAGTTGATTCGAGACAGATGAAAATCATAGTTTACGATTAATCGTGAAAGACGTAACGATGACAAAAGATAACGAGATAACAAGTGAGTTGTTTAATCTCGAAGAGAAAACCGAGCGTTAAAAATCACAACTTTTCATTCTATTCTCTGATTTCTTTTTTCTTTTTGTCTGTCGTAAGCCAACCTGTCAATATACGTTTTCGCTTCGTTTCTTTTCGTCGCACATCTAAACATCATACTTACTTCTTCTCTTTCACTTTCGTTTTGCTTATTGTATACACACAGGAGGAAAGGCCACCCCATACATACATCGACAAGTTTTTAACACATACATACACACATCTATATATGTGCATACACAGTTTGAGCTTATTTGATATATGTTGACACAATTTTTGGTCGCGTCGGCTACTATTAAATATATATATGTGTACGTGTATGCGTTGATCTTGAACTATACAACGACGATATGTATTGATGACAAAGAGAAAGAAGATGAGTATTATATTAGTTGAAGAGAGTACTTAGCTATTGTTAACTCAATCAATGAACACAATTATGTTGTTCTATATATGGCATTGTATTTTTGGTGACGTCAGATCAACACAAAAACATATGAGTGTGAGTTAGTAGATTATCCTTGATTATATTATTATTATTATAAGGTCTTTCTTTTTAATGGCGTTTGAATAGATACCTAATGACGAGACAGATTTTTCTTATGGGAAAGTTTAATCATTAATCAAGGCTAAATGTGTGACAGTAACAAAAAGAAAACCTACCGAATTTAGTGAAGTGTAAATAATGCATTATAAAAAAAGTGAAGATATCACGAGTAATTGAATGAGGTGTATTGAACATATGTTATGAAGGTGATAACAGAATATAATTTGCTGTGACTCCCTCTCTTTGTCTGAATATGTATCATTTATCTTCTTTTCTTTCATTTATAGGTGTGCTATCCGCTCTTCCTTAGCGGTCTCCAATGACCGAGAGTTATTTAACTACAGATATTATTGTTATCATCGTTTTGGTCGTCGTCTTAAGTATGTGACATATTTCATCTATGATAAAAATGCCTCGTTTGTTTAGTTTTGGTCGGTATATGCGCCTTTTTTACACATTTCTATTGGACGAAAATCGGTGTTTCGGAAATATGGAATACAGCAAAATGGAGTTCAATGCGAAGTTCAATCTATCAGACAGTGCGTCGTTTCAGTCGCGCTAGCAGTGGCAAGTACGGCTCCGAACGTCCATTCTCTGCTGCATCCGTATATTCGGAAGAATCAGATGGTAGTGCATTACCAGCTCCGCTAAGAAATAAAAAACCACAAGCAGCAGCTCCTCATTCTACTATACCCATTCCTCCACAACAGCAGCAGCAACAGTCGTCATCGCTGCCGCCACCGCCTCACTCTGCTTCTTCTTCTTCTTCTACTAATAATGCTTACTCAGCGACTGCACCGCGAAATCAATCATCCGACAGTTATGGACGTCGAAATTCACGCAATCAAGTACAACCGGTTTCTACAGTTTCATATAATAATTCTGGAAGACAGAACTATGGCATTAAAATAGGACAAGCTCCTCAGAATACCAAAATTCGAAATGTTCATGAGTACGATGAGAGAAATCCAGATGGTTCTGTTACTATTGATGTACAACGGTTTTAAATGAATATCTGTCTTCATTTAATCATCCTGAGCTTTCCCGTTCGAAAACAAATCATTTCTTGCTCTGTTTTGTCTCAATAATTTGGTGATATACGACTTCACCCTGGTGATAAAATCTTCTCTATTTTTTGTCTTTTGTACTCATATATAAATATTCATTCAATCGATGACTTATCATTTCTTTCTTATTTTAACTTGTTCTTCTTATTCATTCATTCATTCATTCTTTCTCTCTCTGCCCTCTACTTCATGCTTTTTTTCTATTTTTCTTATTGTTATGGATGATGACGACGATGGCTCGACTATTTTTTGCCTGTTTTTAATGTGAATATGCATGCGCAAATGCGCATTCGTCTTTCGGTGATATCTGTTGTGGCTTTTAAATGCGTTGGCATGAAAAATATACATAAAAAGCTCAAGCGAAACGTAACCGAGAAAATCTTTATTGTACAACCAAACAAAAAACAAAGTCAAATCACAGCTACTGATGAGACGGATGACTCGAGAGAGATGTAGACGTTTGCTCATTTTCCATACGTTCACTGATGTCCATTGACGCGTTTTCGTAACCTGAACCTTGCCGATGGTTTTGATAATCGGTTTGTGCAGGAGCGGTGACGCCATTTTGATTGATACCAAGACTATTACCAGGAGTCCAGTCGATTTTCTCTAATAACTGATGACCAATATTAGTCTCATCAATTGGAGCAATGATCTCATCTATTAACGAACGAAATCATATGGAGAAAAATGAAATCAATGTCGTAACGCACTGTTTTTATATGTATAATGGTCGTTTTTGACTCGTTTATGGTTGTAACTATTATGATGTGAACGACGAGCTTCTTTTAATAAGCGAATATGCCGTTTTTGATGAGGATGAGTACAGGCATTCTAAAAAAAGATCAATATAAATGTTAACGTAGATAGCGGCCCTTTCGATCAATTCATTGCCTTGAACTATAAGTGTAAGATGAAAACGAGCGAATGAAAAAACGACTTCATGACGTGTACGAATGCATAATGTATTTTTTTCACCTTGTTAGTTCATTTGCGTACGCACAAGTCATTTCTATTTTCAATATGAAAATATCGATCATACCAAGATCACAAATGTTAAACCCATAGAAGCATCCGATAGTCTTAGGTCATCCATTCATACAAAGAGAATCTCACTATAATATATTCTTAGACTACATCTAGACAGTTGATTGGAATTCAATTCAAAGGCTTCGTTTGAAGAAGTATTCATTGCACATGCATCTTACTTTCGATCCAAGATTTCTTCGATTGCCTGTTAACATTTCTCTATCAGCAAATGTTTTGATTCGATTTTGAACCGTTGTTTTGGAATTTGTTAGCATCATACTGAGTGCGCCGTTCACTATTTTTTGTAAAGTACTGTCGGTCGTCGTTAACATTTTCTCATCAGTGTCTTCATCATCTTGATCGGATTTGTTATCATTGTTATCTTCCCACCATGATATCATACGCGGTACGCTACTTTCATCTCGTGGCCAATCCGATTGTTCATCATCGGCTTCGTTGCTTGTTAAACACGGATCTTTATCACTATCACTTAAATTTAAACTGCTACTACTGCTGAAGTTCGTTCTGAAAGATATCAAACACAAATAGATATAACATATCGATACATTGGGTATAACTTACAGATTCTGATCATCGATACACGTCATATCGTAATCCTGTAGACTATTATTTCGTAGTCGATAATCGTCATGAACTATTGTACGAGAACGTTTGCGTTTACCAGCATAGTTCGTATTCTGATGAGATAATGAGATTGACGATGAGGAGGAAACGGTTGATGAACTTGCAGGAAGATCATTTATACGGCAATGACTATCACTGCGACAATTCCGACGTCGACGACGTAAAGGTGTACTTATCGTTGTAACACTCGCGACTTTGGCGCTTGGACAACGCGTTAATTTGATCGGTTGGCCAGTTTTCCATATGCATGTTGTTGTCGGCGGAATGATCGGTTTTTTAAATGGACGACGGCGTCGTTGGACATCATCGGTTTGTGACGCCGAATCTGACTCGGATGCGGCTGCTAACGACGACGATTGCGTTTCTAAATCAAACACGAGAAAATCCATTGTTACTTTTGTTTTCGGCAAAGATTCCTACTGGGTTGCATTTGCATATCGTCACTATCACTGACAATAGATTGCTTATTATTCTGACTTCGACTTTGACTATTTTCAGGCGTGGTACTATCGGATACATCAAGTTTCTGCTGTTGCATCTCATTATTGACCGGTCGTTTACGTCGACGTTTGATTTTTGTTATTGTTACGGAAGATGATGAGGATGCTATTGGTATATTCGGTAATGATGATGATGTCGGAAGGATATGAGCATCATTTAGTGCGCTATTGAGATCAGCGGCTAATTGATCCATAATCTTTTTTTGAATACAACGGATTTTGTCTTTTATTAGAAAAACATGAGAACGGTCATCCATTCGATTGCAAATTGATTACGAAATGTCAAATTGAAGAATATTTGAAGGAATATTCAACAAAAATCTAATCATCTAAACATAAAAACAACCTGAATTCGTGTTTATCGGAAAAATCATACGATATGTATTTCCTAAGAAAAGAATCTTTACGCCTTATTATCAAATTTCTTTCCCACCAGCTGCTGCGATCAAGATATGGCTTAGAATAATAAACGACTGATCGATAGCTTCAATCAATCGACTACTGCTCTGATCATTAGGAGTATCTAGGAAAACAATCATTTAAAGTTTCTTCTTTATCAGGAATCAAAATGGACTTGAATAAACATTTCAGATGCTGCACACAAGAGAATCATCTGAAATCAATCTAGAAAAAGAAAACTAACTCTTTGACAAAGGTTTTCTTTGTAAAATGCAAAGTTTTCATTATTCATTTAACATTCTCTGATAGATAAGAACACATTCTTCACATGATTACTTTCAAGAAAAGTGAAAAAGAGAGAAAGAGAAAGCATTTTGAAATTCATATATGTTATTCGATGAATTGGAACAAAAAAAAACAAGAGAGACAATTATTTATATATATATATATATATATACGTATATGTATAAGAATAAATGTGCACACGTTGAAAGATGAGCATAAACTTGTGAGAAGAACAAAAGGAAAAACAAATGAGAGAAAAGTTTCGTTTCGAGACAAAAAGAAGAAGAAGAATGTATAGGAATATATTGAGCAAGAACACAGATGCCGATTGGATCGAACAAAAGAGGCGCTCTTCGTTTATATGTGTATATCGATACACAACTTGATTCTAACAAGTGAAGTCGTTATGGTTATTGCTATTACTACTGCTGTTGCAGTTTATATTGAAGTTCTAATGAGATACGTTTATCAATGAGATCTGTCAGTCGATCTTCCCAATGTTTCAATTGGGCTTTGAGTACTGAATTTCGTGTTTTCGTTTGATTTAATGCTACGTGGAGATTCTCAGTCGTGGTCGCTGATGGTGTTGAGATAATTGCGGCTAATTCTTGTAAATGATCAGGCTGTAATAAATCGCGTATCTGGCCAAGAAGGATGTTTGCATCCGGTTGTTGAGGTGTAGATGCAACCGATGGTCGCGTTCGATTGTAGAAATAGGGCGTCGTATTCGTAGACGAACTATTGTTATTACTGGTAGTTAGGGTGAGACTTCGTTGAGGTGTGTCATTGACTATTGTACGTGGTGGTAGAACTGGTTGGGGAGGAATATCAATTGACGCTGTTCGCCCAGGCACACGCGGTGGCGGCGGAGGTGGTGGTGGTTTCGATGTCGCACTTGGAGTAGTAACTGATGCCGTCGGTGGTAAATGAGGTGGCGGAGATAGACGAACAGCAACTGGCGCGACAATACGGTGATTGTCAGGTAATGGTGGCCCGTAGGTGAATTGTTTTGGTGCACTTGGATTTTCATCGTGATTTAATGGTGGATTAGGTGGCAATTCACTGTTAGTAGTTTTAAAGTTTGCCCAATTCTCTGCTTGTTCATTTGTTTGTGATAGCTGCGTTGTCGAATCGGATAAATCAATTAATGGTGTATATGGTTGTAATTGTGGTGGAAGTTCATCAGGCAATTCGAAACCGTTAACACGTAGAACAACAAGATGCATAGCAGTACAAAATTCAGCAAGTGACAATGCACCATCATGATTAACATCCGACAGATTCCAAATTTGTGATAATTCACTTGTTGGTAAATGTGAGCGTTCGAAGAATTCTTTTGCTATATTACCTGAAATCAAAATCATCTCCTATCAAATCGGATCATAGATCGTAAATATATCATTTACCGCTGATTATTTTTGTTATATCTGGCTGAATATCTCGAAATTGTTTTGTATAATATTCTCGTTGTACGGTATTTATTGTCCATGGATCATCGACAAAGTCTTGATCACTTCCATTATCATCTGAAATACTCGAGGATGATTCGTCATCATCGTCACTTTCACTTGTATCACTTGAACTTTCATTATTATGACGGTGTTTATTATGACCACCATTACTTGTTTTCGTCAAGTACATAGCCCAATCTTTTTTGAATGCCGACGGTTGATGTTGAGATGCGGATGTTAATGATGAGGTTTGAGCGATCGCTTCATGTAAACGTGTTGAGTTACTGCCCACCAAACCCTTGCCTTCATCGTCAGATTCAATATAGGATGATAAATGTGGAACACTATCCGATTGAGAACTAAGTATCGATATTGTATCGATATCCAATCGAGGATGAACATCAACCATTGGAATTGGGGGATGACGAAGAGTGACACCATCACTGGTCGTCATTGTCTTTGCTCACCGGTGTTCGAGAAGAAATAAGAGATCTTGAACGAGCAAATCGATAGTTCTAAAACAAAAAACAACTGCTCAGCATGATTGCATCGAATTAGTTGGGAATGAGAAACGAAAACGGATGTCACAACAATAAATCAACATGCTGATCAGATTCGTAGAAATTAACTGCAGTAATATGGTGTGAGAAAAGGGATAGCTAATTAAGATCATTGCTTTGTATCTCCTGTGTTGACTTAAGATTTTATAAGACCGATATGATAGCTATTTTGCCATCAACAAGAAAAACCGACGAGAGAGAAAAAAAAATATTTTCCTTAGTCGACCTAATGTGCAGGAAAATAAAAAAACGATCGATCTATCTCATTGGAATTAAGACGAGAACGAATAAGATATATGATTCATGTTTGTCTTAGCCTTTCGGTCAAGTGGTTAACCGCTGAACGAAACAGAATATAACATAGCTTAATGTCGCTGTCGCTATGCTAAATATGAGCATGTCAATGTTTTTGTAAACAAAACATCTTACTAGATGTCACTAGTGACCGAATGTGAACACTGCATGTAGCAAGAAGTAAAAATTCAACACTTTATTGAGAAAAAAACATCAAGCAATGTACCATCAAGAAGATTTCTTTTTTCACGAATGAAATCAAGTTAACAACGCGTTTGTAACCACGATGGGTTTAGTGTCGTGCCAGTTAGACTAAAACAGGTATTAAGCAGTCCTGATGGAATTTCTGTGATAAATATTGATCGATAAGTGGCAATAAATGTCAGTGCTTTACATTCCATTTGTGACCAAACAACATCATAAGGTATGTCTAGAGTCGCGCATTGAACTACGGGAAATAATCCGGTATCAGATCGACGAATGAATAGTCCATAAGTGAGCGTTTGCATTTCAAGATAACATTTGGCTAGAAAAGCACCATGATTACAGATGCGAATATACGGACCAATTGAAACACTCAGATCTAAACGATAAAAAGAAAATGTTTTCGCCGGGAAATGTTTCTTTTGTATTGATTTACTTGTAGCTAAAAGCGCAGCGATGATGAAGTATCTCGACATGTTCGAAGAATCGATTTCATTCAAATTGTTCTTCAAAGAGAAAAGTAGTGCATTTCATACCAGTTGTATTGTGCAACAGACATCGTAATTGTTCCAACTAAGCGCATCGGTGAGTATGTTAAGGTTAAAAATCTTCTCTCATTTTCACTGTTACCACTGATGATGTTGATGACTCATCCCATCAGTATAGCTTTATTTCTTTCTCCTTTTCTCAAAACATACACTTTGCGCTCGTGTTGTGAAATAAAAAACTACAAGGTTATGTCGAATTTTTTCACTACTTATATCGTTAGTCTTCGTTTTACATGATGAAACCTTAGGAGACAGACTGTAATGACAGAAACTGACCCTGTATCTACGATTTCAGCGGCTGACCTCGCCATCTGTGTGAAAGTTCTCTTAAAATTTCAAGCTAACGATGGATATCCATCAATGACATCGAGTGAATACAATCTCATTCGACCATTAATCCATGATTTGTACACCAAGGAACAGCGAGTTTCTCGAAAGAAGACCAAAGACGATCGTCGGCGAATTCGACAACTAGATCAAACTGCGAAAAACACTTGTTTGCTTCGATTGGGTCGAGCTCAAACACTTCAACAGCTCGAATTGAAGGATGTTCTCGTCCCGGATGGCGTTGTGCAAATCGGAAGCCAGGAAACGTGTGCTGACTTTTCTCAGGAATTGCTTCAGCCAGATGCGTGCTACGTCTGTAAAGCAAAATATCGAACATTACACTTTTTCTACGATCGACTCTGTCCATCGTGTGCAACGTTTAATTATGAGAAACGTTTGCAAACAACAGATCTGTCAAATCGTGTAGCTCTAGTCACCGGTGGTCGAGTGAAAATTGGCTTTCGAGTCGTTCTGAAATTATTACGTGCGAATTGTTTTGTGATTGCGACAAGTCGCTTTCCGATGGACTTTCTGCATCGTTTGCACAAAGAACAAGATTTCGAGCAATGGAAGGATCGTATACATGTGTATGGTGTTGACTTTCGATATTCACAATTAGTGGAATTCTTCACAGAAATGATTCTCGAAAAATACCACCGACTAGATTTTTTAATCAATAACGCATGTCAAACAATCCAACGGCCTAAAGATTACTATCAATATTTGTATAAAAATGAAAGATTGACGAATTATTCACTTTTACCAAATGATCAACAGAACATTCTCGAAGGAAATTTACAATTCTATCAACGTTTAGTTCCACTTTCTAACCGGATTCAGAATATATCAGACTGTCTAGCTTTACCTTCGACGAATAATCAATCGAATGGTACGATTGAACAAACATCGTCAATCACTAGCACAGCTACATTCGATGTGAATCAACAGCCGATTGATCTTCGCACGACTAACTCGTGGCTATTACGCCTCGGTGATGTATCAGTCAACGAAGTCAATGAAGTTCTGACGATCAATACTCTAGCACCATTTATTCTCAACAGTAAACTAAAAATTTTAATGGCTGACCGTCATCCAAACGAAAATGATATTAAGTTTATTATCAATGTGTCAGCTATGGAAGGTTCGTTTTCTCGTTTGAACAAAAGTGATCGGCATCCACATACGAATGCTGCGAAAGCAGCCTTGAACATGATGACACGAACGTCAGCGATGGATTATCAAAAATCAAACATCTACATGGTTTCAGTTGATACAGGTTCGTATCTTGACAACATATGAGAATATCCTCGGAAGTTGTTCTCTAGGTTGGATTAATGATGAAGACCCTCCGGAAAAAGCGATGAAGAAACTGCTCAAACACAATTTTCAGACTCCGCTCGATGAAGAAGATGCTGCCGCTCGTATTCTTGATCCAATTATTGATACTTATCGACAACTAGCTGACGGAAAAGTTGATCTTGATATTCCTTACGGATGTTTTCTAAAAGATTATCAATCATGTAATTGGTAATCGAATGGTGAAGTATTTCATTGAGAAATAAAGTTTGTCACTGTATATTTTGAGTAATCCATTCTACGTAAAATACAAATCCAAGAGAGTGAAAAAAAAAACGAGATTAGAATAAAGAAGGAGAGAGCAAAAAACGACGATAGAGAATTCACATTACGGTTTAATCTACTCTGTCAATGAAATGCATGGAGAAAGAGAAAAGAAGTGAAAATATTCTTGTATTCAAAATACGTCTAGCCATTCAGTTATATTATGAGCGGTACATTCGAGCTTTTAGGTTCTAGAAGACTATTTTCATGAGCTAATATTGGAGAAGAACAACAAATAGATCGTTTAACTCTCTATGTATATCAAAAAAATGAGATTTTCTTTTCGTATGTGATTGTCTGATTGAACTCGAGTTTATTTGCCACTCCAGGCCATGATTACTTTGCTGAAACCAACGAACACTCCTTTGTTTGGTTTACTAAACAGAATAAATAAGAAAGAAAAATGATGGTGAACTTCCGAAGCAAGGCAAGGTTTACCATTGAAATAAACGTTGTCCTTGATAAACACCGTCGTGTTTACTTTCTAGAACGCGGATAAATAAATATTATTGATGGAAAAAAGGGCCTTCTACGAACCTTCGTCTTCTAACTCAAGGCCGAGATATTGATCACTTTTGTCCGGAATAGGTCCAATGTATTTCACAATGCCTTTACTAATTTTACCACCTGGTCGGGAAAATTTCACCAGATCATTTAGGTGAATATCAGTAATAGATGATGGAGCATAAGGACGTTTTGGACTAGAATTTAAAAAAAGCGATTTGAATGTTTTTTTTATTATGCTTGCCAATGAGCTTACCTAGCTGTTTCGACACTCGGTCGACGATGTCGATTCTGGTGACGATCTATATAAATCAAAGATATAGATTCCGAAACAATCGAATCGAACTGATTTTTACTGACCGTCATGCTGTGCATCATCGTCGTTGTTCATGTGTCTGTTCGATACATTATAACTATTTGAACGACGTGATTGATGATCAGAATCAGGTAATGTGGTACTTCGAGAAAGGTTGTAGTTTTGTTGATGTAAAGCAGGCGATGATACTGCGACTGGGGGAGATGCGTAATCATTCGATCTCTCCGGAGAGCGTTGTTTTGGTAAGCGATGATGATGGTCATAGGATCCAAGATCTAAAACAAAAGTTGGCTAAAGAGAATTTTCAAATGAAACAAATACCTCGATTGTACGGCCCTAAAATAAAGAGGAACAAATCATATTAGAACGGATATTTTATAGAATATGAAGACACTAGTGAAATACTGAACTACATCGATGATTACTACAGATGTTCGTGTTTTTATGAGCTAGTGGTGAATAAAAAGCGTTTGTTACCGGTATATGGCACTAGTGCATATTTAAGAGATTCTACGGGGACAAAAAAAAGAAGGTTCACTTATGTTTAATACATGTTAGTATCACGCAGGGTGAATTCAAACACGTTTTGGTCGTGAACTTACCTTCATTCCGTTGAATATTTTCTTCGTCCCATTCAACGGATCGCTTAGATTTCGACGAACGATAATTTCCTTGTTGATCCACAGATTTGGCGAATGAATTCGGGTAATTATTTCGATTGAAATCATCTGGATGATTTGTTGAATGATATTTCGAAGATTGATGACGACTGATTCCCTCAATTTTTGTTGAACGATGTATTGCAGATGTTGGCCGATTGTGATATCGTTCAACACTGACGGATGTCAAATAATTTGTCGAGTCACTACCTTCCGACAAGTTTGGACTATCACTTCGAACTAAACAGCCAAACGAAAAGATCACATCCAGACATCTTCGAAGATCTCACCTTTCGAACGATCACGTCGTGATTCAGAGTGCGGCGCTTTCGATGGAGACGAAGACACTATAACGTCATTTTGTAAACTTGATTGTTGCTGTTGCTGTTGTTGCTGCTGCTGCTGCTGCTGTGGTGCGTGTGGATCAGCAAATGCTTGTTGAACTGTGGTTCGCCAAGCAAGATTCTGTTGTTGTCGCTGTTGTTCTTGTAACAGTCGACGATTTTCTTCAAATAAATCATCATTTCGCTGTTTAAACGATCTGTCAAAAGAAGAAATTTCATTATTCTTTTGAATGAAATCATGACGAAATGTATATATACTTAAGATCATTTCGAAGCGCGTTGAATTCCTGATAAAGCAACTCATCATTACGTTTCTTTGTTTCAGCGGCCTAGAAAAGTAAATTGTAACTTTAGATTTAATTTCCTATCGAAATCGGAAACTATGCATGCGCTAATTGAAGCAAGTCAACCTGAGGTGATCTTTTCTTTCGAGAAAAAAATCTGTCCGACGCAAATGCCGGATCAATCAAAGAGAGAAGCACTGAAAGTTTCTTAAACATTTTCTAGACATATTTCAAATGCAAAGACAATCGTCAGAGTTCCTGTATTTACTTTTTGCTGCAATTCTTCATTTTCACGTTTTAATTGAGCAATTGTTCGATCGGTTTGATGAATCTGTTGTTTTAACTTATCATTTTCATTAGTCAACGTCCGCATTTGTTTTTCATATGCTCCTAGAAATTCAAATTGAATTTTCTTCTCACAACGTATCGAACAACTCATAACAAACTTAGTTTCTTTTCCAACGCTTCTTTTTGATGTAGAGTAACTTCATCAAGTTTGCTCGTACGTGTAACCATTCCATTGTTGTGCTGTTGATTTTGAAGTTTAGCAACTAATTCTTGTTGAACACGCAGTTCGTTCTGTAGAATATCCCTCTCACGACGAAGTGCTTCAGTTTCCGTGTTATTCTATCGAGGGAAAATTTCAGTTTAATGAAAATTCATTAGGCATTGCTGAGATAATGACTTACACTTGTATGACCGTTTTGATATTGAATTGGTATTTTAGCTTTGAGTAATTTATTTTCTAATTGTAATTCTTGGATTTCTTTATGTAAATGTATTATATCAAGTTCTTTTTCTTGTAATTCACGTTGAAGTGATGTCGCATCACCATCATAGGAAAGAAGCTAAGCGAGAAGAGATCGTTATATGGCTTTTCTATTTGGAATTTCTTTTTTTTTTTTGCATTCTCAAAGAAATATTCCCTACCGAAGGTCTCACGTCTTTTTTGTATAAAACTTCTCAGCAGCAAAACATATTTGTATCCTGACAGCTTATTTCTCGATAATCAATAGATGACTTATATTTGTACTTCCGAAAAGAATAAAGTTATTCTACAAGTCCTCCTTTACTTAGAAGCATTACAGTAATATTTGTTAATACTCTGCCTTCTTCTTCTTCTTCCCGACTGTGCCAAAAAGAAAACGAATATACAATCTACGGTAAACTTACATCGAGATTTTCCACGTTGAGCTTTGGTTCATCGTCAGCTTTGAAACCGATGCTTGTTGTTGCTGTTAGTGGTCCTTTAGCTAGGATTGGAATGGAATGTTCGGAAGTCTCGGACGATGCTCGATCATCGTTCAGCGATGTCAATAACTTCCCATCGTATAAGTGCTTTAGAACAATATCGAGTTCTTTTCGTCGTTCATCAGTATTTCTCACTGTTGTCGATGAGCTCGAACGTGGTAAAGTTAAATTTAAACGGTCACGGAGTTCATCGGTTAAGACAGTTGTTCGTGATGAATGCTCATTCTGTTCACTTTTCGATTTGTTAGAATTATTGAACAATGTTGGAATGTTTGAATAACTCGAATAGTTTCTTGCTGGCAAAGTTTTTACTCCTTCCATTGTAAAAGACGAAACAGAATTGGAATGAAACGATGCGGCCGATGGTGCTTCAACGATGTCATCAATTAAATCACGATGTGAGGCACGACCTTCAATTTTCGTAACCATTTCAGACTATCTACAGTATAAATAATGGTATGAATGTAATAGGAGAGAAAGTAAATAAGAAAAAGGAGAGAAAAAAAAGACATTTCGAAATATACCCGGAGAAATTGTTCATTGTTATTCGTAAGTTTAGACTCAACTTTGAATATTTCTTTAGCAAAAAAAAAAGAAAGGAGAGAAAGAAAAAGTCGCTGAATAGATGCAATTACAGTCGTATGCAATTGGAATATTTTTTTTTCGTTCGAGCATACAAAAAAAAAAGAAGAAGCTCTAGAACAAAGACGAACAAAAATACTTTTGTCGCATCGGTTATCGTCAACCATTGCCGTCTCTCTAAAATTACATCTTGACTCGTGTTCACATGAAATATGACTTTTCCTTTCGCTTTCGTTTGTTTATTATTCGTAACCGGATGATGATTTCTTTGACCCTTCACGAGTCTTCTCAAGCAGTTGAACAGCCGAGCCGAATTTCACTTACTTGACCAAAGTGGCTAGTGGCATTTTTTCTTTCTTTTCACATACCTCCATTTTCATTCAAATATGCATCACGCAACCAATGTACGCCATTCTCCAAAATTTCTCCTCGGTTTCTTCACGGGTTATAGTAACTATGAGATCGATCAACGATAGATGTCGTTTGTTAGCAATACATTCGTCCGCATCGTACGGAGATAGTCTGAGTAGATTGTCATTGAAAAGATCAAATTCTAAAGGACACTGATACTATGTATCAGTTTGAATCAAACAATAGACTTTGTATTCACATGGGTAGAAGAAAATATAAAGATCATTTGCCTGTATTTTCCGTTCTGTATACTGAGTAGAAATATTTGTTATTAACAAAAGTATCATATAGTACGTGCGATGACGTTCTTGTGAAATGTAGTCGTTTTGATAACATATATTTTGTTTTAAAACATGATCAATTTTGTCTGGCATCGAACATAATAAATAGAGTTTTATCTAGTTTGTTTCGAAAGAAAATGAAAAGGAAATCACGATTATGAAAGTCACAAAAGAAAAGTAAGAACAACATAACAATCGAATAAAGTAAAGATTAATTTTTGTTGAGTTTTTTTCCAGGAAGACGGTTTGTAGTCGAATATATATGAATGGACACATGTATAGAGAAATATATTGCAGGAATCAATATGGATGACGAAGTTCTATTTGTTCGATTTCTTTTGTTTGGTAATTAATTCACGAATTTCATTATTTGTACAACATTGATCATAGGGAAGACCATCCGGACTAGTGCCATTGACATCAGCACGCTAAAACAGGCGAAAAAAATAAAGTTGTTTGAAATATTTTTTTCTAACTATCAACAAAACAGTAATTCTTATCAAGTCATTACATCAGACACGTATTTCTGTGATAAAAAAGATTGTATGTTTGAAATAATCGTAATTTATATCGTTTTTTATCTGTATATAAGTATATAATCCAGAACAAACCAAAAAATACGCAATGAACGATAGCAACGAACACAAAGAGAGAGTAATCGATAGTCTAAATAGAGCACTGAAAGGAAAATTAACTTCGTTATTTTTCGTTTTTTTTTTAAATTACACAATCAAACTAGTTCAAAAAAAACACACACAAACACAGAGAAAATGTGCTCTTGTGCATATATACATACGAGTAATAAGGATCATAATACCGAGATGGGAAAAGAAAAGAAGACGAAATAAAGGTGACTAGACACACCGAGAAAATCGCATCCGATCAACACGTAGACTTTCTCCTGGTATAAAAGAAAGCGGATAGTGTTTTATTTAACAAGTTTGCAACCGAGTTGCTGCGCAGCTAGAGCCACACAAACACCATCGCGACATGATTCACAGCCATGATGTTGTCCTTTTGGATTTCCAATACGACGATAGTGATTTGATCTTATTGGTGTTGCTAAATTTGGATATTCATGATTATTGACAATGACGAACACATTTCGAATGACACGGCAGACCTCTTCGGGATACCATAGTGGTGCGCATACATCGCCACATTGATCACAATTTTGGGTAAATAATTTGAAATAAAGAACGTGTGATTTACAATCGTAGAAGAACGATATTTGTCCACGCATTGACGTCCAACAATGCCCACAGGCATTGCATTCAAACCGTACTTTGGCGATTTCTACATCACATAATGCATCCGAAGGTAATTTACAGGTACCATCAACTGTTAATGGTACCAATACCCATTGGTCTGATGTGAAATATCTGCCGAATGTAAGTTGAAATTCAGCATGAAATACTAAACACATATCGGAGCAGAATTCTTTTTTGCTTTCGTCGGATAATGTCAGCGCCAATTCGTAATCATCTTCAGTCAATACTAATTCAGGTGACGATCTCGATGATGTCGTAACTGATTCTGAAAAACCAGATTCATCATCAGTCGTACTTGAACGAGGTTTTGTCGTTAAATCATCTTTAGTTGGTAAATCTTCTGCTTGAATACCATCGTTAGCAGCGTGTTTAGCTGATATGTGATCGACTGAACAGCTCGCCGATGAGGATAATTCAACTTCACGTACCATTTTTGTGTTGAATAACGCGTATTTGTAATTGTACTGGTTGGCCTTTTTCTCTTCTCGTGTATGAAGCGCGCAGCGTCTTTTTAAGCGAATGTTGCTGCATCGCTTCTTTATATAGTCGACGGGTTAAACCCTTGTTCGCTTTCTTCTACTTTTTACTCTTTCTCGCGTTCTTTTGCGCCGTCGACAGAATGAGTCATTCGGTGCGCATATTGCTCGTGCCCACATTAACGTGATCATCCGATTCTAAACGCTAGGCTCACATTTTATCGTTCTGCCCATTCTCATTTGCTTACAAAACAGAAGAAAAAAAATGGAAAGTGAAAGAGAACATCGAGTCATTTTTTTTCGTCCGATACGGACATTCCTATGATCCAATCCGACGTACGGCTGGTTCATCTGTTTCAACTGCATGACCTTGATTATTCCTTGGTACGAAACAATTCGTTAATTCAACGGATACCCATGTTGATTAAAAACATTTTTCCTTACGATATCACCGTATCTGTTTCCTTGCGTAATCAACAAAAGAAACACTAGAACGCATCACACCTTTCAGTAAAATCTATTTATAGAAAGCACATTCTTTTTCTATTCTGTCCCTTTCTCTCTTTCTTTCTCTCTCTCTCTCGTTAACGATCGTAGTTTTGATTATGTACTACGGGGCCGTTTGAAGTATTACCAATGCAATCGATCGATAAAAGTGGACGTCAAATATGGTAGATGTGGATGAAACGAACAGATAGAAAACAACATGAACGAAAAATAGGAGAAGAAGAAGAAAAAGAATTGTCAAGCGTATATCGGAAAATTTTGTCTGGGCCGCCTAGGAATGCTCGCAACAAGGGAATTAACTTATGTTAATGAGCGTAATCCGAGGGCAGATGCGTCTTTGTGTTATTAAATAGAGTAAACTCAGGATTAAATAGTAAACCACGAGCACAAACCTGTTCAAGAAGATATTTCACACAGTCCGTATGATCTTCATAGATTGCAGCAAGAAGTGGCGTCAAACCAAATTTATCTTTACTCTGTTAATTGAGAAGACAAAAGATTCGAAACGGATCGGTGATTTGCCTGATTAACTTACGTTAACGTTAGCACCGTTATTAACAAGTTCTTTCAATACATCGAAATTTCCTGCATCGGCTGCATAGTGTAATAACGATCGGCCATTCATTTGCTCATTCACCTTTCCCGGATGCTAGAGTAAAATGAAGAGGTAAGAGAGATACTGCGAACTTAATCAATCCTTACTTCTTTGAGAAGAGTCTTCAACGATTGAAGTTCGCCCGTTTTCGCGCACCATATCATGCTTTCGTTTGTACTGACTGTTGAATCACCCATGATGACAAATTAGCAAAGCAAATATTCAAAGATATCTGAAAATAGTAGGTAGCATCTTGCCAGACAAAACAACATCTATTGATCGATTCCATGTAAACAAACTATTTCTCCTCATTTTTACTTCGCTAACTTGAGAAGTTCTTTGTCTTATTTTGAGAATGTTGCATCATGCATGTTTTCTCGTCAATTACTGTTTATTTTCACTGTTTTCAATATGAAAAACATGACTTTCTTGCGCGACTACAGCAAATAGGCAAAAAGAAAGTGAAAGAATAACGAAGAATACGAATGTTTGCTTTTTGAGGAGTATGTCCGAAGGCATATACTATAGAGGCAAGGTATGAATGATTTGAAAGTAGATTTTTAAAACTGCTCTCAATGCCTTTACTCGACAGAGTGAATGGAAACTAAATGAACTTAGTTTTGAGTAAAAACGACATAAAAATCGAAAGAAAAACTAAGATTCATTTATCAAATCAACATTCGACGAACTATACAATGGCTGCAATTATTTATAAGCTGTACTGAACAGACTCAGTCAATATCTGAATGACCTTCAGAGTTCTAAGGAAGAAATATTGGGCATCAGTTCATTTTAATTGACTGCTAGTCTTCATCTTAAACGCTAGATGATACCTTGATGATCATTTAACTACCATACTTTGACAAGAAAAAAAAACACGAATAGACATAAGATTACTACGCAAAAAATTTCAATTTTATTGTCTCTTATCATCTTTCATCAAACTCGATGATAATCGAAGTGATTTATGATGATCAAAAACGTTTTCGTCTTCTACGTATCATTCGACGTCCCCATTATCCGAAAGTAAGCGTAAATTATACTTTTGACTAACAAAATGTTCATCATGATGCTAGGTCAAAACTAACTCATGCTTGACTTAACCTTAAGCCTAAACACGTCTTTGATTCGAATAACTAGAGACTCGTCAAGTGTAGACATAATCAAGCATGACCTGTCGCCATTCGACTGCGATTTTCTCTAAAAGAGCGCATAGCACAGTGTTGGTTGATTCCATCTTCGTCTTTGCTTTGCCATGGCGAAGAACTAAATACGAAGAATTGGCAATCTCTGGAAATGAGAAGCAACTTATCTATTATCGTCCCTGGGCATTACATTTAGCAATCTCGTCACATTCATGTTGATGTCAGAAGTTTCTCTTTCTTCTAGAAATATAACGAATAATAGATATATTAGTTTTTAGATTGATTTCTTCTTACACTTATCGACGATCATTTGCATTTTGAGATGACGAGAGAATTACTTAGTCGAAAAAAGCAAGTGTATTATAAAAAACGACCAGAATATGAGTTTATTTTATTATTTATCTGTTCGTATACTGGTCTCACCAATCGAATTGTTTTCGAAAGATATATAGCGGCATCTATGAAAAGACTTTTTCTTCTCATATCAATCTGAATTATGGTTAAAGTAGGAAATCATAAGTGGAATCGGATTTTTGCTCGAAAAAAATTCGATGATGTTTTTCGCGCAATCATTGGTCGCTGGTTAAAATAAACAAATGACTGATCACATCAAATCGTTCTGTCATGATCATGACGATTGTCATTCATCACACCCACCAAAATATTTTTATTTCTTTTCAATAGTTGCTGCAAAACAACTTTTATTCGCGCTTGTTTTTTCTTTCTAGATCTCTATTTTTTTATGCTCAACTCAATCAAATAAACAAGGTAATAATTCTTTTTATTCGATAAATAATATATCACAATTTTTTGCAATTAACTATTTGTTTTCGTCCATTCAATTAAATTCTATGTTTTTAATGAATCTCTTCTACTCATATCCTTAGGAAGCCTATTGCATATCTAAGCAAAAAAAGCCTCATGGGCCGTTTGTAAGTATAACTGTTAACCTAACGAATGTACATGTAACTTTGTCAAATAGTGAATGTTCGACTTGTAGTTTTTTTTTCATGTCTATTTCTACTTGCTTTTTGACATTCTAACACTTAATTGAAATTGATTTTGAATGCAGACTAAACTCTCCTCGTCATTGTTTAGTTTCGTCAATCACAACTATGATCGGTATCAGGTCGCACTTTATCTCGGCATTGTTATTGCTTCTCTACTGCTTCATGTAACGAATGCTGCTACTAATGGCACGGAAGAAAACGATGGACTTCTTGCCACAGCACAGAATTATTACAAGCAAGTTGTTGATCTTCTTCCCGGCAAATCGAATGAGAATTCAACGACAGTAAATCAAACTTCGAATGAAAATGGCACTACAATATCATCTCAGCGAACGAATCGTTTCGATTTTCGAACTATTTTATCAATCACTGTTCGGCTTTTATCTCAAGCTTTGATTATCGTAAGTTGCGATAAACATCATGCAAAAGATTATGAAGATAAGAGTTTTTCCACTAACAGCTTGTCAAAACAGTTGACCTGTTTTTTCTTCGAAAGTATTTAATGTTAAAGTGCCTAGTGAACGTCAGAAAAGAACAGTATTTTCCTGATATGTAATTGCGTATGACATGCCATGCCAGATGATATAAAATATATTTAATTTCGTCGATGATCAAATTAGGAGAGATTCATGACAGTTAGGTTTTCTACCTGGAAGAAGGGAAAAACAAGCGATTATTGATATCAGATTTTATTATGCTCGGTTATTCGAGAACGAGGATGTTCTTTGTAAGCAGATATGCATTCAAACTAAGAAGCCTTGAAACATGTAAAAGATTGACAAGGCTATATTGACTAAATACTCATATCCCTTTCAAAAATATACATTTTGTTTTCTACAATAAAATAAGTCAATAGATGATTGTTTTACAGCCAGTAGCTTAGATAACCAGACGGTTGCATATACAGAAAGTACGATACGTCTTTGAATATGAGATGATTATATAATACCTATGAATAATGAAGGCAAATCTTTTCAATAGGTCATATTCATATTATCTGTACTTATAACAAAGATCATAGAAAAGAACAAATGTCTAACGCCTTCTTTTTAGTTTGGTGGTGTTCTGCCTTATATTCCACAATATTTGATCATCAAACGTAAACAAAATGCAGAGGGTTTCTCGAACTATGTGTGTCTTACTCTGCTTGTTGCAAACATTATCCGTATCGAATTTTGGTTTGGCAAACACTTTGAAATACCTCTTCTTATACAATCAATCGTGATGATTCTATGTATGCTTATTATGTTGGAACTGTGGACACGTATACACGCGTTAACAATGCGTCGACAACTCGATACGGAAGAAGGTGGAGCTGGCTCAAAAGAAGTATTAACCGATGAGTTTCTCGATAAGAAATTTACCGATTTCGAAGTCGATTATTTCTGGAGATGGACAACGTATGTGATGCACAGAAATGTTTGATTAAGAAAATGAACGTTTTCGTTGATTTAGATTTGCGAGTTATCTTCAGTTCTTATTTCTAATTACGTTCATCTTCAGTAAGTTAAAACGAGGACCAATCTACGAACTTTTTTGTTCTACTTATTCCATATCGGAATGCCGATCATGAATGTAAACGTTCTTTTAGGTATCATGACGTGGTTACTTCTGAAAAATGTCGTCTATATCGAAACGATTGGCTTTCTAGCTGTCGTTTGCGAAGCACTTCTTGGTATACCTCAATTCGTACGAAACTTTCGTCTGAAGTCAACCGAAGGAATGAGTGTAAAAATGGTAAGAATTTGATCGGCTATGTTTCTCTCTTGTCTCATGTAAAATTCTCATTATAGGTTCTTTTGTGGGCATCCGGTGATATATTCAAAACAGTCTATTTCATTATTCGCAATGCACCGAAGCAATTCTGGTTATGCGGTATCTTGCAAATCAGTATTGATGTTGCCATACTTTTTCAAGTTATGCTCTACTCAAATAAATATCGATTTCGTCAACAATAACGCGAGAAGCGAATCGAAGTATCACGCGTATATCTATCTCCTGTTTGTTTGATTTCTAATGACATGAGTCTCTATTTGTTTTTGTTTTTTTTTGTATATGTCTCAATTCTTTTATTTATATTCTGAACGATTCAATGGAAAACAATGAATATGAGTGAAGCGCATTTTTCGTGTTAAATTTACCTGATTAATGTTTACTTTGTGCTAATATCATTTCTTTTCTATTCATTCGTCCATATCTTATATTTGTAAACGAACTATTACTTGTCCGTTGCACGTCTTCTTTTTCTATTAACAAAATCTTTGTTTTTATATATTTCAATCTTAACGAGAAAAAAGTCCTTTTTTTTTTAAAAAAAAATTCTTATCCATTCTTTTTCTATTGATGTTGTATAAAAGCATCTTTTCTCTCCTGACCTCCTCGTTAGTTGTGTCATACGTTGTGAAAATCGATTTTTCTCAAACAAACGAACGTTTTCTGAAAACTAAGATATGAATTGCCCGTGTTCTCTCCGCCCCTCCCCAAAATGATTTTTCTGATATCCGGATATACGACCGATTGGAATTTGGGACACTTTCCGATTACCTCATCCGAAATTCAAGTGCTACCTCTTGAGAATGAGATGATTAATAATATCCGAAAAAAAATGTCGTTTCTTTCTGTTTATTCTTGCAATACTTCTAATGAGTGCTTTTAACTTGAGAAATATTCTCCTTGACATAAAATCTTATAGACACAAATTACAACGCGAAATATGATTTTGACCTTTAGCTATGCGATATAAAAATAACAATTTTCTTTTTTACATTATCTCACGCCTATGCACATTTGTGTATATTATTCCGATGGATATGTGTATGGGGGTTAAAGATAACAAGATGTAATTTGATAAACAATATGAGGTGATGCATAAAAAAGAAAAGTTAATAGTTTGAACCATCTAGCCTCGCGTTGATATGGATTTATGTTGCTTGAACTCGTGTTGGAAATGAAAATGAGACGCAAACTGTGAGAATGATTGACATACATGCACAATCATTCATCCATCCTTCCAAACTTGTTCCCTAATCTGCTTGTCTGAAATCGCGTTCGCTTTCAGTCGCGTGTTCAATGACATATGAGCGGCGTGTGCTCGCACAAATTTGATTATCGCCAACGCCAAAACCACGCCCTGTACGCATATTTGCGTGTCAACACTTGCGTAATAATGCGTTTTTTTCTGTACGAAGAAGAAAAAAAGAAGAGTTTATTATGCGTTAGGCGGAAACTGAAGTCTCACTCTGTCTTTGCTCATTTCTTTTTTTTCTTTATGATTTTGTTTTACACATAGATCCGTACAGAATGAATGAGCAAAAGTGTGCAAAGTAATGATACGCTCTTGTACATTTCAAATGTCGGTATACGTGTACGCTTCAAATATGGAGTGTTGAAAAGAGAGGAAAGAAAAGAAGTAACAGAGAATGATCGAAACAGAGAAAAAGAGAGTGAGAGAGAGAGAGAGAGAGAGAGGGAGAGAGGGTGGGGGGGGGGGAAGGAGAAAGAAAGTCCAATCACTATCACACGGTTGATTGCCATGCGAAAGTGAGAAGAACAATAATAAAAGCGACTTTAAACGAAAAAATGAACAACGATTATTAAGCATAAAACTTTCAATATCTACGCCTATGTTTAAACGAGGTATGTGTAATAGGTATCTTTTAATGTTTACTGTATGTGAAAGACAAAGAATATTCGTCTTCGTACTTATTGTCTCATTCGTTTCTAATCATAAGTACTCGAAAGAATGAACGATTCGAGAGTTGAAAAAATGACATTATCACACATATAAAATGTCATTTATGTTTCGTCATCGGATAAATTGATTGTCGACGGTTATGATGAACATGTCGTTACCTATGCCGCCATCGGGCTTCGGTTACTAGTGATAGTATGTATATGCATTTATATGTATATGTCACTAACGAAAAAAGAAAGGACAATGTAACATAGAACATTCGACCGTTTATTTATATTCATTATTACTACATCATAGTTCATTTGTTATACAAATTCATTCGTAAGTTAGTCAGGTTGTTCAATGAAGACAACGGTCCTTACATTCGTATGACAGAAGAAAGTTCCTGAGAGTAAAATCACGTCGATCAAAGTTGATAATCTTTAGTTCTTTTTCTTCTTGTTGTTGTTTTTAGATCTTGTCCTGTTTCGTTCGGCACGTTTTTTCTCTTCATCTGCAAAAAAGAAACCTCCTACCAACGATGATGATCTATGCATTTCCCATTCATCAAATCATTTATGTCCGATATGTCGATGTCCATACGATAATCAAAAACACAAACGCTTAATCGATACGACATGTCAGCATGAAAAGTGCTATACATGTATGTTCAAATATGAACAATGTTCGCTATGCTTGTCACATTTAGGTAAGTAGATGTATATATATATACATACATACGTCAAAAATTATTTTAAAAAAAAAAGTGAAATTAATCAAGCAGAACTACAAGACAATAATTGAGATATTGAAAATAACTCAAAAGAGAATTTCATAGTTGAAAAGTGTAACTTTATATATGAATTTATTTTAGTTAAAAACCGTTCTCCACAAGAAAACAAAGCAACAGTTCAATCAATGTCTCCTTTACCTCCTCCATCGTCGACTTCTTCTGCCTCTCAACCTGCTCCTGTCTCAACGATCATCGCGAACAATCTACTCGTCCAAGCTTCACCGCCAATCCCTCGCACTGCTACATCAATCACAACCGAGCGACCTCCTCCAACACCTGTTAAACCAGTTTCGCATTTTCAAAAGCTCCTTCATCATTTCAATGGAAACAAATCTTCGCATACATCATTTCTACGCGGTACACCATTAACATCCAGTCAACAACGATCAGCAATAAAAACCAATGGTTCGATGGTCACAATTCTAAAGAATAACCATAACAAATATGCTGAACCTTCACGACCTAAACAACAGCAATCCGCCGAACAATACGACGAATCACTTCCCCCTCCTCCACCTCCTGAATTAGCTCACGAACAGTTACTTGGTATTTTGTTTCAAGGTAATCAAACACGGATCTCTTCCATCTCTCCCTCACCCTCGACATCATCGGCAACGACACATACATCGATTCAACGACTAATGATCGGAAAAAATAAACAGCAGCAACTACATACAAACACAGCGAGTATCTCACCTACGATGTCCAATTCTGATCTTTCATTTTCACCATCTGGTATTAATGTTCTCTCACCAAGTAGTATGCTCTTTTCCATTGATTTCAATACCACTGTTTTTCCTTTTCTATCTTTCCCAAGGTATCGATACGTTTTCTGGTTATGAGCTTGGTCCAATGAGCAAGTCAGTTCCTAATACCATGTTAGATTCTCAAACATGGTCACCACCACGTTACATAACAACTCCATCGTCAGTCTCACCTTCGAACCACACATGTCATTGTGGTTCCACTGTCAAAGATGAATTAATTTCCATAAATGATGACGACAAATTTTTCATTCAACGCGATTGGATCTACGATGAAATGTATAAATTATTGAAAGGAACGACGAAACCCGGTCTTGTTCTCCTAAGTCGTACCCCAGGTATGGGTAAAACATTGCTCATGAAGAATCTTCTTCGACCAACATCAACAACTTCGATGTCGGCGTCAACAGCATCTCAGCAAATGACATCAGTGATTACTCGCAGTGAAAAAAGTAAAGTTTCAGACATATGTATTTTCATACTCGCCGACGTCTAACTCGTCTCATTGAGATTTAATCTTGATCAAACATTGCAAATACTTTAAAATAAAACTAATCTCTAAACGAAATGAAATCTGACAGGTTCATCAGCAGAGAAAAAGAAGATTGCAATCGATACTTGTCTATTCCAAACCTTCATCTTTCTTTCTTTCTTTCTTTCTTCTAGCTTCTATTATTCTTGTCAATTCTCCCAAACGTTCATCTTATGAATGGCTACGATCGCACATCTTATCATCGCATTTTTGTGATTGTTCACAAACAAATTCTTGTTCATTACCTGACATCATTCATTCGATCATTTATCGTGCACTTGAACATCCGCTTCTACACGCCTATCGTGATGTTATTCTTCGTGAGCAACACACGCGGAAAGCAATTACATTAAATGCATGTATACAAAACATTGAACATGCGTTTTTCACTGGTAATAATGCATTTGTTTGAGAAAAATATTCTTTGAACTTTTCCTTTTCGCAGCTTTCCTCGATCAATTAAATCAATTGAAACTTCTTGGCCATTTAGAAGATTTATTTTCCATATCTAATCACGTCTATTTAATTATCGATGGTATTAATAACGAATTATGCGACACCGAAGGACAAACCATCACCGAATTTTTATTTGCTAACCTTCATCGTCTTCCATCATGGCTCAAATTAATCATAACAATGAATCGTCTTGATGACGATCAACATCAAAGAGAACAAAACACTTTTCTTCAAAATTTTGTTCTATTAGACATCGAAGATGAACCGCGATTTTCGACTTGTTTGTATAATGATATTCGAGAATATTTATCCAAAAGATTAGAAGTAAGTTTTTCTTAGTCGTGGAGAGTTTTTTCGTTCATATTTCGTTTGTTTAGAATGATTGCAGTAATGAACTATACGATCTGTCATCGTCCATGTCAAATATTGATCAATTATGTACGTTATCCCATGGAAATCTTCTATTCATTCAACAACTTTGTGATATATTCGAACAACGAGAATTCCCATCAAATATTGACCTGCCGCGAACGTTAGATGAAATCTTCTATTATCGATTTTTAAACGAAAATATTCAGAGAAATTTGGATGTGTGTCGAGCGATACTCGAACTATGTTTAGCATCGCGAAGACCTATTAATTTAAATGTTCTATATGATTGTTTGAATATTGATGAAACTTTTCGAGTTGAATGGCCAATATTTGTACAAGTAGATTCTTGGACTTTCATATCAAACATTCGATTCATTCGATTTTTGCTTTAGAATATCTCGTTCTTATCAGTCTTTTTAACGCAATTTCCCAATTCAACCTATGCTATCAGTCATGGATGTATTCGGAATTGGTTATTAATCAATTCTCATCAGTATTTCGCTTCCAACGTCAAGTAAGTCTTCATATTGAGAAGAACATCAAGTCTTTTTTGTGTTTTCAGGAAAGGTCATTCACGTTTAGCGCTTTATTTATCCCGTTCATTAACTACACCTTTGCATGGCCCGGAAGCAATCGAATGCATTCGTCATCTTTCATTAAGCGACCTGTTCTCTAATAATATTATGCAAATTTGTCATACAGTTAAACATTTAATCGATGATCCATCACGTCTATTGGCTTGCTTACGAAATGCCTTCTATCCTGAATTAGATATCTGTGAATTACTTTTAATGATATCAGCTAATCCCAATTCCTTAGTCGATTCCATTCATATGCCACTTTTATGTATTGCATCTCGTAATGGTTATGCTTCGTTCGTTGAATTACTTTTGAAATATCATGCGAATGTCAATATTACAACTAAGAATAATGAAAACAAAACCGCTCTCATGTTAGCTGCTGAGTACGGGCATGAAAATGTCGTGAAATTATTGTTAAATTACAATGCTGATGTAAGTTGGACAGCTCGTTTTTATGTAATCGAAGTCAACTGAATGTGTTGTTTTGTATAGATCACTCTCAAAGATAAATATCAATTAACGAGTGTGGCTTATGCAACAAAACATGTTGCTATTTTGAAATTATTCAATTATACAGATGAATCGATTCAGCAACAAGCATTTGTCTATGCTGCATCGAACGGTTCGTTAGACGCTCTGGAGTATATGTTAACTGATAATACTTATTCGTCGATTGATATCAACGGGATTGATTATGTACATGGGGAGACAGGTAAGAGAGAA
This sequence comes from Adineta ricciae, assembly GCA_905250025.1. NCBI lineage: Eukaryota > Metazoa > Rotifera > Eurotatoria > Adinetida > Adinetidae > Adineta > Adineta ricciae. Next base: position 594,797 of record CAJNOJ010000007.1, read on the forward strand.
AGACGAAATGAATTGAGAGAATCTTCGAGAAACTAATGTTCGTCGTTTGAATAGCTTTAACAAATGCAGCAGGTCACGGTCATATCAAAATTATTGATTATTTAATAACAAATCATCAAGCTGATATTGATCGAATAAATACGCGGCAAATGACACCATTGTTACTAGCAGTTAAAAATGGAATGTGGTCATGTGTGGAATACTTACTCGATCATCAAGCGTCGATCGAACATTGTGATAAACAAGGACGAACATGCTTAATCATTGCAGCTACAGAAGGCCATCTAGCAGTTCTCGACAGTTTATTAGAAAAAGGTTTGTTTACACATGTGTTGCCTTTTTGAATTCGATACAATTCTTTCGCATATTCCAGGTGCTAATGTTCATCATCAGGATGAAGAGGGTCTAACAGCTTTATCATGGGCTTGTCTGAAGGGTCACTATCATGCTTGTGAAACATTGTTAAGCCATGGAAGTAATATTAACCACGAAGATATCAATGGACGTATACCAATGGACATGGCATCGTTCTACGGCGATGTTCAACTCGTTCAATTACTTATTGATCATGGTTCTGTAGTGGATCATGTGGATAAAAATGGCATGCGTGCATTAGATCGTGCTATAGGTTGTCGAAATGTTGCCGTTGTCAATTGTTTGTTGAAGAAGAGCGTGAAACTTGGTAAGATACAGCGAACGCATCTATTGTGTGTAGACGCGCGTCATCTATATACGAGTAGAGGTATTCGAGAGAATGTTTTGCAAGTATCTAACGAAAGAGGAGTACGGTTTTTTCCTGCATGTATCTGTTATGTAATGATCTGAGAATTAATTCGATGTAAATTGGATAGAATTTGTTTTAGTAAGATTGAGATGATTTTCTCACGATGTTGATATGTGTCTGATATTTTAGGCCTCTCGACATGGGCATTGGCAGCTGGTAAAAATGATATGATGACAATTTTAATCTCGAAATTGATCGACGATGGTGTTTCACTTTATAAAGTAAGTATTGCTTGATTTGGTCGTTCAATTGTACATGTTTTGTCTTTCGAAAACTAGAAAAATCAATACAAAGATGCTGCTTATCGTTTTTCGTATGCATTGAAGAAACTACCGGCTGATATCGATCAACAGACAACAGATCAATTTGCGACTAACTTTCGTTTAATGAAATACAATTGCTTAATCAATTTAGCTAAATGTAAACGAAAGCTAGACGTATGTGAAAAAGAACGAAGTGTCAATGTCTTTGCTGAGAACATTCTTTCTTGTTTTAGTGCTACGAAGCAGCAATTGATTATTGTACGCAAGCACTCTGTATTCATAATACTTCGGATGCTCTTTTACTTCGATCCAGAATCAAACGCGATCAAAAGTAGTGAATATTCCTCATTGAATTTCAATTTTTCACATGTATATATATCGTTCTAGACTGTACGATGATGCATTAACTGATTTGCTTGCTGCGAAAAGTCTTGATCCAGCTAATACAGAATTAGATCGATATATCAATCGATTACATGCAGATCTTCAACACTGTCATGAAACTCTTCTATGACATTCCATTTGCAACTGACCCCGGTCAAAAGTCTCTTTCTTCATATTTCAATATATATATTTTTTTTTCTTCTTTATATGTACACATTTCTTGTTGAACAGTTGAATAATACTTGTGTTCTTCAATTAAAATTCAAACTCTTCTTTTTTCTTTCTCAATCTCGCTTGTTTTCTTCTTTTGTTAATTTGATTCAAGTTATAATAGAGATAAAACCTTCCAAATCGATTATTTCTTGTTTTAGAAGCATTCTAAAGATCAAAGAAAAGGATTGTTATGTTTAGAATCAATGTATGAGAAAATCTTTGGTACACAACATCGTCTGACTGTCTTGAGATTGTATAAAACTATTCTCCGTTTACATCAAAGTCTTCCTCATGAATTAAGCCAATTAGGCACCCAATACGCTCGTGATGAATTTCGTCGTCATAAGAATGCTCAACCAGAATTCGTTACAAACTTTATGGTTGAATGGAGTGTAAGTATCGTAAAATGTAGAAAGTTTTGCCTGCCCGTCTTCGTCTTCCTATTCGTCACGTTTAATGACACATCTTTCTTTTTCGTTCCTCTGATTCATGATAAGCATTCACGCTTACGATCGTCATCACTTCTTTTTTTTCTCTCGTATTTATTTCACTTTTTCTTCGCAGGAGTACGCTCGAATACTAACACGTCAAGTTTCGTCTAAAAACAAGGCTTCATTTGGTAAAGCGTTCGATACACCAACATTTGATCTTCTCAAAGAAGATCAACTCTGTCAACTCTTCGAATTATACACAGAAATCCACAAAGCTACTCAATCAACGAAATAATGCCTAGTAAATCGAAACTAGGAAATTTAATTCGTTTAACAAGTAACTTAGATGATGCAGATCAATGCCCTTCACCTCCTATCAAAGATCCATATATCCTTTCAATTGACATTGGTACGTCTTCAATACGTGCTTTCCTTTTTTCGAAATCCTTTGAAATTATATCATCAAGCCAAAAATCACAAACACTTCTTTGTCCCGAACCACATGGTTACGAATTTGATCCCGATAAGTTCTGGTCTACATTACTCGAAGTGATCAACGAAACTATCCAATGTGCCAAACCATTAACCGCTACAGATATCACTTGCCTAGGAATATCAACATTGAGAAATTCAGTTATCCTATGGGATCGTAAAACAGGTGAAACATATTCGAATATCATCCTCTGGAATGATTCGAGATCGAGTTCACATGCAACATCAACAAATACATCATTGACATGGAAAACTATCCGTGGCTTTGCGAAAGTCATTTATCCTATTGTTCAAACTGCTCGCATGTCAACATTGTCTAACCTCGAGTTTCGCACGCAAATGATTGCGTTCAAATTATTGTGGCTATTCGAAAGAAAGCCGGAATTAGTTCAACGTGCGCGAAATAATGAATTACTATTTGGCTGTATCGAAACTTGGTTAATCTGGAAACTAACCGGTGGACAAGAACACGTCACTGATGTATCATGTGCGAGTTCAACTGGTCTCTACGATCCATTTCTGTCCCAATGGTCTACACTACTTTGTAGAAATCTAGGTATCGACATGAGATTATTACCAGCAATTAAACCGACATTCGGAGAATTCGGAAGATGTGATCCAAGTCTATTTGGTAAGAGTTCGACACATTTTAACAAACGTCTCATTGCTTATCAGTCACGAAAATGGTTCGAACATCTGAATCAGCGTGCTTCACGTATTTGTTTAAGATAAGATGAGGCAGATGATGATCAAAGGTAGAAATAGCTAGTACGACTATTCAATGTAGCTTAGCAAATATTAAAAAACAAAAAGTTCGACATTGAATGAGTCATAATGGTGTCTTAAGTTCAAACAAATAGAAAAAAAGAGTCACTTTCTTCCTAGGGTGTGCAATTCCTATCACTGCTGTTATTGGCGATGTTCAAGCGAGTATGTTTGGTCAATGTGTATCTCAACCTGGCGAATGTTTACTCACATTGGGTACCGGTGCTTTCATCAATATTCTAACTGGCCCAGTTAGCGCTTGTACCGATGGTATTTATCCATTAGTTGCTCATTCGGATCTCTCTAATTCGTCTGAAAATGTTCATTTCATGCATGCACTCCATAGCGGATGTGCGACGGTGCTAAATTGGGCTAAACAAGCGCAATTTTTCAACGACTTTTCTGAACTGAATGCTATATCGATGGATGCTCGACCAGCGAAAGTCTTCTTCCTTCCAGCATTTGGTGGTCACGACAACGATCCATACTGCGGTTCCGGTTTCATTGGTATCGATAGTGAGACGAAACGCGATGACTTACTTCGTGCTATCCTCGAATCCATTGCTTTTGTTATCTACGAAGTCTTCTCATTTGTTCGTGAAGATTATAAGAAACACCAAGGAGGTAAACAGTTGAAATGTCTACGCGCAGCCGGTGGTGTGGCAACATGTGATTTCATCTGTCAAATCATTGCCAATTTATCCCACATGTCGATTGAACGATGTCATGCGTTCAATTTAGCTTCTGGTATTGGCGCTGGCTTTCTTGCCGCTTATGGTTACAATCTTGTGGACGATTACGAATATTTTCAAAAGATTATCACCGTGGATAAAGTATTCGAGTCTGTTCATTGTGATATTACAAAAACAAACTATAAACAATGGAAGGCGATCGTACCACGCTTTGCCAAATGGTACGCATCGGATGATAGAAGTGATACTTGAGCTCATGATCTGTTTTGTCTTTTTTTTGATGATCTCATCCTTTTTATTTATCAATCGTGTTTTTGGTTTTTGTTTTGATGTATTAATTCAAACAGCTAACTCTATACTTTTCCTGTGTGCGTTATTTTGTGATAAAAGTGAACACTTTTATTAGAAAGAAGCCGCTCATTTTTCACCTTTAGATATGACATTATTTTCATTGAGAAATTGAGAATAATCGACATGTCATCAGCTTTACTACGTATACCATCTCTAGGTAAGTTAAAAAATTCACTGAAGATGGTCACCTTGATGCCTCTTCTAGTTTCATCGTCGATTGTTCGACGTTTAGTCATCGCTAATGCTTCAACCAGTAGCCAAACAGCCGCAGCAGCAGTGGTGACGAAGTCCGAAAAACTGCCGCAAATTAAAGTTGCTCTATGTATACAACGATATGCACATTTATCACCTGAAATGGCACCAATAGAAAAAGAATACACTGACTTAATCACCGAACTGGAGACTGAAAATAGTTATTTATCCGATCATGAATTACGACATAAACGAGAATTGTAAGTGCATATTCTACAGCATTCGTTGGTATTCGTCCATTTTTAGTGAACATGGTAAACAACGGCAAGTTTCGGCGACGAGTACGGCCGCATCCGTGACGATTGTTGAGACAGCTGCTGATTTAGAAGATCGTTTAGCAAAAGATTTTTCTAATTTTCATTTCATGCCAAGAGAAACAGGTATTTGACACATCATTTTTTGTTTGTTTGACTCGTATTCGCTCCACTATTCATACTTGTAGAGGATGATAAAACAAATAATCTACATAGTCACAATCGTAAACTGGATGATAATCTATTACTAATTGTTCAGCAGGCGAATACTCAAACAAATAAAGATGAATGGATTTTTCCCGAGAAAAACTACAATGGCGAACCATCACTACGAGCAGTATGCGCTTTCTACGACCAAAAAAGTAACGATATACGTTCTTTGTTGATGCTAGGCTGTTGAACAACTGGTTGCAACATGTGGAAACCTTCATGTTCAAATAGCTGGCAACGCGCCATTAGCGTGTTATAAAGACGGTACCGATAAATCGTCAAAAAAAGTAAGACAGAGCACCTGAGCACGATTCGTCTCCTATTAGGCACGTACTGTTTTAATAGATTTTCTTTTACAAAGCGGAATATCTGGCAGGTGTTGTCAAGCAATTTGCTACTCTCAAATCATCTCCTTACAAAGACTATGCATGGGTCACTCATTCCGATCTGGCAAAATACTTGTCACCGTCATATCATAAAGCTGTTAAAGATATGTTATTTGTTTTTTGATAAATTCATACATAGAATAGATACGTTCATTGTTCGAAACTGAAGAATAGTGTCAAATACTAAGAGTACTACAGGTAATTAGGAGTAATATCGATATAAAGTAGCTGATTCCGCTGCTGGTGGATTGATCATATTGCACTTGATAAAGTCTATTATTTCCATCTTCACTAAATAGTAGACTTCCATCCTTTAATACTAATAACCCGACAGGTCTTCCGAATGTCGTTGGTCCTGATGGATCTGTTAGAAATCCACGAATAAAATCTTCATAGTATCCCATCGGACTATTCGTATCTTTGTTAAATGGTATAAAAACGACTTTATGACCGGTACCTTCATTTCTATTCCATGATCCATGTAGTGCGGCAAATGCGCCGTTTCGATAACGTTCAGGAAATTGTTGACCGGTGTAAAAGAGCATATCGAGAACGGCTGAATGTGCTTGAAAGAGAACATCTGGCGTTTGTGTTTTGGATACTAGATCAGGTCGTTCACTTGTTCCATTTGCCAGACGTCGTCGAGGATCAAGCAAAGTTGAACTCAGATATGCATATGGCCAGCCGAAAAATTGATTTTCTCGAACGCGAGTAAAGTAATCTGGCACAAGATCATCACCAATAAGGTCACGTTCTTGACAAGCAACATACATATCGTTGGTTACGGGATGAAATGCTAATCCGGTCGGATTGCGAAGGCCATCGGCAAATGTCTTCTGATTTGTACCGTCAATATTCGCCTGTTGAATCGATGCTCGAGGCGAATCGTCAATATCGACATTCGTTGCCGAGCCAATACCGACAAAAATCTTATCATGTGATGGTGAGATCGTAAGCGATCGTGACCAATGGCCGTTTGCATTGTATGTCATGAGTATATCACCGGTGCCTTCTAGTTTTCGACTACCATTTGTCCATGGGTAACGGCGCAATGCATCTCGATTACCGACATAAAAGAAATTATTGAGAAAAATCATTCCATAAGGTCGATTAAGGCCATTCGATTGATCAGCAAATGTCGTTCGCTGATCGGGATACCCATCGTTATCGGTATCAACTAGACAGGAAATACGACTAATTACTGATTCAGCTACAAGAATATCACCAGAAGGTGTATATATTAAGATGCGCGGCGATGTCAAACCGACAAAGTAAGGTTTAACAGAAAATCCAGATGGTACGAACAGTTCAGGATCTTGTGGTACTTGAACAACAATAGCATCCTTGTCTACTGATGCACTAGCATTTGGTGCTGGAAGGTCATTGATCGTAATTTTGATAGATTCCGGTGTAAAGGTGACGTTTTTTGCATGAATTTGTTCTAAGCAGATGATAAAAATAAGGAACAAATACACCAAAGCTTGCATCTATTATCGATGAATTCTGACGTGGAGTTTTGTAGGACGAGGGTAATGTACTTGCAATCCTGCGATATATAAATACTTGGATAACGAAAAGATTTGTATGTAGATGATAAATGACAACGCAAATATTATGCTTATCATGCCTTTACCTAAAACTGCTTGGTTAAGAATAAAAGTTTATCTTGATATTTTAAGCCTTATATCGTATTTTTCAACTTCCAACTGAAATACCATCAATTGCGTAGATAAATATGTTATACAACAATTATTTAAAGCACCAAAATACCAACCGTTCTCAGGTCACTCATTCAATTAAAAAAGGACAATTTACTCGTTCGTTGTCGACTGTTTTTTGCTCTTTGTAACCTATCAAACAAATATTAAGGGCGATAAAAACCTGTTCGTTGATTAATGATCGCACATACTATTGTTGTCCTCTTTTCTTGATAAACTCTGCCGTTTATTACGAAAAAAGAATCAATTCTCCTAGTTTTTTTGTCTAGAGAGGTGGAGTTACAACATCCATATTCTAAGCTTTGCAATTATTCCAGTCGTCTGCCTTTCTAATTCATTTATTTCGATCTAGAATCAAGTCTTTGCTTTTTAAATTCACATTGAAATCAAGCAGACCATCATATAAGTATAATCAAGTGTATTGACCGAAGCCGAGTCATATATTGACACGTAATATTGAACTTGATTCAATAATCGATTTTTCGAAGTGATCTACACAAGTAGACTAGAAGAATCAATCAAAGGAAACCTCTAGTATGAGGTAATTATCAAGATGACTAAATTTGCGTCAATCAAAGCGAAAAAAATCACTTGGAGATTGTTGAACATGATGAACAATTCAGCCATTACTAAATCGAACGGAAGAACGGAACATTTAACTCTTTGTCATAGTAAAGATATAATCGTTTTCACTTTTACGGTGATTATTACGAGTTAAATTGAACATCAACAGTGTCTTCGGTCGCGCGTGAATGCTTGTGATTCAATTCGAAATTTTGTTCAAATGTATGAAACATATCAATGTATTTATATCTTTCAACAATTAAAATTTACCGAACAGTTGATCTTATCATCTTCTGCTATTTCACGAAAGAGCAGAAGACTGAGAAATCCTCATTTCCTTGTCTCTTTCTTTGTATGAGAATGATACAGCTATTACAGAATACTTTTCTGTAATCATCATATTATTTTGAGAAATGATTTACTTTGCTCGTAGTATCGTCAGCGGCAAAGAAACAACTAACGACATGAGTGGCTTATTCCAGCCTCCGATAACATAATTTTGATTGGCTACGCTACTTTGATTAATATAAAGTTTAAATGAGTCACTCAGGTGTATAAGAAACAGTCATTTATTCTGTCGATGATGTTTTTGTCAGTATACTGCATCCCTACATACGTCATTTGTGTTTATTTTTGTCAAACATTGATATCAGGTTCGAATGTTCACTTCCGGAATTTTCTTCTTCCGAAACATCGTTCTTTATTCTCGTAAATCACACACCTTTACATATTTTCTCTCATGTCTGCCAAGAATATGTTTTCATATATTGTTTGTATCTACATATATAGATTTTTTATTATTGCATTTACACCTTGAAGGCATATATACACGCATTTGTCTCAAGTTGCGACAAGAGCCAGAGCAATTCATTCATTCTTTGTTTTCTCTGTCTGTCCTCAAGATCGGTCATTCATTATTTTTCTTTTGTCTCGTTATTCTGTCGCAGACGACACTGAATAAATTAGTTTCATCGATACCATTTATTTATTTCAACTTTCTTCTTTTTATCTTCCACACTCGAATAGAAAGATAAAATTGTACGAAAAAAATATATGACACGTTATCATCAAATACGTACACACACAAACACGTTCCTTCGTATTCGACCTCATTAGATGGAGAAAAAGAAGAAGAAACAGCGTATACTTCTAATATCGTTTGTCCGTTCACTCTTCTTCTCATTCTTTTTTTCTCTTCTTTTCCCTCCACCGTACAATATAGGTACACAAAAATTCTCTCTTTCGATGTAGTAAATTAATGGTTGAAATCTTACGAGCCCTCGCCGACGCCGCTGTTCGTCTGTATTATTTATTGTGTATCTGTCTGTTGCTTCTCTTTTCGTTTTTCTTCTCTCTCCCTTTCTCACACATAATTGACTTTCGTCTTATCTCTCTTCTTTTTTCGCTCAAACTCAGTCTCTCTCTCTCTCTCTCTTCCTTTCAGTCTAGTTGTTTGTTCACTCTATTTCTGTTGTTAAAACGGCGGCAATAGTGACTACCACTATCTTAAGATAAATGCGAAACAACATGCATGAGACTTAATCCTCGATACATGCAAAAAAAAAGAGAAGATCACTGCTATTTATTTAGATTGGCGAATTCTTCTTCTTCTTCTGTAGTTCTCCTTTCGCTTCTGTTGATTTTACTGTTAATACGTTTTTCGATTTTTCTAAGAAAACAACAACAACAACGAGATATTTTCGAACATGCACATACGTCTCCCTCGACTTGAGTAAGTTCAAGATTTCTTATGTAATATTTACTCAGAAGTGAATAGATGGATATTGTGAACATAATTTGATAGTCTATGTATTCGCGTGTTATACTTTAATTATACATGTTCGACTGGCAGTAACCACACGATTGACCTGAATGCAAAACAAGAAAAAGAATAATGGGTCATAAAATCGATGAGAATACACAAGGTAATGATACGATTGTAGTGATACTATCGATTTAAAATAACATTTAATTTCATCCATTTCGCGTCGATAAAATTTGAACATTTACTACATTCATATGGATGCATGGGTAGGTCAAGATGACGCACGCGTTTTTAGTAGAAGAATAAGAACAACAACTAAACAATCAATTGAGGAGAGCGATTTTTATTGATCAAATACATAATCAACATTTTTATCTAATGAATCAAAGGTTACATTAAATCCTTTAGTATATTCCAAAGAATGACAGAAATATGGCCTTCAACCCTCATCGTTTTTACACACGATCACGTCTTGAGTGAGTTTCTTACCAAAAAATATTTCACATTTTTCTTGTTTTATTCATTTGATTTCAACAATCGACTCGTTCTTTTCTTTTTACTATTCATCAAACATTGTAAGGTATTTGCGGCAAATCATAGGTATATATATGTCCCGAAACGAGTGCTAGAAGAAAAACGTCTCTCCTCTCCCTCTCTTGTTCGCGTAATAAAACTAAGCCAATCTGTATTTTCTTTCACATGACGTTCAAGAATTTGTACACTTCTCATCGGAGATACTAACACGTGCGTTTTATTCGAAAAATTATATCTTATGATCCTTTGCTGCTAACAATCAGTCGATCGACCGGCCTCACACACAAATCTGGTCATGGTTGCTTCGTGTTATGTCATATTTATTCATGTTCTACGCCCATTCTTTCGTCGTCGTCTTAGCTCATATGACGGAATACATATTCTATTCACTAAATTTGTCTTTCAGCTCCTATTAATACTACAATTTGATATTAGTTAGAGAAGAAACATAATCTTGCAAAAGATGACCACGATAATGAATCACCGTTGTTTTTTCTTCTGCTGAATTAAACAGCAGCACTGTTGACATGCATTGCATTTCTTTTTCTTCTTCTTCTTCTTCTTCCCCTCCTCCAAGCTCCCTTTTTTTCCTTCTCTCTTTTCTATTCAGGCATTCGTTTCAGATAAACACACATATACATTGTGGACGACGACGGAGACGGTATCTCTATGTATAAAATATTGTAGAACAACAACGAATAAACTTGACTTGCAAATAGATCATATAAACAAAACTTGAACAATGTCACCAAAAGCCGTAAGTTGTTTGATTTTCTTATTCTTCCGGTGGATTTTTTACGCAAGATAAGAACAGTGTTTGAAGAAAGGAGAAGCTTTTGTGTNTAAGAAGAACAAGTCTACATACAAGAAAAATGAATGATGACTAAAAGCGTATAGCACGACGTGTCTTCCGCCTTCTACTACTATACTACGATGACGACGGCGACATGTATATATACATACAGTCTCTATTTCTTTTCTGCACTGAGAAGAAGAGAACGAAAGAGAGAGAGAGAGAGGGAGAGATGAAGATGATCGCCATCGTAATAAACGATAGCAAGAGAGAGAGAGAGAAAGAGAGGGAGGGGAGAGATCGAGAAGGAAAAAAAGAACAAAGTGGCACGCGAATTACTCGTATATAAAAACTTGATGATGATGAAGAGATGGGGAGCCGACAAACAACTGTCCGGACGATGAACAAATGACCTCATCTTTACGAGACCTTTGTGTTTCAATATACATACATATCCAATGTCCTTTTAGTCACGTCCGTTCGTTTCTTCAATTCACAATTTTATTACATGTCTGAAAGTGTCTCACACCTTCCTCTTCACATCTATCAAAAGCAAGATCATGATCGATCTAATTCGAGCTGAAAAGATCTCAGTCTATTCAATGATGTTTGAATTATTTAAGTACAAGCAGCAAAAATAGATGAAGTACACTTTACACCTTATGTACATATATGGATATTAACAATCGACAATTAGTTTTTCTTCTTCTTCCCTATTGTTTAATGTACACATATTCATTGAGATGGGTGTATATGTATGTATGTACACATCTATAACATACGGTAGGTGAAGGAAGTAATCAACAGATGGACAATAACGATCTATCATTCACTCACCGTGTTCGAAGTGTCTGCTTGTTAGCCATCTTGAGATTAAGAATGTAAAATCTGAAGAAAAAAACGAAAGTCGATTGGATGGGTTTGTCTCGTGATTATATTAACACTTGGAAAATAAATGAAAAGGAATATAAAAGAAACCGTTTTCTCTATTACCACTGGTTCAATTACAATGAAAAAATTTTTTTGGTTGTTGATTACTTTCAATCATAATTTTAAAGTGTATCTCTGACCGTCGAAGGACGATAACTTTAATGAAGTTTTTTATCATTGACAATTTCACTCGATCCTCTGCGCTTTTTAGATTCTTCATCATCATCACCGTCCTTAGTATTCGATACTTTTGTTTCATCAGGTACTTGTTTGGATTCTTCTTCTTGCTGAGAATCAGAGTTGGCCATTTCCATTCTGGAATTAAATCCAGTAGAAAAAGTTTCTTCGTTAAAAATATGAGACACTTACGTGTTTTGAGACACCAACGGCTGGTCGTGACTCACTTCCATTGCATCTTTATCATCGTCCACAGTTTGTGTTTCTTGACTATCGATTGAGTCATGTGGAATAGAAGGTAAACGATCGACTAATGAGGCGACCTCATCTTTAGACATAATTTCTGGCGTGTGAGGAGTCGAAGAATCACCGTGTTTATCGTGCTTCAATGTGGAATCATCATCATTTGCTTTCGATTCATCTGTAGTTTGTTTTTCGACTTTTGTATCCGGTTCCTCTTTAGGGAGAACTTCTGATGTAGGTTGTACAGGATCGAACGGCGCAAATTTCAATTCCTCAGCTTTCTTCACCCATGCATCGTATATATGATCGTCCCAGAGGACGAATACAACTAACGGTAATGAGCCGGCATTTTTATCGATTGTTTGAAGGGCAACATCGGCACCGTCATTTGCTGGCTGTGAAATATAACATCATCTTTATTTGTTCAAGAGTAACTAATACTCACATAACCGAATATCCCACAACTAATAGCAGTAAAGCCAATGGATTCGAGGTCATATAGATTGGCTAAATCAAGTGCCGTTTTGTAACACGAAGAGAGCTGGTCAGCACATTGCGAAACTTTTCTGCTATTATATACGGGACCAGCTGTGTTGATGATATAGTAAGTTGTCGATGACATATTATAGCTCAACAAAATACGTGAATGTCCAGTTGGTAGACGAACACCAGATTCAACTTGCTTATGAGCAACACAAGCTGAATAGAGTTGCGATCCGGCAGCTCTATGAATCATTCCATCGACTCCAGCACCACCCGTCATATGTTCGTTTGCAGCTATTGGAAATACAATGCACTCAGATAATGTTATTTTCCATCAACAAAATATGCAAACCATTCACAACGGCATCGACTTTAGTTTGAATAATATCACCTTGAAGTATGATCAGTATTGTACGCTTGTTATTGATAAAATAATAACGAGGAATGCGTTTCTTAGTTTTCGTTTTTGCCATTAGATACGATCCATATCTCTTTCCCAACTCGGCTTGGTTGCTATATACGACATAATTGTAGGATCAACACATATAATCATTGATGAGATATAACTTACTTCCTCCAATAATCCACTGCGTCTTGATATTCATCTGATGAACAATCTGGCTTCGAAATGATCGATTTAGGATGATCTCGTGTGAATCTGTAAATATATAAGAATTTCATTTTAGATTTTTTACGGAATAGACGCTTACAGACGATTAAGTACACCAGGTAACAAATGACGAGCGAAAAGTGTGAAAAAATATCGAAAAAAATTGGGAGGACTATGCCTGAACAGAACATATTTCAAAACGCGAACTAATCGAACAGCGAAAGCATGTTCGTAAGTGATATTTCATTTGATTATTGTAACCAAAATGATCACGGACAAAATCAACGATGAATGCTTACCGATCAGATTGTACCTCTGGTGATTTTGCTGATGTACTGTCCGCATTGCTCGACGCCATCATTCGATAAAAGTGTATATTGCGCAAATCTTAAAAAATAAATCAAAAAAAAATTCTTGAAGAAGAGTAAATCATCTTATTTCGAGTAAATAACATTAAAACATGGTACATTAGTCATTTTCCAGCGATAGAACTAACTTGATTAATCGCATAGGCAGTAGACATAGTCGTCTATACAGACATCATTTTCGTTTCGAGATACAAGCGATTGTTGCTTGAAAATTGGTTTAATAAAATCTTGTTTTATATAAACAATAATTGTCACAAGTAATCTTTTCCGACTTTCGAGGCAAGAATGGCAAAAGGACAAAATTCTATGCGTCGCTTTTCTTCGATGAAAAAAAAAAATAACCATGCAAAATTTTCAAGCAAAGCTAAGCAACATGTTTAAATACGACACAGAATGGTAGTTTGAAAGAACGAACGGATAGGAAGTAAAATGTCAGTATATATGAGCGCTGCTGATAGATGTCGAGAAGTATCACATGATATCATTGCGTACAGTTTTTGAAGAAATACTCCAAAGCAGGCTTTGTCATTGTTAGTGAAGCATTTAACGATGATAAATGTACTTGAGTCGTTCTCTATTCTTTGAAATGACTGATGTACCTCGAAAACCTCTTTGATGCGGAGATTGTTGACAAAAAGGCAAAAATAACTGCTGAGACTCTTGTCGAAATGGTTTCGATGCTAAAATATGTGCATAAAACATTGAACATGAATTAAGATAAATAAGAAAGCCAACTGCTAAATAGCGAATGAAATCTTCCACGGCCAAGCGGTCGGCTGTTTTAGATATATCTGCAGTAATAGTCAGATATATCGTAGTCAATGGAAACCAAATTGTCGAAAGAACATAAGCAACAACTTCGCTAATCAAAACTTTGACTAGTTGAATATCGCGTCGCTTAATTCTTGGCACTGAATTGGGATATGCATTTCGAGTACGCGCCGCTGGTTGAGTACGAATTTGAGATTGGTGAAGATTTTGAATAGCCCAAATCGAAAATAGAATCATGACGATTAATGGTGCTGAAGTGGCAATAGTTGTATAGATACTATAGACGATTTGATACACACCTGCCGCACCACATCGGCTAGCAGATTGTATGTTAACATAAATGATCACATGGATTGGAATGATTATCCATAGAACACAGATGACAAGGATTAGGATCAAAGCTATTCGACGTTGGCATAGATTACGAAGAAAAGTATTCTGCGAACATAGAGCAAATCGATCCACACATGCTAATGCTACACTCGACCGGGATATCATTAAAAATACATGTATAAGATATGCCTTCGTTTTGCAAAATGTAATTGAATGCTTGGACGAGTTGTCCGGTAAATACGAATCTATGATCACGGAAGTCATTCCAAATAGAATAGCTAATAAATTGAAAATTGATGTTGCAATAAAATAAATTGAACATGAATTCTTGCGAAGTTTTCTCTGACTGAAAACAAGTAGATTTAAGATTGAACCGAGTATTCCTAATGCATAACAGATAGTTAAAACATAACGTGTGAGTATATTTTGAATGGAACTAAGATCACTGATTAAGGTCATGGATATCCGCACGAGAGTTTTCTATGATTTGAGTATGGAAAGTAGTTCAACTTCATAAAATAGAATTCATCGCGGTTTGTCGAGAACTCGACATTAAATGATACATTATTCTCATTAGAGCTTCCTGTCGCCCACGAATATTTTCGCATGCTTTGTTTTTCCCTGATATTTTGATATCAACTTAATAGAAGTTGATCGTCAGCGGATTCATTCCGCTGACATATCCTCTTATTTTTCCATCGTTTCCGCCAGCAGGAGATAGTTAGGAGTGTGGTGCTTTCACTTTCTGACTAATTGCTTTACAAAATAATATGACATACACTTTCCCATTTTAAAACGCAATTGATATTCATATTCCTCTTCTCTAATCATAACACTTACTGTTCGCTCTTTGAAACAACGATTCTCTAAATCAACTTGTTTATCTTTTACATCCTACTGCAATATTTTCTCTTTTCAATCAGTACAAAAGACAAAACTTGTTAGATATCTCAACCATCGTTGTTAAATGAACATTGGCTTATCGTCACACTGATCAATGGTGAGAAAAAAACGACCCATTTCTACTCTTTACGTGCCAATCAATATCAAAGATTGTGTCGGTATCGACCGTAGCACAGTACATAAGCACCAGCTCCCGATTTCTCCACCTACAATTTTTCCCGTATCTAACTAGAAATATTACTGTTCTATTTGATCTCTTTCGTTTGCTTGCAAACTTCAACTAATCTCCATTTCATTTTGTTTACCGATGAATATCATGTAAGATAATTTCCATCAACCTGTGATCAGTGGAAACGACCAACTGGCACGTTGCTGTTGTTCCTTTTTCTCCTTTGATGATTGTCAATCAACAGATGAGCTTAGGTGTACTAATTAGTCTGTTTTTTTCTCTATCTTTTTGATGTCCTTCTGTCGATTATTATTGTCTGTTGAATTATGATTGGTGAGGAAAATGAACAGACTTTTTTTTCGTTCCTATGTATAGTACTGTTCGCCAACACAATCGTCATCATTCACTGTGATAAAACATTGTCAATCATCTCACGATTACAGGTTAAGTCATCGAATCTTTTCTACAGATAGTCTGTTCTTTTCTATTATACCTAGGTATGGATCCATACTATTCATCACCATCATCTTGCTACTATCATCCATCATCATGCGCTTCTTATGAATCATCACCATCGTTTTTATCAGATCCTTATACTGATCCATACTCATCGTATCCATCAACATGTACATATTATTATTCATCATATACTGATCAAACACCGGCATCACCCATTGTTTTCTACAATAACTCGACAACAAATATTCATAATCAGCCGAATTATCCAACACCCATCGCGAGTACTCCGACGAATACAGCAGTTGCTTGCTCTACAGCCTCATTAAATACCACATTTGAGTCGGGTATGTTTTTTTTTCTGAGATATATATATTATTTTCGATGATCATGTACGTAGCTCCACCAGCAGGTCGTCGTCGTCGTCAACGAACAATTTTCTCAAAGGATCAAGTGGATATTCTCGATCAAGTCTTTGAAAAAAATCAATATCCTGATTTTCAACTCCGTGAACAACTCTCCGAAAGACTAGATGTCCCTGAAGCTCGAATTCAAGTACGTAGTAGTGAATAAAAGAAAATATTAATCCTTGAATTGTTTTCTCCGGCAGGTATGGTTCAAAAATCGTCGTAGCCGTGCTGGTAGAACAAAATCAAAATATTAGTGCAAATATTTTTGTCAAGCTTCAGTTCATACACGAAGTTTTCTGTATTTTATTTTAGTATAAATAAAAATTTATTCGAGGAGAAGAAGAATCTTTAAAACTGTTAGCATATGATGAGGGCAGATTGAGTATGGGAAAGAGATGCAGATGGTTTCTAGTGTAGACGTCATCGCAAGGATAAAACTGCCTTTCGTATGACGAAATTATTGAAAATGGACGATGAAAATGAAATCTTTATTGGTACTTTTGAACGTGTTCCACCGGTGAAGAAAACACGATGTGCTGCATGGTGTGTAACAATAAGTCTAATCACCAGTGTAATCATTTGTATCGTCGTAAGTGTTCGCACGAGTACAAAGAGTACAACGGATTTGAAAGTCAATGCATTATGGTTCCCTTTAGCTGGAAGTGAGTCGTGTATTCGATTAATGGACATTAATGGCGATGGACTGGATGATGTTATTGTGGGAGTAACTGAAGTCACGGCAATTACGAATGAAATTAAAAAAGAACAAAACCGTTCGGCATTCTGTCAGTTATTGGAGGTGGAAGAACCATGTAGTGGAACGATGTATGGCATACGAGGATATGATTTCAGTGTTCTGTGGTCTTTCCGCATGAAGGAGTCGATCTTCGAACTCGTTTGCGATCTCATCGATTTGAATAACGACGGCCATCGAGATTGTATTGGTACTGGACGGCAAGCATCTGTGATTGCTTTTGATCCTTACCATGGGAAAGTAATTTGGGATAGTAGAAATATAAGATCACGGCGAGTGCTGTGGAATTTCTATAATCCTATTCTTTTACCTGTTGATGTTGATCGCGATGGCATGAATGATATACTTATTTCTCATGGTGGAAATCCAACAATTCCCTCGGAAGTACACGAACGCGAAGCAGGCTGCTTATTGATTCTCTCCAGTCGAAATGGAAACCAAATCGGTGAACCATTCTGGATGCCAGATGGCAAGGAAACATATATGTCACCGATTTTATATAACAATGAAACAATACTTTTCGGTACCGGTGGCGAAACGGTACCCGGTGGACTTTACAGCATATCATTGGATAATCTTCTCAAAGGTCATGAACAGTATATAACCGTAGTACAGTCCAAGACAAAAGGTATAATGGTGCCACCTGTTATTCTTGATATCGATCATGATGAAATCGATGACATTCTTGTTAGCCATTTTGATGGAACTCTAGAATTAATCAATGGGAAAACAATGGCAGTATTATGGAGCCGAGTATTCGAAGGTTGGGAATTCTATACAACGCCAGCACCGGGTGACTTCAACAGTGATTCGTTCGTGGATTTTATGCTGATCTTAAACCAGGGTAAAGGAAAATAACTTTCGAGTGATTTATTACCTAACTAAGTATTTAGGTGAATGGGATCGATACAATTGTAGTGAAGTAGTGATTATTGATGGCTTAACAGGTGAAACGATCTGGAAGAAGAGAAATCGATTTGGTGAATTTACTGCTCCGTTGACATTACAAATGAAAAATAATGGAAAATATCAAGACAGTTTTATCTATCGTCAGCGCGGTCAGAAAACTGAGGGTGTACCTTCAAATACTTCGTTGATATTGTTTCATGGCATTGGTCTGCAAGACGGAGAGATATCAAAGTTATCTTAGTTTCAAATCACTTTCTTAACGCATTCCTTGTCTTGTTTTGTTTTAGAGATGATGGTGCGGCAACGTCGAATCCAGCGGTTTCCTGCGATTCTTTCACATTAACTGATTCTGTTGCGCATATATATCTGACCAATATTCATGGTACCAATTTAATCGGCAGTATCTACCCGCCGATGAATAATCAAAATGAACTATGCAGCGACTTTGAACCGATGGAACGCGCAGGTGGTGCACTAGGAGATCTTGATGGCGATGGCGTTTTCGATACTGTGGATATCACAACATTTATTACGAAACTGACATCGCATACTCTGCATGCTTTTCGTGCTCATTCGGTATTGACGCGTTTCCCGTTGAATGCAAACCTTGTTGAACCGCAAATCATCGCCAGCTATCAAACAGATATTTCAAGTAGAACCGTCAATGACAAACTTCTTGAGTCATTGAGAAGGAAAACTTCGTTCTCAAAGAAATCGATTATCTTCGGTAAAGACTCATATGTGATACCAAAACAGACGTGGAATGCTTATCTGGGTCGATTTGCCAATAGTCACTACTATCGAAATATTGAATAAAAAACAAACAAACATAGAACCATCTGTTGTGTAGCAGATAAGCAACAGATGAATTTGTTTATTGTGCAGACATATAAAGAGGACATTATGAGTGAATATGAAATGATAATGTGAAAGAGAAAGTTGTATTTAGCGGTTTCGGTTTTTCAATAAATGGTCGTAAGTGTGGGTGAACTTGTGTGAACGATTGTCCCACTAAAGTTGGTGATGACTTGAATTGTCAGAGAATAATCGTATGAAGCGTAAACACCGTTTTTCAGAATTTGAACTTGTCCATTCGACGTATTCGCTGGCTGCATATAAATTGAAGTATTCGTCAAGTTGCCTAATTGACTTGCTATTTGTATATTTCTCTGATTCATGCATGAAGTATCGCAACTTGTCGCAAAATTGATCATAAAATCACTAATCATTTGAATCGTACTATTAGAATACCTAAAAGTAAGTCAAATTCATTATCAATACTTTCCATCTTAATAGTTTCCTTTTCTTCTTTCATTACCAAAATTGCAAAATGACATTACTGATAGTGATATTAAATGCATTCGAACCATTAGGAAATTGTGCTTGGCGTTCAATCTGATCAAACAGAATGATAATAGACAACAAGTCGTATATCATAGAAGAGGATTTTTCTTTGGCATCTTACTATTTGTGCCAGTGCAGGATACATAGTAGAAGCTGCGACGAGTGGAACAGGTCCATCGTTTTGACTCGCTGAAGTTTGTGTGCTTGTCGCATCTAACGTTGCAATGTAGTTGCTTTTACTGGTAGAAACAATCATCGTACAATTCTTGACAGAGAAAACTAAGAAAAAACCGAGAAGGGTCGATTGAATGGTCAAAGATGAACATATTTCTACTGACTACTACTCAATTTTGATGAATTATTGCTTTGCGTTATGTTAATTTGGCTGCCGGAAGGTGTATTTGAGATAATTTCTATCGGAAATATTAGGGAAAAGATCGTGTTTTGAAATCAAATAGTATGCTGTCATACTAGTAACGACAACAATTTTGTCGATGGAAATATACGGAGTGTAAACTATAATTGCGTTCGAGACAGTATAAGACAGGTTTGAATTTTGTATCAAAAAATAGATTGGTGATGACAGTTGTTTATATGAGCACAATTGATTGAAAATAATCCGTTGTCGACGTTGATCACAGGTTAAACATTCATGTGCATACATAATGACAAAGTCTAATGTAACACTAAGGACAAAACTCCTGGATATCGAACTGAAAGTTTCCCTCGATCTCATCAATACCTCATGTTACTTGAATCATCCGTATCGGCAGACATTTGCAATATAGAAATGTTCGACTTATCTTGATAATTGTTTATTAGCAATTGTTGTTCAAGCTAGATGAATAGTGAGGCATTCTGAAAGACAACGAAATGTCGCACTCACTGCGTATTGAATTGACACGTTCATAATCATTTGTGCATCAGCAAGGGTCGATGAATTTGTCAAGAGTGTCAATCGTGCAAGATCTCGCTTTTGCAAAACTTGATTCATATGCAAAGTGTAATTATTTATTCTCACCGCTGAAACAAAAAGAAAACAACGGATCGAGGTGTTATTGTTTTTTCATTAGAAAAACCTTCGATGTCATACTCGTAAGAATAAAACTTGTTTTGTCAACTGATTGATTACTCAAGTATAACGGGATGACCGACAAGACAATCATTGTGGCCAACAGGAAGGAAAAAGTAAGAAATCCGATCATTGTTAACGATGGCAGAATCATTTGTAAATAGGATTTTCTCAAAAAGAATCACGTAGCAATATCAATGATTATTTTCCTATCTAACTTACGTTGTTTGCAATGTTTCTCTGGTGAACAACATGATGCAGCAATTGCGTCGTTCGAAAATGAAAACTTTGAGACTCTTTATGCATGAAATTCGTCAATTTATATCACTATCTTTTTCGTAAAGCATCCGATAATATTATGTCCCTTTTGGGACTTTTAGAAATTTTGATATTTTTAAATGATATTCACTATTGAGAACATCTAGATAACACTTGATAAGTACTTTCATTGAGTTTGCTTTTAAAATTCTTAATGGGAGTATCATATTACTTCAAAGAAGAAAACAACAAAAGACGAGAGTGCAAATGCTCGTTTAGTTGTAAACTCGATGGAACGTCAAGCATCTATTGACCGAAAACGCAGACTAGTACCATCAAACTCCTTCCCAAATCAAATTCTTCAATTGGTTGTTAATTACGATCCAAAACTTGATTTCACCTGCGTGCCAATCGCCATTGACGAAGAATTTTACGAGTCATCCATACGTCAGCAAACATATGGGTTAATCTGGAACTCCGTTCGATCATCGAATACAAGTAGATTGATCTCGTACGATCGGCTGAATGCATTTGTCGAGATTCTTCAAATACCATCGGAATGGTCACGATACGACATCGACCTCCTTATTCACAAGAATAGAAATCACAAATTGTTAAACGGTCTCGCTCTACGTGATGAATTTGTTCGTGTTTTACACCGAGTTTTTCAACAAGATCCCAGTCAAATGAACGATTCGTATGTCTTGAAGCATCTGGAGTTCACTCGTCGCGCAATTCAATTAACATTTCATCATCGACAAGATACGGAATTGCCGCTGATCATTACATTTTTGCTCCTCATCGAATTGAATATCCCTTGGACAACCTTCTTTCCTAATGAATATTTCCAATCCCATGCTGATATCAAATCGACATATCTAAGTCCGTCAAATTCTATTAAATTTCAATTCGATTCGAGTGTTATCGAAGCGAACCTATGCCATTATCTGATCGACACTTCTGAATCATTCTCATCGATATTCAAAAGTCTTATCGAGCTACGAAAACAATCTCTAAATTATATCCAACGAGCGGTGAGATATGTTTCCAAAACAAGAGACGAACAAACATCATCAGACCAAATCAATCCATCAATATCAGCCAAGATCGAAGGTGTCTTATCATCATTATTTTGCACATCATCCTTACAGACATTATTCCTAATACTTTGTTCGAATTATTCACAAATTGAATCGATTTCATCGCCCATCGTTAATGCTTTACAAATCTTAATCAATGCTCTAGAAAACAATTATCTCGAACACCCCTTACTGAAAACAAAAAACATATTTTCGGAAATGTTTTCGCTCTGCGATGTAAGTCTTCAATATGGAATCAAAAAACTACTTGTGGATATGCAAATCAATTCGAAAAGAGGTATGCGTCGATAACCTCAATCCATCAAAACGTATTTTGATGTTTATGACTTTGTGTTTTTTATTATGATTTACTTAATAGAAAAATGCAGTGTTGTCGTGTTTTTCTTGATTTTATGAGAATTTATTCTCTGACAATCTAGTTAGTAAATAGAACTATATTTGCTTAGGAAGACTGGTTGCTCGTGTGTAATTATACCAGAATAAAACACCGTATAAAAATAAAACGACGACCTTGAATGATCGACTGTGCCATTTCGAAGAAGAAAAGAGAAAGAGAGAAGAAAAGATCGCAAGATACTTATTGTAGATTCTCTTGTTTTGCTTGTCAACAACAAATTGATCAGCAGTGAGACTTAAATCTTCACTTGAAGTTTTTTTTTCTTCTTACTTTGTCAAATAATTTTACGTCCACACACCTCCGCACTGTTTCTTCCTGTTGGTATTTTTTGTAAAAAATAAGTCGACGGTTTGGTTGACGACGTCATCAACATCATCATTTGCTAGCTTTCTCTCATTCTCGTTTCTTTCTGTCGCTCTTTCTTCATCTTTTCCCTTGTCATCCACCTTTTTTTATGAATAACGAAACGACAACAACGACATCCATCCTAACAACGACACTAGGCTGAAAAGCATACAGAAAGTTAACGCTAAAACGCACGGCAAATCATCATCATCATCATCGTGCAAGCAGAAACATTCATTTGATTACATTGACGACAACACAAAACAAGCATACGTTTCGCTTCTAAACGTATGTAGTCAAACACTATACAAGGTAAGTCTAATAGTTATTTCATCAGACTCTTGACATGAAAACAGCAACTCGATGATTTCATACGAGGAAAACTTTGTAGTTCATCGTGTTCGATTGTTAAGATGTTTTCATGACCTTGTCGCAATGTATTAGGATGTGTGTATCAACTGTCGATGAGAAATCAATTTTTCGTCTTTATGATTTGTTAAACCTTGACTTTATTATGGAACTGTGTATTCTTTTCTTTCTTCTTGTTCTATTCGCATCCGATTATTGTTGTGAAATAATCATTCCTCGAGTTGCTACGTGCTATTCGCAAAAAATAATCGTTTGTTGGATGCCAGACGGCGCACTTTCTCGTTTTTTAAATATAACATACAGCTTGTGATCGGCACAAACGGGAAAAAGCGACGCGTCAAATAAAAGAGAAACAAAATACAGAGCGAGATTAACTAATAAAACAAATGGCACAATAAAACGCTTGAATCATCGAGTCATGCAATAATCAGAAGTCAAACTTTGCAGAGATGAATCATCGAAATCGGAGTTATTCAAAATGAATATTTCAACAAATCTTTCAGCCTTCATTTGTCGTCATAATAAATTTCGAAATGTACACAGACATCGAGTAAATCTGAAAATAAACAGAAGCAATTTAAAGAAAAGAAAAAGAAATAGAATTGACATTCTCCAACACACGCATGCAACTTACTTAAATATGTTAAAGTGAATGTATATTATTTTTCTTTTAAACAAAGACTAACAGGTTATTATGCTATCGGCTAGGTCTTTTCTTCATCTCTGAAATGACAATGTGTCGTTGTCACAGTTGATTCGAGACAGATGAAATCATAGTTTACGATCAATCATGAAAGACGTAACGATGACAAAAGATAACGAGATAACAAGTGAGTTGTTTAATCTCGAAGAGAAAACCAAGCGTTAAAAATCACAACTTTTCATTCTATTCTCTGTTTTCTTTTTTTTTGTCTGTCGTAAGCCAACCTGTCAATATACTTTTTCGCTTCGTTTCTTTTCGTCGCACATCTAAACATCATACTTACTTCTTCTCTTTCACTTTCGTTTTGCTTATTGTATACACATAGGAGAAAAGGCCACCCCATACATACATCGACAAGTTTTTAACACATACATACACACATCTATATATATGCATACACAGTTTGAGCTTATTTGATATATATTGACACAATTTTTGGTCGCGTCGGCTACTGTTAAATATATATATGTGTGTGTGTGTATATGCGTTGATCTTGAACTATACAACGACGATATATATTGATGACAAAGAAAAAGAAGATGAGTATTATATTAGTTGAAGAGACTACTTAGCTATTGTTAACTCAATCAATGAACACAATTATGTTCTTCTATATGTGGCATTGTATTTTTGGTGACGTCAGATCAACACAAAAACATATGAGTGTGAGTTAGTAGATTATCCTTGATTATATTATTATAAGGCCTTTCTTTTTAATGACGTTTGAATAGATACCTAATGACGAGACAGATTTTCCTTACGAGAAATTTTAATGATCAATCAAGGCTAAATGTACGACAGTAACAAAAAAGAAAACCTACCGAATTTAGTGAAGTGTAAATAATGCATTATAAAAAAAATGAAGATATCACGAGTAATTGAATGAGGTGTATTGAACATATGTCATGAAGGTGATCACAGAATATAATTTGCTGTGACTCTCTCTCTCTGCTTAAATATGTATAATTTATCTTCTTTTCTTTCATTTATAGGTGTGTTATCCGCTCTTCCTTAGCGGTCTCCAATGACCGAGAGTTATTTAACTACAGATATTATTGTTATCATCGTTTTGGTCGTCGTCTTAAGTATGTGAAGTATTTCATCTATGATAAAAATGACTCGTTTGTTTAGTTTTGGTGGGTATATGCGCCTTTTTTATACATTTCTATTGGACGAAAATCGGTGTTTCGGAAATATGGAATACAGCAAAATGGAGTTCAATGCGAAGTTCAATCTATCAGACAGTACGTCGTTTCAGTCGCGCTAGCAGTGGCAAGTACGGCTCCGAACGTCCATTCTCTGCTGCATCCGTATATTCGGAAGAATCTGATGGAAGTGCGTTACCAGCTCCGCTTAGAAATAAAAAATCACAAGCAGCTCCTCATTCTACTATACCTATTCCTCCACAACAACAGCAGCAGCAGCAGCAGCAACAGTCGTCATCGCTGCCGCCACCGCCTCACTCTGCTTCTTCTTCTTCTTCTAATAATGCTTACTCGTCGACTGCACCGCGAAATCAATCATCCGACAGTAATGGACGTCGAAATTCACGCAATCAAGTACAACCGGTTTCTACAGTTTCGTATAATAATTCTGGAAGACAGAACTATGGAATTAAAATAGGACAAGCTCCTCAGAATACCAAAATTCGAAATGTTCATGAGTACGATGAAAGAAATCCAGACGGTTCTGTTATTATTGATGTACAACGGTTTTAAATGAATGTCTGCCTTCATTTAATCATCCCGAGCTTTCCCTTTCGAAAACAAATCATCTTTTGCTCTGTTTTGTCTCAATAATTTGGTGATATACGACTTCACCCTGGTGATAAAATCTTTCTTCTTCTCTATTTTTTGTCTTTTGTACTCATATATAAATATTCATTCAATCGATGACTTATCATTTCTTTCTTATTTTAACTTGTTCGTTTTATTCATTCATTCATTCATTCTTTCTTTCTCTACCCTCTACTTCATGCTTTTTTTATTTTTCTTATTGTTATGGATGATGACGACGATGGCTCGACTATTTTTTTTTGCCTGTCTTTAATGTGAATATGCATGCGCAAGTGCGCATTCGTCTTTCGGTGATATCTGTTGTGGCTTTTAAATGCGTTGGCATGAAAAATATACATAAAAAGCTCAAGCGAAACATAACTGAGAAAACTTTTATTATACAACTAAACAAAATGACAAAGTCAAATCACAGCTACTGATGAGATGGATGATTCGAGAGAGATGTGGTTGTTTGCTCATTTTCCATACGTTCACTGATGTCCATTGACGCGTTTTCACAACCTAAACCTTGCCGATAGTTTTGATAATCGATTTGTACAGGAGCAGTAGTGCCATTTTGGTTGACACCAAGACTATTACCAGGAGTCCAGTCGATTTTCTCTAATAACTGATGACCCATATTAGTCTCATCGATTGGAGCAATGATCTCATCTATTAACGAACAAAATTATGTTGAGAAAAATGAAATTAATGTCGTAACGCACTGGTTTTATATGTATAATGGTCATTTTTGACTCGTTTATGGTTGTAACTATTATGGTGTGAGCGACGAGTTTCTTTTAATAAGCGAATATGCCGTTTTTGATGAGGATGAGTACAGGCATTCTAAAAAAAGATTAATATAAATGTTAACGTAGATAGCGTCCCTTTCGATCAATTCATAGCCTTGAACTATAAGTATAAGATGACAACGAGCGAATGAAAAAACGACTTCATGACGTGTACGAATGCATAATGTATTTTTTCACCTTGTTAGTTCATTTGCGTACGCACAAGTCATTTTTATTTTCAATATGAAAATATCGATCATACCGAG
Organism: Adineta ricciae; assembly: GCA_905250025.1. Taxonomy (NCBI): domain Eukaryota; kingdom Metazoa; phylum Rotifera; class Eurotatoria; order Adinetida; family Adinetidae; genus Adineta; species Adineta ricciae. The sequence goes on from CAJNOJ010000007.1 coordinate 621,584, forward strand.
ATCACAAATGTTAAATCCATAGAAGCGTCTGACAGTCTTAGGTCATCCGTTCATAGAAGGAGACTCTCACTATAATATATTCTTGAACTACATCTAGACGGTTGATTAGAATTCGATTCAAGGGCTTCGTTCGAAGAAATATTCATTGCACATTCATCTTACTTTCGATCCAAGATTTCTTCGATTGCCTGTTAACATTTCTCTATTAACAAATGTTTTGATTCGATTTTGAACTGTTGTTTTGGAATTTGTTAGCATCATACTGAGTGCACCGTTCACTATTTTTTGTAAGGTACTGTCGGTCGTCGTTAACATTTTCTCATCAGTATCGTCATCATCTTGATCGGATTTGTTATCATTGTTATCTTCCCACCATGATATCATACGCGGTACGCTACTTTCATCTCGTGGCCAATCTGATTGTTCATCATCGGCCTCGTTGCTTGTTAAACACGGATCTTTATCACTGTCACTTAAATTTAAACTACTACTACTGCTGAAGTTTGTTCTAAAAGATATCAAACACAAATAGGCATGACATATCGATACATTGGGCATAACTTACAGATTCTGATCATCAATACACGTCATATCGTAATCCTGTAGACTATTATTTCGTAGTCGATAATCGTCATGAACTATTGTACGAGAACGTTTGCGTTTACCAGCATAGTTAGTATTCTGATGAGATAATGAGATTGACGATGAAGAGGAAACGGCTGATGAACTTGCAGGAAGATCACTTATGCGGCAATGACTATCACTTCGACAATTGCGACGTCGACGACGTAAAGGTGTACTTATTGTTGTAATACTCGTAACCTTGGCGCTTGGACAACGCGTTAATTTGATCGGTTGTTCAGTTTTCCATATGGATGTTGATGTCGGTGGAATGATTGGTTTTTTAAACGGACGACGACGTCGTTGGACATCATCCGTTTGTGACGCCGAATCTGATTCGGATGCCGCTGCTAATGACGATGATTGCGTTTCTAAATCAAACACGAGAAAATCCATCGTTACTTTTATTTTCGTCAAAGATTCCTACTGGGTTGCATTTGCATATCGTCACTATCACTGACAATCGATTGCTTATTATTCTGACTTCGACTTTGACTATTTTCAGGCGTTGTGCTGTCGGATACATCAAGTTTCTGCTGCTGCATCTCATTGTTGACCGGTCGTTTACGTCGACGCTTGATTTTTGTTATTGTTACGGAAGACGATGAGGATGTTATTGGTATATTCGGTAATGATGATGATGACGGAAGGATATGAGCATCATTTAGTGCGCTATTGAGATCAGCGGCTAATTGATCCATAATCTTTTTTTGAATACAACGGATTTTGTCTTTGATTAGAAAAACATGAGAACTGTCATCCATTCGATTGCGAATTGATTACGAAATGTCGAATTGAAGAATATTTGAAGGAATATTCAACAAAAATCTAATCATCTAAACATTAAAAAAAACCTGAATTCGTGTTTATCAGAAAAACCATACGATATGTATTTCCTAAGAAAAGAATCTTTACGCCTTATTATCAAATTTCTTTCCCACCAGTTGCTGCTATCAAGATATGGCTTAGAATAATAAACGATCGATCGATAGCTTCAATCAATCGACTGCTGCTCTGATCATTAGGAATATCTAAGAAAACAATCAGTTAAGGTTTCTTATTCATCAGGAATCAAAATGGACTTGAATAAACATTTCAGATGCTGCACAGAAGAGAATCATCTAAAATCAATCTAGAAAAAGAAAACTAATTCTTTGACAAAGGTTTTCTTTGTAAAATGCAAAGTTTTCATTATTCATTTGACATTCTCTGATAGATAAGAACACATTCTTCACATGATTACTTTCAAGAAAAGTGAAAAAGAGAGAGAGAGAGAGAAAGAATTTTGAAATTCATATATGTTATTCGATGAATTGGAACAAAAAAAACAAGAGAGACAATTATTTATAGATATATATACGTATATGTATAAGAATAAATGTGCACACGTTGAAAGATGAGCATAAACTGGTGAGAAGAACAAAAAGAAAAACAAATGAGAGAAAAGTTTTGTTTCGAGACAAAAAGAAGAAGAATGTATAGGAATATGTTGAGCAAGAACACACATGCCGATTAGATCGAACAAAAGAGGCGCTCTTCGTTTATATGTGTATATCGATACACAACTCGATTCTAACAAGTGATGCCATTATGGTTATTGCTATTACTACTGCTGTTGCTGTTGCTGTTGCAATTTATATTGAAGTTCTAATGAGATACGTTTATCAATGAGATCTGTCAGTCGATCTTCCCAATGTTTCAATTGGGCTTTGAGTACTGAATTTCGTGTTTTCGTTTGATTTAATGCTACGTGGAGATTCTCAATCGTGGTAGCTGATGGTGTTGAGATAATTGCGGCTAATTCTTGTAAATGATCAGGCTGTAATAAATCGCGTATCTGGCCAAGAAGAATGTTTGCATCCGGTTGTTGAGGTGTAGATGCAACTGATGGTCGCGTTCGATTGTAGAAATAGGGCGTCGTATTCGTAGACGAACTATTGTTATTGCTGGTAGTTAGGGTGAGATTTCGTTGAGGTGTGTCATTGACTATTGTACGTGGTGGTAGAACTGGTTGGGGTGGAATATCAACTGACGCTGTTCGCCCAGGCACACGCGGGGGCGGCGGAGGTGGAGGTGGTTTCGATGTCGCGCTTGGAGTAGCAACTGATGCCGTCGGTGGTAAATGAGGTGGTGGAGATAAACGAACAGCAACTGGCGCAACAATGCGGTGATTGTCAGGTAATGGTGGCCCGTAGGTGAATTGTTTCGGTGCATTTGGATTTTCATCGTGATTTAATGGTGGATTAGGTGGCAGTTCACTGTTAGTAGTTTTAAAGTTTGCCCAATTCTCTGCTTGTTCATTTGTTTGTGAAAGCTGTGTTGTCGAATCGGATAAATCAATTAATGGTGTATATGGCTGTAATTGTGGTGGAAGTTCATCAGGCAATTCGAAACCATTAACACGTAGAACGACAAGATGCATAGCAGTACAAAATTCAGCAAGTGACAATGCACCATCATGATTAACATCCGATAGGTTCCAAATTTGTGACAGCTCACTTGTTGGTAAATGTGAACGTTCAAAGAATTCTTTTGCTATATTACCTGAAATCAAAATCAACTCTTATGAAATCGGATCGTAGATCGTAAATATATCATTTACCACTAATTATTTTTGTTATATCTGGCTGGATATCTCGAAATTGTTTTGTATAATATTCTCGTTGTACGGTATTTATTGTCCACGGATCATCGACAAAGTCTTGATCACTTCCATTATCATCTGAAATACTCGAGGATGATTCGTCATCATCGTCACTTTCACTTGTATCACTTGAACTCTCATTATTATGACGGTGTTTATTATGACCACCATTACTTGTTTTCGTCAAGTACATGGCCCAATCTTTTTTGAATGCCGACGGCTGATGTTGAGATGCAGATGTTAAGGATGAAGTTTGAGCGATCGCTTCATGTAAACGTGTTGAGTTACTGCCCACTAAACCCTTGCCTTCATCGTCAGATTCAATGTAGGACGATAAATGTGGAACACTATCCGATTGAGAACTAAGTATCGATATAGTATCGATATCTAATCGAGGATGAACATCAACCATTGGAATTGGCGGATGACGAAGAGTGACGCCATCACTGGTCGTCATTGTCTTTGCTCACCGGTGTTCGAGAAGAAATAAGAGATCTTGAACGAGCAAATCGATGGTTCTAAAAAGAAAAAACAACTGCTCTGCATAATTGCATCGAATTAGTCGGGAACGAGAAACGAAAACGGATGTCACAACAATAAATCAAGATGCTGATCTGATTCGTAGAAATTGACTGTAACAATATATTGTGTGAGAAAAGGAGTAGCTAATTAAGATCACTGCTTTGTACTCGCTTCTGTTGACTTAAGATTTTATAAGACCGATATGATAGCTATTTTGTCATCAACAAGAAAAACCGACGAGAGAGGAAAAAAAATAATATTTTTCTTAGTCGACCTAATGTGCAGGAAAATAAAAAAACGATCGATCTATCTCATTGGAATTAAGACGAGAACGAATAAGATATATGATTCATGTTTGTCTTAGCCTTTCGGTCAAGTGGTTAACCGGTGAACGAAACAGGATATAACATAGCTTAATGTCGCTGTCGCTATGCTAAATATGAGCATGTCAATGTTTTATAAATAAAACATCTTACTAGATGTCACTAGTGATCGAATGTGAACATTCCAGATAGCTATGAGAGTAAAAAAATCAACACTTTATTGAGAACAAACATCAAGCAATGTACTATCAAGAAGATTTCTTTCTTTGTTACGGACGAAATCAAGTTAACAACGCGTTTGTGACCACGATGGGTTTAGTATCGTGCCAGTTAGAGTAAAACAGGTATTGAGTAGTCCTGATGGAATTTCTGTGATAAATATTGATCGATAAGTGGCAATAAACGTCAGTGCTTTGCATTCCATTTGTGACCAAACAACATCATAAGGCATGTCTAGAGTTGCGCATTGAACTACGGGAAATAATCCAGTATCAGATCGACGAATGGATAGTCCATAAGTGAGAGTTTGCATTTCAAGATAACATTTGGCTAGAAAAACACCATGATTACAGATGCGAACATACGGCCCAATTGAAAGACTCAAATCTAAACGATAAAAAAAGTATTTTCGCCAGGAAATGTTTCTTTTGTATTGATTTACTTGTAGCTAAAAGTGCAGCGATGATGAAGTATCTCGACATGTTCGAAGAATCGATTTCATGTAAAGTGAAACATCGACTCTGTTTCATTCAAATTGTTCTTCAAACAGCAAGGTAGTGCATTTCATACCAGTTGTATTATGCAACAGCTATCGTAGTTGTTCCAACTAAGCGTATTGATGAGCATGTCGAAGGTTAAAAATCTTCTCATTTTCACAATTACCACTGACGATGTTGATGACTCATTCCATCAGCATAGCTTTATTTCTTTCTCCTTTTCTCAAAACATACACATTGCACTCGTGTTGTGAAATAAAAAAACTACAAGGTTGCGTCGAATTTTTTCACTACTTCCATCGTTAGTCTCCGTTTTACATGATGAAACCTTAGGAGACACACTGTAATGACAGAAACTGACCACCTATCTCCGATTTCAGCGGCTGATCTCTCCATCTGTGTGAAAGTTCTCTTAAAATTTCAAGCTAACGATGGATATCCATCAATGACATCGAGTGAATACAATCTCATTCGACCATTAATCCATGATTTATACACCAAGGAACAGCGAGTTATTCGAAAGAAGGCCAAAGACGATCGTCGGCGAATTCGACAACTAGATCAAACTGCGAAAAACACATGTTTGCTTCGATTGGGTCGAGCTCAAACACTTCAACAGCTCGAATTAAAGGATGTTCTCGTTCCGGATGGCGTTGTGCAAATCGAAAGCCAAGAAACATCTGCTGACTTTTCTCAGGAATTGCTTCAGCCAGATGCGTGTTACGTCTGTAAAACAAAATATCGAACATTACACTTTTTCTACGATCGACTCTGTCCATTGTGTGCAACGTTTAATTACGAGAAACGCTTGCAAACAACAGATCTGTCAAATCGTGTAGCTTTAGTCACCGGTGGTCGAGTGAAAATTGGTTTTCGAGTTGTTCTGAAATTATTACGTTCGAATTGTTTTGTGATTGCGACAAGTCGCTTTCCGATGGACTTTCTACATCGTTTGCACAAAGAACAAGATTTCGAGCAATGGAAGGATCGTATACATGTGTATGGTGTTGACTTTCGATATTCACAATTAGTGGAATTCTTTACAGAAATGATTCTCGAAAAATACCATCGACTAGATTTCTTAATCAATAACGCATGTCAAACAATTCAACGGCCTAAAGATTATTATCAATATTTGTATAAAAACGAAAGATTGACAAATTATTCACTTTTACCAAATGATCAGCAGAGCATTCTCGAAGGAAATTTGCAGTTCTATCAACGATTAGTTCCGCTTTCTAATCGGATTCAAAATCTATCAGACTGTTTAGCTCTACCTTCGATGAATAATCAATCGAATGGTACGATTGAACAAACCTCGTCAATCACTAGCACAGCTACATTCGATGTGAATCAACAGCCGATTGACCTTCGCACGACTAACTCGTGGCTATTACGTCTCGGTGATTTGTCAACCAACGAAGTCAATGAAGTTCTGACGATCAATACTCTAGCACCATTTATTCTAAATAGTAAACTAAAAATTTTAATGGCTGATCGTCATCCAAACGAAAAAGATATTAAGTTTATCATCAATGTTTCAGCTATGGAAGGTTCGTTTTCTCGTTTGAACAAAAGTGATCGACACCCACATACGAATGCTGCCAAAGCAGCCTTGAACATGATGACACGAACGTCAGCAATGGATTATCAAAAATCAAACATCTACATGGTTTCAGTTGATACAGGTTCATATCTTGACAACATATGAGAATATTCTCGGAAGTTGTTTTCTAGGTTGGATTAATGATGAAGACCCTCCGGAAAAAGCGATGAAGAAACTGCTCAAACACAATTTTCAGACTCCGCTCGATGAAGAAGATGCTGCCGCTCGTATTCTTGATCCAATTATTGATACTTATCGACAACTAGCTGGCGGAAAAGTTGATCTTGATATTCCTTACGGATGCTTTCTAAAAGATTATCAACCATGTAATTGGTAATCGAATGATGAAGTATTTCATTGAGAAATAAAGTTTGTCACTGTATATTTTGAGTAATCCATTCTACGTAAAATACAAATCCAAGAGAGAGAGAAAAAAATGAGATTAGAATAAAGGAGGAGAGCGCAAAAAACGATGATAGAGAATTCACATTACGGTTTAATCTACTCTGTCAATGAAATGCATGGAGAAAGAGAAAAGAAGTGAAAATATTCCTGTATTCAAAATACGTCTAGCCATTCTGTTGTATTATGAGCGGTTCATTCGAGCTTTTAGGTTCTTGAAGACTATTTTCATGAGCTAATATGGAGAAAACTTGGAGAAGAACAACAAATAGATCGTTTAACTCTCTATGTATATCAAAAAAATGAGATTTTCTTTTCGTATGTGATTGTCTGATTGTACTCGAGCCTATTTGCCACTCCAGGCCATGATTACTTTGCTGAAACCAACGAACACTCCTTTGTTTGGTTTACTAAACAGAATAAATAAGAAAGAAAAAGCTGGTGAACATCCGAAGCAAGGCAAGGTTTACCATTGAAATAAACGTTGTCCTTGATAAACACCGTCGTGTTTACTCTCTAGAACGTGGATAAATAAATATTATTGATGGAAAAAGGACCTTCTACGAACCTTCGTCTTCTAACTCAAGGCCGAGATATTGATCACTTTTGTCCGGAATAGGTCCAATGTATTTCACAATGCCTTTACTAATTTTACCACCTGGTCGGGAAAATTTCACCAAATCATTGATGTGAATATCAGTAATAGATGATGGAGCATAAGGACGTTTTGGACTAGAATAAAAAAAAGCGATTTGGATGTTTTTCGTGATGTTTTCCAATGAGCTTACCTAGCTGTTTCGACGCTCGGTCGACGGTGTCGATGCTGGTGACGATCTATATAAATCGGAGATATAGATTTCGAAGCAATCAAGTCGAACTGATTTTTACTGACCGTCATGTTGTGCATCATCGTCGTTGTTCATGTGTCTGTTCGATACATGATAACTATTTGAACGACGTGATTGATGATCAGAATCAGGTAATGTGGTACTTCGAGAAAGGTTATAATTTTGTTGATGTAAAGCAGGCGACGATAATGCGGTCGAGGGAGGTGCGTAATCATTCGATCTCTCCGGAGAACGTTGTTTTGGTAAGCGATGATGATGGTCATAAGAACCAAGATCTAAAACAAAAGTTGCTTAAAGAGAATTTACGAATGAATCAAATACCTCGATTGTATGGCCCTAAAAAAAGAGAAACAAATCATATTAGAACGGATATTTTGTAGAATACGAGGAAAATAGTGAAATACTGAACTACACAGATGGTTACTACAGATGCTCGTGTTTTTATGAGCAAGTGACGGATAAAGAGCGTTTATTACCGGTATATGGCACTAGTGCATATTTAAGAGATTCTACGGGGATAAAAAGAAGGTTCAATTATTGTTTAATACATGTTGGTATCACGCAGGGTGAATTAAAACACGTTTTGGTCTTGAATTTACCTTCATTCCGTTGAATATTTTCTTCGTCCCATTCAACGGATCGCTTAGATTTCGACGAACGATAATTTCCTTGTTGATCCACAGATTTGGCGAATGAATTCGGGTAATTGTCTCGATTGAAATCATCTGGATGATTTGTTGAATGATATTTCGATGATTGATGACGACTGATTCCCTCGGTTTTTGTTGAACGATGTATTGCAGATGTTGGCCGATTGTGATATCGTTCAACACTAACGGATGTCAAATAATTCGTCGAGTCGCTACCTTCCGACAAGTTTGGACTATCACTTCGAACTAAACAACCAAATGAAAAGATCACATCCAGACATCTTCGAAGATTTCACCTTTCGAACGATCACGTCGTGAATCAGAGTGAGACACTTTCGATGGAGATGAAGACACTATAATATCATTTTGTAAACTCGGCTGTTGTTGCTGTTGCTGGGGTGCGTGTGGATCAGCAAATGCTTGTTGAACTGTGGTTCGCCAAGCAAGATTCTGTTGTTGTCGTTGTTGTTCTTGTAACAACCGACGATTCTCTTCAAATAATTCATCATTTCGCTGTTTAAATGATCTGTCAAGAGAAAAAATGTCATTATTCTTTTGAATGAAATCATGACGAAATGTATATATACTTAAGATCATTTCGAAGCGCGTTGAATTCCTGATAAAGCAACTCATCATTACGTTTCTTTGTTTCGACGGCCTAGAAAAGTAAATTGTAATTTTAGATTTAATTTCCTATCGAAATCAGAAACTACGCATGCGCTAATTGAAGCAAGTCAACCTGAGATGATCTTTTCTTTCGAGAAAAAAATCTATCCGACGCAAATGCCGGATCAATCAAAGAGAGAAGCACTGAAAGTTTCTTAAACATTTTCTAGACATATTTCAAATGTAAAGACAATCTTCAGAGTTCCTGCATTTACTTTTTGCTGTAATTCTTCATTTTCACGTTTTAATTGAGCAATTGTTCGATCGGTTTGATGAATTTGTTGTTTTAACTTATCATTTTCATTAGTCAACGTTCGCATTTGTTTTTCATATGCTCCTAGAAATTCCAATCGAAATTTCTTCTCACAATGTATCGAACAACTCATAACAAACTTAGTTTCTTTTCCAACGCTTCCTTTTGATGTAGAGTAACTTCATCAAGTTTGCTTGTACGCGTCACCATTCCATTGTTGTGCTGTTGATTTTGAAGTTTAGCAACTAATTCTTGTTGAACACGCAGTTCGTTTTGTAGAATATCCCTCTCGCGACGAAGTGCTTCAGTTTCTGTGTTATTCTATCGAGGAAAAAGTTCAGTTTAATGAAAATTCATTATACTTTCATGAGATAATGACTTACACTTGTATGACCGTTTTGGTATTGAATCGGTATTTTAGCTTTGAGTAATTTATTTTCTAATTGTAATTCTTGGATTTCTTTATGTAAATGTATTATATCAAGTTCTTTTTCTTGTAATTCACGTTGAAGTGATGTCGCATCACCATCATAGGAAAGAAGCTAAGCGAGAAGAGATTGTTATATGGCTTTTCTATTTGGAATTTCGGTTTTTTATTGCATTCTTAAAGAAATATTCCCTACTGAAGGTCTCACGTCTTTTTCATATAAAACTTTTCAGTAGCAAAACATATTTGTATCCTGAAAGTTTATTTCTCGATAATCAATAGATGACTTATACTTGTACTTCCGAAAAGAATAAAGTTATTCTACAAGTCCTCCTTTACTTAGAAGCATTATAGTAATATTTGTTAATACTCTCCTTTCTTCTCCTTCTTCTTTCCGACTGTGTCGAAAAAAAAACGAATATACGATCTATGGTAAACTTACATCAAGATTTTCCACGTTGAGCTTTGTTTCATCGTCAGCTTTGAAAGCGATGCTTGCTGTTGCTGTTAGTGGTCCTTTAGTTAGGACTGGAATGGAATGTTCAGAAGTCTCGGACGATGCTCGATCATCGTTCAACGATGTTAGTAATTTCCCGTCGTATAAGTGCTTTAGAACAATATCGAGTTCTTTGCGTCGTTCATCAGTATTTCTCACTGTTGTCGATGAACTCGAACGTGGTAAAGTTAAATTTAAACGGTCACGAAGTTCGTCAGTTAAGACAGTTGTTCGTGATGAATGCTCACTTTGTTCACTTTTTGATTTGTTAGAATTGTTAAATAATGTTGGAATGTTTGAATAACTCGAATAGTTTCTTGCTGGCAAAGTTTTTACTCCTTCCATTGTAAAGGACGAAGCAGAATTGGAATGAAACGATGCGGCCGATGGTGCTTCAACGATGTCATCAATTAAATCACGATGTGAGGCACGACCTTCAGTTTTCGTAACCATTTCAGACTATCTACAGTATAAATAATGGTATGAATGTAATAGGAGAGAAAGTAAATAAGAAAAAGGAGAGAGAAAAAAAAGACATTTCGAAACATACCCGGAGAAATTGTTCATTGTTATTCGTAAGTTTAGACTCAACTTTGAATATTTCTTTAGCAAAAAAAAAGAAAGGAGAGAAAGAAAAAGTCGCTGAATAGACGCAATTACAGTCGTATGCAATTGGAATATTTTTTTTTCGTTCGAGCATACAAAAAAAAAAAGAAGAAGCTCTAGAACAAAGACGAACAAAAATACTTTTGTCGCATCGGTTATCGTCAACCATTGCCGTTTCTCTAAAATTACATCTTGACTCGTGTTCACATGAAATATGACTTTTCATTTCGCTTTCGTTTGTTTATTATTCGTAACCTGATGACAATTTCTTTGGCCCTTCACGAGTCTTCTCAAGCAGTTGAATAGCCAAGCCGAATTTCACTTACTTGACCAAAGTGGCTAGTGGCATTTTTTCTTTCTTTTCACATACCTCCATTTTCATTCAAATATGCATCACGCAACCAATGTACGCCATTCTCCAAAATTTCTCCTCGGTTTCTTCACGGGTTAATAGTAACTAAGAGATCGATCATCAACAGATGTCGTTTGTTAGCAGTACATTCGTCGACATTGTACGGAGAAAGTCTGAGTAGATTGTCATTGAAAAGATCAAATTCTAAAGGACACTGATACTATGTATCAGTTTGAATCAAAGAATAGACTTTGTATTCACACGAGCAGAAGAAAATACAAAGATTATTTGTTTCTATTTTGCACTCTGTATATCGAGTAGAAATATTTGTTATTAACAAAAAGTATCATAGAGTACATGGGATGACATTCTTGTGAAATGTGGTCGTTTTGATAACATATATTTTGTTTTAAAACATGATCAATTTTGTTTGGCATCGAATATAATAAATAGAGTCTTATCTAGTTTGTTTTGAAAAAAAAATGAAAAGGAAATCACGATTATGAAAGTCACAAAAGAAAAGTAAGAACAATATAACAGTCGAATAAAGTAAAGATTAATTTTTCTTGGTTGTTTCTTTTTCAGGAAGACGATTTGTAGTCAAATATATATGAATGGATACATGTATAGAGAAATATATTGCAGGAATCAATATGGATGGCGAAGTTCTATTTGTTCGATTTCTTTTGTTTTGCAATTAATTCACGAATTTCATTATTTGTACAACATTGATCATAGGGAAGACCATCCGGACTAGTGCCATTGACATCAGCACGCTAAAACAAGCGGAAAAAAGAAAGTTATTTGAAATATTTTTTCTGATTATCAACAAAACAGTAATTCTTATCGAGTCATTACATCAGACACGTATTCCTGTGATAAAAAAGATTATACGTTTGAAATAATCGTAATTTATATCGTTTTTTATGTGTATATAAGTATATAATCCAGAACAAACCAAAAAATACGCAATGAACGATAGCAACGAACACAGAGAGAGAGAGAGTAGTCGATAGTCTAAATGGAGCACTGAAATGAAAATTAACTTCGTTATTTTTCGTTTTTTTTTAAAATTACACAATCAAACTAGTTCAAAAAAAAACACACACAAACACAAAGAAAATGTGCTCTTGTGCATATATACATACGAGTAATAAGGATCATAATACCGAGATGGGAAAAAGAAAAGAAGACGAAATAAAGGTGACTAGACACACCGAGAAAATCGCATCCGATCAACACGTAGACTTTCTCCTGGCATAAAAGGAAGCGAATAGCGTTTTATTTAACAAGTTTGCAACCGAGTTGTTGCGCAGCTAGAGCCACACAAACACCATCTCGACATGATTCACAGCCATGATGTTGTCCTTTTGGATTTCCAATACGACGGTAGTGATTCGATCTTATTGGTGTTGATAAATCCGGATACTCATGATTATTAACAATGACGAACACATTTCGAATTACACGGCAGACCTCTTCGGGATACCATAGTGGTGAACATATATCGCCACATTGATCACAATTTTGGGTGAATAGTTTGAAATAAAGAACATGTGATTTACAATCGTAGAAGAACGATATTTGTCCACGCATTGACGTCCAACAATGTCCACAGGCATTGCATTCAAATCGTACTTTGGCGATTTCAACATCACATAATGCATCCGACGGTAATTTACAGGTACCATCTACTGTTAATGGTACCAATACCCATTGATCTGATGTGAAATATCTGCCGAATGTAAGTTGAAATTCAGCATGAAATACCAAACACATATCGGAGCAGAATTCTTTTTTGCTTTCGTCGGATAATGTCAGCGCCAATTCGTAATCGTCTTCAGTCAATACTAATTCAGGTGACGATCTCGATGATGTCGTAACTGATTCTGAAAAACCAGACTCATCATCAGTCGTACTTGAACGATGTCTTGTCATTAAATCATCTTTTGTTGGTAATTCTTCTGCTTGAATACCATCGTTAGCGGCGTGTTTAGCTGATATGTGATCGACTGAACAGCTCGCCGATGAAGATAATTCAACTTCACGTACCATTTTTTTTGTGTTGAATAACGCGTATTTGTAATTGTACTTGTTGGCCTTTTCTTCTTCTCGTGTATGAAACGCGCAGCGTCTTTTTTAAGCGAATGTTGCTGCATCGCTTCTTTATATAGTCGACGGGTTAAACCCTTGTTCGCTTTCTTCTACTTTTTACTCTTTCTCGCGTTCTTTTGCGCCGTCGACAGAATGAGTCATTTGGTGCGCATATTGCTCGTGTCCACATTAACGTGATCATCCGATTCTAAACGCTAGGCTCATATTTTATCGTTCTGTTCATTCTCATTTGCTTACAAAACAGAAGAAAAAAAATGGGAAGTGAAAGTGAAAGAGAACATCGAGTCATTTTTTTCGTCCGATAAGGACATTCCTATGATCCAATCCGACGTACAACTAGTTCATCTGCATGACCTTGATTATTCCTTGGTACGAAACAATTCCTTAATTCAACTGACAACTCTCGACAGCATTCAACAGATATCCATGTTGATTTAAAACATTTTTCCTTACGATATCATCGTATCTGTTCCCTTATGTAGTCAACAAAAGAAACACTAGAACGCATCACACCTTGCAGTAAAATCTATTTATAGAAAGCACGTTCTTTTTTCTATTCTGTCCCTTTCTCTCTTTTTTTCTCTCGTTAACGATCGTAGTTTTGATTATGTACTGGAGGGCCGTTTGAAGTATTACCAATGCAATCGATCGATGAAAGTAGACGTCAGATATAGTAGATGTGGATGGAACAAACAGATAGGAAACAACATGAACGAAAAATAGAAGAAGACGAAGAAAAAGAATTGTCAAACATACATCGGAAAATTTTATCTGGGCCGCCTAGGAATGCTCGCGACAAGGGAATTAACTTATGTTAATGGGGGTAATCCAAAGGCAGATGTGTCTTTGTGTTATTAAATAAAGTAAATTCAGGATCAAATAGTAAACCACGAGCACAAACCTGTTCAAGAAGGTATTTCACACAGTCCGTATGGTCCTCATAGATTGCAGCAAGAAGTGGTGTCAAACCAAATTTATCTTTACTCTGTTAATTAAGAAGACAAAAGATTCGAAATGGATCGGTGATTCGCCTGATTAACTTACGTTAACGTTAGCACCGTTATTAACAAGTTCTTTCAATACATCGAAATTTCCTGCATCGGCTGCATAGTGTAATAACGATCGGCCATTCATTTGCTCATTCACCTTTCCCGGATGCTAGAGTAAAACGAAGAAGTAAAAGAGATCTTGTGAAATGAATCCTTACTTCTTTGAGAAGAGTCTTCAATGATTGAAGTTCGCCTGTTTTCGCACACCATATCATGCTTTCATTTGTACTGACTGTTGAATCACCCATGATGAAAAATTATCAAATCAAATATTCAAAGAAATCTGAAAATAGTAGGTAGCATCTTGCCAGACAAAAAGCATTAATTGTTGACAAAACAACATCTACTGATCGATTCCATGTAAACAAACTATTTCTACACATTTTTACTCCATTAACTTTAGGAGTTCTTTGCCCTATTTTGAGAATGTTGCATCATGTATGTTTTCTCGTCAATTACTGCTTATTTTCACTGTTTTCAATACGAAAAACATGACTTTCTTTCTTCATTACGCCAAATAGGCAAAAAAGTGAAACAATAAAGAAGAATACGAATGCTTGCTTTTTTAGGGCTATATCCGGAGGCATATACAATAGACGCAAGATACGGATGATTTGAAAGTAGAATTTCAAAATTACTCTCAATGCATTTACTCGACAGAGTGAATGAAATTTAAATGAATTTAGTTTTGAGTAAAAACAACATAAAAATCGAAAGAAAAACTAAGATTCATTTATCAAATCAACATTCGGCGAACTATCCACTGGCTACAATTATTTATCAGCTACATTGGACAGACTCAGTCAATACCTAAATGACCTTCAGAGTTCTAAAGAAAAAATATTGGGTATCAGTTCATTTTAATTAACTGCTAGTCTTCATCTTACACAATAGATGATACATTGACAAGAAAAAAAGTCATGAATATACATAAGATTACTACGCACAAAAGATTTCAATTTTATTGTCTCTTATCATCTTTTATCAAACTCGATGATAATCGAAGTGATTTATGATGATCAAAAACGTTTTCGTCTTCTACGTATCATTCGACGTCCTCATTATCCGAAAGTAAGCGTAAATTATGCTTTTGACTAACAAAGTGTTCATCATGATCCTAGGTCAAAACTAACTCATGCTTGACTTAACCTTAAGCCTAAATACGTTTTTGATTTGAGTAACTAGAGACTCGTGAACTGTAGACAAAATCAAGCATGACATTATCGTCATTCGACTGTGATTTTCTCGAAAAGGGCGCGTAGCACCGAGTTGATTGATTCCACATTCGTCTTTTCTTTGTCATGGCGAAGAACTAAATAGGAAGAATTGGCAATCTCTGGAAATGAGAAGCAACTTATCTATTGTCGTCCCTTGGTATTACATTTAGCAATCTTGTTACATTCATGTTGATGTCAGAAGTTTCTCTTTCTTCTAGAAATATAGCGAACAAAAGATATATTAGTTTTTAGATTGATTTCTTCTTACACTTATCGACGATCATTTGCATCCTGAGATGATGAGAGAATTACTTAGTCGGAAAAAGCAAGTGTATTATAAAAAACGACTAGAATATGAATTTATTTTATTATTTATCTGTTCGCATACTGATCTCACCAATCGAATTGTTTTCGAAGGATATGTAGCGCCATCTATGAAAAGACTTTTCTTCTCATATCAATCTGAATTATAGTTAAAGTAGGAAATCATAAGTGGAATCGGATTTTCGGTCGAAAAAGTTCGATGATGTTTTTCGTGCAATCATTGGTTACTGGTTAAAATAAACAAATGACTGATCACATCAAATCGTTCTGTCATGATCATGATGATTGCCATTCATCACACCCACCAAAATATTTTTATTTCTTTTCAATAGTTGCTGCAAAACAACTTCATTCGCGCTTGTTTTTTCTTTGTAGATCTCTATTTTTTTATGCTCAATTCAATCAAATAAACAAGGTAATAATTCCTTTTATTCGATAAATAATATATCACAATTTTTTGCAATTAATTATTTGTTTTCGTCCATTCGATTAAATTCTATGTTTTTAATGAATCTCTTCTACTCATATCCTTAGGAAGCCTATTGCATATCTAAGCAAAAAAAGCCTCATGGGCCGTTTGTAAGTATAACTGTTAACCTAACGAATGTACATGTAACTTTGTCAAATAGTGAATGTTCGACTTGTAGTTTTTTTTCATGTCTATTTCTACTTGCTTTTGACATTCTAACACTTAATTGAAATTGATTTTGAATGCAGACTAAACTCTCCTCGTCATTGTTTAGTTTCGTCAATCACAAATATGATCGGCATCAGGTCGCACTTTATCTCGGCATTGTTATTGCTTCCCTACTGCTTCATGTAACGAATGCTGCTACTAATGGCACGGAAGACAACGAAGGACTTCTTGCCACAGCACAGAATTATTACAAGCAAGTTGTTGATCTTCTTCCCGGCAAATCGAATGAGAATTCAACGACAGTAAATCAAACTTCGAATGAAAATGGCACGACAACAACGTCGCAGCGAACAAACCGTTTCGATTTTCGAACTATTTTATCGATCACTGTTCGGCTCTTATCTCAAGCTTTGATTATCGTAAGTTGCGATAAACATCATGCAAAAGATTATGAAGATAAGAGATTTTTCACTAACAGCTTGTCAAAACAGTTGACCTGTTTTCTCAAAAAGTATTTAGTGTTAAAGTGTCTAGCGAACGTCAAAAAGGAAAAGTATTTTCCTGATATGTAATTGCGTACGACATGCCATGCCAAATGATATAAAACGTATTTAATTTCGTCGATGATCAAATTAGAAGAGATTCATGACAGTTAGGCTTTCTACTTGGAAGAAGAAAAAAACAAGCGATTATTGATATCAGATATTATTATTATGCTCGGTTATTCGAGAACGAGGATGTTCTTTGTAAACAGATATTCATTCAAACTAAGAAGCCTTGAAACATATAAAAGATTGATCATGATTGACAAGGCTGTATTGACTAAATACTCGTATCCCTTTCAAAGATATATATTTTGTTTTCTACAATCAAATAAGTCAGTCAGTAGCTTAGATAACCAGACGATTGCATATACATAAAGTACGACATGTCTTCGAATATGATATGATTATATAATACCTATGAATAATGAAAGCAAACCTTTTCAATAGGTCATATTCATATTACCTATACTTATAACAAAGATCATAGAAAAGAACAAATGTCTGACGCCTTCTTTTTAGTTTGGTGGTGTTCTGCCTTATATTCCACAATATTTGATCATCAAACGTAAACAAAATGCAGAGGGTTTCTCGAATTATGTGTGTCTTACTCTGCTTGTTGCAAACATTATCCGTATTGAATTTTGGTTTGGCAAACACTTTGAAATACCTCTTCTTATACAATCAATCGTGATGATTCTATGTATGCTTATTATGTTGGAACTGTGGACACGTATACATGCGTTAACAATGCGTCGACAACTCGATACGGAAGAAGGTGGAGCTGGCTCAAAAGAAATATTAACTGATGAGTTTTTGGATAAGAAATTTACCGATTTCGAAGTCGATTATTTTTGGAGATGGACAACGTATGTGATGCGAAGAAATGTTTGATTAAGAAGACGATCATTTTGTTTGATTTAGATTTGCGAGTTATCTTCAGTTCTTATTTCTAATTACGTTCATTTTCAGTAAGTTAAAAAAAAAGAGCATCAATCCACGAAGTTTTTTTTTATTTACTTATTTCATATCGGAATGTCAATCATGAATGTAAACGTTCTTTTAGGTATCATGACATGGCTACTTCTGAAAAATGTCGTCTATATCGAAACGATTGGCTTTCTAGCTGTCGTTTGCGAAGCACTTCTCGGTATACCTCAATTCGTACGAAACTTTCGTCTCAAGTCAACCGAAGGAATGAGTGTAAAAATGGTAAGAATTTGATCGGTTATGTTTTTCTCTTGTTTTATATGAAATTCTCATTGTAGGTTCTTTTGTGGGCATCCGGTGATATATTCAAAACAGTCTATTTCATTATTCGCAATGCACCGAAGCAATTCTGGTTATGCGGTATCTTGCAAATCAGTATTGATGTTGCCATACTTTTTCAAGTTATGCTCTACTCAAATAAATATCGATTTCGTCAACAATAACGCGAGAAGCGAATCGAAGTATCACACGTATATCTATCTCCCGTTTGTTTGATCTTTAATTATATGAGTCTCTATTTGTTTGTTTGTTTTTTTTTGTATATGTCTCAATTGTTTTATTTATATTCTGAACGATTCAATGGAAAACAATGAATATGAGTGAAGCGCATTTTTCGTGTTAAATTTGCTTGATTAATGTTTACTTTGTGCTAATATCATTTCTTTTCTGTTCATTCGTCCATATCTTATATTTGTAAACGAACTATTACTTGTCCGTTTCACGTCTTCTTTTTCTAATAACAAACTCTTTGTTTTTATATATTTCAATCTTAACGAGAAAAAAGTCCTTTTTTTTTTAAAGTTTCATATTCATTCTTTTTCTATCGATGTTGTATAAAAGCATCTTTCCTCTCCTGACATCGTCGTTAGTTGTGTCATACGTTGTGAAAATCGATCTTTCTCAAACAAACGAATGTTTTCTGAAAACTAAGATCTGAATTGACCGTGTTCTCTCCGCCCCTCCCAAAATGATTTTTCTGATATCCGGATATGTGACCGATTGAAATCTGGGACACTTTCCGATTACCTCATCCGAACTTCAAGTGCTACCTCTTGAGAATGAGATGATTAATAATATCCGAAAAAAAATGTCGTTTCTTTCTGTTTATTCTTGGAATACTTCTAATGAGTGCTTTTAACTTGAGAAATATTCTCCTTGACATAAAATCTTATAGACACAAATTACAACGCGAAATATGATTTTGACCTTTAGCTATGCGATATAAAAATAACAATTTTCTTTTTTACATTATCTCACGCCTATGCACATTTGTGTATATTATTCCGATGGATATGTGTATGGGGGTTAAAGATAACAAGATGTAATTTGATAAACAATATGAGGTGATGCATGAAAAAGAAAAGTTAATAGTTTGAACCATCGAGCTTCGCGTTGATATGGATTTGTGTTGCTTGAACTCGTGTTGGAAATGAAAATGAGAAGCAAACTGTGAGAATGATTGACATACATGCGCAATCATTCATTCATCCATCCAAACGTCTTCCCTAATCTACTTGTCTGAAATCGCGTTCGCTTTCAGTCGCGTGTTCAATGACATATGAGCGGCGTGTGCTCGCACAAATTTGATTATCGCCAACGCCAAAACCACGCCCTGTATGCATATTTGCATGTCAACACTTGCGTAATAATGCGTTTTTTTTGCTGTACGAAGAAGAAAAAAAGAAGAGTTTATTATGTGTTAGGCGGAAACTGAAGTCTCACTCTGTCTTTGCTCATTTCTTTTTTTCTTTACGATTTTGTTTTACACATAGATCTGTACAGAATGAATGAGCAAAAGTGTGCAAAGTAATGACACGCTCTTGTACATTTCAAATGTCGGTATATGTATACGCTTCAAATATGGAGTGTTGAAAAGAGAGGAAAGAAAAGAAGTAACAGAGAATGATCGAAACAGAGAAAGAGAGAGAGAGAGAGAGGGAGGGTGGGGGGAAAGAGAAAGAAAGTCCAATCACTATCACACGGTTGATTGCCATGCGAAAGTGAGAAGAACAATAATAAAAGCGACTTTAAACGAAAAAATGAACAACGATTATTAAGCATAAAACTTTCAATATCTACGCCTATGTTTAAACGAGGTATGTGTAATAGGTATCTT
Organism: Adineta ricciae; assembly: GCA_905250025.1. Taxonomy (NCBI): domain Eukaryota; kingdom Metazoa; phylum Rotifera; class Eurotatoria; order Adinetida; family Adinetidae; genus Adineta; species Adineta ricciae. Next base: position 641,706 of record CAJNOJ010000007.1, read on the forward strand.
TTAATGTTTACTGTATGTGAAAGACAAAGAATTTTCATCGTCGTACTTATTGTCTCATTCATTTTTAATCATAACTACTCGAAAGAAAGAATGATTCGAGAGTTGAAAAAATGACATTATCACCCATATAAAATGTCATTTATGTTTCGTCATCGGATAAATTGATTGTCGACGGTTATGATGAACATGTCGTTACCTATACCGCCATCGGGCTTCGGTTACTAGTGATAGTATGTATATGCATTTATACGTATATGTCACTAACGAAAAAAGAAAGGACAATGTAACATACAACATTCGACCGTTTATTTATATTCATTATTACTACATCATAGTTCATTTGTTATACAAATTCATTCGTAAGTTAGTCAGGTTATTCAATGAAGACAACGGTCTTCACATTCGTATGACAGAAGAAAGTTCCTGAGAGTAAAATCACGTCGATCAGAGTTGATAATCTTTAGTTCTTTTTCTTCTTGTTGTTGTTTTTAGATCTTGTCCTGTTTCGTTCGGCACGTTTTTTCTCTTCATCTGTAAAAAAGAAACCTCCTACCAACGACGATGATCTATGCATTTCCCATTCATCAAGTCATTCATGTCCGATATGTCGATGTCCATACGATAATCAAAAACACAAACGCTTAATCGATACGACATGTCAGCATGAAAAGTGCTATACATGTATGTTCAAATATGAACAATGTTCGCTATGCTTGTCACATTTAGGTAAGTAGATGTATATATATATACATACATACGTCAAAAATGATTTGAAAAAAAGTGAAATTAATCAAGCAGAACTACAAGACAATAATTGAGATATTGAAAATAGCTCAACAGAAAATTTCATAGTTGAAAAGTGTAACTTTATACATAAATTTATTTTAGTTAAAAACCGTTCTCCACAAGAAAACAAATCAACAGTTCGATCAATGTCTCCTTTACCTCCCTCATCATCGACTTCTGCTGCCTCTCAACCTGCTCCTGACTCAACGATCATCGCGAACAATTTACTCGTCCAAGCTTCACCACCAATCTCTCGCACTGCTACATCAATCACAACCGAACGACCTCCTCCAACACCTGTTAAGCCAGTTTCGCATTTTCAAAAGCTCCTCCATCATTTCAATGGAAACAAATCTTCGCATACATCATTTCTACGCGGTACACCATTGACATCCAGTCAACAACGATCAACAATAAAAACCAATGGTTCGATGGTCACAATTCTGAAAAATAATCATAACAAATATGCTGAACCTTCACGACCTAAACAACAGCAATCTGCCGAACACTACGATGAATCATTTCCCCCTCCCCCACCTCCTGAATTAGCTCACGAACAGTTACTTGGTATTTTGTTTCAAGGTAATCAAACACGGATCTCTTCCATCTCTCCCTCACCCTCTACATCATCGGCAACGACACATACATCGATTCAACGACTAATGATCGGAAAAAATAAACAGCAGCAACTACATACAAACACAGCGAGTATCTCACCTACGATGTCCAATTCTGATCTTTCATTTTCACCATCTGGTATTAATGTTCTCTCACCAAGTAGTATGCTCTTTTCCATTGATTTCAATACCACTGTTTTTCCTTTTCTATCTTTCCCAAGGTATCGATACGTTTTCTGGTTATGAGCTTGGTCCAATGAGCAAGTCAGTTCCTAATACCATGTTAGATTCTCAAACATGGTCACCACCACGTTACATAACAACTCCATCGTCAGTCTCACCTTCGAACCACACATGTCATTGTGGTTCCACTGTCAAAGATGAATTAATTTCCATAAATGATGACGATAAATTTTTCATTCAACGCGATTGGATCTACGATGAAATGTATAAATTATTGAAAGGAACGACGAAACCCGGTCTTGTTCTCCTCAGTCGTACCCCAGGTATGGGTAAAACATTGCTCATGAAGAATCTTCTTCGACCAACATCAACAACTTCGATATCGACGTCAACAACATCTCAACAAATGACATCAGTGATTACTCGCAGTGAAAAAAGTAAAGTTTCAGACATATGTATTTTCATACTCACCGACGTCTAACTCGTCTCATTGAGATTTAATCTTGATCAAACATTGCAAATACTTTAAAATAAAACTAATCTCTAAACGAAATGAAATCTGACAGGTTCATCAGCAGAGAAAAAGAAGATTGCAATCGATACTTGCCTATTCCGAACCTTCATCTTTCTTTATTCTAGCTTCTATTATTCTTGTTAATTCTCCTAAACGTTCGTCTTATGAATGGCTACGATCGCACATCTTATCATCGCATTTTTGTGATTGTTCACAAACAAATTCTTGTTCATTACCTGATATCATTCATTCAATCATTTATCGTGCACTTGAACATCCACTTCTACACGCCTATCGTGATGTTATTCTTCGTGAGCAACACACGCGGAAAGCAATAACGTTAAATGCATGTATACAAAACATTGAACATGCGTTTTTCACTGGTAACAATTCATTTATTCGAGAAAAATGTTCTTTGAACTTTTTCTTTTCACAGCTTTCCTCGATCAATTAAATCAATTGAAACTTCTTGGCCATTTAGAAGATTTATTTTCCATATCTAATCACGTCTATTTAATTATCGATGGTATTAATAACGAATTATGCGACACCGAAGGACAAACCATCACCGAATTTTTATTCGCTAACCTTCATCGTCTTCCACCATGGCTCAAATTAATCATAACAATGAATCGTCTTGATGACGATCAACACCAAAGAGAACAAAATACTTTTCTTCAAAATTTTGTTCTATTAGACATCGAAGATGAGCCGCGATTTTCGACTTGTTTGTATAATGATATTCGAGAATATTTATCCAAAAGATTAGAAGTAAGTTTTGCTTAGTCATGAAGAGTTTTTTTCGTGCATATTTCGTTTATTTAGAATGATTGTAGTAATGAACTATACGATCTGTCATCATCCATGTCAAATATTGATCAATTATGTACGTTATCTCATGGAAATCTTCTATTTATTCAACAACTTTGTGATATATTCGAACAACGAGAATTCCCATCAAATATTGACCTGCCGCGAACGTTAGATGAAATCTTCTATTATCGATTTTTAAATGAAAATATTCAACGAAATTTGGATGTGTGTCGAGCGATACTGGAACTATGTTTGGCATCACGACGACCTATTAATTTAAATGTTCTATATGATTGTTTGAATATTGATGAAACTTTTCGAGTTGAATGGCCAATATTTGTACAAGTAGATTCTTTGAATTTCATATCAAACATTCTATTCATTCGATTCTTGCTTTAGAATATCTCGTTTTTATCAGTCTTCTTAACACAATTTCCTAATTCAACCTATGCGATCAGTCACGGATGTATTCGGAATTGGTTATTAATCAATTCTCATCAGTATTTCGCTTCTAACGTCAAGTGAGTCTCCATATTGAGAAGAACATCACGTATTTTTCGTGTTTTCAGGAAAGGTCATTCACGTTTAGCACTTTATTTATCACGTTCATTAACTACACCTTTGCATGGTCCAGAAGCCATCGAATGCATTCGTCATCTTTCATTAAGCGACCTATTCTCTAATAATATTATGCAAATTTGTCATACAGTTAAACACTTAATCGATGATCCATCACGTCTATTGGCTTGCTTACGAAATGCCTTCTATCCTGAATTAGATATCTGTGAATTACTTTTAATGATATCAGCTAATCCCAATTCCTTAGTCGATTCGATTCATATGCCACTTTTATGTATTGCATCTCGTAATGGTTATGCTTCGTTCGTTGAATTACTTTTGAAATATCATGCAAATGTCAATATCACAACTAAGAATAATGAAAACAAAACCGCTCTCATGTTAGCTGCTGAGTACGGACATGAAAATGTCGTGAAATTATTGTTAAATTACAATGCTGATGTAAGTTGGACAGCTTGTTTTTATGTAATCGAAGTCAGTTGAATGTGTTGTTTTGTACAGATCACTCTCAAAGATAAATATCAATTAACGAGTGTAGCTTATGCAACAAAACATGTTGCTATTTTGAAATTACTCAATTGTACAGATGAATCGATTCAACAACAAGCATTTGTTTATGCTGCATCGAATGGTTCATTAGACGCTCTGGAATATATGTTAACCGATAATACTTATTCGTCGATTGATATCAATGGGATTGATTATGTACATGGTGAAACAGGTAAGAGAGAAAGACGAAATGAATTGAGAGAATCTTCGAAAAACTAATGTTCTCCGTTTGAGAATAGCTTTAACAAATGCAGCAGGTCATGGCCATATCAAAATTATTGATTATTTAATAACAAATCATCAAGCTGATATTGATCGAATAAATACACGGCAAATGACACCGTTGTTACTAGCGGTTAAAAATGGAATGTGGTCATGTGTGGAATATTTACTCGATCATCAAGCGTCAATCGAACATTGTGATAAACAAGGACGAACATGTTTAATCATTGCAGCTACAGAAGGCCATCTAGCAGTTCTTGATAGTTTATTAGAAAAAGGTTTGTTTACACACGTGTTGCCTTTCTGAATTCGATACAAGTCTTTCGCATATTCCAGGTGCTAATGTTCATCATCAGGATGAGGAGGGTCTAACAGCTTTATCATGGGCGTGTCTCAAGGGTCACTATCATGCTTGTGAAACATTGTTAAGCCATGGAAGTGATATTAACCACGAAGATATCAATGGACGTATACCAATGGATATGGCATCGTTCTACGGCGATGTTCAACTCGTTCAATTACTTATTGATCATGGTTCTGTAGTGGATCATGTGGATAAAAATGGCATGCGTGCATTAGATCGTGCTATAGGTTGTCGAAATGTTGCCGTTGTCAATTGTTTGTTGAAGAAGAGCGTGAAACTTGGTAAGATACAGCAAACGCGTCGGTTGTGTGTAAACGTGCGTCATCTATATGTATAGTAGAGGTATTCGATAGAATGTTTTTGCATGTATCTAACGAACGAGGAATACGATTTTTTCCTGCATATAGTATCTGTTATGTAACGATCTGAGAATCAATTCGATGTAAATTGAATAGAATTTGTTTTAGTAAGATTGAGATGATTTTTCTCACGATGTTGATATGTGTCTGGAATTTTAGGCCTCTCGACGTGGGCATTAGCAGCTGGTAAAAATGATATGATGACAATTTTAATCTCGAAATTGATCGACGATGGTGTTTCACTTTATAAAGTAAATACTGCTTGATTTGGTCGTTCAATTGCATATGTTTTGTCTTTCGAAAACTAGAAAAATCAATATAAAGATGCTGCTTATCGTTTTTCGTATGCATTGAAGAAATTACCTGCTGATATCGATCAACAGACAACAGATCAATTTGTGACTAACTTTCGTTTAATGAAATACAATTGCTTAATCAATTTAGCTAAATGTAAACGAAAACTAGACGTATGTGAAAAAGAACGAAGTGTCAATATCTTTGCTGAGAACATTCTTTCTTGTTTTAGTGCTACGAAATAGCAATTGATTATTGTACGCAAGCACTCTGTATACATAATACTTCGGATGCTCTTTTACTTCGATCCAGAATCAAACGCGATCAAAAGTAGTGAATATTCCTCATTGAGTTTCAGTTTTTCACATATATGTCGTTTTAGATTGTACGATGATGCATTAACTGATTTGCTTGCTGCGAAAAATCTTGATCCAGCTAATACAGAATTAGATCGATATATCAATCGATTACATGTGGATCTTCAACACTGTCATGAAACTCTTCTATGACATTCCATTTGCAACTGACCCCGGTCAAAAGTCTCTTTCTTCATATTTCAATATATATATTTTTTTCTTCTTTATATGTACACATTTCTTGTTGAACAGTTGAATAATGCTTGTGTTCTTCAATTAAAAATCAAACTCTTCTTTTTCTTTTTCAATCTCGCTCGTTTTCTTCTTTTGTTAATTTGATTCAAGTTATAATAGAGATAAAACCTTCCAAATCGATTATTTCTTGTTTTAGAAGCATTCTAAAGAACAAGGAAAAGCATTTTCATGTTTAGAATCAATGTATGAGAAAATCTTTGGTACACAACATCGTCTGACTGTCTTGAGATTGTATAAAACTATTCTCCGTCTACATCAAAGTCTTCCTCATGAATTAAATCAATTAGGCACCCAATACGCTCGTGATGAATTTCGTCGTCATAAGAATGCTCAACCAGAATTCGTTACTAACTTTATGGTTGAATGGAGTGTAAGTATCGTAAAACATCATTCAATAATGGTAACATATCGTTTTTGATTTTCACTGCCCGCGTGAAGAATGAGCAAGTCATTTGATAATGAGTGAATTGTTTGCTCTGCTTTGAATAGTTGATAATTGATCAACTCATATCTAATTGAACAGCGTGTTAATTTGCTTTTAAGGAGCAATGAATTTCGTTTGAATGAAAACGTTTTGTTCGCATATATTTATTCTCTCGAAAGAATGCAATCGTTGAATGTGCTGGACAATGTAAAAAGTATTGTCTGCCCGTCTTCTTCTCCCTATTCGTCACGTTTAATGACATATTTTTCTTTTTCGTTCCTCCGATTCATGATAAACATTCACGTTTACGATCGTCATCACTTTTTTTTTCTCTCTTGTATTTATTTCACTTTTTCTTCGCAGGAGTACGCTCGAATACTAACACGTCAAGTTTCGTCTAAAAACAAGGCTTCATTTGGTAAAGCGTTCGATACATCATCATTCGATCTTCTCAAAGAAGATCAACTCTGTCAACTCTTCGAATTATACACAGAAATTCACAAAGCTACTCAATCAACGAAATAATGCCTAGTAAATCGAAACTAGGAAATTTAATTCGTTTAACAAGTAATTTAGATGACGCAGATCAATGTCCTTCACCTCCTATCAAAGATCCATATATCCTTTCAATTGACATTGGTACATCCTCAATACGTGCTTTCCTTTTTTCGAAATCTTTTGAAATTGTATCATCAAGTCAAAAATCACAAACACTTCTTTGTCCCGAACCACATGGTTATGAATTCGATCCCGATAAGTTCTGGTCCACATTACTCGAAGTGATCAATGAAACCATCCAATGTGCCAAACCATTAACTGCTACAGATATCACTTGTCTGGGAATATCAACATTGAGAAATTCAGTTATCCTATGGGATCGTAAAACAGGTGAAACATATTCGAATATCATCCTCTGGAATGATTCGAGATCGAGTTCACATGCAACATCAACGAATACATCATTGACATGGAAAACTATTCGTGGCTTTGCAAAAGTCATTTATCCTATCGTTCAAACTGCTCGCATTTCAACATTGTCCAATCTCGAGTTTCGCACGCAAATGATTGCATTCAAATTATTGTGGCTATTCGAAAGAAAACCGGAATTAGTTCAACGTGCGCGAAATAATGAATTATTATTTGGTTGTATCGAAACTTGGTTAATCTGGAAACTAACCGGTGGACAAGAACACGTCACCGATGTATCATGTGCGAGTTCAACTGGTCTCTACGATCCATTTCTGTCCCAATGGTCTACACTACTTTGTAGAAATCTGGGCATCGACATGAGATTACTACCAGCAATTAAACCGACATTCGGAGAATTCGGAAGATGTGATCCGAACCTATTTGGTAAGAGTCCGACGCATGTTAATAAACGTCTCATTGCTTATCAGTCACGAAAATTGTTCGAACATCTGAATCAGCGTACTTCACGTATTTGCTTAAGATAAAATGAGGCAGATGATGATCAAAGGTAGAAATAGCTAGTACGACTATCCAATGTTGCTTAGCAAATATTACGAAAAAAAAATCCGACATTGAATGAGTCACAACGATATCTTAGATTCAAAGCAAATAGAAAAAAGAGTCACTTTCTTCCTAGGGTGTGCAATTCCTATCACTGCTGTTATTGGCGATGTTCAAGCGAGTATGTTTGGTCAATGTGTATCTCAACCTGGCGAATGTTTACTCACATTGGGTACCGGTGCTTTCATCAATATTCTAACTGGTCCTGTTAGCGCTTGCACCGATGGTATTTATCCATTAGTTGCTCATTCGGATCTCTCTAATTCGTCTGAAAACGTTCATTTCATGCACGCATTCCATAGCGGATGTGCGACGGTGCTAAATTGGGCTAAACAAGCGCAATTTTTCGACGATTTTTCTGAACTGAATGCTATATCGACTGATGCTCGACCAGCGAAAGCCTTCTTCCTTCCAGCATTTGGTGGTCACAACAACGATCCATACTGCGGTTCCGGTTTCATTGGTATCGATAGCGAGACGAAACGCGATGACTTACTCCGTGCTATCCTGGAATCCATTGCTTTCGTTATCTACGAAGTCTTTTCATTTGTTCGTGAAGATTATAAGAAACATCAAGGAGGTAAACAGTTGAAATGTCTACGCGCAGCTGGTGGTGTGGCAACATGTGATTTCATCTGTCAAATCATTGCTAATTTATCCCACATGTCAGTTGAACGATGTCATGCGTTCAATTTAGCTTCTGGTATTGGCGCTGGCTTTCTTGCTGCTTATGGTTACAATCTTGTGGACGATTACGAATATTTTCAAAAGATTATCACTGTTGACAAAGTATTCGAGTCTGTTCATTGTGATATTACAGAAACGAACTATAAACAATGGAAGGCGATCGTACCTCGCTTTGGCAAGTGGTACGCATCGGATGATAGAAGTGATACTTGAGTTCATGATTTGTTTCTCTTTTTTGATGATCTCGTCTTTTTTATTTATCAGTCGTGTTTTTGGTTTTTGTTTTGATGTATTAATTCAAACAGCTCACCCTATGCTTTTCTTGTGTGCGTTATTTTGTGATAAAAGTGAACACTTTTATTAGAAAGAAGCCGCTTATTTTTCACCTTTAGATGATATTATTTTCATTGAGAAATTGAGAATAATCGTCATGTCATCAGCTTTACTACGTATACCATCTCTAGGTAAGTTCAAAGATTCAATGAAGATGGTCATCTTGATGCCTCTTCTAGTTTCATCGTCGATTGTTCGACGTTTGGTCATCGCCAATGCTTCAACTAGTAGCCAAACAACAGCAGCAGTGACGAAGTCCGAGAAACTGCCGCAAATTAAAGTTGCTCTGTGTATACAACGATATGCACATTTATCACCTGAAATGGCACCAATAGAAAAAGAATACACAGACTTAATCACCGAAGTGGAGACTGAAAATAGTTATTTATCGGATCATGAATTACGACATAAACGAGAACTGTAAGTGCATATTCTACAGCATTCATTTATATTCGTCCATTTTTAGTGAACTTGGTAAACAACGGCAAATTTCGGCGACGAGTACAGCCGCATCCGTCACAATTGTTGAGACAGCTGTTGATTTAGAAGATCGTTTAGCAAAAGATTTTTCTAATTTTCACTTCATGCCAAGAGAAACAGGTACTTGATCCATCATTTTTTGTTTGTTTGACTCATATTTGTTCCATTATTCACACGTGTAGAGGATGATAAAACAAATAATCTGCATAGTCACAATCGTAAACTGGATGATAATCTACTACTAATTGTTCAGCAGAAGAATACTCAAACAAATAAAGATGAATGGATTTTTCCCGAGAAAAACTACAATGGCGAACGATCACTACGAGCAGTATGCCATTTCTACGACCAAAAAAGTAATGATATACGTTCTTTGTTGATGTTAGGCTGTTGAACAACTGGTGACAACATGTGGAAACCTTCATGTTCAAATAGCTGGCAACGCGCCATTAGCATGTTATAAAGATGATGCCGATAAATCGTCGAAAAAAGTAAGACAGAGCATCTGAACAAGATTCATCGCCTACTAGGCACGTACTGTTTTTAATAGATTTTCTTTTACAAAGCGGAATATCTGGCAGGTATTGTCAAGCAATTCGCTACTCTCAAATCATCTCCTTACAAAGACTATGCATGGGTCACCCATTCCGATCTGACAAAATACTTGTCACCGTCATATCATAAAGCTGTTAAAGATATGTTATTTGTTTTTTGATAAATACATGCATAGAATAGATACGTTCATTATTCAAAACTTAAGAATAGCGTCAAATACTAAGAGTACTACAGATAATTAGAAGTAATATCGGTATAAAGTAGTTGCTTCCAGTGCTGGTGGATTGATCATATTGCACCTGATAAAGTCTATGATTTCCATCTTCACTAAATAGTAGACTTCCATCCTTTAATACTAATAATCCGACAGGTCTTCCGAATGTCGTTGGTCCTGATGGATCTGTTAGAAATCCACGAATAAAATCTTCATAGTATCCCATTGGACTATTCGTATCTTTGTTAAATGGTATGAAAACGATTTTATGACCGGTGCCTTCATTTCTATTCCATGATCCATGCAGTGCTGCAAATGCGCCGTTTCGATAACGCTCTGGAAATTGTTGACCGGTGTAAAAGAGCATATCGAGAACGGCTGAATGTGCTTGAAAGAGAACATCTGGCGTTTGTGTTTTGGATACTAGATCAGGTCGTTCACTTGTTCCATTTGCCAGACGTCGTCGAGGATCGAGCAAAGTTGAACTCAGATATGCATATGGCCAACCGAAAAATTGATTTTCTCGAACGCGAGTAAAGTAATCTGGCACAAGATCATCACCAATAAGGTCACGTTCTTGACAAGCAACATACATATCGTTGGTTACAGGATGAAATGCTAATCCGGTTGGATTACGAAGGCCATCAGCAAATGTCTTCTGGTTTGTACCGTCAATATTTGCCTGTTGAATCGATGCTCGAGGTGAATCTTCAATATCGACATTCGATGCCGAGCCAATACCGACAAAAATCTTATCATGTGATGGTGAGATCGTAAGCGATCGTGACCAATGACCGCTTGCATCGTACGTCATGAGTATATCACCGGTGCCTTCTAGTTTTCGACTACCATTTGTCCATGGATAACGGCGCAGTGCATCTCGATTACCGACATAGAAGAAATTATTGAGAAACATCATTCCATAAGGTCGATTAAGGCCATTCGATTGGTCAGCAAATGTCGTTCGTTGATCGGGATACCCATCATTATCGGTATCAACTAGACAGGAAATACGACTAATTACTGATTCAGCTACAAGAATATCACCAGAAGGTGTATAGATTAAGATGCGTGGCGATGTCAAGCCGACAAAGTAAGGTTTAACAGAAAATCCAGATGGTACGAACAGTTCAGGATCTTCTGGCACTTGGACAACAGTGCCACCCTCGACTGCTGATGCACTAATGTTCGGTGCTGGAAGGTCATTGATCGTAATTCTGATAGGTTGCGGTGCGAAGGTGACGTTTTTTGCATGAATTTGTTCCAAGCAGATGATAAAAATAAGGAACAAATACATCAAAGCCTGCATCTGTTATCGATGAATTCTGATAAGAAGGTTTATGGGACGACTAATGTAGTTGCAATCCTGCGATATATAAATACTTGGATAACGAAAAGATTTGTATGTAGATGACAAATGACAACTCAAATTATATGCTTATCATGGCTTTATGTAAAACTGCATGGTTAAGAATAAAAGCTTATCTTGATATTTTACAGCTTATGTCGTATTTTTCAACTTCCAACGGAAATAACATCAATTGCTTAGATAAATATATTATACAACAATTATTTAAAGCACCTAAATATCAACAGTTTTCAGGTCGCTCATTCAATTAAAAAAGAACAATTTACTCGTTCGCCTTCGACTGCTTTTTTGCTCTTTGTAACCCATTAAACAAAATATTAGGGGCAATAAAAAAACTGTTCGTTGATTAATGATCGTACATAATATAATCGTCCTCTTTTCTTGATAAAGTCGACTGTTTATCACAAAAACAGAATCAATTCTCCTAGTTTTTCGTCTAGAGAGGCGGAGTTACAACATCTATATCCTAAGCTTTGTAATTATTCCACTCGTCTGCCTTTTTAATTCATTTATTTCGATCTAGATTCAAGTCTTTTGCTTTTTAAATTCACATTGAAATCAAGCAGACCATCATATAAGTATAATCAAGTGTATTGACCGAAGCCGAATCATATATTGACACGTAATGTTGAACTTGATTCAATAATCGATTTTTCGAAGTGACCTACATAAGTAGACTAGAAGAATCAATGAAAAGAAACCTCTAGTACGAAGTAATTATCGAGATGACTAAATTTGCGTCAATCAAAGCGAAAAAATCACTTGGAGATTGTTGAACATGATGAACAATTCAGCCATTGCTAAATCGAACGGAAGAACGGAACATTTCACTCTTTGTTATAGTAAGGATATAATCGTTTTCACTTTTACGGTGATTATTACGAGTTAAATTGAACATCAATAGTGTCTTCGGTTGCGTATGCATGCTTGTAATTCAATTTGAAATTTTTTGTTCAAATGCATGAAACATATTGATATGTATTTTTATCTTTCAACAATTAAAATTTACCGAACAGTTGATCTTATCATCTTCAGCTATTCCACGAAATAATAGACTGAGAAATCTTCATTTGTTTGTCTCTTTCTTTATCTGGGAATGATACAACTATTAGAGAATACTCTTCTATAATCATCATATTATTTTGAGAAACGATTTAAGTTACTTTGCTTGTAGTATCGTCGGCGGCAAAGAAACAACTAACGACATGAGTGGCTTATTCCAGCCTCCGATAACATAATTTTGATTGGCTACGCTACTTTGATTAATATAAAGTTTAAATGAGTCACTCAGGTGTATAAGAAACAGTCATTTATTCTTTCGATCATGTTTTTGTCAGTATATTGTATCCTTACATACGTCATTTGTGTTTATTTTTCGTCAATCATTGTTATTACGATGAGCAACACAATCTTCACTGTTATCAGGTTTGAATATTCACTTCCGAAATTTTCTTCTTGTAGAACATCGTGATTTATTCTCATGAATCACACACCTTTACGTATTTCCTTTCATGACTGTCAAGAATATGTCTTTATATATTGTTTGTATCTACATATATAGATTTTTTATTATTGCATTTACACCTTGAAGGCATACATACACGCATTTGTCTCAAGTTGCGACAAGAGCCAGAGCAATTCATTCATTCTTTGTTTTCTCTGTCTGTCCTCAAGATCGGTCATTCATTATTTTTCTTTTGTCTCGTTATTCTGTCGCAGACGACACTGAATAAATTAGTTTCATCGATACCATTTATTTATTTCAACTTTCTTCTTTTTATCTTCAACACTCGAATAGAAAGATAAAATTGTACAAAAAAAAAATATGACACGTTATCATCAAATACGTACACACATAGACACGTTCCTTCGTACTCGACCTCATTAGATGGAGAAAAAGAAGAAGAAACAGCGTATACTTCTAATATCGTTTGTCCGTTCGCTCTTCTCCTCATTCTTTTCCCTCCATCGTACAATATAGGTATACAAAAATTCTCTCTTTCGATGCAGTAAATTAATGGTTGAAATCTTACGAGCCCTCACCGACGCCGCTGTTCGTCTGTATTATTTATTGTGTATCTGTCTGTTGCTTCTCTTTTCGTTTTTCTTCTCTCTCCCTTTCTCACACATAATTGACTTTCGTCTTATCTCTCTTCTTTTTTCGCTCAAACTCAGTCTCTCTCTCTTCCTTTCATTCTAGTTGTTTGTTCACTCTATTTCTGTTGTTAAAACGGCGGCAATAGTGACTACCACTATCTTAAGATAAATGCGAAACAACATGCATGAGACTTAATCCTCGATACATGTAAAAAAAAAGAGAAGATCACTGCTATTTATTTAGATTGGCGAATTCTTCTTCTTATTCTTCTGTAGCTCTCCTTTTCTCTTCTGTTGATTTTACTGTTAATACGTTTTTCGATTTTTATAAGAAAACAACAACAATAACAACGAGATATTTTCGAACATACACATACATCGCTCTCGACTCGAGTAAGTTCAAGATTTCTTATGTAATATTTACTCAGAAGTAAATAGATGGATATTGTGAACATAATTTGATAGTCTATGTATTCGCGTGTTATACTTTAATTATACATGTTCAACTGGCAGTAACTACACGATTGACCTGAATGTAAAACAAGAAAAAGAATAATGGGTCATAAAATCGATGAGAATACACGAGGTAATGATACGATTGTAGTGATACTATCGATTTAAAATAACATTTAATTTCATCCATTTCGCGTCGATAAAATTTGAACATTTACTACATTCATATGAATGCATTGGTAGGTCAAGATGATGCACGCGTTTTTAGTAGAAGAATAAGAACAACAAGACAATCAATTGAAGAGAGCAATTTTTATTGATCAAATACATAATCAACATTTTTATCTAATGAATCAAAGGTTACATTAAATCCTTTAGTATGTTCCAAAGAATGACAGAAATATGGCCTTCAACCCTCTTCGTTTTTACACACGATCACGTCTTGAGTGAGTTTCTTACCAAAAATATTTCACATTTTTCTTGTTTTATTCATTTGATTTCAACAATCGACTCATTCTTTTCTTTTTATTATTCATCAAACATTGTAAGATGTTTGCGACAAATCATAGGTGTATAGATGTGTGTCCCGAAACGAGTACTAGAAAAAATAACCGTCTCTCCTCTCCCTCTCTCGTTCGTGTAATAAAACTAAGCCAATCTGTATTTTCTTTCGCATGACGTTCAAGAATTTGTACACTTCTCTCCGGAGATACTAACACGTGCGTTTTATTCGAAAAATTATATCTTATGATCCTTTGCTGCTAACAATCAGTCGATCGACCGTCCACACGCAAATCTGGTCATGGTTACTTCGTGTTATGTCATATTTATTCATGTTCTACGCCCATTCTTTCTTCGTTGTCTTAGCTCATATAACGGAATACATATTCTATTCACTAAGTTTGTCTTTCAGCTCCTATTAATACTACAATTTGATATTAGTTAGAGAAGAAACATAATCTTGCAAAAGATGACCACGATAATGAATCACCGTTGTTTTTTTTTCTTCTGCTGAATTAAACAGTAGGACTGTTGACATGCATTGAATTTATTTTTCTTCTTCTTCTTCTTCTTTTCCTCCTCCAAGCTCCCTTTTTTCTTCTCTCTTTTCTATTCAGCCATTCGTTTTAGATAAACACACATATACATTGTGGACGACGACGGAGACGGTATCTCTATGTATAAAATATTGTAGAACAACAACGAATAAACTTGACTTGCAAATAGATCATATAAACAAAACTTGAACAATGTCACCAAAAGCCGTAAGTTGTTTGATTTTCTTATTCTTCCGGTGGATTTTTTACGCAAGATAAGAACAGTGTTTGAAGAAAGGAGAAGCTTTTGTGTTGCGGAGACTTTTGCTGAGTGAGAATACGTTGGTCATTATGTCGATTAATTAGATGAAATTGAATTTTCGATTTTCTTCCTTGTAAACTAGTTTTCATAGAACTGTGCGAATCAGTTTCAGGCACCAATGTCGATTGTGATGTGTTGACAAATGGATCGTTAGTTGGATGTGTTTTTGTCATGACTTGTAGTTGTAATCGAATATAAAGTTTCGTATTTGAAGAGCCTTTCAATGGATACGCTCGATTTATTGACCAATCTCTCTCTTGGAGGAGAGTTTTGATTGAAATTTCGATTGTGCCAATGAGATGGTTTTTGCTATTTGAATCGTTGATATTGATTTGTAGTAACGATTGCTCGGGATGAACGAGCATAAACATGAAACTTTTCATCCAACATGGATTGGTGGAATTTTTGATAATCGATGTTTTTTCTTCGTAATTATCAATTTTGATCGAACAAAATGGGTAGGGTTCAAGAGCTTTGCCATGCTGAGTTGATGGCAAGTGTTCAGCTCGTTCGATATAAACAATTAACAATGAGGTTGACAATGTATGAGAAATTTTTGCCAACATCGAATGGATATGTTCGACATTAATTCGTTGAATTTCTTGAAAATACTTCTGATTTGTCGACAGATAGAACCAATTCAGACGAATATGTATAGTCGAATTGGTTCTACCAGCTAGATCGTACCATTGATCGAGAAGATTGTTTTCATTTTTGATACTTTCAATAGGAATATTTATTGTGCCGATGTAATCATCCGTACCGAAGTCTGCATCGAATATGGATACCTATACTTTTCAAAAAATACGATCTGTGAGATATGGATTTCTCGTTAAAGGAGTGTCAACTTTCAATAGGTTAAGCTCATAGTAGTATACCTGAAGTTGTTGCGTGTTGGACTCTTCGACAGGAACTTCGAAAGTTTCATACCATTCGGGATTGTTGTGCCGTTGTGTATGTGTTTTGTATTTGTATTGTCCGATACTTATCGTAACATAGGCATCGATAGCATGTTTAGTTGGGATTAATGAATGATCGAGTTTGGGTAGATGTTTTGCCTCGATAATATCAATACGTAGTATTCCGTCGGGCCGAGGAAATCTCAGTTGATTAATATCGATTTCATTCATGAAAGCAACTATCAACCGGTTCGGAATAACAAAGCTCGATTGTAGAATTCGTTCCAATGTTAACATCAGTAGGTTGTGTAAGCCCGGTATTTCAATAATATTGGCAATATCTGTCAAATCGAAGTCGATGGTTGGTGTTCGTAGAAAAAAGACTTCCAAAGCACCAACGAACGGTAGTTTTGATACGATCGATTTGAGAATCAGTCGTAGTTCTCCGTGCAGATAAAGCGATTTGATACCAGCTTTGAAACTGTGATATCTCATTTTGATTTGCATATCGCCACCATAGAAGAATTCTGTGTCGAGAGTAATCTCATCGGATCGAATGTTTTCGGTATAGATTTTGATTCCACCTAAACGTGGTGGAAAATCGCCGAGATCGATACGTTCGAAGGAAAGACTGGATATCTGTTTTTTGATTTCGGGTTCGATAGTAGTTTTGACTAGCTGTTGTACATAGTCTGATATTGTTGGCCAAAGTTGGGCAATAAATTTGTTCAGCCATTCACATCGATCAAAATCAGGATAGGAGATATATGAAGGAAATTCATGCAAGCGTTTTTCCAGCGCTGGACGAACATCCGTTGTTAGTTCTTCAAAGAATTTTCGACGTTCAAGGTGTAGTAAATTCCATCGTCGTTCGATTGTTTGTACAAGGGCGAATATGATCAACCAAATAAGTGAAAAACCGTATCGACCAAGCAACCAGAGTAGAAATGAATAGACTAGACAGCGTAGAAAGATTTTCAATAAGTTGTAAATATCAAATAGGTTCGTTTTTAGATCATGCTGAACTGTTGTCTTGAATTTTTTTCGATTGGATTTTTTCATTTGAATGGAAATATTTTCGAAGAAAAATAAAAGCGCTTTGCTTTTTCTTTCTAGGTCAATGTACGAGTACTTACAATGGACTCGGAACTCGAGTTCGCTATTCAACCAAACACGACAGGCAAGCAATTGTTTGACCAAGTAAGTTCGATCTAGTAGAATGGGATAAATATAACGACAGGAAAGGGTCGAAACTACTTTCTATCGTTGGATGCAGACTGTTATTTCCGACTGTTCTTCTAACACGCGGAGAGTTCGTCTGCTAGAGTAAATTTCGAAGAGCTTTCTTTTCTGTTAACATTTCGACATTCAAATGTTTCTTCGTTAAATCTCTTCTACACACAAATTGCCAATATCGCATATTATTTTAGGTAGTGAAAACTATTGCCCTTCGTGAAATCTGGTTTTTTGGGCTTCAATACACAGATTCCAAAGATTTTCCGTGTTGGTTAAAATTAAACAAGAAAGTTCTAGGTCAAGATATCAAAAAGAACTCCTCTCAACCATTAACGTTTAAATTTCGTGCTCGCTTCTTTCCTGAAGAAGTGTCCGAAGAGCTCATTCAAGAAATAACTCAAGTAACAGAAGCCAATTCGATTCGCGAAAGCATTCACTGATCTCTTTTCTTTGATTAGAAACTTTTCTTTCTTCAAGTCAAAGAATCGATTCTCACGGACGAAGTCTATTGCCCACCGGAAACTTGTGTTCTTCTTGCATCATATGCAATGCAAGCCAAACATGGAGATTTTAACGAAGAAATACATCGATCAGGATCATTAGCGAATGAACGCCTCTTACCTAAACGTGTTATGGAACAATTTCAACTATCGTCAGAAGAATGGGAAAAGCGAGTAGTCAATTGGTGGAAGGAACATCGCGGAATGCTCAAGTAAAGAGTTTCGCTTGAGATGAATTCGACACAACGTATTGTATGTATCTTTTAGAGAAGAAGCAATGCTTGAATATCTGAAAATTGCTCAAGATCTGGAAATGTACGGTGTCAATTACTTTGATATTCGTAATAAAAAGGGCACGGAGCTCTACCTTGGCGTTGATGCTCTCGGCCTCAACATTTATGACAAACAAGACAAGTAAAACATCCGATAGACTTCTTTGTTTTCCAGTGAATCATCTTTCTCTGTTTAGACTAACCCCCAAAATTGGCTTTCCATGGAGCGAAATTCGAAATATTTCATTCAATGATAAAAAATTCGTGATTAAACCCATGGAGAAAAAATCACCCGATTTCATTTTCTATGCACCAAGACTTCGTATCAACCGACGAATTCTATCACTTTGCATGGGCAATCATGAATTATACATGCGTCGTCGAAAATCGGATTCTATCGAAGTTCAACAAATGAAAGCACAAGCCCAAGAAGAAAAACTAGCTCGTCTGCAAGAACGGTAGATTGTCCTTTTCGTGATTGTTGAGATCTATCGTTTGATTTCTCTCTAGAGAACGAATTCAAGCTGAAATCGATCGTCGTAAGCAAGCTGAACAAGAACGAGAAGCGATGAGAAGAAAAGTTGAAGATCTCGAACGAAATGCAGCGGACGCAAGACGAGGTGAATAGCGATTCTCACTTGTCTCAGCCTTTTAATTTTTCTTTAGAAAACTATCATGAAGATGTCTGACTAAGATGAAATGTGAGATGATACTTTTTGAAAAGACAAAGAGTCGTTGATTTCTGCCATCGGTTTTTCTTTATTTTCTTTCTTTGAATATTTGCTACTGATTTGTGTTCGGTTTTGTTTCTTGGTTAATTGCAATGGATTGTATATAATTTTGTTGATCTTTTAGCTTTGGAAGATCAAAGTCGAATCACGAAAGAATTGGAAGAAAAACGAAAACAAGCAGAAGAAGCTCAATTGCGTTTGAAACAAGAACGTGAAGAAGCGGAAAAAGAACATGAAAGAATGATGGAACGAGTTCGATATGAACAAGAAGAAAAAGATAAAATTGTATGTTGATGAATCGTTCGCAAATAATTTTATGTCGATGAATTCTTTCAGGTTCAAGAAATCGAAGAAGCTCGCCGATTAGCCGAACAAAAAGCTCTGGAAGCACAACAAAAAGAGAATGAAGCACGAGAGCTTGAAGAACAATTACGTGAAGCCAAAATGAGAGTAAGTTCGGTACTTTAAGTTCTTTCCGATTTGTTCATTGTGGATATTAAAAAACACGAATTTTCATTCGATTACAGAAACTGGTAATTGCAATAAGACATCGAAGCATTCTCTCTTCTCTCTGCATGAGAAATACTTGTTTACATACAAAAGGGTCTTCTCATTCTCCTTTCTTTTAGTATCGCCATAAAAAGCGAGGACATTCTCGTCCTTGGGTAGGCATTTAAAACATATCGGGAGAAGGAAAACGTTCACCACTATAACTCTAATCGATTTTTCGTTCAGAGACAGACCTTTCTCATCAATGTTCAACATTTTAGGTACTTCAAAGCCAACAACAGGCGCCATCAAACAATAACCATCATCATTATATGGAACATCCCGGCGAATATGGCAATCCTATCGAAGATGAAGAAAGTGATGAAGAAGATAACAGTACAACTCGTAATGGACGAGGTAATATCCGATTCTTTTTATATCCGAAGTCATCCTCTTTCGTTTTACAAGGTGTTGAACTTCGTACCAACGAATATGCTTCACGCCATGAAGAAAATCGTTTGACAGCTACGACAAAAGATCACAATATAAAGAGAAAACTTGAAGTAAACGAATTTTCTTTCGTTTCTATACATCAATTAACATGGATTACTTCTAGGCTCTGAAAGATGAACTGGGATCGGTTCAGAACTCGAACAAGGTCACTGATAATGATCGTTTACATCAACAAAACGTTGCGTCGGGTCGAGATAAATACAAGACATTGAAAATGATCCGACAGGGCAATACAAAAAAGCGTATCGACGAATTCGAATCTATGTAAAAATATCATCTGGAAATATATGTCTTATCATTCTCTCTTCGTCCGTTTTTTATTATTCTACCAATGATCATTCCATAAAGTTCATTTCGTTTCTCTTTTTTCTCCTCTCTTTTCTGCGTGCGTATTTGGGCTGCTGTTATTTTCTTTTCTTTCTGTGTTTTTTTCCTCTTTCTCTCGTTCTGTTTATTCTTCTGAGCTATAAGCAGCAAAAATCGAACAATCATATGATTATTATTATCATTATTATAAATATCATTCCAAAAAACCAAACTAAACCAAGTCGTCGTAACCGTTTGATTTCATTGATCGACCATCTTATTTGATATACTTCCCTTGTTGAGAACGTCTATTTAACTAAAAGCTATCTTGTATCTATTCTCGAAGAAGCAACAAAATCTCGTTTTTCTTCTTTTCCGTCTTTGAAAGTGTGCTTATGCATATGTATGTGTGTGTGTGTCTACTTAAGAAAGTTGAAATCTTCATCGTGTTTGTTGTTTCCTTTATTTCGTCTTATTCCTGTTTCTTTTTTTGTGGTCTATTAGTTCCTATTTTCCTTTGTCCTATTCTTGATCGATCTTGAAAATAAACACTCGCTCGCACACCTGAACACTATCTCATACTTAATGAAAGAATATCACACGACCTGATCATATGACAATGTCTGTTGAAGACTTATGAAGCATTCGATATGTTTGTAGATATTCATGTCCTCCAAAGCAGTGACTACTGCGACGACAGATGAGCCCTTCACAACTGTCCTTGTCTCTGCAATACCAAAGTCATTTCGTTCAGCCGATTTGAGAAACTTCTTTTCGTCGTTCGTTGAAACAAAAGCGTTTCGATGCTTCCATTTCCGCCATCGACCCATACCGCCATCATCAGAAACCACTATCAGTCCGTCTTACATATGCTTTATACAAGTGTATAATAAACGTTTGAATGAATTCATACGTCTATATCATCGAAAACATTGGATTAATCTACAAGGCAATTATTTATCAACACTTTGTCTGATTAGTAAAGTGACCAATGAAGGTAATGTTAGATGTAGCAAAATAGATAAAAGATCTTTTCCTGATATTTTCTTGTTTGTAGATCCGTCGATGATAAATGATTTGATTGAATTCAAACCACCGAAATATGTGTATCCTCAAGGTAATGTTGGAACGCCCACATCGTATTTTCTCGAGGAAATCAATGCATGTCGATTGCCACAAACAATCATTAGTACGTATTGAAATGACAAGAAATTGTCGATCTTCTTAATATATATCTGTATATAGAAAAACTAGCGCTAATATTTCCAAAATGTCGATCGAAGCGAAAGTATGGTTGTGTTGGCTTTGATTATGGTTCCATGATTGAACAAGATGATGATGATGATGATGATGATGAAGAACAAGAAAGTATTAGTGATATGGAATTAAAAACTGGACAAGGTCATGAGATTCTTTCCGAACAAGATAAGACTGCACTTGATAAACTCAATAAACAAAAAGTAACAAATTTTCCGTGTTCGTTCGAATAATACGTTCGTTAACTTTTAGGAAGAAAGAGAGCGTGGCAAGGATGACGATTTGACGTCTGTGGAAGATAAACGACTTGACGAAGAAGAAGATGAACTTGAAGAATGGGATCGACATGAAGCACAATATGATGATGTCACAAAGCAAGATCGAACATCTCCCTACTTTTTCGAACATAAAATCGAATTAAAATGGGAGAAAGGCGGCAGCGGTTTAGTGTTTTATACAGATGATGTGTTTTGGAAAGAACATGAAGGTCGAGATTTCGATAGTCTGGATATGGCTGATGATATCGATATCGACATGAGAATGTATGAGAAAAGTAGTGGTATGTGGACATTAGAAGCTAGAAAAAGAACAAGTCTTGGTTTTGTTTGTACATTTACTTGTGTAGGATCAGCCGATCGTGATGGAAATGAATTACAAAGTATACGTCGTGAGGAAGATTTGCGTGAAGGTCGAATATCAAACGAAACCAATGCCGAACATAAACGCATCGGTGTTTTTGAAAGACATACAAAGGTACTTTTTTTTCTCTTGCGTGCTTCTCTTCTAATCCTAAACCTATCGATTATAGGGCATTGGACGACGGTTACTGGAACGTGCCGGATGGCAAGATGGTGAGGGTCTGGGATCATCGGTCAAAGGTATGGCAGAGGCATTGACTGCCGAAGGTGGAAAATTATCTCAGAAAGATAAAACTGGCCTAGGATATACTGGCGAAAAGGTAGAACGAAATCCGTACAAGCGAATGGCTACTGCGAGCAGTAGTAGTAATAACAGACAACAGCAGCATGACATACATATCACAACAGTGTACGATGATCCAGAAGAAACTGACCCAGCAGCAGCATCGAATCGTCGATGGGAGCCAACGAGAAATAAAAATCGACCACGGAATGTGAAAAACGTGTTCGCTAAGCCATAAATATTATCGAATATTTTTGCTAATAAATTTTGCTACACAATTCAGCTCTGATGTTTAAAAATACTTTTATTTGTTTTATATGAAAACTTCTGTCAACCTTGTAAATCATCTAGGCCTTACTACATATATACAAGATAAAAAAAGAACGAACTGTACAAAACTTTCTCTTTTCGATCATCTCCTTTTCCGAAATTCTCAAGCTGGTTTGCTACGAAAGGATAACATGCGTATGGTTTATATGATATGTTAGATGTGAAAAAAAAGTAAACAAACAAAAGAACAAGTTCACCGGTGACAAAAGTAGTCAAGGTATCATTGAGACGCTGTTACTACCGATGAATGACGTTTGTATTTGAGTAGATCGAATAGACGACTCGTTAGACGAATACATCCAGCAAAGATATTCAATGGCACAATTGGCGCTTGTGTTGGCTGTAATTTAATACGTTCGTTAAAATTCACTGATGTTGCAGCGACGATAGCAAATGGAAATACAATCGAAAAGATACATTCATTAACAATGGCTGATTCAAAAAATTGTGTCGAAAGTACTGTTAATGGCAGACCGAAACCAAGGAAATATGGCCAAGATGATTCGATACGTTCAATACGCTGTTTAACGCTTAAATTCGCGTAGATCCATGCATATTCGAATGCATAAAACGAATAGAGTAAACACAAACACATATTACCAATGATTTTATTTAAAACCGGTATAGGTATGAGTAATATCAGTGTTGATTGAATAAGAAAGAAGATTTGCATTACTATACTGAAGAGAATATCACTGATCGATCGAGCCAGTGTCAATGCTGGTAAAGGACGATTATTCTTCGTTAATTTCTTGAAAACAACATCAGCTATATCACGAAACCAATAAGAATTCACAAATTTCGAGATGATAAATGCGGGAATAAGCCATAGCGAGTTAAATGTGTATGTTAGTATGTGTTGAATGATGATCAATGGTCGTGATGTTGACGAAGAATCCAAGCCAGCTAATGCGTAGAATAATCGACGAAAAACAGGTAAGAAAAGATAGTTAAAACAGAGCATGCCACAAAGAAGTATGCCGCCATTGAATAGACACAAGAGTGCCAGATTGGATTTAACACGCTTTGTATCGGATGAGGATGTTGACGACTGTTTCGGTTTTGGTTGATGCGGATGAAGTTTAGCGGCGTTCTTTTCTGTTGATTTCTTACTGAAATCTTCATCAATTGTTAAAACATTGAAAGCATTTCGAACGGCATCGTATAAACCTCGACGAAATAAATCAGTGTACGATGAAAGACGGGAGGTCATATCTGAAAGTAAAACATCGACGCAATATATATATATATATATGTTATATACTAGATACGTAACCGATGTACATCATCGGTATTCGATAAGACTGTCGTGTGAGTACGCTCTTCAACAATATCACATGACATCACTGGAAGAAAATGTGAGATCATAGATTCTAGTTGGTATTTTCCAGTAGTTATCAGATCATATTTTTTATTTTAAAGAATATAGACCTAAGGCAACAGGGTGAATGAATATTAGGTAGATACGCGCATACGCACTCGTAGACGATTGCCTATTGGTTACTTAGCCTCCAATAGAACTTTATCGATAGATTTGACTTTTTATTGATCTATGCGATCGAAGAATTGTTTTAAATAATGAATTTTCTTTCGAAGAAAGTTTTCTCACTTAAATAAATTTTCTAACGACAAGTGACCTCTTCGTGTTTGTCTAGCAACATGGTAGCTACATGTAATAAAGAATCTGTGACAACCAAACTAAAAGATTTTGATTTCTAACAAATCACGAAACGAGACAAAATGCCTGGTCTTATTCGTTTGAAACAATCAGGTGGACTTGCTCCATTAGAAACGAACAATGGAGTGGCACAGAGTCTCATCTACCGAGATTCTAACGCGCGAGTTACATGGGAAGGTGTTGAAACGTACAAACGATGTATTTATCGTAATTGGGTGCCAGGCGAAGAATATACGGAGGTACTAACATTTAAGAATCTGTCTGGAAAAAATATCACATTCACCTACGAAGTGCCGAAAACACAATATTTCCGAACGGTTTATCCTCGACGCTTAACATTGAGTCAAGGTAGGTCGATTATGAATACAAGTGTTCAATGTTTCTTTTAACTATCTTAATTCGATTATAGGCGTGACATTTAGTTTACCAATTCAATTTAGTCCTTTAGAAAAAATTCCTTACGTCGATGAACTGGTTGTTTATATTAATCAAACAGCGCGTCGGATCGCTCTTGCTGGCCTTTTACCGCAATATCGTCTAAGTGTTGAACCAAAAGAGATTAACTTTGGTTACTGTGCTGTACAAGACGTACAAACTCGTTCATTCAAATTACGTAATACAGGTGATCTAGAAACAAGTATCGAATGGAGTTTCAATGAACCATTCATCATTGAACCACGTGAATGTGTCATACCTGTGGGCGGAATGCAAACATTTACTTGTTCATTTCAACCACAATGGGCATTGATCTATGTTGGCACAGCGACATGCATCTATGGAAATGATTCTGTGTGTGAACTAAACTTACATGGTACTGGCAAATTTCCTCATATTGTTGTTCAATCTGCTGATGACGGTTGTGACGAGAATACTGGCAATATTTTAGTACGTTTTGGAGATATGCCAATGAACGGTTCATTGAAACGTGACCTGATTCTAATTAATCAATCAGCATTTCGTGTGCCGTTTCGCATAGAATCTCTGCCAGGTGTGGCTAAGTTCGACACAGCTTTTCGTTTTAGTAAAACCGAAGGAGTAGTGGAAGCTGGAAAACAACAAGTGATTGCTGTTAAATTTCAACCAAAAGCATGCGAGCAGATTTATAAAGACTATTTTAATGTCACTACACAACATGGAAATCTGACAGCAGCTGTAGTCGAGTGCAGTGGAAAAGCGATAGAAAACGTGGTTGAAATCAATCTTCAAAAGCTCAACTTTGGACAAGTTTTAACAGTAATGACTTGTTTGCGAATTTTCGAATTCGATATTATCTTCGAATGTATTTTAGAACAACAAATCAAGTCGAGTTATTGAAATATGGAATCAAAAAGGAGCAACGCCTGCCCGTTTTCAGATCGACACATCTTCAGACAGTCCGTTTCAATTCTCCACTCAAAATGGTATTTTACCAGGTGATGGAACAAAACAAACGATTGTCGTTACATTTGCACCTGTACATCCGATGGGCTACTACAAAGTTGTTCCGATTCTCATCGAATATCAGTCCCCTATTCTTCTCGAACTAGTTGGTACGTGCCATTCTGATACAGGCAAACCACCCGTACTCAATGAACGTTATGTATCGAATTTCAAACGGCATATCGCCCGTCATTTAGCATTGTATCCGTTCGAAATGTATAGTGATTATCTACAACGAGGAAAACTAACTTTAGATGAATACGGTTCACTCGTTGAAGTATCTGATTCGCCAATCAGTAATGATAGTAAAGCAATCAAAGATGAACGGGAATATCTCGTTCTACCCTTATCCAATCCGTTGAAAGATAATTATTCGTATTGGTTCTCGAATGAAGATAATACCAGATTCGAATACGTGACATTAAGCGAACCGTATTTCATTTTTGACCATTGCTTATTGGATACTCAGAACGAATGGCAGCAAAGTTTAACTGTTACAAACATCACACGTGGAAAATTAACGCTCGTGTGGCTTTCAACAGATTCGGTCAACTTTTCGATATCACCAACCGAAGCAGAAATTCTGCCTCTAAAATCCACAGCATTCCGGATTATATTTCGACCGACAGTCGTTGATACATTCTATACGAAACGGTTCGAAGGTTATGTTTCTTACAAAAACCAACGTGATTTTACACTCGTACCTGACTATGGCATCGCATTACCTGTACAACTAGACATCAATTGTATTGGTGATACACTACGAACGAATCATGAAATTGTTCCATCGTACCAATTTGATCGCGATATTATTATCTTTCCACCAATTGGCGAACAAGCATCAATTTATCAAACGTTAACATTAACGAATAATGGTACAACTCCATTAATCTATCGTTTTCTTTCGACAGTCGATGAATTCGTCAGTCAGTTCACATTCAAACCATCCAATGGTTGTATTAAACAGGGTGACTATGCGATAATAATTGTTCGTTACAAACCTAGCCGTTTTAATTCAAATACTGATATTCAACAAGAACGCATCACTGTTCGCTTGAATGAACGCGAGAAATTTGATAAAATTCTGCATGTTTTTGCTACACAAGACAAAGCTCGATTGTTCATACCTAACAATGGTAATATTCATGCATTGACAACGTGTGTTGGCTTGAGTTCGGAAACGCATATTCAATTAAAATCATTAACGCGCTCTCCATTAGAATTCAGTTGGACATTAGATAAAAATATTCCGTTGATACGTATTGAGCCATCGAATGGTTCGTTTCAACCGTACGAAGAGAAAGATTTTCTTGTTACTTATTCGCCAACTGAAGAGGGCAAGATCTCCATGGCTGCGAAATTATCCTGTTGGATTGGTGATCGATCTAAGCAAGGTGCCGAAGCATATCATGTGACCATTCACGCGTCGACACGGGAGGGCTTTCTTCGTCCTAGCGAAGCACACCATGATATCGGTCCAGTTGCATTGGGAACATCAACTACGTATGATCTCTATTTTACCAACGGTGGTGATTGTTTACTTCGTTATCGTCTCTATGTCAAACAAACAGTATCAAATAACAGTAAATCGAACGACGAAGATGAAGAATCTATAATCGAATTTCTTTCCGATCGTGATGGACAAGGTGAAATTGATGGCAAAGCAAAAGTTTGTGTTCCATGCCGCATCCATCCATTCAGTCGATCAAACTATCAGCTAGATTTTTACTACGATTTACTAAATGACAATAATCAAAGTTTAAGCGAGCACAGCCATCATTTGTGTACATTAACTGTACATGGTGTTTATCCACATTTAGCATTTATTGATATTCTTGGCTCACAACAAGCAGCAACATTGAGCAAAGGTCTACTATCGCAAGCGTTCAACTTAACGAAAATCAATGCT
This sequence comes from Adineta ricciae, assembly GCA_905250025.1. Lineage (NCBI taxonomy): Eukaryota > Metazoa > Rotifera > Eurotatoria > Adinetida > Adinetidae > Adineta > Adineta ricciae. Next base: position 669,558 of record CAJNOJ010000007.1, read on the forward strand.
CTATTAGCAAAAGAGCCAACTGCTGAAGAATTGACTTATGCGATTAATTCTCATAGTGAACATATGAACGATGTATGCACGAAAAGCAAATCGAAAAATGAACCATCGCCTGTGCCATCCGATGATCAACCAGAAGCCATTGTTTTCAACTTTAATGCAGCACCCATTGGTTCTCCTTCATCAGAAGTCCATTTACTACTCGAAAATTGCAGTGATCTCGATACAACATGGGCATTCCTGTTTCCCAAAGATCTTCAAATCGAACTAGAATACTGGTCTCGAACAGGAGAATTTTCTGAAGAAGAATTGAACGATATGAAATTACAAGATAATAAGATATTCAATATTACACCAAGAAAAGGTTTTCTGAAGAAAGGTGAAAATGCCACGGTGACAATTTCTTATAAGCATATCTTTGCCGGCCAACATACATTACCAGCTATCTTTAAAGTTGGTCGAAGTCGAAAAATTATGCTGAATTTAGTTGGCATCAGTGTCGAGCCTGAAGAAGTTTACATTCAATTTTATTCAACTTTACATCATCTGTTACCGGTAGAATTAGGAGCACAAGGAGCACCTGTACAACAATACGAACTATACAATGGTGGAACCGTTCCTATTCATTTCCAGGTAGGACCATTCGTCTGAGAGATTAAGAGAAATGATAGGTTATTCTTTGTATCTTGTAGGTTGACATGAGTCAATTAGAACAAATTTCTGTTGCAAACTATGGTTTTTGGGTGCTTGATTGTTTGACACCTGAAGGAATTATAGCTCCTAATAAAAGTTTTATTACTCAATGGGTCTTTAATCCACTCGAAGCACGTGAATATACCTTTAACATCAAAATTGATCTGGAAAATTGTGATCCCGCTCGGATCACATTTGTGGGCCACGGTTTCGACAAACGGAATATTCCGCTCGATATCGCCAAATCTCTTGCAACTCATTTGGAAACAACAAAACAACTGAACTTGAATGAACGTCTGGCATCATTAACAGCTGATCGTATGAACTTTGGTAATTTACCATTATTTACTAAACAACGTCATATCACATTTTTGAAAAATCAATCAAACAGAGATGCAATCTCATTTATTTGGCATGTCACAAATCCTGAACAGGTTCGACATATTCGCATACAACCAGGTTTGCTATCTCTTCTTTGTTGTACTCATTCATAATCTTTTGTTTCTGTGGGCAGTTCGAGGCAAAATCCAACCACGTCAATCAATGCCCATCAAAGTTACATTTATGGCGATCGAAGCACCTGCTTTTCATGATATCGATCTCGTGTGTGAAATATATAACGAAACAACCTTGGAACAATACAATCAGGAGGTGAAGAAATGGGAAGCTGGCATTCAACAGAGATGGGAACATTTGGAAATTGACGATGAAGAATACGAACGATGTTTACGTAGTGGTGTTATTGACGAAAATGAAAAAGCACCACCGCCGAGAAGTCGATCGTTACAAGGCTCAACATTGGAAATGTGTCAAACATTGCCGCCAGTGATTGTTAATTATGAACTTGAAGAGACCAATCTTGATCGTGCAAGACGTCAACGTGCACTTATGAAAAAACAAATGAATATGCGACCACAGATGCCTGCGCCTGAATTGTTACATTTAGCTTTTACAGCACGTACTTTAGTTTATAATGAATATGTCGATCTCTGTAGTGATACGAGTCAATTGGAAAAATTCTTTATCGACACATGTCTAGGTACGAGATTCTGTTTCTCTTGCAAATTTTATTTGAGCGCAACGATGGTTCTCTTTTAGGTGGTGATTATCAGAATGCAAATCTGAAGAAACGTTCGAAATTGATCGATGAAAACGATGCATCCGATGTTGCCAGCGATGATAGATTACTAGTTAAAAATGAAGAAGCTGATTTACTACGAACAACCTTATCTGATTTACTACGAAATCTTCTTTGTGATCGCGTTTTCGCCGACACATTACCTGAAATGATCGCCGAATCGGTTCCTTTCTTTGCACAATTACAGTTTACTTCGCCATCAAAGACAGATAACGAACAACGACCTGCTAGTGGATCATCGAAAGACGAAATCAATGTTGTCGAAGGTGAACAGAGTCTGGTTTGGTCAAGTGTTGATCAAGAACAAATACCTATGCTTTCAAAAACGCCGCACTCGATTGTATCTCAACCCAAACGTCTTCTCTCAACATCGTCATCGTCCTTATCTGATCTCGAACAAAAGCAAACTTCTGCTACATCTCCGCATATATCCTACAATCCTAATGTACGATCGTTAACCGAAGATATTCTGGAAAATACCTTGTGGAATATTTTACAAGAAGCGTACCACAGCGAATTCAGTTTAACTTCTCGGCCACGTTTAATTGCTTTGCCACCGAAACGTCAATCACCTGTGGTACCACGAGTTCATCTTCAACAAATGGACTCGAATCAACCGAATTTCACAGCACCACCACCGACACTCCCTCCTCCTCTCATCATGACCGAAGCGTTCGATTAACAGTGATTGTATTTAGCAACGTTGCTTTTTCGTTTTCTTTTCGATTCATTATAAAACTATTCTTTCTTCTTTTTTCGCTTTAAATAAAAACAGAAGAAAACTTTTTCTATTAAAACATTCGAAATTCCTCTTCGTGTAAATTGTGCCTTGATACTCGAATCGGCTCTTCCGCTTGGCTAAGTGATGACGGATCTAATGGATCTTTTTTCGCTGGCTTATCTGATCAATACACGTAGAAAAAGATCATACGAAAGAAATCAATCAACTCACATGGTACACTATTCGAATTTTCTGTCTGATGATAAATCTTAACGAAATTCACACTATCAAAGAACGGATGATTTTGAATGTCTTTATTTCCATTGGCCATGCACCCAAGTCGCGTACTAACATCAATAACGAGAATTTTCTTGATTAGATCAGCTAACTCATTCGAAAATGATGATGGACACGTATAACGCTGATTGACAATTGCTCTTTTGGGTGTAAATACATTCACATTCGCACGCGAAAGTGAAAAGATCGTTGGAGACTTACTCATATAATTGAATATGATCCTTTCCAGAGAAGGGTGGTTGACCGGCAGCCATTTCATAACAGAGAACTGCGAATGTCCACCTTAAATCGAATAATCAGAGCAGATCGGAACGATTTTCGTTGATATTGCATACCAATCGACTGACTTCCCGTAACCTTTGTGTTTAATTATTTCCGGCTATCGAAAAGAGTGATAATCACACTTTTATTCTCGAATAGAGAGGTCGTTGCTTTACTGGCAAGTAATCCGGTGTACCACATAGTGTGTACGTTCGGCCAGGAACATGTTTAGCAAAACCGAAGTCTGTCACTTTCAGATACCCATTGTCTGCTATCAAGATGTTTTCTGGTCTAAAAGAAACTCACTCATCGAACTTATCGACATTCTAATCAGTTTACTTCAAATCACGATATCTAAAACAGAGAAAACATGAAATTTCAATGTTTGAAAACAACGGCATAAATACTTACAGTACATCAAAATGATGTAAATATTCAAAGACAAGAAATATTTGAGCAGCATAAAATTTGACATGTTTTTCATTGAACTTTCCCGTATGTCTCAAATAAGTAAATAAATCACCGCCTAAATTAAAGCGCATCGAGTTCATCTGTTTGAAATTCCTCTGCTGATCTCTACCACTGATGTATTCCAACGACAAGTAGATAAATGAATTATCTTTAAACGAGAAAAAATATCGAACTGTATTTGGATGTTGTAAACAATACAACACTCGACGTTCATTCAATGTATGATCCAGTTGTTTATACCGAACTAATTTTCGTTTGTCCATAATCTTAATCGCATAGAATTTATTTCCCTCCATTTTGTTATGACTGTCCATTTTCAGTAATGCCAATACAACTCGACCGAACGAGCCTCGGCCAAGTGTACGAATTAATTGAAATTTATCCAACGACAACGTAGCATCACACGGTGATACACGAGACCAACGTTGTTTGAAATGATCGGTTAGTTCTGTATCTTCATTTGCACTGGCATAGGAAATATATTGATAGAGTTCATTTTTGGCACCACGAACTAATGATGAGGACATTCGCAAAACAATTTAATTCAAAAAAAGATTCATTCATCGAGATAATACGAATTTCGTAGATAGACCGGGCGCCTTTTTCGATCCGATTTGACTCATCAGATATGTTTAGATGCACTTGAAAATTCTAGTGCATATAAACAATTGAAGAGCAAAGCTTGTCCTGAAGTATTTAAACACTTTGAACAATATGAGTGTCTTTGTAAGATAAAATAAATAACTGCATGCTCATTGTTTCGCTGATTTAAATCTTTTTCAATCAGAACTTCATTGGCACAAATTTTTATTGACAGTCTAATTGAACTTGAGCAAAAAATAACATTTTTCAAGACATGTGGATGCTCAACAAGAAAAGTTTTCAGCTAAGTTAGATCGAAAATCGCTTGACATTTTTTCATTAGCACCAAAGTCAATCAAAAGCGTAAATGTGATCGACAAGAATCTTTACAAGACATTATCTAGAAGCCTGTTATACAAATTATTTTATCCGAGAGAGTTCTGTGCGAATCGGAGAAATTGTGATGAAGAGATGAACAACCTTCACAATTCCTCTTACTATTTGTCAAGTGAAGCTGAATAAAGTTACCTAATCTTATTGATTCACTATTGGCACAGTTCAATTGAAAAAAGTGATTTGCGACAGAACATATCACATTCTCTAAGATTTCTTCTCTGCCATTCATGTTCTGCTATCATTTGCAGAAGTTTCTCTTTCGAATCTTTCATTTATTAATGATAACTTCTTATCATCATCTCTATTCCCTTTTTCTCTTCGTTAAAATGTGTTGTTCTCACCCTACTTGTTCTCTTTTTAAAACACTAATTTGGCTTTTTTTGCGTACTTCAATGACAGCACGCAGTATCGGAAAGTTTCAAATTTCTTTGCAACGTCTACAACTCCAATCAACAAGTACAATCCTATTTCTTTTTCTTGTGTCCTCGATTCCCATTCACTAATCTACACTCACTATTTTAAAACGTTTTCATGAACAATCTCCTGCTAATGTTAAGTTTTTTTTATCAACAAATTAAACTACACTAACAATAATGACGTGTTACTAAAGAAACAATAAAAGATGTTTATTGGAAACGAAAACGACCCAAGATAACAGTATATATTTCCTCTTCTCATTTTCTCTTTTCACTAGATCAGAATACAATCAGTTGAATTTCACACGCACACTTATATATATACATAACCTCAAGTCTTCTGCTTCCATAGTAAAACGAACAACAGTTACAAATCAAATGCTATGATCAGTTTACGTTGTGTTAGACCAACATCAGAATGAAAGAATAAGAAAAAAAGTAAACGAAGGTAGCAAGAATACATCATCAAGAATAGGTCAAGACGTTTAGTGGAAGAGACAATTGAATAAGCACATAGTTCGTAATGAGACGAACAAATCGCGTCGAACCGGTCAACGCCGGTAATGATGCAAATGATTTAGCACGAGCAACCATGACGACAACAACACGCATGGAATTTGTTCGACGAGTTCAAGTACTTCCAATGGTACGTAAACGTAAACACTCGATCTTAAGTCTTAAATTTAATTGTTGCATGTCGACGAGGATTTTCTTCTTCTTACTCATTTTCAACTGATTATGCGGAAGAGAAGGATCGAATAAAAAGGAAAAGAAAAGATTGACTACTAGTAGTTGAACAAGTAATCATATTGGAAATTTGCTCTTCATAAACAAGTATTTTTACAGGAACAAGCAGTTGCTCAATTGCATGGCGATCTGAATCAATCACTTGCCGGCGAAGCAACGATCTCGCCTAGGATTTGGACTGGAATGCAGCGTCCCGCAACACCCATAGCTATCAGGTATTGCCTTACATTGAAATTACCGAAAAACAAGTCATTGACTGAGTTTTCATTATGAAAGAGGTACTCGTCGAGCAATCTGGGTTATCGGTTGTCTATTTATTACAGTTGGTCTACTTGCTCTTTTTGCTTTAATTGTCGGTTTAACGATTGCCTTTGGGAGTTTGTAGTTTTTAATCAAAGATTTCAGTCAAGTAATTGCTTTTCTTCATTTTTATAGCAACGAATGCAATCGGCGAAAGTGGCATCGAAAGTTTGTACACTTTTCTCTATTCGGATACCGAATGAATAATTGTACATTATTGTATATATTAGGATATGATGTCGGTGATTTACACTACGGAGTCGACAATGTGGATAGTGAGAAATTTCCATCCAACACATATCTGTCTAATGATAATAAAATTGCGGTTCAAAAATATGTTTGTCAATTCAAGTTAGATAGTTATACTGAATGTAGATCATTTCTTTTAGTTTGCAGATCAATTTATCAATGAGTCTGGCTATCGCGGTCTTTTTATCGATGGAGTACTTGTGCAACAACAATCTGGAAGTAGTCGACGACGAAGGTAAATCTTTCGGATGACTCATTAAAAATTCCAATTTCTTGCTTGTCTAATTAAGAGATGCATCGTGCGATGCCATTTTTGTTGTTCGAAATATTCAGGTATATTTCGATTATTGTTCGACGTGTGCTGGTTCGCGCAATCTGGCCTTACGTCGTGCACTTTCAAATATAACGGCCTTTCAGCAACCTCTGGAACTACTATTGAACAGTGCTGGTCAAGCGAAAGTGGCAACAGAAATCTGTTCTGTCCCAACGATGTCTCGTTTAAGTAAGCTTCGTTATTACAGAGGATTTGGAAGCCGGAGTAACATATCGTATTGTTTACATTCAGTTATACCAGTACAATTAAGTATATTACAAGCTGAAAGGATCAATTCAAGTCTCATACATACTACTACTACTACATACTCTCCCACAACTGTAACACAAACGACTTCTTCCACCTACACTTCAAGTATACGACGATCGTCTGGTCGTTCGACAAGTGTATTAACATCGCGAGGTGTTACTACGCAAAAAGTAACGTCGATGAGAAAAATAACAACGACAACGACAACGACTACTGTCGCACCGATTGAAACAACAATGGCTGATGATACTACGACAGGTATACATACAGTAACATCAGCAGGAGTAACCGATTCTATATTAACGACGGAATCGACAGTTACCGAAAGAGTGACCATGCAACAAACAGATGTACCTACGACACGGAGTGAAATCGACACGACAACAGCAGAGCAATCGGATGATGTAGTAACAACTGAAGAAGTAGAGTCTACATCACCATCATCGTCATCGTCGTCGACTGAAGGACCTGAAGATTCTACATATACGATGGAATTAACGTCGTTCTCAACGGATACTGCAACAGTCGATACAGATACAACGTCAGCGTATGAAGAGATGATTTCAACATCTACTCTTGACCTCGTGAAAAATATCACAACCACTGATGAAACTGTAACGACTTCTATTGATAATTCTACTGAAATGACTGATACTACGACGCTCGATTTATCAACAGTAAACGATACTACAACAGAATCTGATTCACTCGAAACGACAACTAATATCGCACAAACAGATTTGGAGACGAATTCAACACTGGAAATGCTATCAACCACTGTTTTTGATGACAACTCGACAACGTACGAAGACGTCACTGACCTAACAACGGAAATGGAATCTAGTACAATATATAGTTACACAGAAGAAACAACGTCCCTACCTGAACATGTTCCAACGACCATGAAACCGACGACTAGTTATTCGCGTTTAACATCTAAGAAGATTGTACCATATAAACCATCATTGTCTACTAGTGGTAGACGATATACATCAGCCCAACAAACGACTCCATCTGCAATTACGATGTCATCGGGAAAACCAGGCCGCACACGAAAACAAACATACTATTCCACACTCTTTACTTCGCCTATGATAACATCTACAAATACCTATCGACTAACAACGGATAAACGACGTGGACGTCTGACTACTGCTAGTGCTTCGATTACATCAGCGAAAGCAGGACGTACACAGAAGCAGACATACTATTCAACAGCAACTACATCAGTCACTGCACCGTCTACGAACACCTATCGACCGACAGTAGATAAACGACAGGGACGTCTGACTACAGTTGCAACTCCAGTAACATCAATTAAACCAGGCCGTACACAGAAGCAAACGTACTACTCAGCACTTCTTACCTCACCGGCTATAACATCTGCAAATACTTATCGACAAACAACGGATAAACGACGTGGACGTCTCACTACTGCTGGTGCTTCGATTACATCAGCAAAAGCAGGACGTACACCAAAACAAACATACTACTCAACACTCTTTACTTCACCTATTGTAACATCTACAATCAATTACCAGTCGACGACTAACAAACGACGAGGACGTTGGACAACTGCGAAGACCTCATTCGCAACCACCGGCCAAACAAGTGAGTTTTTTATATGAAGCTTTTTACCACAAGACTCGATATTTTCATACTAGATACTCGAGTTTACACGACGGTGACACTTCCAGTGACTACAGCAACTCGGCAACGCGGTCGATCCAAAGCTACAATCGGCACATCGAAACAAACAAGTACGAATATCTTTGACTTAAAACTATACGAATCTTTATTTGTCTCTAGCCTACTATCCAACAACGATGACTACAACCTATAAAACAACAGTTCTGCCGACAACTACTACAACTCAAGATTACACATCCATAGCAAGTACAGAAATAATAGTTACGGGTATGTTCTTTTTGCAAATATTACTCTCTTTTATACGGTTGATCTATTTTTAGATTCAACGTCTGCAACAGGTACAAATACGGAACTACCGATTGATCTTGAGCAAACATCGACCGCATCAAATGAAGAACTTAGTACTGAATCATTATCGTTAGAAGATTTAGCATCTACAGATGGAACGTATACAACAACTCCAAAAATCAGCACAACAACCACAAAGATCGTAAGTACTTCTGGCATGATAAACACGCTTAGTTTGCTTGATAACACAACTGAAGAACAACGCTTGCATTCATTAATCTTTACTACTACTACTACTACTACTATATCATTCACAAATGCTTACATAGAAAGTAGTTCTATCACTTCTGCGTCTACAGCTGATGTATCGAGAAGATCAACAGAACTATTGAATACATTATTTGACATATCCGCATCAACAGTACGTTCAAGTAAAATATCAACTGAAGATCATTCGTCTTACTCAAATTCAGAACTGTATGAACGCCCAACAGCTTTCACAGCCGTCAACAGTGAGAATGATCAAAACTCTGTAACTGCATCACATACCATCATACAGTCGACTACGGAATCATTATTTTTTGCTGATCCATCAACTACCGGAACATCGAGTACGTCACTACAATCGTCGACAATGGCGTACAGTGCATCTCATTCATCAACTGGAATTGTTTCTCTGGCTAGTAGTGAATCCTCAGCGCAGAAATCATCAACCAGTACTATTTCGGCCATTGAAACGAATACAGTTCCAGTAAATAGTATCTCTCGCTCAGACTTATTTACGTATGAATTTGAGACAACTACCGATCTAATAACTAACTCACATTTATTAACACATATTACTAATGCTGTTATCAATGATTATGCTTCTCTTACAACTAACATCGATCAAACATCATCTTCGACAATTCACTCATTGACATCGGACATATTTCAGGATAAACAAACTACTGGTCAGATATCCACAGCTTCTTTGACGACAGTAGATTCTAGTAAAAGCTCTCCACCGACATCACCACCAACGAACGACGTTCATCTTGAAACCAATATAATTACGACCGATGGTTATCATCTGGATTCTATAAGCACACAGTCTATCTCAGAAACATCTAAAGATCTCACCGTTGACAATGATTTGCCCACAGTTGTTGAGCAGCATTCAACTCCAGCCCATCATTCGTCATCATCCAACATAGAAAATTCAGATAAAATGACAACCGGCAACAACTATCCAACGGTGTCGGAGAGAACTATCGAAAATTCGAATACCAATACAATGAAAGCAGTGGAACAAACAAGTGACATAATCCTGACTACCATAAACATCGACGATAATTTTCTCATATCAGATACATCTTTAGTATCAGTGTCCACAGATCGTTCCATTCAGGCGAGTGTACTGGCCACATCGTCAGCAATTTCATCAATTACTACACCTCTAACTAACGACATTGACAATATTCCGCATACAACGGTGACGGATACATCTCGTAATACGTCTATCGTGCCTGACGACTCAAAAACCGACTTAACTACCGCAGATAATACCATTGCCACTTCGCCCACATCTCTTTTTCCGTCTACCAATCTACCGAATGACTCCAGTTCAAAAGAATCGTCCACCGTCTATATTGATGCTATAACGTCTAAGGCAAATAATGACATATCCACTGCCACCATGATTATAACCACCGCGAATGAGGCTTCCACGCCTACCAAGAAATCCTCTTCCGTCGATGCTACCACTGGTACAGCAGAATCCATAATCAATCATTCAGTCACTGCCGTTCCAACCGACGCTGATGCCGCTTTAATGACAACTGTCGATAGTAGCGCCAAAACTTCACCACTATCTCGCCCTCAATCAACTGACTCACAAGATGAAGCCACTTCCACTGAAACATCCAGTTTAACTACCAACACAAGTACAGTATTCAACGAAATCAATCCAATCCCGTTTTCTACTATAGAAGAAAACGGTATTCAATCATCTACCGCTCATGTTGACGATGCAACAGCCATCAACGACGCTTCATCACACCACGAGAAACTATTTTCCACCGATTCTACTGTCCTGTCGGTAAAATCGACAACGCACTCTTCTTCCACTTCAACTGCTACTGACCATGAGAATATTGCAGTAACAACTGACTTCAAGTCTACCGATCTGTCCAATATGTCAAGTTCAACTCAACCATCTACTATAACTCCAAGTACCACTGAAGCTACTTCAACCACAAGAGAACATACCACCACACCATCATCTACCATTCACATCCAGGATGTAACCACGCAAAAAGAGGCTACCTCACTCCATGGAGAATCATCCTCGAGGGGTTCTACCGTTATCGTAGTACAATCGACGACAGAACTCTCTCCTATTTCATATTTAACTGACGCCAAGGGCGCTATGTTGAGAACTATGGATATTAGAAGTACCAGTGCAGTCACAACTAATTCAGAATCCACCGATTTATTCATCACAACTCGAACTGATATCGGAACATCCAGTGAAGCTGCTTCAGCCACACCATCAACCACAGACGAAAGCAGCGCTATTCGATCATCTACCGCTCATGCTCACGACACTACATCCAGGAACGACGGTTCATCCCACCCCGAGAAAATCTTTTCTACTGATTCCACTGTTGTACCGGTGAAGTCCACGACGGGCTCTTCTACTTCACCTTCTAATGACAATGAGGATATTCCAGTAACAACTGACAACCACTCTACCGATCTGTCGAACAGGGCAACTTCAGCTGGAACGCCTACTGTAACTCGAACTAGCAGTGAAGCTGCTTCAGCCACCTCATCAACGACAGAAGAAAGCAGCGCTATTCGATCATCTACCGCGCATGTTGACGATACAACAGCCATTAACCAGGCTTCATCACACTACGAGAAGTTGTTTTCCACTGATTCTACTGTTGTACCGGTGAAGTCGACGACGGACTCTTCTTCTACTCGAACTGCTAGTGACAATGAGGATATTGCAGTGACAGCCCACTTCCAGTCTAGCGATCTGCCGAGCACACCAACTTCAGCTGAGACATCTACTGTAACTCGAACTAGCAATGAAGCTGCTTCAACCACAAGAGAAAATCTCACTACTGAATCATCTACCATTCACATCCAGGATGTAACCACTGAAAATGATGCTGTATCACTCCACAGAGAATCATCCTCGATCGATTCTACCGTTAACGTAGTGCAAACGACAACTGAACGCTCTCCTGCTTCATATTTAACAGACGCCAAGGACGCTATGCTCAGAACTACGGATATTAGGAGTGCCAGTGCAGTCACAACTAATTCAGAATCCACCGATTTATCCGTCACAACTCGAACTGATATTGGAACATCCAGTGAAGCTGCTGCAGCCGCACCATCGACCAGAGAAGAAGACATGCCTATTCGATCATCTACCGCTCATATTGACGATACAACACCAATGAACCACGCTTCATCACACCACGAGAAACTGTTTGCCATTGATTCTACTGTGGTGTCGGTACGATCGACGACGGACTCTTCTTCTGCTCGAATCGCTAATGATAATGAGAATATTGCAGTAACAACTGACTTCAAGTCTAGCGATCTGCCGAACACAACAACTTCAGCTGAGACGTCTACTGCAACTCGAAGTAGCACTGCAGCTGCTACAACCACCAGAGAAAGCCTTGCTATTCAATCTACTATCATTCAGATCCGGGATGTAACCACGCAAAATGATGCTACATCACTCCACCAAGAATCATCCTCGATCGATTCAACCGTTGTCATGGTGCAAACGACAACTGAACGCTCTGCTACTTCACATTCAACAGACTCCAAAGACCCTATGCTGAGAACTACAGATATTAGGAGTACAAGTGCAGTCACAACTAATTTAGAATCTACCGATTTATTCATCACAACTCGAACTGATATTGGTACATCTAGTGAAACTGGTTCAGCCACACCATTCACGACACAAGAACGCATGGCTGTTGAACCATCTACCGCGCATGTTGATGATACAACACTAGTGAACCACGCTTCATCCCACCACGAGAAACTATTTTCCGATGATTCTACTGTTGTACCGGTGAAGTCGACGGCGCACCCTTCTACCACTTCAACTGCTAATGACAATGAAGATACTGCAGTAACAGCAAACTTCCGGCCTACCGACGTGCCGAATATGTCAAGTTCGACTCAAACGTCTACTGTAACTCGAACTGGCAGTGAAGCTGCTTCAGCCACATCATCAACAACAGCGGAACAGATCCCAGTTCGATCATCTACCGCTCATATTGACGATACAACAGCCATTAACCACGCTTCATCACACGACGACAAGCTATTTTCCACTGATTATAGTGATCTCCCGGTAAAATCGACACCGCACTCTGCTTCTACTTTAGCTCCTGACCACAATGATGATGCTGCAGTGACATCTGACTCCAAGTCTACAGATCTGCCGGATAGGTTAAGTTCAGCTCAGAAGTCTACTGTAACCCAAAGTACCACTGAAGCTGTTTCAGCCACATCGTCGACGACGAAAGAACCCATCGCTATTCTATCATCTACCGCTCATATCGACGATACAACACCAGTGAACGACGCTTCATCAAACCACCAGAAATTGTCTTACACTGATTCTACTGTTCTCCCGGTAAAATCGACGACGGACTCTTCTTCTACTCCAACCATTAATGATAATGAGGATCTTGCAGTAACAACCCACTTCCAGTCTAGCGATCTGCCGAGTATCTCAAGTTCAACTCAAACGTCTACTGTAACTCGAAGTACCACTGAAGCTACTTCAACCACCAGAGAAAGCTTTGCTATTCAATCTTCTACCATTCACATCCAGCCTGAAACCACGCAAAATGATGCTACATCACTCCGCGAAGAATCATCCTCGATCGATTCCACCGTTAACGTAGTGCAAACGACAACTGAACGCTCTCCTACTTCAAATTCAACTCCCGATATGGATGCTATGGTGATAACTACGGATGTTAGGAGCACAGATGCAGCCACAAGTAAATCTGCCGATTTATCAATCACAACTCGAACTGATATTAGAATATCCAGTGAAACTGCTTCAGTCACACCATCGACCACAGAAGAACGCATACCTATTCGATCATCTACCGCTGATATTGACGATACAACAGCCATAAGCGACGCTTCATCACACCACGAGAAACTGTTTGCCATTGATTCTACTGTGGTGTCGGTACGATCGACGACGGACTCTTCTTCTGTTCGAACCGCTAATGATAATGAGAATATTGCAGTAACAGCTGACTTCAAGTCTAGCGATCTGCCGAACACAAGAACTTCGCTTGAGACATCTACTGTAACTCCAAGTACCACTGAAGCTGCTTCAACCACCAGAGAGAGCTTTTCTATTCAATCTACTACCATTCACATCCAGGATGTAACCACACAAAATGATGCTACCTCACTCCACGGAGAATCATCCTCGATCGATTCGACCGTTGTCATGGTGCAAACGACAACTCAACGCTCTCTTACTTCATATTTAACAGACGTCAAGGACGCTATGCTGAGAACTACGGATATTAGGAGTGCAAGTGGAGTCACAACTAATTCAGAATCTACCGATTTATCCATCACAACTCGAACCGATATTGGAACATCCAGTGAAACTGTTGCAGCCGTGCCATCCTCGACACAAGAACACATGGCTATTCAATCATCTACTAAGCATGTTGATGATACAACACTAGTGAACCAGGCTTCATCCCGCGACGAGAGACCATTTTCCACTGATTATACTGTTCTACCGGTGGAGTCGACGACGTACTCTTCTTCTACTTCACCCTCTAATGACAGTGAGGATACTGCATTAACATCTAACTTCCAGTCTATCGATCTACCGAATACGTCAAGTTCAACTCAAACGTCTACTGTAACTCGAAGTACCACTGAAGCTGCTTCAGCCACCTCATCAACCACAGAAGAAAGCAGCGCTATTCGATCATCTACCGCTCATATTGACGACACAACAGCCATTAACCAGGCTTCATCACACTACGAGAAGTTGTTTTTCACTGATTCTACTGTTGTACCGGTGAAGTCGACGACGGACTCTTCTTCTACTCGAACTGCTAGTGACAATGAGGATATTGCAGTGACAGCCCACTTCCAGTCTAGCGATCTGCCGAGCACACCAACTTCAGCTGAGACATCTACTGTAACTCGAACTAGCAATGAAGCTGCTTCAACCACAAGAGAAAATCTCACTACTGAATCATCTACCATTCACATCCAGGATGTAACCACTGAAAATGATGCTGTATCACTCCACGGAGAATCATCCTCGATCGATTCTACCACTATTATAGCACCGTCCGCAGCTGAATCCTCAACCAGTTCAGATTCGAATGATTTTTCAATATCACCATCAATATCTGCTGACACTAAGGAGTCTATATTTACAACTTCGTCTATAGGCCGATTTCGATCCGTCGGTATATCGGACACAACAAGTTCAACTGAGTCATCTGTTAAAGGTGGACACACTAGTGAAACTACTTCAACCATACTGTCTATTGTCGAAGCAGTTACTACTGTCTCACCGCTCACCACTGATTTCGATGTGACAACGCCAAGCTGGAATAATGAAACAAATGTATTTTCGACCGGCGGTATAACTATCGCCTTACAGTCGACAAATGGAGGATTAGCAGTGTCAAATTTTACTGATATGTCAACACTTGAGCCAGTTTCTGCCGAGAATGACAATAATACGTTTGATGAAACGTCAGTCGTGCCTGAAGAACGAAGAGTTTACTTATCATCTGAGTCGGTTTCTGAATCTACGAACTTACCAAGTGAATTACGTCCCGCTGAATCATCTGTCACAGCTCAACCCAGCAGTGAAGCAGTCACTGAAATCGGTTCAACAAAAATATCTACCACAGAACCAGATATTCATATTCGATCGTCCATTTTGCACGTCGATGCAGTTACGTCAAAAGCAAGCTCTGGAACATTCGACACCACAACACTAATAACAGTAGTAGACGATGAAGCGTCACGTACCGAAAACCTCTTTTCGACCGCTCCTACTGTATCCGAGCTTACCGAAAATAAACACACTGTACTCACAACTGTGACAAGTACATTGGATGATGTATTGACCATATCTGATAAATCTGGAGCTGATCTGTCCACTGGATCACGTACTACGGTTCGTACTGGCAGTGCAACAACGCATGAAACTGCTTCAGTTAGGATGCCCACAACGGAAGAAAATACCAGCATTCAACCGTCTACCACTCACATCAATGCAATAGTGCCAGACGCCAGTAATGAAACATCGGCCACAACAGTACTCACAACAATAATGCATAATGCGTCATCAGTCTCAACATCGACATTTAACGAAGATTCAGTTGAGAAGCAGTCAACAACCGAACGCTCGACTCTATCAGATTCTAGTGAATTCGATACTATTCCATCCACAACGGTGACACACATATTAGACCGTTCGTCGACCGCACACAACACTATTGCAAGCTCATCGTCATTTCTTTCTCTATCTATCGATCAACTGAATATATTAAGTTCGACTGAATCGTCTACTTTTGAAGTCGAGAAAACAGCATCTCACGCGAATAATGAACCATCTACGACTACTATATTGCTTACCACGACAACAGATGATACATCATCCGTGACTGACAGACGGGAACATGATTTATTAACCGTGCACGATACCATTATAACTTCATCCACATATCATTCTCACTCGACTAAGATGCCAGATACATTCAGTGAAACTGATCCAACAAAACTGTCTACCACTCGTGTCGATACATCATCAGTTCAAGAAAAAATGTATTCGATCGGCCCTACTAGTATCCTGGCACAATCGACGAGTGAATTTTTGACTGTGTCAGATTCTATCGGTACTTCGCAAATAATGAAATCCAACCCAACGTTACTGGCAGATCATTCAACAAGAGAGAGATCCATGTCCACTAACTCTATTATTGATTCAACAAGTACTACTTTGGATAAAGAAGAATCAACTTCAACTGTAGGAATATCATCTCATCAATCGAATGCAAATAATTTCCAACACTCAACGACGTATCTTACGCAGCAAGACGTATTCTCGACTATTTCAGCATCATTCACTCCTATTAACGCAGATTCTGTTACATTATCAGAAGAAACATCTGTCAATCTTGACTTAACCACCGATTTGCATAATAAACAAGCAACATTGCCATCAACTCAAAATCACATGTATTCAACAACAGAGAAAATCAGTCCTACAAGTGTTTCGACTGATTCAGATCCATCGTTGGCCGATGCTAAAACAAGCCTTTCTCTCAATATCAGCCAATCGACCGAAATGGATCATACGACCATGAAAGCCAAGTCATCTACTGCTTCCCAAATCGATGATGAAACAACAACGTCAAGTAAAATCGAACAAATCTCAACTAGTACTGCAACAACATCATCCCTGTTGGCTGTCTTAACAAGCAATTATCAATTCAATCCAGATTTCACTACCAAAAATGAGATTAGGTCGATATCATTGACTGATAGTCAACAAACAGGTAAATCTATTTTTGACTTTTCCATATATCAAAATTCCTGTTTTCATTCTTCAGATGCACCAGCCAAATCTTCGACTGGTTCCACATCTTTCAACTCGATTCAATCGACAACCAATTCATCTAATGGAACTTTGCCTACTCCAACAACACGCACTGAACAAACCTCAAGCACGATAGCATCTTCTACTGATATTTTAAATACCACTTTAACCTCACCATAGATATTCTGCATGTCAAATTTGCTTACATATTTTTCTTCGAATGACTTTAAACAACGAATACTTTTTATTTTATATATTCTAGCTCCCAGTTAAAGAAGATAATAACAACGAATACTATGACTACTAACACCTCGTTATCCTCCTATTGAAAAAAGTCTCAAGTCCGGTGTGTACACGAACTTCATAGACGATAACAAGAAACTCGATGTCGCTTTCTTTCTCTTCAATAAACAATTGATAATATATCGCTTCTTAGGAAACAATAATATATCTTTCGAACATGCCCCCATTATCTGATATATATATATGAGTCTTTTCTCGCGCTTCATTCAGATCTATTTGCTAATAAAAACGAATCAATTTCACTTGTGTTTTCATTCACACTTTAGTCACCTGACCATTTTTTCCACTTTACTCTTCATCAATTCGTTGTTGATGATGATGATGATGATGAATATGTACAATGGTGTGAACATGCACAAGCGACCATATACATATAAACGTTTAATTGTGCTCGAGGCTTTCAACAATTGACAATTGATATGAGACAGAAAAAGTGAAATAAAAAGTTGTGTTTAATTTCGCAGGAAATGAAGTGTTCAATTATCGACACAGTTCTCTAGCGAGAAAAAAAGCAAATTTCCTAATTCGCAAATAATTATATCAATTCTTTTGTTCAAGACTTTTCTATTGATCAATTAGATTGGCATCGTCACAGGGAAATAGAGACAGAAAAGTCGATTAAAAGAAAAAAAACCGATAAATATTAAATGATTTGTATGATGACGTCAGTCAATCTTCTTTCCTCTCTCTCTTTTTCATTCAGCTGTGTATGAAACAATCCCGCAAGCAGCTTTCCTTTGATCATCAGATTTCATTTCGTTTGATTAATTTAACAATCATCATCTTTTCAATATTGATACTTCGATTAAATCCTACACATGTCTCTAATTACAAGCTCAATTGAATCATTCAGATAGTTGTTTTCATTTCGCTTTTGACATCATAATCTGTGAATTCACTTGCTGTACCAATCGTCTGAATTGTATCCATTTCTTGGACATTATACGATACAACCGGAATATCATACGCTTTTATTTGTCGTTTAATTTCTTTACTTTCATTGTTTATTCGCTGACGAATAATGAATATATATAATAGAATTAAAATCAAAAGAACAACGACTATGATGATTCCAGTGATAGTTAGCCAAGATTTGAAAAACTTTTTCTTTTCCGGGAATGTTTTTACTTTACAATATACAGTTGAGAAGAAAATTAAGACTAACAAGAAATGCAAACGAAGCAGATTGTTCATAATAGAAAAGATGACAAATTTGTGTTGTTGCCGAGGTAATTCATCAATTAGAAATATGAAGACAAAAAACAAGGTTTAAATTTTTGATTTAGTATTTTGCCTTTTTTTGCAATCAAAGATGCGTATCTATTAATTTTCTTTTATTCTTCAACGTTCGATGAGAAAATTAAACAGCAGTCAAATGTCGTCGTCAGTTAATTCATATATTATTAAATATAGTCATCATTTCAGACAAATTAGAATGTCGTCAAGCAGTCACCGAAACGAACACATACAGAAGCTTGAAGGGGAGAAAACGCCGAGTATGATTTCTTCACCCACCCTCGTTCTCTCTCTCTCTCTCTTTCTCCTGTGCTTCATGTACAATATGCACGCGCGTGAAATGATTATATTGGTTTGTTGATTACAACATACGAACCATCCTTCTCTTAATATTCACCAATAGAATAACTCGATGCACTCTATTTTTTCTTCTTCCTCGGTGAAAGAAAAAGAAAGAGAGAGAGGGAGGGAGCGAGAGAAAGGAAAAGGGAATATAATTATCATCGGACACATCTAGTCATAACTAAAGTTTTTCTCTCTTCCTCAGTGCGCACTTACGATCAAATCATCCACTACATTTCATAATTGAATAAAAACACTGACATATTCATATTCATAAATATTAAAACGTAGCAACGAAACTTCTCAATGCGTGGTTTCACGATCGCTTGTATACTCGAAAGTACGAATTCGACTTCGACATCGACACCAATAGCAACAACGAATAAATTAAAACGAAAGAATTCTGATGATAATGAAGAATATCAGCCTAATAAACGACAAACAACGGAAGGTAAGAGAAAATACTTCTTTTCTTTTATTAAGATATCGTTTCAATTAGTTTTTCAATACATCTTTATTGAATACATAATAAGACTTAATCAATACAATCTAGCTCTATTGTTCGGAAACTAGGAGAAAGAATGTCTTGTCAATTACTTCATTAACGTCGAGATGAAAAGGAAAAGAAGGAGAGACAGAGAGAGAGAATGTCATTGATCAACAAAGAAGAGAAAACAAGCTAAATTAATATGAATTTTTTTTTGTCGTTTATTAGTATCTGAAATCTTATCACCGTCATCCGCTCTGCTTCTGCCAAGTTCATCATCTGACAATAGTAATAATAAATTGTCAATTAACGACGAAGAACGTGATTCCTCTACGGAGCAACACAGTTGTGACGAACGGCCACGGAAAGTCCGACGAAGTCGAACAACATTCTCTACATACCAGTTACATCAGCTGGAACGTTCATTCGAAAAAACGCAATATCCAGATGTCTTTACACGTGAAGAACTTGCGATGAGATTGGATTTAAGTGAAGCGCGTGTACAAGTTTGGTAAGTAAAAGAAAGACAAACTTTTCTGTTCGTTTATCAAATGAGTTATTCTATCAAGGTTTCAAAATCGTCGCGCTAAATGGCGTAAACGTGAAAAAGCTCTCGGTCGTGAAAGCCCGAATTTCATGGGTCCACACGATTTAGAAGCCTTTCGTCATCAAATGTCAACGTATTTATCCAATGCTTTAACTGGAAATATTCCAGTCCCTAATGAACGTCCGCAATTACCTGTGCCTCCACCACACTATCTTCCATTTCTCATGGGTCATCTCGACGAAAAAGTCCTAGCCCGTTTACCAACTAATGCGGCAGCAGCAAACATCTCTCCAAATTTCGGCTTGCTATATCATCATCCTCATCATTCAACACCGCCGCCAAATATTAATATATCATCTGCATCGCCAACATCATCATCGAACTCATCAACATCAGATATTCCGGAACAATCATCGTCATCACCATATTTAGCAACATTCGATCATCATAGACGTGTGAAGCTAGAACTACAAGATGCTACTGCTTGAAAAAATCTTGTTTTCTTTTTGTTCTTTTCGTTTCGCTTCTATTTACAGTGCTTGTACAGTTTGATGTGAGTGTGTGTGTGTGTCTTATTTTTTAAATACGAAGAAAAAAACTCCGAAGAGAAAGTAATCATATTAAAGTTTCTATGCTGCAGAAGATTATTTCTTATTAAACATAAATCGGTTTACGATTGGTTGAATCCTGCGAACATGAAAATTTCTCCCCTGGGACGAATGAATAGGCCATATAAGAACAAGAAAAAAAACTGTGTACATGTATTCATTGGTTCTTTGTCAATAAAAAGAAAGAGATGATTTGATTAAATCCNAAAAAACTCCGAAGAGAAAGTAATCATATTAAAGTTTCTATGCTGCAGAAGATTATTTCTTATTAAACATAAATCGGTTTACGATTGGTTGAATCCTGCGAACATGAAAATTTCTCCCCTGGGACGAATGAATAGGCCATATAAGAACAAGAAAAAAAACTGTGTACATGTATTCATTGGTTCTTTGTCAATAAAAAGAAAGAGATGATTTGATTAAATCCATTAAAAAATAGATTCGATAATTTTCTTATTCATTTCGATATTTATGATGTTGATGACAATACAGAGTAAATTAGATGAGAGATAACCGGAAATGTAAGAGAGAAGGTCGAACTTGTAATTTAGACAAAGATGAACGGAAATACATCATCATCAAAAGAAAAGATGAAGAAAGAAGAAAGTTCACGTCGCTATACTTTAGATTGACATTGTTAGAGTAGAGAACATAGTTTGCATGTTTAACAAGAAAGAGTCTCAAACTAATCGAATAATCCGTTCTAATCTGTTGCTATGAAAGACCTAATCGTTTTCCGCTTCATTTCGTTTCTATTGGTATATGAATAAGAAAAACGTAACTATATGTTTATATGACAAGGATTTTGATTCACACCATCATCATCAGTGCCACCACCTGGCGTGTTATTGAATGAATAGAGCTACTCGAGTTAATTGTAGACGACTTGAGCTCGTTGGAAACATACACATACATACATATATATATATACACTCTTGTTCTTATATACAAGTGGCTCAATATATAATTGTTCTATAGTTGCATATTCTTGTCTCTTTATCCGTACACACATACGCATACTTAGATCGTTAATACCCATAATTAGATTCGAGGTTGTTTCATGTCATTTGTCTTTATCACATTCTATACAAGAGAGAAAAAAGGCCTACTTATCGGAATAATAGAAAAAAAAGAGATACGATTGTTGATAGAATGAAGTTACTAACATGCGAAGTCTATTAGAACTAAATAATTACAGTATATATGCTTTCTTTATCTTTAATAATATGTTTGGTTATGAATAATTTAGAAGAAAATAACAGCAATGTGGACATTGATGATGAGGATAATGTCGTTGAAATAAGAAGCAATTTGAAGCCTGATTACATCTGATGATGACGACAGTAAAAGCAAGTGCCCGATGCCGATGAATTGCTCATATCCGGCTTGCGTTTTATTCTTTAATCATCTCCATCTGCATTTTTTGTCATCGTCACCCTCATCAGATGGATGACAATAAAACAAAAAAAAAGAAGAAACTGAATGAACGTNGACATTGATGATGAGGATAATGTCGTTGAAATAAGAAGCAATTTGAAGCCTGATTACATCTGATGATGACGACAGTAAAAGCAAGTGCCCGATGCCGATGAATTGCTCATATCCGGCTTGCGTTTTATTCTTTAATCATCTCCATCTGCATTTTTTGTCATCGTCACCCTCATCAGATGGATGACAATAAAACAAAAAAAAAGAAGAAACTGAATGAACGTCATCATGGGCAATTGCTGATTTCAATTGCAATATCCTGTTGTATGTGCATATCACACGATACTCTTCACATCTCTAATTTTGTTTCATTTCCGTCCGAAATGTTCGCTTTGCTCATCGAGGTGTAGATCCTCTCGTGTATGTCGCCTCTAATCAAACTATTCTCTTCCGAAGAAAATTTAAATTAATATAATATATATGTGTAAGTTCTTCTTCTTCTTCTTCTTCTTCTTTTATACAAAAGAAAACGTACAGGCATGTTGACATAGAAAGTTAAAGAAAGTAACGAGCAAAAGCAAGTGAAACATTAATAATCAAAAGACAAGTACCGAAAATTAAACCAAGTAGAATACCAGCACGACGCCGTTTGAACAAACTTGGATATAAATATTCGACGAATGAAGAGAGGATATATTGACCATCTAACGCATAACATGGTACAGCATTGAAGAAGGCTAATGCGAATGAAAATGCGCCAAGATATCTAGATGAATCGAAGTAGGACAAAGAAAGTTTTAGTGCAAAATTCACTTACTGGAAAAATAGTGGAATGTCATGTATGAGTGCCGTTGGAAAGTATCGGTAGTTTGGCTTGTAAGACTGGATACTGACTAAAATTAGTTAAATAGAGCAACTGAAGTCGTCTGAGCGTCCTGTTGTCCTAAGAAGGATATGAGCTTTTATACTATTCGACCTCGATTCTTTGAAAACATGAGGAGGCGTTTATCATCTTTCGATTGGATTACGAGAGGAAACATAAAGGAAGCCACAATCTATTAATTAGGATTCCATATATGGCTTGGCTGTCTGTGCTGAAGAAAAACGAGGTTAGGACCGGTGTGTTTCTTTCAATATGATTAATTGACTTTATTCTATTGGATAAAGAGTTTTCGGTGATTCACAAAAGTGTATTCTATCGCACATTGTGAAGAAAAATTCATTACCGTTTCAATTTCATAGTTCATCATTCGCTAGGCCTGTTCATTTATTTCTATCGATTGTTTATTCATCAGAATCATTAAGAATAGTTGCTGACGGAAATACAAGCTCATGAGTGTTCCGCGTCTTTCCCTAACCGTATTTTGTTCGATTTAAATGCACTCCTGTGTTTGAACTCTAGTCGATACAGACAATGGTTTGTCTTAGGAGTAAATTGGGATATCGGAAATATACTGTAATCGAATGTACACGGCTTACTAGTTCGATAGATTTCATGAATGGAACCAACAAAAAGTATTGGTGGGCCATTGGAATGCGCAATACGTATCAAGCGTGTAATATTGTCCGATGAAAATGGATGAATACATGAGGCATCTTCTTGATAACTCTGACAATCGCTGTTGACTAAACAAGATGGATGTTTAATTACAACTCGAGCTTCCATACATGCACCGTTCTACGAGGAAAGAAATGAAAGTAATGAAGGACTGCGAATGAAAGTTACTTGATCAGGATATTGTTTGGAATGAAAGAGAAAACAATAGTTTTTTTGAGATAAGTTTTGACAACAGTCATGATGGCTTGTTTGATTGAGTTCTAAAAATAAATCCACGTTTTGTAATTTAATCTACTTTTTCTTGTGCAGAGAGTCTTCTATTGAAAAAAACATACGGAAGTTCATTGTAAGATCGTGACGTATTTCTATTATGTATAGAAATCTTGGGTTTTTCATTCTAATGAAGTTATTCAAGTTTTACATTTGATTGCTTTGAACTCATCAGCTCGAGCCCCCCCCCCCCCCCCAAGCAAAACACTGCGGAAGACCGGGGACACACACCAGGACCGGGGTACCCAATACACT